>CM041295.1:4285136-5485136 GCA_023052935.1 Piezodorus guildinii | reverse complement strand
AGGCATTTCTGCAATAAAGCAGGAAAGATGCCATCAGTACCAGAAGACTTAAAGGGGGCTAATGAATTAATTGCCCATTCAAGTCTGTTTGGAGTAATAATTCCTCTAGACGTATGCCAGTCTTCTTTGCAGGCACGGTCAGTAGGGTAGACCACATCATTGTTGTCTAAGTTAATAACCTTGCAATTGGGAAAGTGAGATTCCGCAAGCATGAGTAATGTTTTATATTTGTTAGTTGATTGTTTGTCATGAGTCTTGAGGGTTCCAAGTGTACCCTGGTCATGTTGTTTGGATAGGATTTTCTTAACACGGCAAGCAGCTGGTAAGTTGTCAATGTCACTGCTGAAATTTCTCCAGGCTTGACGTTTAGAATGTCTGACAGCTTTATGGTACTCAGTTAGAGTTGCTTTATAAGTTTCCCATCTGCCTGATTTTTTAGCCGAATTGAAAAGTCTCCTGGTGAGTTTTCTCAGCCTGTTAAGGTCATTATTCCACCAAGGAGCCTTCCTAGTGTTCGTAGTCATCTTTATAGGATTGCTTTCATAATATGAGTTCATGAGAGCATCAGTTAATGAGGAGTTGAGACATTCAAAATTCCAAGGATTGTCAATCCTGGTAGGACAACTCTTGACAGCCTCAGCTAAATGTGCTGAAAAGGAATCCCAGTTTATTTGTCTGGGCTTCCTGAATGTTATGGAATAGGTTTCATCACATTTAAGATCGAACCAGATGTATTTATGATCTGAACATGTTCATATTCAAGTTAGGCCTGAAAGTACTTTTTTTTTATATGTTTCAATCAACATATTCTCTAATATTTTGTATTTTGATTTATAATATTCTGAACATAGTTTAAAAAAATAGGAGAAAGTGTGGGTCGGATAAATAGAAATAGGTTTTTGTACTATATTATATTTATGTTTGGTAGGTATCTACAATTAAATTGCTGTGAAATTTAATATACATTAATAAAAACCTATACAAGTTATAGGTGAAAAACTGAAAAAAGTGTGAAAAATTAAAGGTTTTTTTGGCTCCAAAAATTTAAGCTCACTGCATGTGATGGTACAAACTCAGGTTACTTTTATTTAGGGCCATTGAAAACCAGGGTCTGAATTAATTCCCACAAACCTTGAATTTTAGCCTTATTTTACTGGACTAATAGTTGTTTTGTTTTTAATACATATATTTTGTTGAGTAAATCTGAAGGTTGTTGAATATTACATTAATAAACAATCAGATTAGTTATAAACCTGCCATGACAATGACTTAATCACAACTTGTTTTATTTAAAATTTGAAAATCAATTGTACCCCTGGAATCCACAATTGTCACACAAACCTATCACTGAATGTATTTTTTTCTTGATTCAATTATAAAAATCTCACCTTTTGAACGGAAACAGATATTAGTAATAGTAGAAAATATTTTCTGATGAAAAGTATCATCCTCATTATGCATTATCATAGAGCAGAATAAAGTGACATGCTGTCTGAAGAACCTTATGAATTTAATCATAAGGAGTGGGGCTTTTTCAATTGGCAGCAAACCAATGATTTAAAGAATTATGTTACATCTTAGGTATTTAATAATATCAAGTTAGTATGTTTATTGAGTAATTGTGTAATGGTCAATACTGATACATCTACCCTTATTTGTTATACCTAGCTGAGTTTTATAAGTGCAAATTACTTTTATTTTGCAGTTACAATATCTTGGTTTTGCCGATACATGGTGAGTTGATTGTTTTTGGATTGCATAATATTTCAAGTTTCAAACAAGAAGATATTGAATCTGGAAAAATAATGTACTCTCATTCTTCGCCTAGTTTGGCTCAAGATAAAATTCAGTTTAAGGTAATCTATTTATTATGATAAAATTGTTAATTATTTTTATATAAAATAAAAATTAGAAAGTTATTATTTATAAGATTAGAGGGTAATTATTCGTATGGATGTTGATTGAATAGAATGGAATTAATTTGCTGGGCATTATTATGAGGCATATCCATAAAATAGAAACATTTTTTTTAAATTTCAGATAAAATAAAGAAGTATCATCTTTCTGTTTAATGCAGGTTATGAGCCATGGCACAACCTTTTTTAAACATTGATCAAATTTATTTATTTCCCTTCTTTACATGCTAATCTGTACTCATTTATTATAATTAAAAAAAAAAGTTTTAAAAGTACTCATAGCCTAAATAAAGAATTAACTATTTTCCTGACTGAAATTTGAAAATTTATAGAAATTATTCAATATGAATAAATAAGTCAGAGGGGGTTGATGTTGGAAAAATTCTGAATTTCTTCAGAATAATGAAAATGTCTGTACCAACTGGCTTTGTATCAAGTGGGGGACTCAGTAGTAGTATCAAGTCCTATATCAATCCAAGCTCAAGGTCAGTCTGTATCAATTGGCTCTGTACTTGATACATTTTGTCTTTAACAACTACTTTTTAGTATCTGATTGAAACTAATTGACCCATCCCTTGTTGTTAGGCTTTCTGGGATGCTTCTTAGCTACATGGGTTCCGTGACCACGTTCACTCATAAAATCAAGTCCACAGAGTAGACAGACTTTGTTTTCTGGGCATAGGCTTGTATCTTGCCGATCACAAGCCGCCTTCATGATTCTCTATCGAACCTTCATCTTAGGGAAACACATCATCCATAAGTACTGTTTTCCCCAGTATCAAAGCTATGCGTTGGGCTATTCAACTTAGACAAATTCTTTTCCACCGCCGCAACAGACATCAAGGAGGCAACCACGGCCTCTTGAACAGGTCCCCCCAGTTCTCAGAACCCATACCGTCTGACCAATTTCTATTTTATTTCTTGGCATTATAAACTTTAATATTTGCATGCCCTATGTGAAGCTATAACCACCACATCCATGATTCAATAATAATAGAATGATTAAACAATAAATTCTTAAATAAAATATTAACAGAAAGGACGTGTATGTTTACAAGTAAATATTTAAGATGTACAAAACTAAACCTAATATCAAAGTTAAATCATTATATATATATATATATAATATATATATATATATATATATATAATCCATAAAATTTATATCATAAAAACATAAATAAATACTTAAAAATATTATAAATAGTTAAAAATCTGGTGCTCGCAACATACAACTTTCACTTACCTCCGTTTTTAAAACCAATTTAAGAATTTTTAAACACAGTTCGAGATGAAAAAAAAGGTTGAGCAATAAATTACATTGAATTTCAATAAAAACAAGTGTTTTATTATATAATCTATTATATTAATATCTACAACAATCAGTTAGTTTTATGGAATTTTAATCACTCTCCATTAAATTTTAGAATTAAGATAATATTTTCTTGCTTGGTTCTTTTTAGATAAATTGATCCATTTTCACTCAACATTTTTTTATTTCTTTTTTCCTTCTCCCTACGTTTTGGCCTTTGCAATTTTCAAGGGATATATCAACATCATTTATTTTAAAATTAAAAGATAAACAACATTAACTTCGACATTGTTATAAGACATTTTACATAATTTTAATATTCTTTCATATTGCACATCAGTAAAAAAATACATTTTGTCACATTTAAAAAAAAATCTATTACAGGCTGACCAGCCCTGTCAGCTTGTTATCCCATACTGGATTTAAGCAATGTATCCCTTCACTTTTAACAACACTTGATATTAAAAACAACATTTTTCTTTATTTATTATTTAGAATGTAATAATTTCAAAACTATATAAAATAGCAATTAAATTAATATTTTTTATATACATTATTTCATTTCCTCCTCCTCTAATTTATCAATTCCACTTTGTTTTCACAGTCAAATCTTTTCTTTTCTTTTTTTTTTTTTTTTTTAAATCATTACATACACACATACACATGCACATACACATGCACACACACACACACACACACACACACACACACACACACACACACACACACACACACACACACACACAAACACAAACACATGCACACAAGCGCACAAACACACACACACACACATGCAAACACACCCACACCCACACAAACCCACACCCACACACACACACCCACACCCACACACACACATGCACACACACACACACACACACACACCACACACACACACACACCCACACACACGCACACACCCACACACACACCCACATACATACATACATACATACATACATACATACACACACACACACACATATATATATATAGCATTTCCAAGTCAAATTTAACCTTTTCCAAGTCAAATTTAACCTTTTCCATTTCAAATTCAACCTTTTTCGATTTAAATAAAATAATAAAAATCAAATTAACATGATTTTATGTTTTTATGGTTATTTCAATTACACATTATGTTTTTAACCCTTGTGGCTTGTTAAATGTTCCCAGGGGCCTTTTTACATATAATTAGTCACGTTTATAATAATAAGTATAACCGATACTTTAATTTTTACACATTTTCGATACAAGGTCTGGTAGTCGGATTAGCGGGGTTTCGTTTTATTTTAGTTTTATAATCGCGGGCGAAAATATTATCAATAGCGGTTTATTTTAACTTTTTCGTATTTATTGAATACTAGGCTAAGTAGATGCGTTCCCAAAGGTTCGTTACCGATTATACTATTAATTTTAATCGCGATCGCTCAAATATGGGTTTATTATAACTTTTTCGTATTTATTCGCTATTAGGCTAAGTAGCTGCGTACCCAAAGGTTCGTTACCGATTACACTATTAATTTTAATCGCGCTCGCTCAAATATGGGTTTATCATAACTTTTTCTTATTTATTGGATAATAGGCTCAGTAGCTGCGTTCCCAAAGGTTCGTTACCGATTACACTATTAATTTTAATCGCGCTCGCTCAAATATGGGTTTATTATAACTTTTTCGTTTTTATTCGCTATTAGGCAAAGTAGCTGCGTACCCAAAGGTTCGTTACCGATTACACTATTAATTTTAATCGCGCTCGCTCAAATATGGGTTTATTATAACTTTTTCTTATTTATTGGATAATAGGCTCAGTAGCTGCGTTCCCAAAGGTTCGTTACCGATTACACTATTAATTTTAATCGCGCTCGCTCAAATATGGGTTTATTATAACTTTTTCGTATTTATTGGATACAAGGCACAGTAGCTGCGTACCCAAAGGTTCGTTACCGATTACAAATATAATCGCGCTCACTCAAATATGGGTTTATATAACTTTTTTGTATTTATTCGCTATTAGGCTCAGTTGCTGCGTTGTGGGGGGTTCTATCCCAATTACTCAATTTATTTTAAGTGCGCACGCTCAAGAAGAAGTTTATTTTATGTTTATCGTATTTATTGGCTACTAGGGTTAGTAGCTGCGTTCCTGAAGATTCGTTACCAATAATTCTAATAATTTTAATCGCGCTCGATAAAGAAGAGGTTTATTCTAACTTGTTCGTATTTACTGCATACTAGGCTCAGTTGCTGCGTAACCAAGGACTCGTTACAGATTATACTATTAATTTTAATTTCGCTAACTCTTGTAGAGGTTTTTCAAATAAAAATGGACGTATAAAATCGTTCTGTTTAGCTGATTATTATCAAACTCCATAATATTAACGAAAAAGATAACTTACTATCCTGATAAAAAGGATTATTGGTAACCCAATTGATGAAAAGTTACAAAAAAACACAAAATAAACTTACATTAGACCAACTGACTAAAAAAACATTAACACATTCACTAACAAAACCCCCATAAACACAAATAAGGAAATTAGCATAGAAAAGAAACACGAAGTTAAGTAAAAATTGATATTACAATCGGTAACGAACCTTTGGGTACGCAGCTACTGAGCCTTGTATCAAATAAATACGAAAAAGTTATAATAAGTCCATATTTGAGCGAGCGCGATTAAAATTAAAAGTATAATCGGTAACGAACCTTTGGGAACGCAGCTACTGTGCCTTGTATCCAATAAATAAGAAAAAGTTAAAATAAACCTGTACTTTAGCGAGCGCGATTAAAATTAATAGTGTAATCGGTAACGAATCTTTGGGTACGCAGCTACTGAGCCTTGTATCCAATAAATACGGAAAAGTTATAATAAGCCCATATTTAAGCGAGCGCGATTAAAATTAATAGTGTAATCGGTAACGAACCTTTGGGTACGCAGCTACTGAGCCTTGTATCCAATAAATACGAAAAAGTTATAATAAACCCATATTTGAGCGAGCGCGATTAAAAAATGTAGTGTAATCGGTAACAAACCTTTGGGTACGCAGCTACTGAGCCTTGTATCAAATAAATACGAAAAAGTTATAATAAGTCCATATTTGAGCGAGCGCGATTAAAATTAATAGTGTAATCGGTAACGAACCTTTGGGTACGCAGCTACTGAGCCTTGTATCAAATAAATACGAAAAAGTTATAATAAGCCCATATTTGAGCGAGCGCGATTAAAATTAATAGTGTAATCGGTAACGAACCTTTGGGTACGCAGCTACTGAGCCTTGTATCCAATAAATACGATAAAGTTATATAATAAGCCCATATTTGAGCGAGCGCGATTAAAATTAATAGTGTAATCGGTAACGAACCTTTGGGTACGAAGCTACTGAGCCTTGTATCTAATAAATACGAAAAAGTTATAATAAACCCATATTTGAGCGAGCGCGATTAAAATTTATAGTGTAATCGGTACCGAACCTTTGGGTACGCAGCTACTGAGCCTTGTATCAAATAAATACGAAAAAGTTATAATAAGCCCATATTTGAGCGAGCGCGATTAAAATGTATAGTGTAATCGGTAACGAACCTTTGGGTACGCAGCTACTGAGCCTTGTATCCAATAAATACGATAAAGTTATAATAAACCCATATTTGAGCGAGCGCGATTAAAATTAATAGTGTAATCGGTAACGAACCTTTGGGAACGCATCTACTGAGCCTAGTATTCAATAAATACGAAAAAGTTAAAATAAACCTCTATTGATAATATTTTCGCCCGCGATTATAACACTAAAATAAAACGAACCCCCGCTAATCCGACTACCAGACCTTGTAGTTTATATGTCTGAAATTTAAAGTATCGGTTATACTTATTATTATAAACGTGACTAATTATAAGTAAAAAGTCCCCTGGGAACATTTAACAAGCCACAAGTGTTAAAAACATAATGTGTAATTAAAATAACCATAAAATCATGTTAATTTGATTTTTATTATTTTATTTAAATGGAAAAAGGTTGAATTTGAAGTGGAAAAGGTTGAATTTGACTTGGAAAAGGTTGAATTTGACTTGGAAATGCTACATATATATATATATATATATATATATATTATATATATATATATATATATATATATATATAATATATATATATATATATATATGTACATATTCATAATATACATACGTACACACACACACACACACACACCTACACACATATATATATATATATATATATATATATATATATATATATATATATAATATATATATAAATATGTATTAATATCCAATTAAAACCAAAAATAAATCATTTAAACACAAAATTCCAAAAAATATTCTATTATATTGTTATTTAAAATATAATATACTCAATAAATTCAATTTACCTAAATTATACTATTTATTAATTTTGATTAAAATTTCAGCATAATGATTCTGTAAGTTCTTGATGTCCGTTTTGTAGTTTATATGTCTGAAATTTAAAGTATCGGTTATACTTATTATTATAAACGTGACTAATTATAAGTAAAAAGTCCCCTGGGAACATTTAACAAGCCACAAGTGTTAAAAACATAATGTGTAATTAAAATAACCATAAAATCATGTTAATTTGATACCTAAATTATACTATTTATTAATTTTGATTAAAATTTCAGCATAATGATTCTGTAAGTTCTTGATGTCCGTTTTGTAGTTTATACTATAGTTGATGTGTTCTGAAACATAAATTGTCTCTAAAGTTTTTCTTTTAAAATCATTCCTTTCTTAATGGACTATCATAATATTTTGGAAGTCGACTGAATTGATGTCGCTTATTTATTACATTAATAAATAAATTGTTTGCAGGTAATAAATAAACAACATCAATTTGACTATATAATATATATAATCAATAGTCCATAAAGAAAGGAATGATTTTAAAAGAAAAATTTTAGAGGCAATTTTTATTTCAGAACACATTGACTATCCACAAAAATCCGGTAGGGGATAACAAGCTGACAGGGCTGGTCAGCCTGTAATAGATTTTTTTTTTTAATGTGACAAAATGTATTTTTTTATATATGTGCAATATAAAAGAATATTAAAGGTATGTAAAATGTCTTATAACTATGAAAAAAACTAATGTTGTTTATCTTTTAATTTTAAAATAAATGATGTTGATATATCCCTTGAAAATTGCAAAGGCCAAAACGTAGGGAGAAGGAAAAAAGAAATAAAAAAATGTTGAGTGAAAATGAATCAATTTATTTAAAAAAGAACGTAGCAATACATACTCGTATATTCACTCAAACAAGTTTCAATCATAATAAAAATTAATTTTTAATCAAGTAGGTGATAACAAACCTGACAGGGGTGGTCAGCCTGTAATAGTTTTTTAAAATGTGACAAAATGTATTTGTTTATATATGTGCAATATGAAAGAATATTAAAGCTATGTAAAATGTCTTATAACAATGTAGAAACTAATGTTGTTTGTCTTTTAATTTTTAAATCAATGATGTTTATAGATCCCTTAAAAATGGCAAAAGCCAAAATGTAGGGAGAAGAAAAAAATAAATAAAACAATGTTGAATGAAAATGGATCAATTTAATTAAAAAAAAAATTAACAATAAAAATTAATAATGTTTTTTCTAAAATCTTTAGCTTTCTAACGGTAATATTGGGTGTTGTCACATGAAATGTCCGTTTTCAAGGTAAAGGATTTTTATTAAAAATACGATATGAAAACAAGATAATTTTATTCAAAGTATTTACCTTATTTTTCTACACATTTTTCCCAACGTGACACCAACTTTTTTATCCCCGAACTGAAAAACTCTGAGCTGAAGTGAAACAAAATCCGAAAACGCACTTTTCACTTGACATCATTTTCAAAAACTTGTCCTTTGACGAAGTTGTCTAAATTACTGAACAGGTGTAATCTGTTGGAGACAAGTCAGGAGAATATGGTGGGTGCGGAAGAACTTCATAGCCCAGTTCTTTCAATTTTTGCACGTTATGTTTTGAAACATGGGGTCTTGCTGCCGCTCAGTGAGATCATGAGGTACCCATGTATCTAGCTTTTTTACTTTCTAATACTCTTTAAATGTCTGGAAACGGCAGACATTTAGTTGTGCTGAGAGTCCTTTAACTGTTTGGTAGGGGTTTTCTTCTATTGTATGTTTAAGGACATCGTTGTCTATTACGGACAGAGGTCTTCCTTGGGGCAAGTTTTCCAAGTTGGTATCCCCAGCTGAAAACTTAGCAAACCAACAGCGAATGGTCCGTTCATTAACACTCCCTTCCCCAAACGCCTTGCAAATATTTCTAGCGGCCTCAGCTCCTGAATGGCCGAGTTTAAACTCGTACAAAAATATTACTCGAAAATCGCATGTTTCCATGTTCATATTTGGAGGTATACTAAAAAGTGGGTAATTGATTGAGAAGCTAATATTTATAATACAAAGGTAGAGGATTAGTAACTGTTTACTTTAAATATGTAAACATTCTGAAGAAAAAAACAGAGACCTGAAAAATCCTTTATGTACTTCAGAAACTATAAAAATGGACATTTCACGTAAAACAACCCTATACATCTTATTACTGATTTTATGTTCAAAAACACAAAAATTGCATTAAAAAATATTTTTGCTCTTTTCTCCCTTAGTTATATATCAAATTCGTTCAACTTATATATTTTTCCATTTTTTATCAATATTAAAAAGATGATGTAGTTATTTTTATAGAATCTACAAAATTAAATGTACATTAGAGAAAGAAGGTCAAATTCTATGAATAAAATTGGAGGCTGATTTATATCTTCACCACTCTTTTATTAAAAATTAATGTACGACGTTTCGGCTATAATGCCATCATCAGGTGCAAAGGAACAAATTTATCTTCAAGTACAAAATATTGTCCACAATCCAAAAATAATCAATCTAACAGTTTTATCATGAAATTATATAACAATACAAAGTTATAGTAAAAAAATAAAATTTATACAGTTAAAATTGTAAATAATCTATAAGATTAACGTTAAATTCATAAAAATCTATCTATAACAATTAAAATATAGAAATAGAAATAGAAATAGAAAATAATCTTTATTCTGGGACATAGTCCCTTAAGAACAACAAATATTTACAATTAAAGTATACAGTGTATCTGGCCAAAACACCAAATGGTCATGATTAATTCTTATTTACAATGGTGTAAGAAGTAATAAAATAAAAAAAGGAATATATCTATACAATAAAACAAATGAGTAAAATAAATAAACTTCTTCAGATGCATACATTTGCTGAACAAAACTAAATTTAAAAAGATTAATAAATTAATTTAGGTATGATCAATAAATCCGGAAAGGACAGGAAATTAACATTGGGAACGTGGAATGTACATAGTCTCCTACAAATAGGTGGAAGAGAGAGCCGACTATAATGGAGCTGAAGGAATATGTCATTATCAATAGTGGGCATGAAGAAAATGTATTTGGAACTGGCTTCATGATAAATAAGAAAATAAAACACGCTATTCTGGGATTCAAGGCTGTCAATGAAAGAATATGCACACTAAGATTGAAGGGAAAATTCTTTAATATATCTCTGGTAAGTGTGCATGCACCCACGGAAGAGAAGACAGATGAAGAGAAAGATACCTTCTATGATCAGTTAGGAAGAGTGTTTGACGAACTTCCCAAATACAATGTAAAAATTATTCTCGGAGATTTTAATGGTAAAATCGGGAGAGAAGAAACATTCGGAAGAGGAGTGGAGAAGTTTACAATACACAAGCATAGCAATGATAATGGACACAGAGCAGTAGACTTTGCCTCTAGCAAGAATCTATAAATATCTAGTACCTCTTTTCAACATAAAACTATCCACTTGGAAACATGGGTTTCGCCAGATGGAAAAACCAAAAACCAGATTGATCATGTAATGATCGATAGCAGGCACCAAAGTGATATAGAAGATGTGAGGAGCTATAGAGGTGCAGATTGCACAACAGATCATTATCTGGTACGGATAATATATAAACAGAGACTGGCTGTCAAACCAAGAGGAAAAACAGAGAAAGCAAGGAAGAGATATAAGATCGGCGACCTGAAAAATCCTGAGAAGCAACAGCAATATATTAGAAAAGTGGAAGAAAAGCTACAAAACAATGCACCTGAAATAGAAAAAGACGTGCAAAAGAAATGGAGTAGAATAAGTGAAGGAATGCGGCAGATGAGACGATAGGCGAGGAAAAGAGAGAGAAAAAGAACTTTTGGTTTGATCATGAGTGTGAAATGGCGGTACAGGAGAAGTTAAAAGCTCATAAAAAGATGCTTCAAAGGTGGACAAGACAGGCCAGCGAAGAATATAAACGGAAAAGAGAAAATGTGAAGCAGCTCTGCAGATATAAAAAGAGGAAGAAGGAAAAAGAAGATCTAGACGCAATGCTGCAGGATTTCGAAAACAAAAACAGCAGATCATTCTATGGCAGAGTAAAAAACATAAGAAAAGGATTCCAACCCCGGATATCTTTTTGTAAAGACAAGGAAGGTCTACTCTTGGGTGACAAGAATAGAGTGATCGACATATGGAATGAATACTTTAAAGAGCTGCTAAATCCAGACGAAAACTGTGAAGAGACAATTTGTGATCTCGGAACAGTAGAAGAGGACGTAGAGCTGGAACCACCAGATCCGGAAGAAGTAGAAAAATATAATTATGTCCTTAAGAGATAACAAAGCGCCAGGAATTGATGGGATCCCAGCAGAAGCAATCAAAGCTGGAGGGGAGGCACTCTATAGAGAAATATACGAATTGATTTTAATGATATGGACGAAGGAGGAAATGCCCAGTGAGTGGAAGGTGGCTGTTATGTTGCCTATTCATAAAAAAGGAGACAAACTGGATTGCGGGAATTATAGAGGTATTGCATTACTTAGTGTAGTCTACAAGGTGCTGTCAACTTTGATAATCAAGCGGGTTGTCAAGAGAGCGGAAGAGGTGTTGGGCGATTACCAGTGTGGATTCCGCCCTGAAAGATCTACAATAGACAACATCTTTTGCATGAGGATGATGTTAGAAAAATGCTGGGAATGGAATGTTGAACATCATCTGTTCATTGATTACAAGCAAGCATACGACAGCATAAATAGAAGCGTAATGTATGAAAAGCTAAAACACCTAGGATATCCTTTAAAGCTTATCAGGCTTATCAAGATGACCCTGCAGAATAGTCAAGGAGTTGTCAAAATTCAAGATGAAATGTCAAACTCTTTTGAAATGCAGAAAGGTGTTAAGCAGGGCGATCCTCTTTCTCCAGTCCTATTCAATTTGTTTTTGGAAGTGGTCATGAGGTAAATAAGGACAAGGCCTGGAGAATGTATTTATCACAGACTGATGCAACATCTAGCATTTGCAGATAATCTTGTGATAACTGGGAGAACAACCAGTGCTTTACTTGGAGCTTTCGAGGAGTGCGAATTGGCTGCGAGGAGAACAGGACTGATCATAAATACGGAAAAAACTAAGTATATGAGGACCAGCAGGGAAGAAGGAGGAAACAGGTATATCGAGGGGGCTGGATATAGGTTCGAGAGAGTACCACAGTTTAAGTATCTAGGCACTGTTATCACAGAGAATAATAAGATTAGAGACGAAATTAAAGCAAGGATAACAGCTGGCAATAGATGCTATTGGTCTCTTATGAAAATATTTCAGAACAGGAATATATCCAGAGAACTGAAGATAAGACTATATTGTACTGTCCTTCAGCCAGTAATCATGTACGGAAGCGAGTCCTGGACATTAACACGCAATGATGAAAGACTACTAAACATGTGGGAAAGGAAAATTCTCAGAAAAATCTTTGGTCCTACAAAAGAAGGAGATCGTTGGCGAATGAAGATGAATGACGAAATTAGAAATCTGTATCAAACACCTGATATAGTTGCCAAGATCAAGAGTGCCAGAATAAGATGGCTGGGGCATGTACAGAGAATGGAAAGTAGGAGGCTGCCTAAAATGATGATGGAGGGACACCCTGGTGGAAGGAGGAGCAGGGGCAGACCTAGACTTCGTTGGATGCAGGACGTAGAGGAGGAACTTCGGTCGTTGGGTGTCAGCGGATGGAGAGGGGCAGCTGAAGACAGGTCAGAATGGAGGAGGATCGTTGAGGAGGCCAAGGTCCTACAAGGACCATAGTGCCGATAGATAGATAGATAGATAGATAGATGATCAATAAATAATATTTCCTTTTTACATTCAAAATCTGATGTTTGATATGAAACATCATTGCTGTTGAGCGTCTGTTTGGGAATACAGGAGGTATTGGAACAGTTGGGACTTGAATGATGATAGAGATGAAGCATGGCGGATATGAGTAGGTAGGGAATTCCAGAGATTTGCAGAGCGGATAAGAAAGGAATGATTAAAAGTTGTTGTTCTATGGGTAGGAATGTAAAGGTCAGAATGGCGAGACCTTGTTTCGAGGGAGTGGATTGATGATTTAAATTGTAGAAGACTGTGGATATAAGGAGGGAGCTGGGTGTTAATGGTTTGGTAAAGGAATGATCCTAGGAAATATTGTCTACGAATTGGAGGGAGGAGCCACTTTAACTCGCCGTATAAATGGGTCACATGTGACCGCTTCAGAGTGTTGAGGACAAATCTTAAAAATATGTTCATAATTCGCTTTAGCCTGTCCTCAAGCACTGTCGGGAGGCCACCATATACTAAGCAGCAATAGTCAAAGTGGGGGGAAACAAGTGAGGAAATAAGGAGGTTACGGATGGATAGTTGAAGAAGATGAGGGGAACGATGAAAGTATTTGAGGGTACTTATTGTTCTGCGTGAAATTTTGGCAATATGGGGTTTATGATGATTTAGGATTAGATTCGGAAATGTATTGTTGGATCTAAGGAGGGAACTGGAACCTATAACAATGGCCTGAGTTTTCATAGCATTCGACCTTAGTTTATTGAGGGTTGCCCTAATATACTATTAAAACATGAAAAAAAAGAAGTACATTGAAAATAATTCCACTATAGAAATAAAATATATAAGGAATCAATTGATGTACCATGCTCATCATTATTGAAATTCAATTAAAAAGATTAAAGTTTAATTAATAAATATGAAACAATAACTAATTAACTTTAAAATGTGCAAGTTACCTAGTGTGAGTGGATGCTTACAACCAGAAGCCTCATGTCTAAATAGGATGTCCATGAAAGAGGGGAGAAGGGTATTAAAATTAAAATGGTAGATATTTATAGATAAATATAAAAATTAAATAAATAAAAACATCTAATAACCAACATGATGAATGTCATTAGGAGGTATCATTTATAAAAATCCATTTAATTCATATTGTTATATATTTACTGGAAGGAATTAGTCCGGGTGGCGGTCATTAAATGAAACAACTAAATAGTTTCAACTATTTTATTGTTTGCCAACGTAGTTGTTTCATTTAATGACCGCCACCCAGACTAATTCCTTCCAGTAATTCTCAACGGTCAACTAATTACATCCACACTGTTATATATTTAGTTTAGAGATAATATTAGTGTATGAATTACCTAATGTTTGAGTGTCTTGTTGGAAATTACAGACTTGCTGGATATTTTTAGTGATGTATTGGGTTATTTCACATGAAATGTCCATTTTTATAGTTTCTGAAATACATAAAGGATTTTTCAGGTCTCTGTTTTTTACTTCAGAATGTTTACATATTTAAAGTAAACAGTTACTAATCCTCTACCTTTGTATCATAAACATTAGCTTCCCAATCAATTACCCACTTTTTAGTATACCTCCAAATATGAACATGGAAACATGCGATTTTCGAGTAATATTTTTGTACGAGTTTAAACTCGGCCATTCAGCAGCTGAGGCCGCTAGAAATATTTGCAAGGCGTTTGGGGAAGGGAGTGTTAATGAACGGACCATTCGCTGTTGGTTTGCTAAGTTTTCAGCTGGAGATACCAACTTGGAAAACTTGCCCCGAGGAAGACCTCTGTCCGTAATAGACAACGATGTCCTTAAACATACAATAGAAGAAAACCCCTACCAAACAGTTAAAGGACTCTCAGCACAACTAAATGTCTGCCGTTTCCAGACATTTAAAGAGTATTAGAAAGTAAAAAAGCTAGATACATGGGTACCTCATGATCTCACTGAGCGGCAGCAAGACCCCATGTTTCAAAACATAACGTGCAAAAATTGAAAGAACTGGGCTATGAAGTTCTTCCGCACCCACCATATTCTCCTGACTTGTCTCCAACAGATTACACCTGTTCAGTAAGTAATAAAATTATCTTGTTTTCATATCGTATTTTTAATAAAAATCCTTTACCTTGAAAACGGACATTTCATGTGACAACACCCAATATTACCGTTAGAAAGCTAAAGATTTTAGAAAAAACATTATTAATTTTTATTGTTAATTTTTTTTTAAATTAAATTGATCCATTTTCATTCAACATTGTTTTATTTATTTTTTTCTTCTCCCTACATTTTGGCTTTTGCCATTTTTAAGGGATCTATAAACATCATTGATTTAAAAATTAAAAGACAAACAACATTAGTTTCTACATTGTTATAAAGACATTTTACATAGCTTTAATATTCTTTCATATTGCACTTATATAAACAAATACATTTTGTCACATTTTAAAAAACTATTACAGGCTGACCACCCCTGTCAGGTTTGTTATCACCTACTTGATTAAAAATTAATTTTTATTATGATTGAAACTTGTTTGAGTGAATATACGAGTATGTATTGCTACGTTCTTTTTTAAATAAATTGATTCATTTTCACTCAACATTTTTTTATTTCTTTTTTCCTTCTCCCTACGTTTTGGCCTTTGCAATTTTCAAGGGATATATCAACATCATTTATTTTAAAATTAAAAGATAAACAACATTAGTTTTTTTCATAGTTATAAGACATTTTACATACCTTTAATATTCTTTTATATTGCACATATATAAAAAAATACATTTTGTCACATTAAAAAAAAAAATCTATTACAGGCTGACCAGCCCTGTCAGCTTGTTATCCCCTACCGGATTTTTGTGGATAGTCAATGTGTTCTGAAATATAAATTGCCTCTAAAATTTTTCTTTTAAAATCATTCCTTTCTTTATGGACTATTGATTATATATATTATATAGTCAAATTGATGTTGTTTATTTATTACCTGAAAACAATTTATTTATTAATGTAATAAATAAGCGACATCAATTCAGTCGACTTCCAAAATATTATGATAGTCCATTAAGAAAGGAATGATTTTAAAAGAAAAACTTTAGAGACAATTTATGTTTCAGAACACATCAACTATAGTATAAACTACAAAACGGACATCAAGAACTTACAGAATCATTATGCTGAAATTTTAATCAAAATTAATAAATAGTATAATTTAGGTAAATTGAATTTATTGAGTATATTATATTTTAAATAACAATATAATAGAATATTTTTTGGAATTTTGTGTTTAAATGATTTATTTTTGGTTTTAATTGGATATTAATACATATTTATATATATATATATATATATATTATATATATATATATATATATATATATGTAGGTATGTGTGTGTGTGTGTGTGTGCGTATGTATATGTATATATATATATATATATGTATGTGTGTGTGTGTGTGTGTGTGTGTGTGTGTGTGTGTGTATGTATGTATGTGGGTGTGGGTGGGGTGGGTGTGTGTGTGTGTGTGTGTATGTATGTGTGTGGGTGTGACAACCCAATTTCATGTGACACAACCCAGTATATGGCTAATATTCTCCTTTTTTTTACTATTGTTTTCTATAGCTAAAATTTCCGGGTTTTTGAAATCAAATTGGTGCTTGTGTTCTGTGCTATGAGTGGATAAACCAGTGGCTTTATTTTTTAATGGTGGATTTACAATTAATCATGTGTTGAGTGATTCTACTATTTAAATTTTGTTTGGTTTGTCCAATGTAAATTGTGGCTTTTTTATCTATTCTATTACAATCTGAACACTTTATTTTATAGATAACATTAGTTATTTTGAGTTTATCTATCTTTTCTTTTTTATTCTTTTTTGTGTGGATAAGAGCTTATAAGCATATTTTGCTCTTATTAAGCTATTCAAAAGTAGATTGCTGAGCAGGACCACTAAAATTAGGCTGTACAAGACGCTTGTTAGACCAGTGACAACATATGGATGTGAGGCATGGATGTTTAACAAGACTGCTTCTGAAAAAATGGACCTATTTCAAAGAAATGTTCTTATACGCATCTTCGGACCAGTCCAAGAGTCAGGAAGATGGAGGATAAGGACAAACAAGGAAGTATATCGGCTGTATCAGGAATTAGCAGTGTCGATGTTCGTAAAGATCCAGCGTCTTAAATGACTAGGCCATGTTCTCAGGATGGAAGATTCAAGAGCAGCCATAAGATTATACATGCATGACCCTGATGGAGTGCAACCGAGAGGAAGACCCAAGACCAAATGGCGGGACAATGTAGCTAGGAATAATGATAACAATGGCAGAAGATAGGGCTCAGTGGGAAGGGCTGGTTGAGCAGGCCAAGGACAGCTACATGTGTCTGTTGTGCCAGTAGAAGAAGAAGAGCTTATTTATTAACAGGTTTTTTTTTCAATATTAATGTCTATTATATCATATTTTTTTAAGGTTTGTATGATTTGCTCAGTCAAATTATGGATGTTTGTTATGGAATAATATTTAGGTCTATTGGTATTATTAACTGTGTCCCTACCTAAATTATTGGCTGGATTATTACTATTGTTAACATTAAAAACGGTTGGTTGAAAATAATGAGTAATGAGTTTTTTTTTAATATTATTTAATTGAACTATAGAACAACGGCTTGAGGTTTTCGAAAATAAGGTAATAATAATAATAAATAAATTCTTTATTATCCTGGGACATGTCCCTTTAGAATAAATAATACAGAAAGTACAAAGTGTGCTTTGGAGTCTTAAAGTATATTAACTACATATAAACAAATTAGGAATTACTCATATGAACTAGACCTTTTTCTTTTCTTTTTTTTTTTAATTCATTTATTGAAATTTACAACTGTATGTTCATACATCAAGTAAATATGCTACAATGATAATACACATGAAGAGAAACTGCCCATTGGCAGCACTCTAGTATGACATATTTAAATGTGAAGAAAACAACAATCACAAAAAAAAAAAAAATAAAAAAAAAATAAGCTATAATAATAAGAAAGCTTATTTACAATTTTATTGAGCCTGGGTATTCATTAAGTAATTAAATATGCGGGATTTGCAGGTAGAAAGAGAATTGGAGTGACGGATGGAAGGAGGAATAGAGTTCCATAGGGTTCAGGATCGAATGAGAAAGGAACTGTCGAAATGTGCAGTTCCGTGGGCTGTGCTGTATAAATCCGAAGGCCTGGAGCGTGTACAACGAGGATGACGAGGATGGACAGAGGATTTGAATTGTAGGAGGTCAAAACTGTATGATGGGCGGGATTGGATAACTTGGTAAAGGAATGATGCGAGAAAATACTTGCGACGATTGGAAGGGTAAAGCCACTTCAACTCGCCATAAAAATGAGACACGGAAGTGTATCTAGGGACCCCGATGATGAATCGAACAGAGCAATTAATTAAGCGTTTTATTTTTACCTCGAGATCCCCAGAAACACCGTCGTATATCGTACAGCAATAGTCAAAGTGGGGAAATATTAGAGATGTAACGAGGAGTTTTCGGGTTTCATGTGGGAATAGGTGGCAAAGGGAATACAGTCGCTGTAAGGTTGAAAAGGTACAGCGGGAGATTTCGGAAATATGATTTTTGAAGGATAGAGTTTGGTCAAAGGTAGTGTGTAAAATATTTGGTTTAAGAGAGATGAGGCCACTGGGGAGTTTAGAAGATTGCACAACGCGGAATCGCGAAACTAGTATCCTGTGAATATAATCAGAGTTGATAGCATCGTGGAGACTCAAATGGGCGAGTACAGTTGTTGGGCTCGGTGAGGAACGGATTCCGAGAAAGTTGGTATTCGCTGATCCGACTGGTAGGCGTCCGAAAGGTAGGCCGAAGTGTCGATGAGAGGTTTGCGTTAAGGCTGATCTCGGGGGCTGGGCTTGAATGGTGAACATTGGCCGAGTCTGTCTCGGCGGAATTTGATGGTATCAGCATCGAACCTTCGGGTTCGGTAAGTCTGTTATTATTATTATGGGTTTGTTAACTATATAGTTGATATCCTTATTAAGAGTATTGATAGTTTTATACATGTCAGAAAAATCTACTACTTTATGGTTTAAACCTCTGTGCCATAATTTATGTATTAGTTTTATTGGATAAAAATTTTCAAATAGAATGTTGTAAATCCTGTCTTTTGTTACATTTAAATAATTTAAACTTGTTAAAGTGATTGCTCTGTATATCAAATTATATTCGTAGTATATTCATTATATAGCAGTATTCACTCTTTGTTGTTTGCTGTGGATACTATAAAAATTTAAAATTCTATTACTGGGGATTTATTTTGTAGTCCATTCTGTAGTTATTCTGTTGTTATTGGTATGTATATTGATATCTAAGAATCTTAAGTGGTGATCTGTTTCTACTTCATACGTGAATTTGAGGCTAGTTGTCGAATTGAGTATATCTGAAAAAAATTTTATGTCATCAACATAGTTGAAAATGATGGTTAAAGGTTTATTGTATTGTGCTATTGCGTTGCCTAAAGTCTTTTTCATGATTATCCCTGCCATATTAACACTCATGGAATCGCCCATAGGAATACCCTTTATCATTCTATACAATTCTCCTTTATATGAAAAATAACAATTTTTAATACCCTCGATATAAGTTTAAAAACACAAAAATTGCATTAAAAAATAGTTTTGCTCTTTTCTCCCTTAGTTAGATATAAAATTCGTTCAACTTATATATTTATCCATTTTTTATCAATACTAAAAAGATGAAGTAGAATCTACAAAATTAAATGTACATTAGAGGAAGAATATTTAAAATATCGGCATTTAAGCCCTGTCAGACTATTTCAATCAGAATGAAACTCATATGATATTAAAGCCCATGAAATTCTACATCAATTTAGCGAATTTAATCAAAATCGTTAGGGAGTGGTGTGGTCTAATGGATAGAGTGCTAGTCTGCTGCGCTCCGGGTCCTAGGTTCGAATCCCGGCTGTGGCAGAATATTATTTATTCTGTTAATTCAGTGGGAGAGGAGGGGGGGGGGCGACCCTAGGGTATGGAGACCCTCCTGGGGCAGACCCAACCTCTATAAAGTGGGTACCCAAATTAATTGGGGAAAAACCTGGCGGCTGAGCACGATTAAGGCCTAATCACCTCATTGCACTGCCGTTGGCCTAGAAACAGTACAATTCTCTATATGCACTGAGCCCAAGACCCTTCATGGGTTGTAGTGGTACAGGTTAATCAAAATCGTTAGCCTTTTTCGAAAACATACTAAAAAGGTGCAAAATGCATGTTATTTAGTGGCTCTTCAGGTTGGCTGATTTTAATGAAAAAGTTGTGGTAACATCCTGAGCTTATAGTTTTTTATAAATAAATTTCAATTTCATATGACTTTTCGAGCTAGACTTACCACACACGGACCATTTAGACCTTTTTATGGGCCTTGATCACTCAGGAGGGAGGGGTACTCAGGGACCCTAAAATGTCTATTTTCAGTTAAAACTCGAATTCAAAAATTTTCACAATCTGAATACTTTCCTTTACTAAATATTTCATATTTCATTACGACAAATTAATAATAAGTTATGAAGAGTAAGTGAAAGTAAAAAGGTATAAAACAAGAAAGGACTTTGTTCCTTTAAATTAGTAAAGGTTATTAAGTATTAAGATAAAAACTATTAAAATTATATTAAATTAAAAATTAAATTAAAATTATATGATAACTCTAACTAGAGGGGAATGATAAAGTCGATTTTTTTAATATAAAAATTGAAATGAAATGAAATAGCCTTTATCATGCAAAATAAGTAGTTACATATGTACAACTGGTTTTTATTTTTATAACTTCTAATAAAAATAGCATGAATATCTACATGGTTTACGCACACACACACACACATACACACATACACTATTATACACTTCTTCTTCTATGTCTTTCTTCCTGCACAGGCCTTCCCGTGAGGGAGTAGTAGTCAGCACTTCTCTGGGTGACTAGCCCTGTTGAGAAGCGGGTTCCGTGAGCTCTGTCCACTTCTTTTTCCGTATAACCCTGTCTTTAGCATCTCTCTACCTGAGGGGTCCCATCGTCAGCCTGAATGCATCGCACCATCTCTTCACTGGTCGGCCTCTCTTCCTTTTTAGATCATATGGCGTCCACTCGGTTGTTATTTTTGACCACCTAACATCGTTGCTACGTAAGAGGTGACCAGCCCATTTCCATTTAATTTTTCTCAACTGTAAAATTGTATCTTTGAGGCCTGTTTCTTTCCTTAGTTTAGTGCATCTTATTTTGTCTCTTTTCTTTACCTTCATAATACTCCTCTCAATACTGTTCTGCCACACTTGGATTTTTCTCCAATGACCAGTGATGTTAATGACCAAGTTTGAGAACCATATGTCACTACTGGGAGGATACAGCTATCAAAGGTCTGTCTTTTAAGATCTACATCTAAATATCCTTTCATTATGTGACCAAAACTTGTTCCATCCCATAGCGATTCTTCTCTGTATTTCTTTTGTTGCTCTATCCGAGAAGGACACCAGCTGGCCTAGATACACATATTCTAAGGTGTATTTATTTATTTTGACTCCCTATTTGACATTATTTTGGTTTTGTTATAGTTTGGATATAAACCGACTTGTTCGCACAACCTTAAAAGTTAAAAGGAAAATAATCATTTCCTTCAATTGTCGACTGTTTTTGGCAAAGAGCACGATGTCATCGGCAAAACATAAATTGCTCAACCATTTACCATTCACCCTTATACCAACATTCCCCCATTCAAGATTCCAAAACACCAGCTCCAACACCAAGATAAGCAACATAGGTGATAATGGGTCTCCATGACGAACCCCTTTCCTAACCCTGAAGCTTTGACCTTTCTTTTCTGTCCTAATGTATGCTGACATTTCTGCATAAAGTTCTGTTAGAATCTTTATATATCTCTCTTCTGTACCTATTGCTCTAAGTGCTTTAA
The DNA here is from genome assembly GCA_023052935.1 of Piezodorus guildinii. Lineage (NCBI taxonomy): Eukaryota > Metazoa > Arthropoda > Insecta > Hemiptera > Pentatomidae > Piezodorus > Piezodorus guildinii. The sequence goes on along the minus strand of CM041295.1, from coordinate 5,462,732 downwards.
TTATACTTGCATGTGAAATAGTGTCAAAAGCCTTTTTGAAATCAAGAAAACAGAGGTAGAGAGAGAAATTATATTCATTGGCTTTCTCGATCATCTGATTTACTGTCTGGATGTGATCTATTGTTGAGAATCCGTTTCTGAATCCTGCCTGTTCATCTGCTATACACTCCATAATTATTTTTGTGAGTCGCTGTTTAATTATGGTGGTAAAAAGTTTTGCCATGGTTGAACAAAGGGAGATGGGTCTGTAATTCTCTATGTCATGCATACTGCCTTTTTTATGGAGTAAGAATATCTTTGCGATTCTCCATTGCTTTGGAATTTTTCCCTCCTGAAGAATTAAGTTCAATAATTCTGACAGTTCTTTAATTAGAGCTTTTCCTCCTGCTTTTAAAATTTCATTTGTTATTTTATCCGGTCCCGGACTTTTTTCAGATTTAAGCCTTTTAATGGCAACAGTAACTTCATCTTCCATTATCGGTGGAACTTCCTCCAAATTTTTAGTCTTCTTTCCTTCCTCGCATGATTCAAAGGATGTTTCATTACAATCGTACAGTTTCCTGAAGTATTCTGTAGCCACTTTATTAATATGTGCCCGGTTGGTTGTGATTTCCTTTCTCTGATTTTCTGTTGCAACCATCCAAGGTTTTCCTTCTGCAAGCTCTTTTTGAATATATAAAAATTAAAAGACAAAAATAACAATAATAATAACAAAAAAAAAAATAATTCTGTGACAGAAATATGATAATACTGTAAAATATTTGATGCTAGAAATCATTAAAAAAAAAAAAAAAAAAAAAAAAAATATATATATATAATATATATATATATAATGAATAGACATTATAAAATAAACATATTTTCTTGCTAATTGCACTTTTCAATTAACTAAAACAGAGATCTTGTAAACATAAATGACACCTCATTCGAACACGAACATTAGTGTATAGATATAAGATGATGACATGATTCTTGGTTTCAGCAAACTCCTTCTAAACCACTGAACGGATTTTGATATATATTACCGCAGGGAGAACCATAGAGGCTTCACATGATCCATATAGGGTCTATTAAGAAAATAATTGTAATAATTATTATATTTTATATATATAGAATAGAATAGAATAGAAAATAAACTTTATTCTGGGACAATGTCCCTTCAGAATAACATTAATGGTCAAAATAATAATTTATATCTGGCCTAAAACAGTATATAACTACATTTAAATAACAAAAAACAAGAAGAAAAAAAATAAATAAAAGGTCATTATGACATCTCTATGTACATATTCAAAAATAAATAAATAATAATCAACCTAAAATATATCTTTTACATCTCATTAAAGTATATAAACAAATCACCTCACATAAATAGGCAAAATAAAAATTAAAAATTAGCTTACATCAGACTGGAGAGAAAGTAAATATTGAAAGAGGAGGGATTTGAATGATGGTAGGGAAGGAGCATGTCGGATGTTTGAAGGGAGAGTATTCCATAAGGCAATGGAACGGGCTAAAAAGGAGCAATCGTATTTTTTGGTTCTGTGGAAAGGAGTTTGGAGGTCAGACAGACGGGATCTTGTTTCCTGGTGATGGGTTGAGGATTTAAATACCAGAAGGCTGTAGACGTAAAATGGGTGGTGGGAGTTAATGATTTGATAAAGGAATGATCCAAGGAAATATTGTCTTCGAAGGTTTGGGGTTAACCACTTTAACTCGTCGTAGAGGTGGGATACATGAGACCGTCTCGAGGTGCCGAACACAAATCTTAAAAAGCAATTCATAATTCTTCTTAATCTGTCCTCGAGCACCTTCGAGAGGCCGCCATATGCCACACAACTATAGTCAAAGTGGGGGAAAATGAGTGATGAGACTAGGAGTTTACGGGTAGATAGTGGTAGGAGGTGGCGGGATCGGTGGAATAATTTTAAGGTACTAATCGATCGACGGGAAATTTGGGCAATTTGGGGTTTCCAGGACAGGTTTTGGTCGATGATGATGCCAAGATTTTTAACAGAGGAACTAAAAACAATAGGGTGATCATTTAGCAAAAGCGGAGGAAGGGTGGTGATAGATCGGAGGAGGTATTTGGAACCAACAAGGATGGCCTGAGTTTTTGTAGGATTAAGCCTTAAGTTATTCAGGTTTGCCCAGGCACTGATCCCATCTAGGTCTTCCTGAAAACTGGCAAATGCTACAGATAACTCGGAAGGAGGGAAGGAAAAATAGATTTGGAGGTCATCAGCATATAGGTGGTAGGAAGAGTAATGGATTGAATCAGGAAGGTCATTGATGTAGGTATTGAACAAAAAGGGAGAAATACTCGAGCCTTGGGCCACGCCTGAGGACAGGGCAAGGAAATTAGATGGGGGTTGATTAGGAATGACAACCGCTTGAGTGCGGTTGGAAAGAAAGGATTGAAACCATTGAACAGAACTGTTGGAAAAGGATAATGATTTTAATTTAGAGAAAAGGATCGAATGGTTAAGGGAGTCAAAAGCTTTGCTAAAATCTAAAAGTACCAGGACAGTTAATTTTTTTTCATCTATAGCAGTATAAATATCATTTGTGATTTTGGTCAGGGCGGATTGCGTAGAGTAGCCAGGTCGGAAGCCGCATTGGTAAGGGTTAAGTTGGTTGGTTTTTTCAAGAAAACTGGATACCTGGGATTGTACAATCCGTTCAAGAGGTTTAGAAAGGTTCGATAGGATGGATATAGGTCGGTAGTCTTTAGGGGAAGATGGGTTAGAGATTTTGTTTATAGGATGGACCAAAGCTTGTTTCCAGGAAGCAGGGAAAACTGAATTTTGGAGGGAAAAATTGTAGATGATGATTTCTTTGTAGTTCTCTTATTTCTTGACACATCCAAGGAGCAGGTGGGCGGCGGAAGGTACGGGTTTTGAGGGGAGCATGTTTGTCAAGGACGGTGATCAGGTTGGAAGTGAGGATGTCGACCATGGCGTCAATGGAGGAACAGGAATAGATATAATCCCAATTCAGGGTTTCAAGATCGGGTAGGATGTCTTCACGGGTGAGGGAATGGATTTTACGGAAAGTTATGATTTTTGGAAGGATTTCTGGAGTAGGGATATTGTATGATATCTGAATTAAGTCATGGGAGGATATGAATGGTACTGGTAATTGAGAGAAGGAGAGAAGGTTCTGTGCTGAATCTATGATGTGAACATCTAACCAAGTGTCGGAAAATCGTGTATGATGTGTCGGGGTAAAAGGAACAATGTAGAGGTTGAGGGAAAAGAAAAGGTTTTCTAGGTACTGTTTATCATTGGAATCGGAAAGAATATTGGTATTAAGGTCGCCGGAAATTATGATATTGTTGTAGAGAGGGATATAATTGTAGAGGGTTGTTTCAAATAGAGTGTCAAAAGGAACGAGAGGAGGGCGGTACACTACTGCAATAAGGAGAGGATGGGTGTTACATGTGATTTCCAAGAAAAGAAATTCGATATGTGGTAGTTCGGATGGGGATGAGACCTCTAATATGCGGGATTTTAAGCTATTATGGACGTAAATCGGTATTAGTCGGTACGCCTCCACCTGTACGCCCTATTCGGTCATGACGTATGAAGGAATATTCAGGTAGGGAGACAGCAGAGGAGGGGATATAGGGTTTCAACCAGGTTTCAGAGACTGCGATGACATGATAAAAATTGCTTGTAAAATATTGGAGGAATGCATCATAATGAGCGGGCAAGGATTGGGAATTAACGTGACAGATGTTTAGGATACTAGACATAGGAATGGGAGGGGAAGGAATACAGATTGTAGGAAAACGATGTAGCTAAGACAATAGTGAATTTCAAAATATCTGAAAAATAAATGTCAAGTGAAATTAATAGAATTAAAATGTGAGGAATAGCTGAGAAAAAAAGTGACAATTTAACATTGAAACAAAATGAAAATAAAAAGATATGTTATAATAAATAAGATATACAGCGGAAGATAAGAGATGGAGATCAAAGAGAAAAGCCATTCATAGCCAGGGGGTTGACGGAAGCCTAGATGTCAGTCGAAGACCTCCAGATCTTGCGCTCGATCGATGCAGACCACTGGATGTCCATCGTCTTTACGGCAGCGCACTCTGCCGGCCGCAAACCAAACATATTTCAATTTACCAGGTGCCCTCTTCTGTCTGGCGAGCCAGTAAAGGTGTTTATTGGTTGCAGACATTTCTTCACCGAGATATATTCGGTGGCTATCATTAGCTTCCCATCCTATATCAAGCATGGTGAAGTCCCGCCTCACCTTTCGTTGTTTTACCAACTCGTCTCTAGTAGTTTGCCTTACAAAGCGGACGATGAGAGGAGGTGGCCTTTGGTCACCCGGCTTAGGTCGGCGCCGTTCCACGATGTCGAGATCTTCCGGGGAAATCTTCATTGCTAGGCCGGCCGCTACACTAGTCACCAGAGCCGCCGGGGTTTCCCCCGGGCGAACTGGGATGCCCCGAATTTCTAAGTACTTGCACAGAAGTCCCTGCTCAGTCTTATTAAGTCTTATCTCAAGTTCACTCACTTTCTTTTTTAAGGCTTTATTCTCCGAAGTAAGTTCTTCTATATATTTAGATTGGCCTTCGAGATGGTTTTCAATTTTTGAGAGCCTCTCATTCAGCAAAACCAGGGCTTTTTATTACTTTTAATAGACTCAATTTCTCTTTCTAATAACTTGCAACATTTGCCGTGAAAAAACGACCCGACACTTGCTGCAAATTAAATTGTGTTTATCATCACGTGTGATGGCATAATCACATAATGTGCAGAGAACCATTTTTTAAATTATATAATAAAAAAAAAACGAAATAATATAAAATAACTGGTACTCACAGCGTGAATATTGATAAACAGTTCCGTATGTTTACGTAGTTAATTCCTACCGCGGTAGGATTAGTCGACGCACCAATACAACACTCGTCTATCTTAACTGTTTTTTACCAAGTAAATGTTTGTCGTGCGTGTTTACTTCTAAAATGTTATATATATAAATATATATATAACGATTAACAAAAATTAAAGAACAGAATGAGTGAAAAAAAAAACAAGCACTGAAATGGATCTGACTGGTTGAAAGAGGTACAGAGAAGAGATGTTCACTCGTTGCCGTCACTGGCCAGACTGTGTATGTGTGTGTGTGTCTGTGTGTGTTTGTGTGTGTGTGTGTGTGTGTGTGTGTGTGTGTCTGTGTGTGTGTGTGTGTGTCTGTGTGTGTGTGTCTGTGTGTGTGTGTCTGTGTTTTTTTTTTTTTTTTTTTTTTTTTTTTTTTTTTTTTTTTTTTTTTTTTTTTTTTTTTTTTTTACGAGGGTAGGTGGAAATCTTCAAAAGACGCGGATAGGCCCGTACCTATCCGTGTGTGGGATTCTTACCCACTAAAACCAACCTCCCTACACCTGTTTCTCTCCCACCACGGGACTGCCGTTAGGCATTACATCGTGGAGGGGAGTAGCTGTGTGCCGCCTCACTGTTGCAGGCTAACTCCTGCCTCGCCTTTCCTTTTCTTCGGTCCTCAGCTTCTTTATGATATCTGCTGACATGCGTTGGCCAGCCATCCAATAATCCTGCGAGAGCAGCATTAGGCTAATGATATTATTGGCCGTTGGATCAGCGCCACAGATACTCTTGAACTCTTCTCTCTCTCTCTGGAAGCGGGTACAGCAGAAGAAAACATGGGCCACACTCTCTTCTACTCCCGGGCACACTGGACATTCTTCCGTGTCGTCTAACTTGAACCTATACTGATAGGCACGGAAGCAGCCATGTCCCGTTAAGAACTGAGTAAGGTAGAAGTCTATCTCACCGTGCTTTCTTGTGACCCAGGGTTGAATCTGGGGAACCAGCCTGTGGGTCCACCTTCCTTTTGTTGCAGCATCCCATCGATCCTGCCATATTCGAAATGTCTCCATTCTCTCCTCAGTCCTGGAAATACGACACGCTCTGTTATATGAGCGTCTCCGCTCTTCAGCGATCAGCTCTATTGGTGGCATTTTGGCAATGACACATGCTGCCTCATAAGAAACAGTTCGGAAACCACTTATAGCTTTTAGGACAGTACGACGATAGACGGAAACCATGGGACTTCTATAGCTTAATTTATTCAAGGCCCTTTCCCATATTGCAGCTGCATAGAGCAATATCGACGATACAACGTTAGATATTAAAAGTCTACGACTATGCCTGGGTCCTCCTACGTTTGGCATAAATCGGGACAACGCTGTAGTTACCTTTGCTGCTTTATTACATACTCGTTGGATGTGCTCTTTGAAGTTCAGCCTCTGATCAATAATCACTCCGAGATACCTCAAAGAAGGCTTTGAACGTATCTCCTGATTGCCAACTCTGATTGCAATCTCCTCCATTCTTTTTCTGCTACTAATTAGCAAGACCTCTGTCTTTTCATCTGCAAGTTGCAATCCAACCGATGCCAACCAGTTGCGGATGAGCGTGATGCTCTGGTTTGCTATCAGAGTCACCTCCTCTTTATATTTTGCCTCAACCACCAAAGCAACATCATCAGCAAAACCAATAGTTTTTGTTCCCGCTGGTATTCTGATCCGGAGCAAACCATCATACATAATATTCCACAAGAGGGGACCGAGCACCGAACCCTGGGGTACGCCCCCAGTTATCTTGAATGTCTTTGGTCCTTCCTCCGTGGTATAGATCAAAGTTCTATCCTTAAAATAGTCACGGACTATGCTAACTAAATACCACACCCAACTTTTGTAGAGCATCCAAAATGCAGCTCCATTTAGCGGAATTAAATGCGTTTTTAACATCTAGAGTGACAATCGCACAGTAACATTTCGCGCCTCTCCTCCATCTCTTTCCAGCAATAGCTTTACGCGCTGCTTCTACTACCGATGTTATAGCCTCCAACGTTGACCTTGCTTTTCGGAATCCATATTGCGATGTAGACAGGCCTCCTGCACCTTCTGATGTCTCTTGCATTCTATTAGCTATAAGCTTCTCTAATATTTTTCCAGCATTATCCAGCAAACATATTGGCCTGTAGGCCGAAGCGTCTGATGGACTTCCCTTACCTTTTGGAATCAGTACCAAGCGCTGCCTTTTCCATTGACGTGGAAAGGATCCCTCACTCAAGCACGAATTGAACACCTCCAAGAATAAATCTGGCCTGCTTTCTATTGCCACCTTCAGTGCCAAGTTCGAAATGCCATCTAAACCCGGTGCTTTCCCTATTTTAAGGCTCTTGGAGATATCGATGAGCTCCTCTGCTGTCACCGGCGGTACATCAGGAGCTGATATGGGCCTGGTCCACAACAATTCATCCTGTTCAGGAAACAGAGTGGCAACGATTCTTTGCACGGCTACAGGGCAGGTAGGGGATCGTGTAACGCTGCTCTTGAACTTCTTCATGACTATCTTGTAAGGCCTCCCCCATGGGTTCTCGTCCACCTCCTCGCAAAGTTGCTTCCAACATTGTCGCTTGCTTGACTTAATTGCCTGCTGGAGTTCACGCCTCGCAGTTTTGAATTCCTCCTGTAGTGCTATAAACTGGGAGCTGCCCCGTGCTCGCTGGTATCTCCTTCTCGCTCTGTGACATTTTGAACGACATTCAGCTATGAAATCATTCCACCAGTAGGCCGGTGGTCGACTTACACCTGTTTTGGTACGTATCATAGCTGCGTCACAAGCTGCTTTCATCAGGTTCATTACCTGGCGGGCTTTGTCTTCCGCTGTCCCTATGAGCTCACACGGTGTCCCTATCATTATTTTGAAGGATTCTCTATCAAAAGTTCGGATTTTCCATCGAATAGCACCTCCTTCACGAACTATTCTTCTGGAATTCTGGGTCCCAACAGTAAATAGGATAGCCTGGTGGTCACTATGAGTATAAATGCCAACTACTTGTAGGAATGAGGCTTTCACTGATGAATGTCAAGTCAATTATGGAGCTCCTACCTCCCTTTACGAATGTAGGTTCCGCACCGTTATTTGCCAGCACCAAGTCCTGCATCTGAGCAAAGGCTTCCAATAGAAGTTCTCCTCGCCTATTTGTCGATTGACTACCCCACTCGGTCGCCCAAGCATTGAAGTCTCCAGCAATCACTATCGGTCTTCGTCCTCTTGCATCTAATACTATCATATCTAGGAGACCAACAAATTCCTCGACTGTTGAGCTAGGTGAGATATAACAACTATAGATATATTCATTTTTTATCTTGGCCCAAACGAAACCGCTCGTAGGAGCCTGCGCGATTTCCTCAACGATAGTATGACCACACGTCCAGATCGCCGCCCTACCTGTGGTGTCGGATACCCAAGATCCGTTGTCTATGTTTTTGTACTGCTCACTTATAACAGCGACATCAACTTTCAGTTCCTTCACGGTCTGCCAGAGAAGATCTTGTGCAGCCTCACAATGATTGAGATTAAGTTGTATAACCCTCATATTTAAGAATGATTATTCCTCCTTTGCTCCCGTAGGGCACGTTGTAATGCCGGGCATTTCCCACCACCGCAGGGGTGGCAATTTTCATCCTTATCGGCGCATAGTACGCAAAAAGGCTTTTTCGTGCAATCGAAGGCTAGATGACCCTCATCGCCACATTTGCGACAACATCTCGCTCTGTCAGGCCCCTTACAATGCCTTGCCATATGTCCAAAATCCCAACACCTAAAGCAACGCTGTAAACGTAATTTTTCTCGGATGCGACTAACTACCAATCCTACTCTTATTTTTCCAATATTGATAGCCTTTCGAGCTAGAAGAACCGGTAGAACAATAACTGCAGTCTTAGTACCCGCGTAGGCTGAACGAATGGATCGCACCGCTGAAGCCTGTATCCGCTCTCCATCAAGTAGCGTTGTGAGAGCCCCGGCTATTTCTTCTTCTGTCGTCAGTTCATCCAAATCCTAATTTCAATAAGGGATTCTTGGGTCCACGCTCTAATATCCGACTCTGAGCCCAGTGTTTCTTCTAGAGTGCGCTTCATGTTGTGCAGGACTTCTCCAGAATTTCTATTTAATTGTATCAAAAGGTTCCCGCCCTCATTTTTTCGGATTCTTGTGATGTTAGAGCTGAAATCTTTCAATGATGGATCATCTCTAATCTTGCGAAGAGTATCCGCATAGGTACCTTTTTCCGACACCTTAATGATGAGTGCATCCGGCTTGGGTGGCTTCGGCCGCGGGAGTCTACCACTGCCTTTTTTCTTCTTAGTGACTGTTTGCCACATCCCTTCAGTGGGAATTATTGAGACAGGCTCCGGTTGGAGCTGTTCCGTTCCAATCGCCCTAGGCAATGCCTTCGCCTGTTTCCTAGGCCCAACCGACTTTGGTCGCTCCTTTCTTTGAGCTGGTTCCTTGTGTGATGAAGGATTGTCACCATGCCTTTTCAGTGGTTGATCTATTTCGTTTGGCGTGACGGTCTGCGTGCATGCATAGGCAAACTCTTTTTTCCGATTTTCTTCGTAATTTATTAACTTGCACTTTAGCAGATCGAAAGTGTTCAGGATTCTACAAGCAGATTCCCTTATTTCTCCGTGGACGTTGTGCCTTGATTTAATAAACTCAAGTAAATTATGAATTTCCCCAGCAAGAGTTGTCCATTCTGCATCACAATACCCTAAACTTGTAGCCATAGTTGCCTCAGTAGCCAACCTAAATACTGGGGGATTGCGGTCGTAGGATGACGATGACGCTAGAGAGTTCATATCACCCACGTTTGCAACCGATACCGGGGACTCGACCCTCTGCACCGTAAGGTTCGTCGTATTAGTTTGACTCCCCATAGTTAGTTATATACTTGGAGATTAAGGTTACAATTTTTAATCGATGTTTGTTAATAACGTGAAACCTGGTAAAAATGTTTCGTTACAGGCTAATATTGTCCCTGATAGATTAGCAGTGGTCTTTTCGACCAGTATAAAGCTTACGGGAAACAAAATAAACACTAGAGTACAACAGAAGATTCGTGCATACAAGTAGACTAAAAGGTACAAACTGGTCTTTTGTATGATGATCTAAGAACTTTCATTACATTACGTTAGAATTTGAGTAACCTGTATAGATAAACAAACATACCTTGCAATTGCAGTCTTCTACAAGTTATCGAATAATACGAAATTTTCCAAAATATATTTTCAACCAACCTATATAACTATGTGTGTGTGTGTGTGTGTGTGTGTGTGTGTCTGTGTGTGTGTGTGTCTGTGTGTGTGTGTGTATAATTATGTAATTTTGGTTTCTCGAACTCCTTCTAAACGACAAAACAGATTTTGATATGGTTTTCATCATTTAGGGCTTTCTTTCCTGAAGGTTTGTAAGTAGAATCCATTGCAAGCCTAACTTTTCTTTAAAAAAGAAATTTTCTGAAACTAAGTCATCATAAAATTATTTCTGAAATATAATTAGTAATATAAAGGTATTATATGCCATTGGAAAGAGCAAGATTTAAGAAAACTTAATGTGCAACAAACAAATAAGTGTTATTATAAAGTTGTTAGCCCATAAACTTATGAACAAATATTATATTTGTAAAGAGGGAGGTTATAATAGTTATATGTTGCCAACATCATACAGGATCGTGCAAGTTTTATTCTTCCATTTAGTATGCTAGATTTTAGAAGCTGAGTTGTAACTAAGTTGTAAACATAAGTGGCATGTTTTTATAAATCTATAAACTAACATTCTTATTAATTATTCCCATGGAAACTTAATTTAACTTTTAAAATGTAATATAAATAGTGCATTTTATATACACAATAGTAATAAATCAAATAAAATAGGAACGGTTATATTTGTAGTTTTTGATTACATACTTAGCAATCAAGTTTTCATTATATGGGAAAATTAAATTGTCAGTTATCTGTGCTTCACTTTAAAATAGCAAATATATAAACTTAAATAATTTTGATTTATGTTTAAATTTCTACAAATGATTAAATATAATAATAATTAGACATTATAAAATAAACATATTTTCTTGCTAATTGAACTTTTCAATAAACTAAAACTCCCAAAGTGACAAACTCTAAATCGGACAGAGATCTTGTAAAATGACACCTAATTCGAACACGAACACCAGTGTGTATATATATATATATATATATATATATATATATATTATATATATATATATATATAAACTTATTTCTACCGAGAAAAATATATTAAAAAGGGAAACAGAGAGGCGAAATAAAACACACGCTTACTTGATAACATATGATTTATTATCACTTATACATTAGAAAGGTTTCATAAATTCAGGTGTTGTTTACATTTACATCAAAGGTGATTAAAGTTAATATTAACACTCTTCCCATCTTAACTCCCCCCTGCCAGTTTACAAACACTGTTTGTAAACTACCTAAATGGGTACAAAAATAAATTACATAACTAGACAAATAAACTAAACTAACTAAACAAGAAATAACCGACATGAAAGCGGACTTAAATGTAACTTACTAACTAAACACAAGATCAAGAACAAAAATTGCACCTCCCTAAACTTGGGAAAGAAAGAAAGCATAAAAAAAAAGAAAGAAAGCAGTAACTTGAAGTTAAAACAAATACGAAGCATTGCAAAAACGATACTACCACATAAAACAAAAAGCCAAGTCCCCACTAGACCCCAGGTCTGAAGCAGAGGATAACTACGATTGAGGAATACTCAATTGTTCAATATGAACTGTCCGCCGTTTACGGGGATCCGCCAAACTCTGCACCGTCACCACGTTGTGTTCCCGAATCACAACCACCCTAAATGGACCCTCATACCGAACAACTTCCTTACCCCTGTTCGAACTGATCCGCCGATACACTATTGTACCAATGCGAATGTCCTCCATCCGATCACGAACACGAAGATTTTCTTTAGCAACGCGCCGACTCTTCTCCGCGACCAGCCTCCCGCGGACCTTCCCCATAATTTGACAAGGACCGCCCGGTTACTGACCAGCACGTCGGATAAGTTCCCCGCCGCCGCTGTGCCCCTGTAATCCCTGCGCCGATCCCGCAGGCCAGAGAGAATTTCTAACGGCGAGAATCCCGTCGCCGCATGAATTGAGTGGTTATAAGCAGCCACCGCACGCGGCATAGCCACGTCCGGTTCTAGTCCCTGATCCACCTGATACACCCGCAAATGATTCCCTAGCGTACTATGCAGTCTCTCGATGCCCCCTCGACTCTTGGGGTGTCCCGGCGTATTGAGATGCCAATCGATATCGAGCGCCTTCATTGCCGCACGAACAGTACTATTGTCAAACTCCCGACCCCCGTCTGAAGAGATCCGCTCGGGCACGCCATAGAACTGAAACCAGGTACGGAGGCCAGCTAAAATCGATTTCGATGACCGGTCCGACACGAGATAGGCCATGGCTACTTTACTAAAGAGGTCTATCATGGTGACCCACTTGTACCCCCGCCACGTAAAGGTATCAACCTGTAAGTCACACAGTTGCGCATCAGACGTTGGCGTCATCTCCTGCATTCCCCGAGGTGGGTGGCGATCATACTTGGTAGCCCGACAAACCTCGCACGCACCCACAACCTCCGTGATAGTCCGCCTCATACCCCACCAAAAATACCGTCGCTTCAAAGCCTGTAGCGTTTCCGGTTCCCCGCGGTGGTTCGTTTTCCCTTGGTGGTACACTAGCGTAACTTCCCGCTGTCGTTCCTCATCCGATATCGTCTCGACCGACAGAGTGCACCGCACAAATATCCTATCGATTCCAATAAGCTCACGTTTCCAGAGCCGCTTAATCTTCTCCCATATCGTCGCGTTTCCCACGTATAGATAATAGGTCTTCCCCGCGCTCGGACGCATCCTGAAGCGTCCTTCAAATCTGATTATCCCTAACACCCGGTTGCGACCATACGGTGGTAATGCGCGACTTGCCGTACCGCGTCTGTTCCAACTTTAGCGGACCCGAGGTTCTGGTCTTCCACACGATTTGCCTAAGTTTGTCATTGATAATCTCCTCCCTCTCCTCCATGTCTGACGCGCGCCCGTCGGACGAGCTACCTTCTTCTACTGACCGATCGTCCCTGTCGGACTCTGAGGACCCGCGTCCCCCTCCACTCACGCAAGAACTGCCGCACACCGCTCGACGGTTCTCCATCCTCCTCCTCTATGGCGTTAACTACCAGCCAGTCAGCCACAACGTTGTCCCGACCCGGTTTGTACACTACGTCGATATTGTATTGGCTGAGGAACTCCTTCCACCGGGTAACTCGTGCTGACGATTCCTTGGGTACCTACCCATTGCAGTGGCCGATGATCAGTATGCACCTTGAATCTCCTCCCGAACAAATACGGTCGAAAGTGTTCCACCGCCGAAACGATCCCCAACAACTCCCGCTCCAACGCACTGTATCTAGTCTCCGCGTCCGTGAGGCGCCTGCTTGCGTATGCCACGTGGCGTTCCCCTTCTGGTCCTTCCTGTGATAGAACAGCTCCCAGCGCGTACTCACTTGCGTCCGTGGTGACTGAAAACGGTCGCGCAAAGTCCGGAAACGCCAAGATGGGCTCTTCCTGTAATCGCGCCATACACCATCGGATGTTCTCCTCCATAACGGGCGTTACCACAACCGCTCGACCCTTCTTTAGCAGGTTATTAAGGGGCACGAGATATTTCGCCATGTCCGGCACGAACCGCCTATAATAGTTTAGCGTTCCCAGTAACCGCCTAATCCCTTTAATATCCCTCGGAATGGCCATGTTCCGTATAGCTGCCACCTTCTGCACGTCGGGTTTCACGCCATCTTTGGATATTGTGTGGCCTAAAAAATGAATTTCGGTTTGCCCGAACTGACGGATCCGATTAAAAACACTGCGCAGGTGGGTTATATGATCTTCCTCGGATTTACTAAAAATCAAAAGGTCGTCCATATAAACTTGACATACCGCCTCGTCAATCCCCCGCAAAAATTCGTCCATCAAGCGCTGGAACGTAATAGGGGCGTTTTTCAGTCCGAAGGCATCCGTGTAAATTCGTAGTGGCCCCGCTCAAATGAAAATGCTGTCTTGTGTTGGTCCCTCGGATGCATTTTAATTTGGTGATAGCCTGCCTTTAGATCCAGTGTACTGAATACCGTGGCCCCGTTGAGGCGCTCCAGAATGTCTTCGAAACGAGGTATAGGGTATTTCTCGTCCACCGTATTCTCATTCAACTTCCTGAAATCGACTACAACCCTCTATTTTTCCGGCTTCCCGTCTCCCATGCTCTTTTTCTTTACCGCCCAAAGGGGACTATTATAAGGGGACGTGCTATCCACTATTATTCCTTGTCGCTTAAGGTCATCCAGCTCCTCCCGAATGTGCCGACGTAACGCTTGCGGGTACCGCCGTTCTTTAACGTACGTCACTCGCTCTTGTTTTAATGGGATTTAATGAGCCGTTTTTCCCGTAACGCTTAATAGACCCCCTTCCTGATAGAAAATATCGTAATATTGCCGGTAAAGGATTTTTCTCCAGTCTTCCGCCTGGTTTATCGCACCTATTTGAACTAGCCCATCCCTCTGAGCCCTTCTTCCCCTGTAGGACTTTTTCCCTATCCTTATAGCCCACTGTCCGGCCTTGTTTCTTATTTTGGTTCCTAATTTCCCCAATAGATCACACCCGATTATCCTTTCATATTCTCGCGACATATTTTCTACCACGTGAACCACCAATTTTCCTCCCTCTATTCCCCATCGACTTAATTCGATCTCAACTTCCCCTTCCACTCTACACGGGCCGCCTAGAGTAATTAACATACATTGACACTCCCTCGGAATCCTCTTTTCTTTGAATAAAGACTCTATCATTTTCTGTGACATTATTGTGTTAGAGCTACCCGTGTCCACTAAATACCATAATCCTACCGCAACCCTTATTATAGGCAACCTACTGCACATCCGCCTGATGTTATTCACTACTGCGCGGTTGCCTCCCTGCCCGCACTCACCTCATTCATCATGTCTTCTGCTCCCAGCCGCTCCTCGTCGCCCTTCGCTCCTCCTCGTGCTCTTTGCTTCTTCTTCTCTGCTGCCTCCTGGTTCGCTCCTATCCTCCTCCGTCTCTGATGACTCCGAAGAACGCACTGACTCAGATGTGGATCTGTCCCTTCTCCACACCCTTTGCGCGTTCACCTCTATAGGCTCTCCTCTGCCCATGTTCCTGCTCCTACTCATATAAGGACACTGCCGGGCAATGTGCCTTTCAGTCCCGCACTCGAAGCATCGCGTGCGAGGGCATCTTGCAACCAAATGGCCCACTTTTCCGCACACGTGACACTTTCTGTCCTCCTTTCGAAAAATCCATTTCTCTGTCCCTTGCCTCCTCTCTCTAGCAGCAAATTTTTCTCGACCATCGGGCTCAGGTGCCTTTTTCTTCCAAGTTCCCGGTCTATTTCGGTTCCTGCCGACCTCTGTCCTCCTGTAAGGCACTCTCGTCCATTCTATAGCCGCTTCCCCGTTCCTGGACTCCTCGTCTCTGGCGCTCGCATCCACCATCTCTTGAGCGCATTCGACGAACGTCTTGTCTCTGGGAAGACTCTCTTTCTTTCCCGTTTCCCTCGCAAGTTGCACTCTCAGGATAGTAGATAGGAAAGCCATTTTGTCTTCTACTACCTCCGCAGAAAGTGTTTCCCGCAATTTCTCTGTGATGCAGTTCTAACGGGCTAATAGTAATCCGGTGTACTGTCCACTTGACTGGTATGGACGTTTCGTTTCCCGAAACATCTGGAAGATGTCTTCTTCCGGGGCCCATCGGCCTCCTCCGAATGCTTTCTTAAGCCTATCTTTGATAATGCCCCACGCCGTGTCCTCATCAGCTTGTATCAAGTTCAAGATCTGTCTACGGACCCGGCATACTAATGCCGATCTAAGTGATACAGCGTCTTGGGAATTCATCAAACTCTCAGATAATTTCGCCTCAATAGTTGCCATAATTCTGTCGCCTCCCTTCAAGAAATGATTGAGGTCGCCGACCTCCGTCTCAGCGTTCCAGCTCGGAAATGGCTTTTCTGACATCTTGCGCTGTCGCCGTCCAAACCTTGACCCACTCTAGAGTGGTTGTGTGGTTCCCGATGGGAACTTGTGCTCCCGCTAGCGACTGAGCCGGTAGTGGTTGTATCTCCTGAGTTGAAGACTGAGGTAATGTTCTATCTTCTGTAAGGACTGGTGGTATCGAAATATTTTCTGTCATTTTTTAAAGAGAGAAATGGAAAAAACAAAGAGAGAGGTTATAATGAGAAAAAAAAAAAACTTACGTAGAGTAAAACAGACGATAAAACAGTTTCTTCTCACTCGAAAACGATCAAAATAACGTTCCCGGATTTCGGCACCACTTATTTATACAGAGAAAAATATATAAAAAAGGGAAACAGAGAGGCGAAATAAAACCCACGCTTACTTAATAACATATGATTTATTATCACTTATACATTAGAAAGGTTTCATAAATTCAGGTGTTGTTTACATTTACATCAAAGGTGATTGAAGTTAATATTAACACTCTTCCCATCTTAACTCATATATATATATATATATATATATATATATATATATATATATATATATATATATATATAAGTTATGCTTGGTCGAGACCAATAAATTAAAAAAAAGAAAAAGGTTAAGAAGAAACAACACTCACGGTTCCAGAAACAATACTGCTTTATTCATGAAAGTAATCCTTCTTTTATGTTTGGGATGTTGTTTACGTCCCCAGATGGTATTAAGGCTAATACTGCCCGACTCCTATCCTTAACTTATATATGTGTATATATATATATATATATATATATATATATATGTAAGATGATGACATGATTCTTGGTTTCAGCAAACTCTTTCTAAACCACTTATTTTGATATATATATATATATATATATATATATATATATATATATATATATATATATATATAATATATATATAGAGAGAGAGAGAGAGAGAGAGAGAGAGAGAGAGAGAGAGAGAGTGAGAGAGAGAAATATATATAGAGAGAGGACCCTCCAATGAAATATAATACAGCATTTAATGTCCCGATTTGATGTACCCGTCTTCCTCTAGTAATTTTTTCCATGATGTCCTTCAAAGAGCTGCCATCCTCAGTTATCCATTGGCCAAGATATTTAAATTCCTTTATCTTTACTAATTCCCAATTTCCTAGGGATAAGGCTCCTACATTCCCATTAAGTGCCATATACTTGGTTTTTTTCTTTATTCACCTTCAGACCCCATGCTCTATACTCCTTCAGGAGCTTCCTTAGCATCTTCTTAGTTGGCATCTTCTTCATCATTTCCTTTTACTACATGGTTTTTGGCACATTGTAGGGTGTGAAGGTATTTATTGTCTGTCATTATTCCCATTCCTATACATTTCTTCTTCCATACTTTTAGAACCTCTTCAATAGAGATTGAACAGCATTACTTCAGACGCTTGAATTAATCCTTTATTTATTTAATCCTTTAAATCCCGACTAACATTTTTACAAATTTTCACCAGAAATGGGTATCAATCATACAAGTGATACGGCATGGACTTGATGTGAACTACAAGTCTAGCTTGAGAGTTAGACAAATAGTAGTTAAATAGACATCTCAATTAGAATTTAATTTTGTTAAAGTTATAAAAAAAAAAAAAAAGAAAAAGAAAAAAAAGAAAAAAAAAAAAAAAAAAAAAAAAAAAAAAAAAAAGAAAAAAAAAAAAAAAAAAAAAAAAAAAAAAAAAAGAGATTTGTACTGTTTCTAGGCCAAAGGCTGTGCAATGAAGTGATCAGGCCTTAATCACGCTCAGCCGCCAGGTTTTTCTCCAATTTTGGGTACCCACTTTTAAGAGGCTGGGTCTGCCCCAGGGGGTCTCCATACCCTAGGTTATTTATTTGGGAATTCTATTTTATTATTATTTTTTATTAATTGAGCTTAGCTTTGCAAGAGTTACTTGACATATTAATAATTGTATTTCATTCAATTATATTTTTAAAATTTTCATCTTCTTATTCTATTTTATTATTTTTATCAATATTTTCTAGTCTATATGTTCTTAATTTATATTATTTTAAATCAGTTTTTTTGATTTCTTGCTCTGTTTTTAAATCTGTTTCTCAATGGTGTATGATTTGTCAAGTTTTTCATTAAATTCTATGGAAATCTT
Source organism: Piezodorus guildinii (assembly GCA_023052935.1). NCBI lineage: Eukaryota > Metazoa > Arthropoda > Insecta > Hemiptera > Pentatomidae > Piezodorus > Piezodorus guildinii. The sequence goes on along the minus strand of CM041295.1, from coordinate 5,444,615 downwards.
TTGTATTTCTTGTTAAATTATCTCAATTTTACTTTCAAATTTCAAAAAGTGTTGGTTATATACTTCTGAAAGTTTAACAATCTTATTAGATAATTCTTCACATTTTTGCTCAAATTCTTTGGTTGGTTCATCTGAATTTTGTTCTAATTTACTATCTAATTACTGTAAATGAGAGATACATATTATTTTTTATAGATTTACAGAAAGCCTATGATAGGGTTCCACTGTGCAGACTATGAGAATCCTTACAAAACATAGGGATAAGAAATTATTTAATAAAAGCCATCGAAAGCTTGTATAATGGTGCTAGAGCAAGAATAAAACTGAGAAATAGACTACCAAACCATTTCCTGTTCAATTAAGGACTCGAACAAGGGTGTTCTTTATCTCCAATGCTGTTCAATCTCTATTTTATCTTGGCCATCTTATAAATATCTTGGCCAATGGATAACTAAGTATGGCAGCTCTTTGATGGACATCATGGAAAAAATTACTAGAGGGAGGCGGGTTGATCAGGACATTAAATGCTGTATTATATTTCATTGGAGGGTCCTCTCTAATATATAATATGTTTTTTTCAATTTCATCAAAAATGTAACCCATGGTGAAAATTTTTAAAAACAACTCTTTGTCAGCTCTCTCACCAGTCATATTGTGAGTGGTCACTGGCCATGCATAAAGAGTTCGAATAGAGCAGTAGAAGTCATTAGATATTACTTACACACTATGTATCTACCTATTATTTTATACCCATTATTATAACTTCAATTGGATGCAATACTTTTTTTTTAATTCGATAATAACATATTATATTTTATATTTATATGTAACTACAAAGATTTTTTATATCTATATATACACTCACAGATATATATATATATATTATATTATAATATGCTTATTTAAAAAAAATAATATTCTTTTAAGAAAAAATCATTTCACATAATATTTACTTAATTAAAACTCAATTTATCTCTCAGGGTATAGTATGGGTTCTTGACAATCAGGCACATTTTTATTATTTAACTTTTTAATTATAATAATCACTTACAAACATAACACAAACAATATGCAGGCAGGCTAACAATGTTTCTTCATATTCAGACAGCAACTCCTACCTCCCCAGCTCTACACTCAAAACTGACTCCTATCAGCTCATAACCCCAACTCTGACTGACCATGATCAGGTATCTTTCCTCCACCTGGGTTTTTACCTGGAATGTCCCGTGCATCCAAAATGGAGGTTATGTTTACAAACAAACAAATAAGAGCTGGTATTCAAATTTTACCTTTTACCTTATTGTTAGCCTGCCTAACTCAACAACAAATATATAAATTAATAACCACTATAATTATAAAAAATGGGTATATTACATTTCTCCCAATCCTAGGTAAAAAAAAAAAAAATATTTTTGGAAAGAAATATATTTTTTTTTTTTTTTTTTTTTTAATTTATCATTTTTTAAAACACACTCAATAAACCCATTTAGTTACAATTTTTAAATATTTTTAACACCTTATATATAAATAGTTTATATAAAATATTACAGCATTTTTACCTTGAAAACTACATATGTACAAACTAAATATACAAGGATGATATACACTAACTCTATATACAATTAAGAATATATTAAAACTAATCACATCTGCAAAATAAACTATATAAATAAATTCAGGTGAAAACAGTGAAATAATAATATGATAGATTTATTTCCATTTAGTACCTAATTTTTACTAACTGATCATTGTTCATAAAAAAAATAATTTAGAAAGAAAAGATTTACGAAATAACAGAATAACAATTTAAACATTTATGTTTATCTAGACCCAATGAGATATGGTTCTGCATTATTTAAGACTGAGTAATAAAAAGCATGAAAAATGAATTTCATAAATAATTAGATCAGCTATTAAAAATTGTATAACTTACAATTCTAATAATGACATGATATTTACAATTTTTTCCAGTATGGTTCAATCTGAACATTGTTCAGACTGCCCATTTTTTAACTCATCTAACGGAGGGAGCGCTAATCATCCCTTTTTATCCCCTGGAAAAGGATAAAGATTGCCGTGTCCAAAAATAATATGGTGTTTGATCTTTCCTAACATGATCCAAGACCATATAGCCTAAGTAGAACTCATAGTCTAAAATAAAAACGATAATAGTTTTGGTTGGCACATTCCTGTATTGATTAATTAAATTTACAATTGGTGACAAATAATTATAGGAGATAGAGAAATCTATTTCTGGATTATTTGAAACACTTAATCTGTAAAATACCACCGGAGGTCTATTTTGGGGGCTTAAGACACTTATTAAAGTTCTGAAAGTTAAGCACTTGCTGTCACTGGGTTTCACATCATGAATCTGATCTTCTTTGATATTTACACTTTCCTTCACATCAATAGAGCTAGTCATTAAGTCCTTGGCCTCTTCAATCATAACATTACAGGGATTACTCATCAATTTAGGTTCTACTGTACACATTGGAGTTACTGTTTCTGTTTCACACTCTTGGTCAGTAGGATCTTCCGAAGGTACAGTCTTTGATGTAGGTTCTTCTGTACAATTAGGAGTTACTGTTTCACACTCTTGGTCCATAGGTTCTTTATTCTTGTTTTCTTCATCTTCAATGGAGGTTCTTCTCTGGGGATCAATTTTCATTTCTGTAGTAACACTTGTAAAGTTTTCTAATATTTCTTTTCCAAATTTATCCACCTTTTGTTCTAATTTCTCCATCATCATCATGAATTGTTTTAATATCTGAATCTTTTCTGTCCTATCTGAATAACTATTATTTCCTTGGTCCTCCATATTGTTTGCTCACAAATTAACACATACAAAACTTATTAAAATATAAATTGTGCACTGATTGTCGTGGTCTTAATATTTAACAAATTAAGCCACACCTAGTTGGGAGCCAAATTATATAATATGCTTATTTAAAAAAAATAATATTCTTTTAAGAAAAAATCATTTCACATAATATTTACTTAATTAAAACTCAATTTATCTCTCAGGGTATAGTATGGGTTCTTGACAATCAGGCACATTTTTATTATTTAACTTTTTAATTATAATAATCACTTACAAACATAACACAAACAATATGCAGGCAGGCTAACAATGTTTCTTCATATTCAGACAGCAACTCCTACCTCCCCAGCTCTACACTCAAAACTGACTCCTATCAGCTCATAACCCCAACTCTGACTGACCATGATCAGGTATCTTTCCTCCACCTGGGTTTTTACCTGGAATGTCCCGTGCATCCAAAATGGAGGTTATGTTTACAAACAAACAAATAAGAGCTGGTATTCAAATTTTACCTTTTACCTTATTGTTAGCCTGCCTAACTCAACAACAAAATATAAATTAATAACCACTATAATTATAAAAATGGGTATATTACAATATATATATATATAATAATATATATATACTATATATATATATATATATATATAATATATATATATAGTTTGTTAGTTCTTGATTGTAGATAATTTAAGCTATCTACTGGTCTTAAGGTTCAGTCAATAAATAAACAATTTTATTTAGGCTACGTTTCGAGATTTTATTGTTCTCATATTCATGCCAACAGATAATATCCTTCTGAAGCACATTGTAAATTCTTTAAATAAAATAAACCATACATGTAAAATTGAACATAGATACAGAACGGAGTTCAAAAAAGGTATGGATACATTTAAATAAAAAATTTTAAACCTAGAAGTAAAAAGTGGTGTATCTAAAATTAATATTTTAAATAGTGACATCAATAATTAGAAATTTTCAAACTTTTACCTCGTAAAATTAGTAAAAATTTTTCCAATAATAATAAAAAAAAACAACATATGAACAAAAATTTAGTAAAATAAAAGAAACTCAAATAAGTAGAATAAAAAAAATATAAAACTCAAACAAATCCAATATTAAAAAAGAATAGTGGTTTGTAAACCTTTCTAATATAAAAAATATCAATAAAAACATTAAAATGGACAAGAAGTTTAAAAGTATTAGTGTGATCCAAAACCCGATACAAATAATGGAACCATGATCCCCTAATAATCGGTTCCTATGTCAATAAAAACATTAAAACGGACAAGAAATTGAAGAGTACAAGTGTGATCCAAAATCTGATACAAAAAATGGAATCTGTTTGAGCCTGGACATTTTTTGTTTGGAATTTGAAAATTAAAAAAAATTAAAAATAGTTTTGAAATGAGGAAAATATTTTATTTGTTGGTTTATGTATGTAGTACTATTCAATGTAGGGATTAACCAGATACGAGTGCCCCCACTACCCTCCAGCCGGTACCGTTCAAACCAGCTAGCTGAAAGTACATATTTATCAACTGGCGCCTTCAACCAATTTCTCAATTAGGCTGTTGATCACCGTCCTTCCATAGAGAGCCGCCTGCCCATCGTGCAGAAGCTGAGTTGTAATCTGGACCACAATTGAAGAATTCATGGACAGATAATTGATCATTTTTTTTTTCCTCATTATATTCATTTTTTTTTTGTATACTTCCTTATAGTACTAACCCACTAACCTAGTTTTTAAATTATTTTTAACAGTTTGTTTTAATCGAAGATTTAAAAAAAAAAAATTTTTTTTAAATCAAATGATGTTTTGTTGTAAATTTTCCTCGTTTAAAAGATTAAAGTTCTATTTATTTTGTTTCTTTTCAATTTTATTTTTTATTTAATGCATTACCTATTTTATTTCATTTCAATTTTAAGTGCTCAAAGACCAGCTCGTTTCGACACGGGATCGAGTCTACCTTAGCCCATCTTTTTTTTTTTGTTTTAACTTCACTCATCCAAACAAAACCAGAACCCTAGAAAACCTAATAATCGATTCCTGTATTAAAAAAAAACATGAAATCAAAAAGTACAAGCGCGATCCAAAATCCGATACAAAAAGTGGAATCAGAATCCTTGAAAACCTAATAATCGATTCCTATGTCAATAAAAACATTAATACACACAATAAATCGAAAAGTACAAGCACAATCTTAAATCTGATACAAAAAATTGAATCAGAATCCTTGAAAACCTAATAATCGATTCCTATGTCAATAAAAACATTAATACACACAATAAATCGAAAAGTACAAGCACAATCTTAAATCTGATACAAAAAATTGAATCAGAACCCTAGAAAACCTAATAATCGATTCCTATATAAATAAATCATATTTTCAAAAAGTACAAGCGCTTTCCGAAAAATGGAATCAGAATCTCAGAAAACTTAATATTTGGTTACTCTGTCGATAAAAACATTAAAACAAACAAGTAATCGAAAAGTACTAGTGCGACCCCAAATCCAATATAAAAAATGGAACTAGGACCCCCGAAAACCTAAAAATCGGTTCCTATGTCAATAAAAACGAACATTAAATCAAAAAGTACAAGCATGATCTAAATCCGATTCAAAAAATGTAATCATAATCGAATTCCATCCCTGTTGTACATGCTCCAGGCCTTCAGATTTATACAGTATGGCCCACCCAACTGCACATTTTGACAGATCCTTTCTCATTCGATCCTGAACCCTATGGAACTCTATTCCTCCTTCCATCTGTCACTCCAACTGTCTACCTTCAAATCCTGCATATTTAATCACTTAATGATATCCAGGCTCTATAGAATTGTAAATATGTCTATTTTATATCAGTAATTATTTACTTGTTTATATTCATTTAATTTACTCTAAGACTTCTTAGCACATTTTATATATTCTGTATATTTTATTCTAAAGGGACATGCCCCAGGATAATAAAGAATTTATTTAAAGATCAATGTGAACAATATATCCAACATTTCATCTCTTCAGTTATCGATCATCAGGACTGTTTAAAGTATATAAAAAATTTCCAACTAAATGCACCAAATTTAGCATCAATAGCCTAAAAAGAAACTTAAAAAGAGAAGACACATATACTGTTGGAGTGAGCTACTGTCTTTAGCTGATTCTCTTTTAAGACCGTTGATGGGAGATGTTGACATCTTGTTTGCAATTAATGATCTTTTTTTTCAGTCCTGATGGTTCCTGAATCTGTGAAATGTTGACTGGTGTGTTGAAATCTGACTAATGTACAATTTTGTTTCCATATAGGTTTCTGTTAGGGATGTGTATACAACAGGTACTCTTGCAGTTCGTGTTTTCCCCCAACCTTATTGGGAACCTTTATTGGTTGTAGCAAACGAAACATTGGTTGTTGAAGAATTCACCAGTGTGGTTATCACAGGAGGCTACTTACAGGTTTGTGTTTTATCTTTAAGTCAAGATCTTTGGTAAAGAAGTGATGAAACTTATTTTAAAATAATTAAATTATTGGTAAGCCTTTATTGATACACACCACATGGATGCATTTATATTACTTAATGAGACATTTTAACTGTGTATATAATAATAGAGCTTGCTTTGCTTTTGCTCACTTCTTCCCTTCATCTTGATCTATTGACATACCTTTCATTTGGGTCTAAGTCTTTTTTATTTCTCAATACAGCTTTTCAATATATTTCCTAAATGTGATTTGTGGCCTATAATGTATATGATTTCGTTAACCAAATGTTTTATCCATGCAGTCCAGTGGAGGGGAAGTGAGAAGCATAAATAAAGTGAGACTGACAACTTCTTTGTTTTCACAAAATAACATCATGTGATTGAATCCCTATGGGTTCAACATACATTAGAAAAACAAAATAAACCAAATAAACAAGTGACATTAAATAAGCAAGAACAAAGATAAACAAGAAATAACATATAATCACTCTTCTGTAACCTCCCTTTTTAAAATTAATTTTGATTAAAAGATCATATGATTTAATCATAGCGAGGGTCTGTTCCAACCCAATTTTTTTATCAGCTGTGACATTCTCCTTTCTTCCTGGGGTTGTGGGAGATCGTTCTACTTTATCGCTCAAGGTCTCTGCTCTATCACCTTTTAATTCTTTGATGTACCTATTCCCCGAGGGTCTTCCAGTCCTGTAGGCTAAAGCCAGGGTTTCTTGTAGAATCACCTGAACAATCAACGACTGCTCAACTCACAACCTCATCTGCAAGAAGGTCTGGGGATGAAATGATTCAGCTGCAGAAGAGACATGCTTCAGACAAAATCTATTCCTCCTGAAGTTAGTATCTGCAATTGGCTCATTGGGGGAGGGGGTGGGGGTGATGTAGGAAAAGAGTCTCCTTCCTCATGGATAGGCAATTTAGACAAATTAATAATCGATTGCTTACAAAAATGTTTTATGATAAAAAACATGTGTTTTTTATTAATGAGTTGTAAAATAGAGTGATCGATCCCTGTGTACATAGTTCTTTTTTATTGTTAATGAATTGCATAATAAATGTTCTCTCAAAATATTGTTAGTTTTTGCACCAACCTGCCAAAAAGCAAAGCCAAATTCAACCACATGTTTATCCCAAATTCCATGATTGTCCTTAACATATAAAGCAATCATAGTTTTGAGCACCCTATTGACCCTTACAGTAGGGTTAGCTTGAGGGTGATATTCCGGATTATACCGACAATCAGTGCCATATTTTCTTAGCATCTTCTTCAAATGTGCACTAATCTACTGATTGCCATTCTCACAGTATACTAATTGGGGTACTTAAGAAAAGTATCGTTCTCAATGTACCTTGTCACAGCTTGAGCTGTCGCCTGTTGTAAGGGAAAAAGAAGAGTGAACTTTATCTAATTGTCAGTAACCACCAATAAATATCGATTCTGTTTTAAAGAAGGTGGGGAAAAGGCCCCATGAGATCAGTAGAGATCACCTGTCAGAGTTTTGAAGGTATAGGAGTCTGGCACATCCAGCCCTTCCTGTTCCGGCTTCATGCTTTTACAATTTTTCACAAACCTAGCGATGTTAAAGATAAGGTATGGTCAGAAATAGTAAAGATTAATCCTCTTCTTCATTTTTTTCACTCTCATACACCCAGCAGTTGGATCATCGTGATACTGTTTGAGAACCGCTTCTCTTTGATCCTTAGGTACAGCCATTTTCCATTTTAGGCAGAAATAATCGGGAGTCAGTCGGTTTTTGGATATTTTAATTTTGCTGACATTTCGGCTCAAACTTGTGAGACATCATCAGGGCATTACCGAGCCATGCCAAGCATAAACTAGCCATGTCCTGATGATGGCTCACAAGTTTGAGCCGAAACATTGGCTAGTAAATATTTAAAAAAACGACTGACCCCCCAATATTTTCATCTACGATAATTTCAACAGTCGACTATACATCCTTAGCATTTTCCTGTTTTATTCACCAACTTCCAGAGGGTTCTTCTCAAACACATGCTTGATGAGACAATCCTCAGTAATTTTCTAAAACTTCTCCAGATTATTGGTAACTTGGCGCTTCATATTCTGATACTATGGATTTGCTTTCTCTTCGCTAATGACAACTGCTGCTAGCTCTGGGCTGTGATCTGAAGAATCTAAATTATTATCTATTGCGTTAGTTGCCATATTCTCTTTTCCTGGTCGATGCGGTTTCAGGTAACTTTAATTCTGAAGTCGCAGTGCCCACCGGGCTAGGGGACTAGTTGGATCTTGTAAACGATGGAGTCTCATAAGAGTATGATGATGTGATTCTCCGATTTTTTAATCGCCCAAGTCACTGCTAAACATTCCGCTTCATTTGTGGAGAGAAAAGTTCTGCCAGGGTTAGGGCTCTGCTAGCATGAGCAATCACTTTCTCTCATTCGTTCATCTCTTGAGACAAAATTGTGCCTTGTGGAGGCCAAAGGGCATTCTGTTAAATTGGAACAGTCCATGTCCAGGTACTGTGAAAGGCGTCTTTTCTTTACTTTTTTCCGAAAGACCAATCTGCCAATACGCTGATCTCAAATCCAGAGAGTACTGTAGGAACTGTAATGGACAAGGTCACCGTTCCGGTGATTTTAAGGAGCCTCAAAGTATCTTTTGTAATGGCTGTGTCGAGAATGGTGTAAAAATTTATGAAAGTGGGCACACAGGATGGGAGAGACTAAAAAGCCCGCGGAGAAGGGAAATGGCGAAGCAGAGGGGAATTAATCTTGCCTTACACCTTTCTGCCAGATCGGAACTGGTCGAATTGCAAAGGAGATATGTTGGCTGTGTTTGAGGAGGCCTAAGGAAACTACAAACTGCAGATCTGGTTCAAAAGATCAGTGGCCATAGGCATTACCATAAACGGTGAACATTTTTGACTGTTCCATGATGGGATTGTTAGACTCTGGTGCATCTCACACGATTTTAGGCTGATTGGGCTGGGAACTCATCAAAGAACTATTCACTTTCCCTCTACTTGACTAGCCTGGCAAAAACATTTGGTTAACGGTAGACGTTATATTGGCGCCCAACATGGGACTTGAAATTATTTAAAGGAAAAAATCTGTATCAAAAATGGATAACACAAAATCACTCAAAGATGAGGTGGCGTATGAGTTACGCATTCATGGAATGTCCGCATCTGGTGATGCTATGGATTTGAAGAAGAAACCCTCAAGAGCATTGACTGATAATGAGAGAGTAAAAAAAAAAAAACCCAAATAAACAAGTAGAATTGATTAAACAAGAAGAAAGATGCACAAGAAAAAATATATAATCACTGTTTTGTTTCCTCATTTTTTAAAATCAACTTTAATTATAAAATTATATGATCTAATCATCGGGAGGGTTTGTTCCAACCCTATTTTTTGTCAGCTGTGGCAGGCCTTTCAACGGGTTGCCTTTATTTATTGGCAATTGTTTCTGATTTATGTTCTGAAACCTAGCAGCCACTTTGTTCTAGAAGACTGTTGCATTCCCTCCATTCTTTTTCTGCTACTATTTATGTCCAATCAAATAGCTATTTTTGCTGTTTCTATTTATAAACTAGGTTCTGGATCTCACATAGATAAATATTGGGTTGTGTCACATGAAATGTCCGTTTTCAAGGTAAATGACTTTTATTAAAAATATGATATGAAAACAAGATAATTTCATTCGAAGATTCGAAGATAATTTCTTTTTCTACACATTTTTCCCAACGTGACACCAACTTTTTTATCCCCGTACTGAAAAACTCTGAGTTTTGAAGTGAAACAAAATCTGAAAACGCACTTTTCACTTGATCATCATTTTCAAAAAGTTTTCCTTTGACGAAGTTGTCTAAATTCCTGAACAGGAGTAATCTGTTGGAGACAAGTCAGGAGAATATGGTGGGTTCGGAAGAACTTCATAGCCCAGTTCTTTCAATTTTTGCATGGTATGTTTTTAACATGGGGTCTTGCTGCCGCTCAGTGAGATCATGAGGTACCCATGTATCGAGCTTTTTTATTTTCCCAATACACTTTAAATGTCTGGAAACGGTAGATGCACTTGCATTTAGTTGTGCTGAGAGTCTTTTAACTGTTTGGTAGGGGTTTCCTTCTACTGTATGTTTGAGGACATCGTTGTCTATTACGGACGGAGGTCTTCCTCGGGGCATGTTTTCCAAGTCGGTATCCCCAGCTGAAAACTTAGGAATCCAACGGCAAATGGTCCGTTCATTAACACTCCCTTCCCCAAACGCCTTGAAAATATTTCTAGCTGCCTCAGCTGCTGAATGGCCGAGTTTAAACTCGTACAAAAATATTACTCGAAAATCGCGTGTTTCCATGTTCATATTTGGAGGTATTCTAAAAGTGGGTAATTGATTGGGAAGCTAATGTTTATAATACAAAGGTAGAGGATTAGTAACTGTTTACTATAAATATGTAAACATTCGGAAGAAAAAAACAGAGACCTGAAAAATCCTTTATGTATTTCAGAAACTATAACAACGGACATTTCATGTGAAACAACCCAATAGATATAAAGAACAATTTAACTATCAGAATTTTGTGATTTAATCATGAAATGAAATATGATAGATTTAAAATTCTATATTATATATTGTGTAACGATAATCTAAATAATTACATCATCCATCTCAACTGTCTCAGGTTAAACAGACTGGTGTACCACCATCAGACATTACTTTTTTAGTAATTTCTGGTCCACTATATGGTTATTTAGATATCGAAGGAAGTGAAGAAGACAGAATTGGAGATTATGAGGAAAAGGGTGGTATTAAGGCATTTGACCAATCAACTGTTAATGGAGGTAAATTGTATTATGTTGAATCTGTTGCTAACCAGACAGAAGATGTAGTTGTCATTGATGTAACAAATGGTGTCACTTGGCTACGTTCTTTGTTGGTAAGAATAAGTTATATACATAATAATTATTTTAATTTATAAATAATAAAAAAATTGTATAATTAATTGTTTATTTATTTTTCAATGGCATATTCAGCAACCACTAACCATTTTTCAAATAACATTTTTAATGTTTTATAATTAAGAAATTGTAATCAATCTTATCAAAAGTATTAACAGAAATTAAAACTAATAATTTGATCTAAATGGATTGAATTACTCCCCTCATTACCAAGAAAATCATTACTAAGTATATTATGAATATATCTCTTGTTCTATGCTGGTATTGTTTCCATAGTACTCTGATTTATTTTATTTATTCACTCTTATTGTATTTTAGTTAATGAGGTAAATTATCTATTAACTTATTCAGTCAAAATTTTTAATTATGTAGATAATTTTGACCCTATATTAAAGATAAATGATAGTTTGGTGTAAAGTCAAACTTCAGGCACACATTATTTGAGTAAAATATTGTTATTTTGTGTTTTGATCTCTCAAAATCCATGTTGTTAACTTATTGTCTGTACATTTTCGCAGATAAAAGTTATCATTATTCCTTCTGCTTTTTATCTTGGTGCTGAAGAACTGTCTGTTCCTGAAGGTGGTTCAGTCACCTTACCAACATCATTGTTTACAACATCAGTAGCATATTATAAAAATAGAATAACTGATTATTATTTAAATGAAGAGCCAAGCTTTGGTAGTATTGTTATATTACCTAATAACAAAGGTATTACAAAGTGGACAGTGCACCAGACAAAAGGAAGTACTATCAAGGTTAGTAAATATATATATATATATATATATATATATATATATATATATATATATATATATATATAAACATAAAAAAATAGATTATCTTAAAAGCAAAATAATAGAAATAGAAAAGCACAGAAGTGAAAATAACATAAGAGAGATGTACAAAGGTATTTGTAGGAAATTGTTGGAGACTACCAACATTAGGGAAAAAATTGGAATACAAAGGTGTAGTCAATCAAATTTATATTTATTACAAATAAGCTTATGATCCTATATACTGTCAGAAACTATACATTATGATTGAACAGGGAGTACCTAGAAAGTTATTAAACCTTGTAGCAATGTGCTTGTTGGAAACATTCAATAAAGTTAGAAGAGAAAAAAGTTTTCTGTCATAATTTCTCCTAAAGCTTTGAAACAAGGTGACTCCCTTTCACCTGCTTTATTTAATTTAGCATTAGAATATGTAATAGTAAAGGTGATGCCTACAGAGATTTATTATCAGGTTTAAATCAGGGTGGTAAAATTCTGGTTCTAGGATATGCCGATGATTTGGTAGTGCTGGACGAAGATGCGGAAACTATACAACTAAATAAAAGTACGTTAATGAAAACCAGTATGGAGATGAGGCTTGAAATACATACGAATAAGACAAAATATATTATTAGCAATAGATACAGTGAGGATATTGATTTATCAGGACATATATATATATATATATATATATATATATATATATATATATATATATATATATATATACCAGGTGTAGAACTATGAAACTGGAATTTTCCTATAGATGGTGCTCGCTATCAGCTTGAAGACCGTGAGAACACTTCTGTAGCACTATCTCCTCCATCTAACAGCTAAGGAAGTTTGTCAACATACCATAACCTAAGTTTCATACACTGGTATATTTTCCTCAAACATGTCGAGTTTTGTGCCTACAAACTATGATTTGAGAACAGCATTGGTTTTCTGCTATAATTTGAAGAAAACTGCTGCAGAATCGCATAGAATCCTTGTCGAAGCATACGGTGAACATGCTCTTGGCAAAACTCAATGCTTTGAGTGGTTTAAAAAATTTTAAAGTGGTGATTTTGACGTGAGAAACAAGGAGTGTGGGAAACCACCGAAAAAGTTTGAAGACTAGGGCTTGCAAGCCTTATTGGATGAAGACGATACTCAGACTCAACAAGAACTTGCGGAACAATCAAATATGACGCAAAAAGCAGTATCTCTTTGTCTGAAAGATATGGGAAAGATTCAGAAAGTGGGGGAAATAGGTACCACATGAACTGAGTAAAAGACAGCAAGAAAATCAAAAACCACTTCTCAAATGCTGCTCATCAGATGTTCAGATGTAAAAGAAAATCATTTCTTCATCGAATAATGACAGGTAATGAAAAGTGGATATATTTCCCGAATCCTAAGTGTTGTAAATCATGGGTGAATCCAGGCGAACCATCACCATTGGAAAGAACACAATACTGTACTTTTGGTGGGATCAAAAGGGTGTAATATATTATGAGCTACTAAAACCTAGCAAAATGGTTACCACTGATTGCTACCAACAACAAATGATCGTTTTGAATGGAGTAATATGTGAAAAACGACCGGAATAAGCAAAAAAGCAACATAAAGTCATTCTGCTTCTTGATAATGCCCCCCCCCCCACATACAACAAAACAGGGCATGGATACAATCAAGGCGTTCAATTGGAAAATAGTGGTTCATGCGGCTTATTCTCCAGACTTGGCTCTATCTGATTACCATCTATTGGCATCGTTGGGACATGCACTCGCCGAACAACACTTTGATTGGTATGAAAATGTACAAAAATGGCTCAAAACTGGTTCTCTTCAAAGGAAAAATTGTTTTATTGGGGTGGCATTCATAATCTGCCGAAGAGATGGGAAAAATGTATAAATTCCAATGGAGACTATTTTGAATAAAATATTTTTTATAATTTTTAAATAACAGACGTGCAATTTTTACAAAAAATTACGGTTTCATACTTCTGCACGTGGTATGTATATATATATTTGTTTTTCTATTTTTAGGTTTTTCTGTTAATGTTGTATGAATTTGATCTCAAATTATTGTTACTATCGTCCATATAGAGACAAATTGTAATATATCTGAATATAAATTGTTCTTTAATTACTAATTTTCTTAAATTCAAAAAATAGTAAACATGAAGGTTTCATTTGTTTTGTAAACAAACAACATTTAATTATTGTAGTCCAGTTTTATTTTTATTAACCATGGAAAGACTTTATCCTGATCCCAAAGTCTGTAATATTATTGTGGGAATGAGCAACCAAGGTTACTGCCAAGTTTATATCGCAAAGGCGGTTGGCTTTTCTCAGGCTTACGCACGATTCGGAGAAACTGGAATTGCGGGATAGTGGATTGCAGCATATTTAAATGCATCTTTATTTCTATCAAGAGGAGACAGATATATTGCCATCTCTGTCATAAGAAACCCTTTCTTCAGTGGCCATCAGATTTTCGATGATGTTCAAAGTGTTGGCTTTTATTCGCACAACAAGTTCATAATAGTTGGTGGGAAGTTGGTCTTATATCTTTTGTTCCTTTGAGATAACCTGTTCAGCAGAAGGTGTTGCTGTAAGTGCCTAGAAGAAGATGACACCAACAGGAATGCTGTCATGTTTAGAGACATTTGTGTTTGTTTTATTACTATAGTGATACCAGACACTGAAGAGTCTACAGAGAACATTGGATATGTACAGTGTCATTGTTCATGTTCCCTTCAATGCAGTATGGAAGAGGTGGTGTAATAGTCTGTGCTCGCATTTACACAGGAGGATGAATCACCCTTCATATTATTGAAAGTAGACTCAGTGACAAGATGTTTGGCACACCCATTGTAATTGAAAAAACTTTTCATGTTTTCTTGTTTTTTTATTGAAATTTTTTTTAAAGTACCTACACTTTAAAGTATAAATTATGATATTAAAATGGGGACAATCTCAGACCTTGGGAATTATTTAAATCCAATATCAGTAAATATTGACATTTTATATGCTTCAAAATGATTGACACACATGCTGTTGTTTACTATTTTCTTAATCCTCTACAGTTGATATTGTTAAGTACCATTTCTACTTCAGTGTAGTGTTGAATTTATTCGCAAATAGATCTAAAAAAAAACGCGAGTCATGGGGAAAAATAAGTGTTTCTCCGAAGAAGAGCACCATTTGATCTTCACTCTACATGAATGTTATGAGTTTTAGGGAAATAGACTGCCGAATCAACCAGAGTTTTTCATTGGTCGCAAAGTTTATTCGGCATGGGGAGACATATGCAACCCACCGTTCTTCTGGGAGGCCTTCTGTTTTGACATTAAGGGAAAAACGTAATATTCTTCGAATCGCATCCAACTCTTACAAAACAGTAAGAGCGATTGCTGAGGAACCTGGAGTTCAAACAAAACTAAGAAATCTTCAAAGATTATTAAAAAAAGTAAAAAACAATAGTTAAAAAAAAAAGAAAAAGAAAACCAGTTTTGACTGCACATCATAAATTAGCCCGGATGGCCTTTGCTCGAAATGTAATGTTATGGACTAAGGAGTGAAAAAATTCATTTTTAGTGATGAAAAAAAATTAAATCTGGATGGGCCAGATGGATTTTCCTATCTTCATGACTTAAGAAAGGAAGAAAAAATTTTATCAAGGTGTCAAAAAAGGGAGGAGGCAAAGTTATGGGTTGGGCATCAATTGGTTACAAAAAGAAAGGAAATTCGTTATTTCTTTCATCAAGAGTAAACTCAACTGAATATAAAAAATTGTTAGAGGAACAAAAGTTGACATTGAATGACATGTCTGAAGGCACACCAGTTTTCCAGCAAGATAACGCCCCACTATATTCAGCAAAAATTATTAAAGACTGGTTTACTAGCAAAAAAATTGCCAAATTAGATTGGCCTGCTGTCTTCCCAGACCTGTACATAATTGAAAATGTTTGGAGAATTCTTTCAAGAAGCATGTACTCAGTGGAGTCAAGACAGTTGGGAACAATCGAAGAGTTGAAATCTACAATTCTGGCTTCATGGGAAAAAATACCTCAAAAAACAATCAAACAATTGTACAATTAATTACCAAACAGAATTTTTGAATTAATAAATGGTGGTGGAAAGGCCACGAAGTATTAAAATGAGTTTCATTTATTTTTACCAGGGAGTGTGTCCAACATTTTGAAGGGCCTTAACTTTAATTTGAAATTTAAAAAAAATGTATATATTTATGTAAACAAGCAGGCTGCTGATCAACTTCAGGTGAGTCTTAGATTATTTTAATACTGTTTTACGGATGATTTGAAAAGATGGGAGGGTAGGGATAACAATATTTGCAGTGTGCCTAACATTTTGACACTGAGTCAAATCTCAGAGCAGTCCATTACGCAAAAGAAATTATTGAGAAATATATCTCTCAAACTATGGGTCTCATTAGCATGGATTTTCGATTTCTTGATGCCCATACTCGATTTCATAGGGGAAAAGTAGTTCATCAAATTGTAGAAAACCAGTGTTACAAATCTGGTACCATAATACATTTGCATTGTTTATTCTGTTGGATATTTCCAAGTCCACTTTTCCAGATCTTTCTATAATTTTCTGTGACCACTTTCACATCCTCTCTATTGCACGTGTATAAGCATCTTTCATCTGTCTTTCTACTTGCTTTTACTTTTACTGGTATTAATTTGTATTATTTTTGGCAAAGATCTTAATGCCATTAACCTACCGTCTGTTGCAACTTTTTGACTGAGTCAGCAACAAGAACGATGTCATTGACATAGAGAAGAAGCTGTTTCTTCTCCTAAGGAACGTTCTTTCTGTCCTTTTACAAATTAAAGCCACTTCATCCATGTAAATTAGAAATAATTGTAGGCATTAACTATCTCCTTTTTTGACTCCTCTGGCATTGTTAAAATAATTGGACTATAACTCTTTCAGCTGAGCAAACCCTTTGGATTCTAGTATATAGACTTAACAGCATCCACTAAGTTCCTTGGGACGTTCT
Organism: Piezodorus guildinii; assembly: GCA_023052935.1. Classification (NCBI taxonomy): domain Eukaryota; kingdom Metazoa; phylum Arthropoda; class Insecta; order Hemiptera; family Pentatomidae; genus Piezodorus; species Piezodorus guildinii. Next base: position 5,427,567 of record CM041295.1, on the reverse strand, counting down.
TAGCTCTAAAAGCTTCCTATATTTCATGCCTAGAAACTGTGTCAAATATTACTTTCAGGTAAAGGAAAGTGTGGTACATGTCTTTATCTCGGTACCATGATTTCTGGTGGACATTACTTAAGAAAATATGTAGTCCTATGTTTGCCGTCTTGGTCTAAATCCGGCTTCCTCATCCCCTAATCCATTAACTAGGGGCCTTTTTTCCTTTGTGAGCGGTTGTATATTGTTATATCTATGGAGTGAAATTCCTTAAGAAACTGGTAACAACATTTTTAACTTTATATCTAATAGCTCCTCACTGCTTCTGGCTAACAGAGGATATTTTACTAAGTATCAATTGTTTCCAAAAATTATTATGTTCAATAAAAATAATATGCAACTAAAACCTTTTATTTTAAAAATCTCTTAATTAACATTTCCTGCAATAAAAAACATAATAATTTATAAGACATGTAAATGAAGTTTATAATAAAAATGAAAATTTTATGCAAAGTAATTACCACAAAATTAGCAATATCCCTATTTATTTTTGCACAGCTTATTTTCATGTGAATCTTTTAAATTAATATAATAATTTGTATTAATAACATATATTTTGATATTAATATTTTATTATTCATTTTTTTTTTAGTACATTCATGATGGTAGTGAAACTACAGAAGATTCGTTCTCTATTATTGCCCGATCAGGAAAGAAAGAAAGTGAACCATCTAAAATCACTGTTAAAATTATTCCAATTAATGATATGACTCCAGTCATTGTAAATAAAACATGTCTGAAGGTGTGGCGGGGAGGAAGTTCTTTACTAACATCTGATTATTTAGGTTCTTTTTTTTTTTTTTAATTTGTATTGGTGGAACATTATCAAAATTTCTTAGTTGATTTTAGTTAATTTATTTTGCCTGATGTTTTAAAATTAATTTAACAAAAATTTATAATATATATATATATATATATATATATATATTATATATATTATATATATATTTATTTTTTGTTATATATCAATGCTCAATGCAATTTTCTTAATTAGGTGACTATTATTGAATTATTTTAATTAGTTTACTGAACAGAATTCTTTTTAATCAGCATTTCAGGTTTCTATTTTGATATTTTTTAAAGTCGATTTGTGTTACATTAAAAAAAAAAAAAAAAACATAATAATTTTATATAAATTTTCTTAAATATTTTAAAATAAATATAATTTATGTTAGTAATATTTTTTATGAAAGATTACGATTTGCCACCTTTATTATACTTCAGGTGTTTTATATTTGTTATTACCATTAATATTTATTGCATTATTTTTTCTAGCTGCAGTTGATAGAGACACTCCACCAGAAAATATAACATTTGTCATAATTTCTGCATCTAGAGGTTATATTGCTTTAAAAAAAAATAGACATTTATCAATTGACAAGTTCTCTCAAGAGCAAATAAACAATAAAGAAGTACTAGTTGTTCATGATGGTAAGGTTTTTTTTACAACATGTGTATTTTATCATTCAATTTAGCTGTTTATTTCTGAGATTTTAAATATTTTCTCAATTCTCTAATAATTTTAAACATATAATCTGGATTTAAAGTTTTTTTGATCATTATTTTTTTTTTTTTTACCTTTAACTTTTACTTTTACTTTTAACAGCATTTTATAATATTGTAATGAATTTATAATATTATATTTACTATTATTACTACTCATAGCTTATTATTACTTTGTCTTACTGATATATGAAATTTTTAGTAAAGTATCGCAATCATGAACATTTTCAAAATATGAGTTTTCACTAGAAATACTTGTTATTAGGGTCTCCTTGGTCCATATGATTTATTCCTTTAAAAGGGTCTTTGGTTATTTGGTAAGTCTAGTCTAGCTAAACAAAAAAAAGTCATACAAAACAGAAATAAAATATTTCATATAGTTTATGGCTGTGGTGTTACATGGTTAGGGATAGTGCCACATTATATCATGTATTTAAGATCCTTTAATATTGAGCTTTTTGTGGGTCATTTGGTCCACCCTTTTATATTTCATTCAACTTTGTTTTGTTTGTACATGGGAAAAATTTAAATTGAATTGTTAATATTTTATTATTAAGGTAGAAATAGTTTGGGTGGCATTCAAAAAAATGTATTTTTAAAAATGGCAACAACAAAAAAAATCATTTTTAATGATGAGGAAGATGGTTGGGGGTGCGGTCATAAATTAAAAACACACAATTAAAAATAAGCGTTATTTTAATTATGTGCCGACGTTTCGGCCTACAATGTGGGCCTTCATCAGGGCTAAAAGAAACAAGATAACAACCAATGTAATTATAGACTTAATAATGCGTTAGGTATATAATAATAATATGACAGTAATAAATTATGGGAACATAAATAATATTAAATGTAAAATGATAATAAGATGACAATTATAAAGTATGGAAATAAGGTGACAGTTATAAAGTATGGAAATAAACAAAATTAAGATGATAGTTATAAAGTATGGAAGTAGACATAATTGAGATGATAATATTGTAATGAGAATATATAAATAGAGACTAAGTAAATGAAAAAAAAAAAAAAATATGATAAAGGAAAAATATGTGAACAATTAAAATTTTAAATATTAACAATTTTGAGTTGATATATGACGGTAATATATTAAAAACATAGTTAAGAGTATAGGTAATATATAAAAAAATATAGTCATTACAAAAGAGAAACAGTATGAATAAAAAATAATAATTTGAATTTTAAAATAATGTAATATTAAACTAATAATTATATGTCAGGATATGTAACGGAGAAAGATATGAGTATGGAAAGGGGGAGAAAGAAATGGGCGATGAAAAAAAGACCCTTATCAATAAGAAAAAATACTCACGTGACTCCGTGGAAGCTTTGCCTACAGAAGTGATGTTTCCCAGTTTAAAAAACGCTCATTGCGTGGAACGGAAAATATGAGAACTAGAATGTCCGTTAGGAAAATTCCAAGAAGCTAAGTTATGTTTACTGATTCGATTGTTAAAAAATAGCCAAAAGTCATTACTTGAGAGTACTTGAGTTATTACTTATTACTATGAGTATTTGATAAAATTGTAAGAAATAGTGACGAGGTAAAGATTAAAAGATTTTAAGTAATAACGGATGACGATGATAAATGATGAATGATGATAAGGTAATAACGAATGACGATAAGGAGCTGTCGAAGGAAATGATAAATAAACAGTAATCTAGTAGGTAAACAAATAAATAAATAAAAAAGGGGAGTACGAAAATTAAATAAATATATAAATAAAAATTGATAATAAATAAATAAAAATAAAATTATGAAGAGATGATCAGATGGTTGTTTAAAAAATGAGCTAGGGATGCTTTATTAAATTTAATATTTGGGAATAAGCTAGTGACAAGTTATGTTTGTCAGTCTTTTGATTAACAGGAAGGGGTTCTAGTTGTATGTAAATGCATTCTGTAATGAGTCGTTTGTCATGGTTGGGAACAGTGGCAAGAATGGATGTTTTATCAAAATCAAAGGAATGGTTAAGGGTTAAGGAATGTTCTGAAAGTTTTGAAGCGGTAGAATTTTTGGAGGAAATTGTATATTTGTGTCGGGTGATGCGATCTTTGAGAAGGTTTTTGGTTTCACCAATATAGGCAGAGTTGCAATTAGGAGTTCCGCAAGGGACTCTATAAACAATTTTTGAACAGTGGTCTGTTGGTATACTGTCTTTAAGTCGGCTGTAAATATTGGAGAGTTTGTAGTGGTATTTGAAAGCAAGTCTGAGGTTTGGATAGAAGGATTTTAATGATTTTTTAATTTTTTCTGAAAGAGAGGGAATGTAAGGTACGGATCTATATAAGGGAGTTGGTGATGATGATGGAGTAGAAAGAGAGGTTAATTGAGGTTGAGACTGATTTCTGTAGTTATTTATAAGTTTGTTTATGATCACGGTAGGGAAGTTATTGGCCAGGAGAATTGTCTTTATACGGTTAATGTTGATGTCGTGGAAACGGGGATCGGAAAGGAAAAGGCTTCGGTGTATAAGATTTTTAGCAACGTTAATTTTTTGATGATGGGGATGTTGGGAATAAAAGTTTAATAGTCTGCCAGAGTAAGTCGGTTTTGTGTACCAGTCAGTGGATATTGTGTTATTAGGGTTTCTAATGATGAGGAGGTCAAGAAATGGAAGGGAATTGTTAGTTTCGGATTCAGCGGTAAAATGTAGGCGGGAGTGGTAAGAGTTAAAGGCTAAAAGTATGTCAGTAATTTTGTCGGGGTTAAGAACAAGGAGGAGGTCGTCTACGTATTTTTTAATAAGAATAATATCCTCAGGAAACTGAGGGATTATCAAATTTAGTAAATCGTTAAGGACAATATTGGCGAGGTCAGGGGCGAGAGGATTTCCCATAGCCAGTCCTGAAATTTGATTAAAGAACTGTCAATTGAATGTAAGGTATCCAGAATTGCAACAAAGGTTGAGGGATTCTAGGTATGAAGGGCAGTTAAGTGAGGTATGGGGTTCAATAGAAGACCAGTTATCTTCGATGATACATAGGGCTTTATCTATAGGAATATTGGTAAACAAGCTTTCTACATCAAAGGAAACAAGGATGTAATGTTCCGGAATAATGAAGGATATTAATTGTTCGCGGAGAAGAAAAGAATTTTGGATATCGTAAGGATTGTTGTGACTAAGATGTTGTAAAGAGGGTAGTAAGAATTTACTGAGGTTAACAGAGGGTGAGTTGATATTCGATGTGATAGGGCGGAGGGGGATACCTGGTTTATGAATTTTTGGGAGTCCATAGAAGCGAGGAGCAACGGAATTATAGGAAATAAGGTTTCTATAGCTGGGATAGTTTTTAAATTTTGAATCTAAAAGAGATTTCAGGTGTTTATTGAATTTAGTTTTAAGTGAAGGGGTGGGATCGCGGGATATGGGAACATAAGTGGATCTATCGGAAAGGAGAATGTTCATTTTGTCATTATATTCGGAACGGTCCATGATTACAGTCTTCTTTCCTTTGTCAGTTCTGGTTACTATGATGTCGTCATGGGATTTTAGGAAAGCTCGGGTAAGAGATAAGTCTTTAAAGAATTGAGGTGAAAAATTTGATGGTGAGGAAGGTGGATGTTGGAGATGATTGGATATAATATTGCAAACAGAAATCCGTGACAACTTCTTATCGTCATTAGAATTGGATATAACATCGTCATTAAAGATAAATTCCAAATCAGTAATGAGTTGAGGGATAATTTTGATTGAGGTGTTGGGAGCGGAAAAATTTGGTCCTAAACTTAAAATATCTTTAACATAGGGTGGTAAAATGGCGGAAGAAACATTTTGAACCCAGTTTGGTCTCCTTTTTTCTGCTTCTACTGGAATTGAATATGGATGATATGACTGTGTCGAGAATTGTAAGGTTGTTATTGTTAATATAATTATTGAATAAAATTTTAAGAGTGGATATTTTTTTATTTAGGGAATTAATTTGTACGATGCATTCTCTGATTTTGATATTTAGAAGGGATTTTTTAAAGTTAAGAGCTAATGATGCTAATTTTGGAAAAGGCGATTTTGAAGTTATGATATGATTTAAAGAATATTCTATGAATTTTGGAAAAACTGCATTGGATCTGCATTTTAGGAGAAAGATCCTTTGTTCTAAACTGTTAGCTAGACGTTTGTGAGGATTGGAGAATAAATTAAACTGTGATTTAAGATGGGGGAAGGAGGATTTTAAGGAAGAAAAAGACAAATTTAATTGAGTAGAAGAAGAAACGGTTGGAAAGGAAGGATTTACAAGAGATACAGGTGAAATTTGATGACCAGAAAACGAAGTGTGAACTGAAGAATGTTGAGATGTCAAGGTAGGGCCAAGAGAAGATCTTCTATTTGCTACTTGGTTACTACGGCGAAGAGGTAGATTACTATGGTGTAGAGGTAGATTACTATGGTGCAGAGGTTGGTTGTTATCTGCTTGTGGGCCCCAGGAGAGAGGATTCATAATGATGGAGTTTTGTTGACCGTAGAGAAATTAGATGAGGAAGATGGTTGGGGGTGCGGTCATAAATTAAAAACACACAATTAAAAATAAGCGTTATTTTAATTATGTGCCGACGTTTCGGCCTACAATGTGGGCCTTCATCAGGGCTAAAAGAAACAAGATAACAACCAATGTAATTATAGACTTAATAATGCGTATATCCAATTCTAATGACGATAAGGAGTTGTCACGGATTTCTGTTTGCAATATTATATCCAATCATCTCCAACATCCACCTTCCTCACCATCAAATTTTTCACCTCAATTCTTTAAAGACTTATCTCTTACCCGAGCTTTCCTAAAATCCCATGACGACATCATAGTAACCAGAACTGACAAAGGAAAGAAGACTGTAATCATGGACCGTTCCGAATATAATGACAAAATGAACATTCTCCTTTCCGATAGATCCACTTATGTTCCCATATCCCGCGATCCCACCCCTTCACTTAAAACTAAATTCAATAAACACCTGAAATCTCTTTTAGATTCAAAATTTATAAACTATCCCAGCTATAGAAACCTTATTTCCTATAATTCCGTTGCTCCTTGCTTCTATGGACTCCCAAAAATTCATAAACCAGGTATCCCCCTCCGCCCTATCACATCGAATATCAACTCACCCTCTGTTAACCTCAGTAAATTCTTACTACCCTCTTTACAACATCTTAGTCACAACAATCCTTACGATATCCAAAATTCTTTTCTTCTCCGCGAACAATTAATATCCTTCATTATTCCGGAACATTACATCCTTGTTTCCTTTGATGTAGAAAGCTTGTTTACCAATATTCCTATAGATAAAGCCCTATGTATCATCGAAGATAACTGGTCTTCTATTGAACCCCATACCTCACTTAACTGCCCTTCATACCTAGAATCCCTCAACCTTTGTTGCAATTCTGGATACCTTACATTCAATTGACAGTTCTTTAATCAAATTTCAGGACTGGCTATGGGAAATCCTCTCGCCCCTGACCTCGCCAATATTGTCCTTAACGATTTACTAAATTTGATAATCCCTCAGTTTCCTGAGGATATTATTCTTATTAAAAAATACGTAGACGACCTCCTCCTTGTTCTTAACCCCGACAAAATTACTGACATACTTTTAGCCTTTAACTCTTACCACCCCCGCCTACATTTTACCGCTGAATCCGAAACTAACAATTCCCTTCCATTTCTTGACCTCCTCATCATTAGAAACCCTAATAACACAATATCCACTGACTGGTACACAAAACCGACTTACTCTGGCAGACTATTAAACTTTTATTCCCAACATCCCCATCATCAAAAAATTAACGTTGCTAAAAATCTTATACACCGAAGCCTTTTCCTTTCCGATCCCCGTTTCCACGACATCAACATTAACCGTATAAAGACAATTCTCCTGGCCAATAACTTCCCTACCGTGATCATAAACAAACTTATAAATAACTACAGAAATCAGTCTCAACCTCAATTAACCTCTCTTTCTACTCCATCATCATCACCAACTCCCTTATATAGATCCGTACCTTACATTCCCTCTCTTTCAGAAAAAATTAAAAAATCATTAAAATCCTTCTATCCAAACCTCAGACTTGCTTTCAAATCCACTACAAACTCTCCAATATTTACAGCCGACTTAAAGACAGTATACCAACAGACCACTGTTCAAAAATTGTTTATAGAGTCCCTTGCGGAACTCCTAATTGCAACTCTGCCTATATTGGTGAAACCAAAAACCTTCTCAAAGATCGCATCACCCGACACAAATATACAATTTCCTCCAAAAATTCTACCGCTTCAAAACTTTCAGAACATTCCTTAACCCTTAACCATTCCTTTGATTTTGATAAAACATCCATTCTTGCCACTGTTCCCAACCATGACAAACGACTCATTACAGAATGCATTTACATACAACTAGAACCCCTTCCTGTTAATCAAAAGACTGACAAACATAACTTGTCACTAGCTTATTCCCAAATATTAAATTTAATAAAGCATCCCTAGCTCATTTTTTAAACAACCATCTGATCATCTCTTCATAATTTTATTTTTATTTATTTATTATCAATTTTTATTTATATATTTATTTAATTTTCGTACTCCCCTTTTTTATTTATTTATTTGTTTACCTACTAGATTACTGTTTATTTATCATTTCCTTCGACAGCTCCTTATCGTCATTCGTTATTACCTTATCATCATTCATCATTTATCATCGTCATCCGTTATTACTTAAAATCTTTTAATCTTTACCTCGTCACTATTTCTTACAATTTTATCAAATACTCATAGTAATAAGTAATAACTCAAGTACTCTCAAGTAATGACTTTTGGCTATTTTTTAACAATCGAATCAGTAAACATAACTTAGCTTCTTGGAATTTTCCTAACGGACATTCTAGTTCTCATATTTTCCGTTCCACGCAATGAGCGTTTTTTAAACTGGGAAACATCACTTCTGTAGGCAAAGCTTCCACGGAGTCACGTGAGTATTTTTTCTTATTGATAAGGGTCTTTTTTTCATCGCCCATTTCTTTTTCCCCCTTTCCATACTCATATCTTTCTCCGTTACATATCCTGACATATAATTATTAGTTTAATATTACATTATTTTAAAATTCAAATTATTATTTTTTATTCATACTGTTTCTCTTTTGTAATGACTATATTTTTTTATATATTACCTATACTCTTAACTATGTTTTTAATATATTACCGTCATATATCAACTCAAAATTGTTAATATTTAAAATTTTAATTGTTCACATATTTTTCCTTTATCATATTTTTTTTTTTTTTTTCATTTACTTAGTCTCTATTTATATATTCTCATTACAATATTATCATCTCAATTATGTCTACTTCCATACTTTATAACTATCATCTTAATTTTGTTTATTTCCATACTTTATAACTGTCACCTTATTTCCATACTTTATAATTGTCATCTTATTATCATTTTACATTTAATATTATTTATGTTCCCATAATTTATTACTGTCATATTATTATTATATACCTAACGCATTATTAAGTCTATAATTACATTGGTTGTTATCTTGTTTCTTTTAGCCCTGATGAAGGCCCACATTGTAGGCCGAAACGTCGGCACATAATTAAAATAACGCTTATTTTTAATTGTGTGTTTTTAATTTATGACCGCACCCCCAACCATCTTCCTCATCATTAAAAATGATTTTTTTTGTTGTTGCCATTTTTAAAAATACATTTTTTTGAATGCCACCCAAACTATTTCTACCTTAATAATAAAATATTAACAATTCAATTTAAATTTTTCCCATGTACAAACAAAACAAAGTTGAATGAAATATAAAAGGGTGGACCAAATGACCCACAAAAAGCTCAATATTAAAGGATCTTAAATACATGATATAATGTGGCACTATCCCTAACCATGTAACACCACAGCCATAAACTATATGAAATATTTTATTTCTGTTTTGTATGACTTTTTTTTGTTTAGCTAGACTAGACTTACCAAATAACCAAAGACCCTTTTAAAGGAATAAATCATATGGACCAAGGAGACCCTAATAACAAGTTAAGGACAATATTGGCGAGGTCAGGGGCGAGAGGATTTCCCATAGCCAGTCCTGAAATTTGATTAAAGAACTGTCAATTGAATGTAAGGTATCCAGAATTGCAACAAAGGTTGAGGGATTCTAGGTATGAAGGGCAGTTAAGTGAGGTATGGGGTTCAATAGAAGACCAGTTATCTTCGATGATACATAGGGCTTTATCTATAGGAATATTGGTAAACAAGCTTTCTACATCAAAGGAAACAAGGATGTAATGTTCCGGAATAATGAAGGATATTAATTGTTCGCGGAGAAGAAAAGAATTTTGGATATCGTAAGGATTGTTGTGACTAAGATGTTGTAAAGAGGGTAGTAAGAATTTACTGAGGTTAACAGAGGGTGAGTTGATATTCGATGTGATAGGGCGGAGGGGGATACCTGGTTTATGAATTTTTGGGAGTCCATAGAAGCGAGGAGCAACGGAATTATAGGAAATAAGGTTTCTATAGCTGGGATAGTTTATAAATTTTGAATCTAAAAGAGATTTCAGGTGTTTATTGAATTTAGTTTTAAGTGAAGGGGTGGGATCGCGGGATATGGGAACATAAGTGGATCTATCGGAAAGGAGAATGTTCATTTTGTCATTATATTCGGAACGGTCCATGATTACAGTCTTCTTTCCTTTGTCAGTTCTGGTTACTATGATGTCGTCATGGGATTTTAGGAAAGCTCGGGTAAGAGATAAGTCTTTAAAGAATTGAGGTGAAAAATTTGATGGTGAGGAAGGTGGATGTTGGAGATGATTGGATATAATATTGCAAACAGAAATCCGTGACAACTCCTTATCGTCATTAGAATTGGATATACGCATTATTAAGTCTATAATTACATTGGTTGTTATCTTGTTTCTTTTAGCCCTGATGAAGGCCCACATTGTAGGCCGAAACGTCGGCACATAATTAAAATAACGCTTATTTTTAATTGTGTGTTTTTAATTTATGACCGCACCCCCAACCATCTTCCTCATCTAATTTCTCTACGGTCAACAAAACTCCATCATTTTTAATGATGTTTACACGGAAATATCTCAAAAAGGACTGAGTGAAAAATAATGAAACTAATACAGATTACACATTTACATGATGAGTATAAGTGGCATAAATTTGCTGACTGGCACTCTGCTGGTTCCTGAGTTGTAAAATTCTCTTTGCTGTTAAAAATAAAGGTTTTTTTTTTTTTTTAATTTAGGGTTGTTTTTTTTAATTTAAGGTGATTTTTCATATTTCAGAACAAAATAAAAAACTAGAATGATGATGAGAGTGCTCTCTAAATTTTTGTCTCTTATTAACTTTAAACCAAATAAAATTAATAACACTAGAACCAGTGTATTATCTGCCACTACATCTTATCCTACAGTACTGATTATATAAAGGTGTAATCTATATGAGTTCCACCATTTTTCACTCATTCCCTTTTCACAAATTACCGGAGTTGATAATTTTTAAAGAAAGTTTTTTTTTTTTGTTAAACAGAAAAGAGAATTTTCCAACTCAGGAACCAACTGAGTCTCAGTCACCAAATTTATATCACTTATAATCATCATATTAATGTGTATAATCTGTTTTAGTTTCATAATTTTTCACTATGTCCCTCTTTAGAGATTTTTCCTTGTAAACACTGTGAAAAATTAATTTTTGCTATTTTTGAAAATTCATAAACAAGAAAGGACTATGTTCTCAAGATGGAAATTTTCACAGCAAGTAGAACTGTAACTTAGCCATATAAAAAAAATTTGAAGGTGAGACTTTTTCTTTATAAACTTTCTAGTCACTAAATGTCTCATTGCGAGAAAATTTAAACCACTTTCATCACTATTATAAGTAATGAGTTGTGAGGACAGCATGTCCTTATTTCATTGTTAGTTTTTGTTTTGGTTTGATATCTGCAAAATTACCAGAATTAATAAGATTTTCCCAACACATTTAGCCTGAAACACTTTTTTGAAAGAAGTGAAAACTTCTTTAGGCGCGTTATTTGATTTTCGGCAGGGGTAAAACGTTTGGTTTCAGGTGAGGGTTCGCATTACCAACATGCTGATGTCACATGCTCTAGACTTGCACATGTACAGTGGTCTGTGTATACCTGTCTACTAGAGTTAGGATGTCAATATAAATTTTCGTGAACGTTATCGATACCGGTGTAATATCGGCACAAAAATATTGATATTTATAATATCATTATTTCAGTATTTAATTGAATTAAAAGCAGTAGCAAATGGAAGATTAAAGAAATGGTAGATAAACTATGTCTTGGAACTTAATCCTTACTGTATATAAAGTTAATATAATGAATATTAACTATTCATATAATCTTAATTCTCTTGACACTAAAATAAAGATATTTGTAAATATTATTAAAACATTACTTTGCATGAAAATATTTAAACATACAAAGCAAAATCATGATGATCTTATTTTCAATATTTAAATTGTAGTAAAACAAAATTGAAAAGAATATCTTGATCATATTTGCATTAAAATATGACATTAAAAAATTAAATTTATTTTAATAGTATAGACTTCAATTAAGCACAATGTATATTTTATTACTATTTTTTATTTTATTTTATTTTTTTGTTTGCCTGGAAGAGAAACAGAAGTTATCTCTGCGTTGCTAATTTATCAGTGTTACACACCTGCATACATTACATAATATGTCTCAAATAATGATTACTTATGAACTAATAGAACTCAGTCTAGGAGGCTATGTATTTGAATGCTAACCTTTGATAATTTAACTTATGAAAGATATCTTTATAATATTAGCGAAGAAATAACTATATTAATATGCTATAGAAATATAAGCAAAAGGAGCTGGATAGGCTAAATATCAAGGATAAGGACTGCTTGGATAGAGAGCTTGTAAAAAAAAAACTAAAAGAAGTTGGGGTTCTCGCAGGAGGGAAGGAGAGATTAGAGAGAAAATTGCCTAAGGAGGAGCTACAGGAACAGTCCAAGAAGATGTGAGAATATTAGAGTAGAAGGAAGGCAGAGAGTGACAAGAAGATGTTTAAGTGATATTCATGTGGTCCGTCCTTGCTGGACAATTAAATTAAATTAATTTAAAAAATAAGGTTCTTTTTACAATTCTATTGTGATTGGATGGTGGTGATGAGATACATAATCGGAATTTGAAGGTAGGAAGAGAGTTTAAGTGACGGACAGATAGAGAAATAGAATTCCATTGGATTGAGGATCAGTTAAAAAAAGATCTGTTGAATTGTGCAGATCGTTGGGCCATTGTATATAAATCTAAAGGCCTAGAGCGTGTATAATGGGGATTGACAGTGGATTTGAATTGTAGAAGGTCAAATATGTATGATGGATGGCAGGATTGGATAACTTGCTAAAGGGATATGATGCAAGAAAGTACTTGTGAGTGTTGGAAGTATAAAGCCATCTCAACTCGCAATGAAATTGGGAGACAGAGGTGTACTTTAGGACCCTGAAGATAAGTCGAACCAAGCAATTAATGAAGCGTTTGTTTTTACCTCGAGATCTCCAGATACACCACCGTATATCTTACAGCGGTAGTTGAAGTGGGGGAATATTAGGGAGGTAACAAGGATTTTTTTGATTTCATACAGGAACAGGTTAATAAGGGAATTCAGTCACTTTAAATTGGAAAATTTAGGACAGGAGATTTTGGAAATACTGCTTTGAAGGATATAGTTTGATTAAAGCTTAATCCCAGATTCCTGACAGTCGGGTAAAACTTTATAGGATTACTATCCACGTACTGGGTCAGGGTATGTGGAGCAGTTTTCATGCGGTGGTGGGATCCTATTAAAACTGTTTTTGTGTTTTCAACGTTTAGTTTTGTCTTATTGACAACAGTCTCAGTGACTTACTTGATCTAAGTCCTCTTGTGGTCTTTTTGTGGCTGATGGAGAGGTCAGAAGGTGGGAAGGAAAGGTGTATTTGAAAATATTTGGCTTAGAAGTGATGGATAAGGAGAGGGAGGTCATTAATATAGAGAAATGCTTTATTTTATCAGAAGTATAACAAAACAAAACAGTGCTGCCCGACTCTATTGAATTGCTATCACACACAGTGTACTTACCAATCTATTGACAAGTGATATTGTGTTGAAATGTTATAGATTTACCTTACATTTATTTTCTTTATAAATAGCTTTTTATGTTATATGTTATAATATGTAATATAGTTTACAATTAAAAGCAAAATCCATGCAAAAAAGAAAAAAAAAAATTGAAAATGCACTCCTAAATTGCCAACAGCATCAAAGATATCAATGACAAAATTTAAGCAAAAAGATAATTTAACTAAAGAAAAATATAAATACAAATAAATAAATAAGGTAAGGTAGAAATCTTAACCCAACTAATATCCATACAGGTGATGATGAATAATTCCCAGGGAATCCAATATTATATTCTCGGCCATCAATGACAATTCACCATTACCAACACCGAGTTCTTCTAGAAGGCTCCTTGTTCTACTGGGGATAATCCCGCGAGATCCGAACCAGGGGCCACTCATGGTGAACTCTCTTTCTCCAAAGGTCTCGTGGAACTTCTCTTTTAGGAAATGGATACACTTATTGTTGATCTCTCTTTTCCCCATCCACTTCATCTGCCCGATTGAGGTCATTTGTTTCATACCTGGTCAGGTCGAGGATCAATGGAAATGCTACAATGTCAGCATACCTCACAGAACCGTCCGTGCCCATGCGGTAGACCTTGTCAAACCAGGTATATTCCTTTTCCCTAAGGAGCCTTATTAACGCATGCTTGAATCGATTGTGTAGGCGAGTAACGAGGAGGGAGTTGTTGAGCACGTGGGCTGACTCTTTGCCACATTTGCCTCAAAGGGACTCAACATCTCTCGCCTGTCCACCGACTCCTGGGAGTCCTTCGCTGGGGTGCATAGTTAGTATTTAGCTTCAGGGCATTGGACCATTCAGACCCCGAGAGAACTTATTTTTCACATATATATCTGTTGGCTTTTGGAGTCTCTTTAAAATGACGAATGTCAACGCCCTGCCACCTGCAATTGGCCTAATCTTCGAAGGCATTCTCTCTGCACAAAGCACTGGATTATGGAGTTTGATGAGGTGGGCACTATGGTCGACTGTATCAAACGTCTTTTTAGAAATCAAAGAGGTCAAGTATTGTTGTTTGTTGGTGATCGATGGCAGTTTGAAGGTTTTGTGTTATTTTAAAGAGAGCCTATTGATTGGGTTGAATAACCAGGATGAAAACTGGACAAGAGAGGACAATGGAGGGAGTTTTCTTCTAGGAAATTTGAAAGTTAGGTTTGAAAAAAGCATTTGGGCAGTTTTGAAAGACTGGGGAAGAGAGGAATTGGATGGTAATCTTGCGGTGAGGTAGGATTTAGAACTTTATTTAGTGTTTGGAAGAGGGCAGTTTTCTAGAAAGAAGGGAAAGGGGATTTTGCGGGGAGATAAATTATAAGTATGATAGAGTACTAGTATGAGGAATGGGAGGCTGGATTTTATTAGTTTAACTATCAGACATATAGGTCTATCAGCCTTGGGATGGTCATAAGACACCTTCCCAGGTTTGAGTATGTATCGCACTTTAGCAAAATTCCAACTATTAGGTATGTAGTCAAGTGCCAAGCTGCCTCATAGTAATACAAGGAGGAAAGTTAACAGTACTTCAAAGCCCATCTATAACAGGGCTGGATAGATTTGTTCAGTTCCGGCTAATTTGAATAGGGCAAATGATTCAACTACCCACTCCATTTTCCCAGAATTAACAATTATGTTGGTTTCAGCCCACCTATCTGTAATAACAGTCTGTCTTTCGAAGGTGGGATTGGTTTGTATCTTATCCATCAGCTCGCAACCAGGGAAGTGTGTCTTAGGGTTCCGATCTCTGAGTCGGTATGGCCCCCTTCCACACAGACAACTCCCATTGCCCCTTGTTCCGACCTCTTGGATAAGATTCTGTTTACTCTAAAAGTTTAGGATATGTCATTACAAAAATTCCTCCATGCCCCTCTCTTACCTTTTCTAATGGCCTTTTTGTAGTCAGTCAGTGCTTGCTTATAAGCATCCCAACTTCCTGTACTTTTGGCTTTGTTGGAGAGTTTCCTAGTTAGGGATCTCAATTTGCCAAGTTCACTGTTCCTGTTGGATTTAACTGTACACACAATGTTGTTGTCAGAGTAGGATTTCATTATTGCCTTAGTAAGTGATGCATTGAGGCAATCCAATTACCATTTATCCCTAATTGATTTGGTACATTGGGACCAGTGATGTGGGACATTACTTCTTGTTCCAGTTGGGAGCAATAGGAATTCTGTTCAGTAAGTTTGGGGTTTCTGTACACCAACTCAGACATGTTATCGAATCTGATATATTTATGATCTGAGCCATACCAGTCCATATCAACCCCATATCAACTCATTTCCACACTGTATGATTTGTTTAATATCAATGACTTTGGATCTATTTTTGTTCACAAAAGTGGCAGTATTGTCCTTATTGCGAATTTCAAGATCATTGTTTAGAATATACTCTAATAGAAACTCACCTCTCTGGTTATTATTGGTGGATGCCCAAGAGTCTATGACGAGTGTTGGCATCCAATGATGCTATTAGGGCGCCTTCGCCTTCCGTCACTTCAGTTGGACTTTTAAGTGCCTCTGAGAGGATGTTCTCTTCATAAGGAAGATATGCGGAGCAGACTGTGATCTCCCTCCTGTTGTTACCCTCAAAGAGGGTCACTTTAGCTGCTGTAAGTTCTCTGCAACAATATTGCTGCAGAGGTAGCGCCTTCAGGTTATTTTTATACAGTATGCAGGTCCTGGAGTGCATGGACACAGCTATTACACTGTACCCCACTATTGCCAGTCCCTTTATACTGTCCTTAAATAAATAAGGTTATTGTATTAAAATAATATCAATATTAATATCAGCCACATGCCGCAATGCTGTGATGTAGGTTAAGCTGCAATAGCTGCAGCACCATTACTGCTTTCTGGCCTTAAATAAATAAATTCTTTATATTCCTGGGACTTGTACCTTTAGAATAAAATATACAGAATGAACAAAATGTGCTTTGGAGTCTTAGAGTAAATTAAATACATAAAAACAATTTAATAATTACTGATATAAAATAAACATTTTTAAATGAGAAGAAAAAAAAATGGAAGCTTATTTACAATTCTGTTGAGCCTCGGTATTCATTAAGTGATTAAATATGTGGGATTTGAAACCTCTGACTCTAACAGGCTTATTAAGCTCCTTGATGTCTCCAGTACGGAGCACTAGGCCTCCGCTGATCTGAAGATTTTTGGTGATTTCCGACAACCAGGCTTTTCACAAACTACCACACATCTTATTGTTCAAACCACTGAACTCAGCCTGGGTGCCACCTTCCTCCAGCTGATCAACAAAGCTGTTTTGCTTCTTCTTAACTTCCTCACCCTGATCCTAGGGGAGTTGTTCAGCTGGGTTAATACCCACTTAATGGTGGGGATAATTGCTACCTTACTCCCTCTGTCAGCTTGATCATATGAAATGACATTAGGAGCTGCTCTGCCTGGCTCTCTTTGCCAGAGGTCTTGGGTGAGGTCCTTGGTCTTTTCTCTAAGCTTTTTTCCATTAGCCGCCTTACTCCTGTTCTCCAAGAGTCCCCTTGGTCTCTCCGGTGCTACAGAAAGGTATCTTACTTCATTGTGACGAAACCTGCCTCTGTTGTCCGCTAGTCCTATCGGACTCCCTGGGGGGGCACCACATGGAGGTGACAGTAGGCATTGGTAGAGATAGAGAGGACTGGAAGTTTACCAAACAGTGGATAGGACACTATGGCTTGATAAATTCACAAATAGTGGGGGGAGTCACCCACATCTGTGTCCCTCACTAGCCCTCCTTTTGCCCTACCTATTTATCCCCCTACTGTCCAGTCCATTGGTATGGGATTTTAAGATTGTAATCAGTAGTTTATCATATAACACGTGTGGAAAAAAGAAACTGTCCAGATTGAAGCCTTGGTTTGTAATATCAGTAGTTGTTGAAGAATTAGGAGCTGAGGATATGAATTGTTTATTGAGTTCCTCAGAGGTGACTTTAACTGAGGTTATTGGATTCAGGAAAGAACAGTTTTTGAAGGATTTTTCATTTAGATTTGGAATTAATAGCATCAGAAAGGGCAGAATGGATATGGAGGGATTCAGCATGTCCCATGGCGGATTGGATTTCATAACATTTCTGTTACATTTGTTGCATTTTCAACAATTTTAGTTATTGTAATGGCTCCTTGTGATTTCCTTCTGAAAATGTTTTTTAATATCTCATTGGTTAGTTTATAATCTAAAACATCATAATCTTTAAGGTTTTTATTCAAACTTTTGAGATAGTTACCATCAAATTTAAAAAGGCCAAAAAAAAATTTAATTAAATTTTCCTTTTTACTT
This sequence comes from Piezodorus guildinii, assembly GCA_023052935.1. NCBI lineage: Eukaryota > Metazoa > Arthropoda > Insecta > Hemiptera > Pentatomidae > Piezodorus > Piezodorus guildinii. The sequence goes on along the minus strand of CM041295.1, from coordinate 5,409,524 downwards.
ATGATGTTTAGTTAACTAAAACAAAGTTAATTATGGGTTATAGAAAATGCTTATGAGCTAAATACCTTCATAATAAAATATAAAAATTCAATTTAGATTAGAATTCCCATTTTTAATAATGTTGTAAAAAATAAATATAAACAGGGTGGACCCAAATTCATCAGAAAATGTCAGATTAAGAGAAAACAAGAACTGGTTCAATAACCTGGTTCAATTTTTATTTATCATAAAAGATAAGTGATTAAATTAGGATTTTCAAGTTAAAAAACAGAAAAATATACATTTGAAATTAAAAAATCTTAATTTTATTTGGAAAGAGCTATTTCTAGGATTAAGGCAATACAGGAAAATAGAAGAATTACAGCTTCTATAAAGGGTAAAGTAAAAACTAGAACTAACTAACCGACCAAGATTTAGAAATTATAGGTTAGGCTTGCGGGATTTCCTCCCATGCTTCCATTAATGAAGTTCTCAGCTCCTTCTTCTTCTCACATGTCTGCCAAGTTCATCCCACAAATGTTCAATAGGATTTAAGTCAGGGCTACAAGCTGGCCATCATGAAATCTGAATTTATGTATCATTAAGATACTGCTGAACACAGTTTGCAGTGTGTGGTCGAGCATTGTCATGCATTTAAATAAAATGTTCTCCAATAAATGGGGCAAAATTTATAACATATTGTTCAAGGATATACAAATATGCATGTAGGGAAGGTCTGTTGAAGACATGGAGATCAATTTTCGCTTCCAGAGATACTCCTCCCCACACCATCACTGAACCACCTCCAAATCACACTCTCCCAGCAATGTTACTTATATAAATCAATGTTAATAACACTCACCTGACCTTCAGTAAGCTCTAGCACGTCCATCTGGAGAGTAAAGTAAAAAACCTGCCATCAAGAAAAAATTATAGTCCTCCATTCTTTTTCATTCCACAATATGTGCTCTTGAGCAAACTCTAAACGGGGCTCTTCAATGATTTACAGTGAGCTGTGGACCTGTGGCTACCCTCCTGGGTGTAAGCTCATTTCAGCAAGTCTTCTTCTGACAGTTACGGCACTAATTAAAACATCACGGACCACCCAAAGCCTTTGAGCAGTCTCAGAAGTAGTAGAAAAGCGATTTTGTAGAGTATGTATTGAAAAAACCGATCATCTCGTGGTTGCGTTATTCTTGGGTGACCCTGCTTGTGAGTGTAAAGTCCAGTGTCACCGAAACGTTGGATCGCTCTATGCACAGTGGTTTCAGGTAATCCTAATGCCCGAGCAGTGTTTCTCTGACTAAGGCCATTTTCGACTATAGCAACGGCACTGACCACTTGGCGGTTATTACGTTTATTAGTAATTCAAGCAAGGTGTAGCAATACCTGTTATTGAAAGTTGAATTCAACATAGAAAAACAATTTTTTTTTTTTTTTTTTTGTAGTATTAATTTTCTCTTTTTGTCCAAATAAATCTTTATTTTTTGTTTCCTAATCTTAATTTTACCTCTAAATCATCCCAAAATAATAATAGTTTATAAAAATGTTGATGTAATGCACATTAATTTCACAGAGACAAAATAAAATGATTTTTCAAAATATACTACTTTTTTTGTGGAGTAGTGTATTTACAAAATGTTTTTTTTTTTTTACGGAATGAGGAATATTAAGTATTAAAAAATTATTTTTCTTAAGTTGTTGCTTTAATTATTTTACTTCTTTTTGCAGAAATTCTGTTTGTATTTTTCTAATGGGTTGCAGGTTTTTTTTAATGGATTCTAATTCATGTATTAGTTCGCCATTAATTTCATTATCTCTTGGAAGATTGCTGTTCATTCCTTTATTTGCTTCCATCATTTCTTTGTTGGCGACAGTCGTTATAAACATCAGATATTACGTAATGGAGATTTAGTACTGGGCAACGTTACCCTCCCAATAGCACAAGATATACTGATTAGATAGAGGACCTGATAGCAAATAGTTTGGAGCGAGAAAGATGCATAAATGTTTTGTGCATTGGTCTTAGTTCATTAGACTCACCTCTTAACTATAATTCCTTTTGGCATTTAAACTATTTTCTCCTCTCAATCCAAAGGAGAATGGACATGTGGTTCTTGAGAGTTGTTGAAGGAGTTCTTAAAGGAGAGGTGAGGGTAGATACTAGATTTGTGAGAAGTGATATGAGAGGAGTATGATGGGATTTTATTTCAGTAATGAAGGAAGTCATCAAACAAGGCTGAGGCATTTGGTGGAGGAGGGATATGTGAAATTGGAGGTTGAGATTGGGTATGTTGTTATGGCAGGGATTCACATTTATTTTTCTAGTTGGGCAAAGGATACTGTCTAATCTATGATTTTAGAAAGAACTTTCTTTGCTTTAGAATTTTTTTCTTGTGGTTGCTGAAATTGGCACAAGGGCTAGTAGATGTGCTCTACTATGTATATCTACTATATCTCTACTATATCTAGATGTGGGTTTAACGATCCCCCGGTCTCCTGAGTTCAATACACAGTGCATTTTCACACAGCAGAACAGTACACTAAAGACATACACTGACATTAAGGACACTAACAGTACATACCTTAGGATCACCTCTCCTGCGAAGACCCTAGCCAGTATAACTGGCAACCAGTTGTCCCGAGGTACCGGGGCCTCTTCTACTGGGCCAATCACCCGTAGTGGAGTAAAACCGATTCAAAGAAATTCAGTGAACAGCCTCGGATATGGACAGTCTCAACGGAAACGATCTGGCATGTTAAAGGATATTAGAATAGGTACATGGAACATAACACTCTCTATGGAAAGGAAGTGGAGATAGTTGAGGAGATGGAATCATACAAAATAGGCATCCTAGGGATTTGTGAAATAAGGAAGAAAGGTTCTGGTGAAAAGCGATTGGACAAGGGATATACTCTGCTATATTCAGGAGTACCACCAGGTAACAGAGCAAAAGAGGGAGTTGGAATGATCCTTAAGGATGATTTTTTTCAGAAAGTCCAGAATTGGGAACTGGTCAACTCTAGAATAATTTCTGCCCATATCATTCTCTCGGTGGGTAACATTACCCTCATCCAGGTTTATGCACCAACTGAGGACTCTTCTGTGATAGAGGTAGAACAATCCTACAGCGACTTAACCCGTGTAATTGAGAAAAGTAGGAATAGAAATTTAATTATAATGGGAGACCTCAATGCAAGGACCAGAAGAGATCACAGAAGAGCCTACGGATGTATGGGTTATCATGGAGGAGAAAGAACTTTAAACAATAACGGAAGGCGCTTATTGGATTTCTGCATTGATAATGACCTTGTCATTGGCAATTCATTTTATCCTCATAAACTGGTCCACAAAATAACCTTTTCAGCCCTGGAAAGAAATGCTAACAGCGTGATATATTACTTTCTTTACACCAAGGAAATAAGGAGCTATTTTACGGACGTTAAGGTCATACGTGGGGCGGAAATAGAAAGCGATCAAATGCTTCTGATCGCCGATACCAGAATTCCGTCTGTGAAAAAGACTAGATTTAAATCGTTTGAAAGGATCGAAATAAAGAAGATGCGGGAACCCCAAAGACAGATGGAGTACGAAGACGAGCTGTGGATTCTACTGGGAGAGCTGGACTTTGATAAAGACCTGGATGATCTTTGGCTGGACCTGAAAGTAGCCATACTGGAGTCCGCATCAAAGGTATGTGGTGTTAAGAAGGTATCAGCTAAGTGGAAGCGTTCAGATTGGTGGAGTGAGGAGCTTCGGGTTGTTATCCGGGAAAAGAAGAACTTCTGGAAAAGGTATTGCAGAGAAAACAGCAGAAGAAACTATGATCTGTACAAAGACGCGAGAAACAGAGTTAAGATGGCAGTGAGAGAGGCAAAAAGAAAAGCTTGGGAAGAGTTCGGCCGATCTCTAGATAATGACCATAGGGAGAATATTAAACTCTTTTGGAGGAAAATAAAAACCCTCAGAGGCAGAAAGCCCAAACAAATAAGAAACATAAAGAATGAAAAAGGAGAGGTGGTATCTGAGGAGAAAGAGGTCTTGGAGACCTAGGGTAGGTACTATGCAAGACAGTTCGAGGGCAATCAACAAGAAGAAATCGACCATTTAAACGGGGAATCCGAAATCGAAGATGAAGGAAATGACCCGATTGAGGAGGAAGAGGTTGAAAGGGCCATTGTGAAGATGAAGATAGGAAAAGCAGCAGGGCGAGACAACATAGTCCCAGAATTTCTTAAATACGGAGGACCAGAGTTGATGGGGACATTACAAAAATTCTTTCAAAGAGTTTGGGAAGATGAAAAAATTCCTCAGGAATGGGAGTACAATGTTATAGTCCCCATCCACAAGAAAGGAGGTCAAAGTGACTGCTCGAACTACAGACCTATTTGCCTGTCTCCCGTGATCTATAAAGTGTATACCTCTATTCTCGAGAGCCGGTTGAGGCCAATAGTGGAGCCTATTCTGCAGGAAGAACAGAGTGCATTTAGACCCAACAGACAAACTCAGGATCAGATATTCACCCTGCGGAACGTGATCGAGAAGTCCTGGGACCATGGCCGAAACGTCTATCTGGCGTTCTTAGACTTGAAGGCGGCATTCGATTCGGTACCTAGGAAAGAAATTTGGAAAGCCTTGAGGGCAAAGAACATTCCTCAAAAGTTGCTGAGGGCTATAAAGTTAACATACCAAGAGCCAAAGGGTGTAAGTGCGCTTAAATGGGCAAGAATCCAAAGTGTTTAGGATGGAAAAGGGAGTAAAACAGGGTGATTCGCTAAGTCCCCTTTTGTTTATTGTATATATAGATGAGATTGCCTCAATTTGCAAAAGATGCACAGCCAGAATGCACATGGGCCAATGGAACCTGTATCCTGTTGTTATACAGTTCCTCTTGTTTGCTGATGATCTAGTCCTTATAGCGGAATCCCCAGAGCAGCTTCAGCAGGCAGTGATGGAGTGGATTGAAGAACTGAAGAGAAAGGGAATGACTATCAATTCCAGAAAAATCAAGGTTCTTCAAGTTGGTAGAGCTCAAGAAGATGTACAGATCTCCTGTGGTGGAGAATTGATGGAGGTGGTGACAGATTTCACGTATCTAGGCACAGTGATCAGTAGATCAGGGAAATTGGATTGTGAAATCTCAAGTAGAATTTCCAAAGCTAATTCCGTCTATTACCATATCTGCAACACGGTTTTCGGAAAAAGAGAAGTAGCACGGAACGTGAAGTTACACCTGTTCAAGTCCATCTTTCTACCAGTGCTTCTCTATGGAGCAGAGAGCTGGATTATGAATGAAAGGCTACAAAGACGCATCACTGCCTCGGAAATGAAGTTTCTAAGAAGAATTGTGGGGAAGACACGGAGAGACTGTGTCCGGAATGAAAGGGTCAGGGAAGAGCTTAATGTATGCTCTGTTCTGGAAGTCCTAGACAAGAGGCAATTGGGATGGTACGGGTGTCTACCGAATGGACCACCACCGGAACCCACGCTGAAAGGCAAATGGATCGAAGAGAAAGAAGAAGAAGGTTTCTGAAATTTGACTTCCAGGTTTATGTAAATCTGGCAACCTTTGTAATTTTCTGGGTTTCTTTCCAGGCCTATAGCTTGTACTGTTGGGGTATGTTTAGATTTGATGCATTCCTTGGATTTGTGTGGCTCTTTGCATTTTACATCTTGTGGGCCCATGATGAGCCTCTACAGGCCAAAGCATTGTGTATAGGAGGGAAGGCGGACAGTTGGCAGTGGTGCATAGATCTTGGGACACGATAGCAATGTTTTTTGTTTTTTTTTATCATCCAAATGACCGTCAAGATTTGAATCCAAATCCTATATGGTCAGTACTTGTTTGCCATAATTTAATAGAAACTTAGGTTACGGAACTAAGTTTAATAGAAAAAGATCAATAAATTAATTAAATAGAGTATAAAATAAAATTATGTAAATGAGAGAGGAAGGTGACTCAAAATAAATAGAAGAAATGAAATAATATTAAAATTTAATTAAACTCTGTAAAGTGGCTCATTTTTTATTTTTTTTTTTTTTAGATTTTACATTGAGCGTTAATGAAAAATTGCTTGATGATCATGAGCTTTTCTTTGTCTAACTTATGTAAAAGCATTGCTTCTGTTTCTGGGGGAACCACTACTTCCCTTTGTTTTCTATATTTTTTGCATTGAAATAGAATATGGCGCGGGTCTTCAGGGACTTTGCATGTTAGGCAATTGCCATCTTTTTCTATTTTCATTAAACTGAGAAATTTTTTTGTGCAGCCATGGTTAGTCCGTAGTCTTACTAATTGTGAAATTTCTGTTCTATCAAGTTGTTGGTTATTGGAGAACCATGGTATAAGGCTAATGGTTGGCTGGGTTTGATAATAATCTTTGCCTTTAAATTGTGACTCCCAGTCATATTTCTCCTGCCATTCCTGGACTGCTTCTTTCTGTAGACATTTTGAAAGGTCTTGGAGAGGTACTTTGGCATTTTCCATCGTAATTTGTTTTTCCCCGGCGGCTCTATCTGCCGCTTCATTTCCTGATAGTCCTATATGACTTGGTATCCATTGGAAGCTATAACTGTTGCTGCCGGTTTGTATATTCTGGATAATGTCTAGAGCTATATAGGTGGTTAATTTGTTTTTATAAACATTTTCCAATAGTTTGCACGAGGATGCCGAGTCTGTGAATATGACTATATTGGTGTTAGAGTATTCACGTTGACTGTAACAAACTGCTTTGAGAATAGCATACAGTTTAGCACTAAGAATACTGAATTTCAAAGTTAGAGCAACCGAAATAAGTGTAATCCTTGACTGTATCAATAACAGCTATTGCAGTTTGGTGGGAGGATTTGGAGGCATCCGTGAAGATCTGAACATGGTTTGGGTAATCGTGTACTATTGTGTTTAAAGCCAATTGTTTCAATACGGTTGGGTTATATGACGATTTCCTTCCGTGTGTGGTAGGTAATTTAGGATTGCTATTGATTTGCAGCATTTTAATCGGAAGCGGCGTATTGCACTCTAAGGGACGTTTAGCTGTTTTTGTTGCCTGAAGTAGGTGTTGCATTTCTGTAATCAGACTTTTCATGTGGGGGCAATAAATGTTATTAGAGGTTATTGCTTTTCTTACTGGGTGCCTTTGATCTGAATTATTCTCCATTCATTCGGGACTTGGGACTTGTACCATGCTTGGTTTAAAGTCTTTATTAATTGGTCTTTCCAGAGCGGTGGTAGGAGCTGAATCATGGTATAGTTGATTTTGTCTACACCTGGGGCAGTACCTTTCTTTCCTTTCAATACTGCTTCTAGTTCAGTTGATTGTAGAGGCATGGTCAGAGGATCATTGTTGCTACATGAGATGGGTTGCTCAAAAGAAACTCTATATCTTAGTTCAAATATGTTGCAGAACTGTTGGAGGATCATGGAAGCAGTTTCTAACTTTGAGGTTTCTACGTTTTCTTTTTTGGCTGATTTTTCTTTTAATGCTGTTACTTTGTTCCACATGCTGCTGTTTATGGTTTAAACGTACTTTTTCCACGATTCTTTTTTTTCTTTCTTAATTAGAGTTTTCATTTTATTTATTTTTTTCCGCATTAGATAGTAGTTTTCGACGGTCATATTGTGTTTATAATCCTTTATGGCTCGTAATTTTTCATTGTTAGCGATGCTTAACGCGTTATTCCACCAACTTTTTGGATGAAAATTCGGTTTATAGGTGATCTTTGTTCGTGGGATAGCAGATTCTCCAGCTTGGTTAATTAGATTGCATATACTGGTAACTGAAAGATTTTTTTCGCGGTTGTTACCCCATAAGTGGTTCAAGGTAGCTATATAGAGATCTTCATCCATTTTCTTAAAATTTCTTCTAGTCTAAAATTTCCTTCGGTCAATGATAGCATCACTCAATTCTATTATGATTTGAAAATGGTCACTACCAAGGTTTTCGGAAGATACGATCCATGATAATTTATGACCTATATCAGGTGTTGAGAAGGTGAGGTCTAGTATAGATGGTTTTACTCTTGGTGTGGTGATTCTCGTCGAAACGTCAGGTTCGTTCAATAGTAGGAAGGAAGACTGTAGCAATTCATGAATCAGAATATCTCCTTTTTGTGAATCCGTTTCATTAACCCCAAAGTATGACGAGTGAGCATTAAAATCTCCTCCAATGATAATGCCGCATTCCGGAAAATTTTTAGAAATAGAGAATAAATTTCTAAAATTTTAGGAACTATGCTTGCTGCTAGGAGAGATATAAACCGAAATTTAAATTAATTGTGGTTTTATATTCGTAATTTTAATGCCTAGCGCTTCGATTGGACCGATATTTCGAAGTTCAACTTTTTCAAATTTAAAATTAGTGTGAAGAAATATTCCAACACCACCATATCGATCTCTCCTATTTTTTTGTAATATATAATAATTTTTGGCCTTATATTCTCTATTTCGATTAAACCAGGTTTCTTGAAGTAAAGCTACATGGACTTTGTGAACGTTTAATTGGTTAATGAGTTCTTGAAATTTATTATTTACGCTACGACAATTATGTTGTAAGATTTTAAGATTAAAACAATGTAAATTATTTAGATCCATTGAATAGAAAAATGAGATTAATAATAGAAAGTAAATATAAATATAATATAATATAATATAATAGAAATAATAGAAAGTAAATATAAAAATAATATAATAGAATAGAAAGATAAATTCCAAAAAGTATTGTATTAGATTAATCCGTGGCCATGTTATTATTTTCAGGTTTATTATTTATAGTAATATTGGAAATAATTTCTTGGTTTTCATGAACGAAATTGTAAAAAGTTTGACCAATGATATTCACCGTATCTTTTTCATTTTCTATTGACTTAATTTTGTTAATAAGCGCATTCAACATATTCACATATTTAGAGTCGCTTGTCGATTTGTGAGGATTTTCATGTATGTAAGCTTTTTTAGTTTGATTATTCTCATGTTGTAAGTCCGTAGAGTGAAATGTTTCGTTTGTAAATTCGGTCTTTAGTTTTTTCTCATTGTGCGTTTGTGGCCTGGCTTGATAGAACTTTTTCCTGGGATTTCTATAATTTAAGATATTGAATTCGTTTGTATTATCATCGATTTTAGGAAAATCTAATAGAGAAAATCAATTGTTTGTATAAGTAGGGAAGAGTTCAGAGGCCTGTTTATAGCTTAATGGTTTTTCCGCCATTATTTGTTTAATTTTTTCTTGCCTTTTCTTTTCAGAACAATTTATGTCATTTGTTTTATGGGATAATTTACAATGAACACATTTTATTTGGTTGGTGCAGTCACTATTAGTGTGCTCGTAATCGCCACAATTTTGACACCTTTGTTTACCTCGGCATTTTTCCTTTAGGTGTCCATAACGGAGACACTTTTCACAGAATCTCGGTTTAGAAATATAAGGCACGACTTTTCGAAGAGCTAAATATAAGCAACGCTGTCAAGAAGTTTCTGGAAGTGAAAAGTACTTTGAATGGTTCCGGTTGGCATCTTATTTATTTCCCCGGAATCATTTTTTATAATTCTATTAAATCGTCTAACCTTTACAACTTTTTCATTCGAATTAAGATTTTTTTAAATTTCATCTTCGGTTATAGAAGTGTGAACATCTCTTATTATTCCGAACTTTAATACGTATTGTAAAGGTATAAATGCTTTGAGATTATTGCTAGTGATAAAAGGATTTTCTAGGAACCGGTTGGCGATGTCTTACGTTCGAAAGTCGATTTCAATTTGATTTTTGTTTTTTCTTTTGACACTGTTTACATGAGTGTTACTTAAGCCTAAAAATTTCCCTAATTTCATATCATGGAAAAAAATTGGGTTAGTGTCGTATTTTTTTTCAACAATCACTATGTATGGTCATTTGAAATAATGTAAATATTTTATATTTTGAAAAATTAAAGAGTTATTATGATTAAATTCGTTGGTAGCTGTAATAGGAGGTGGTTGGTCCCCCCCATCACCATCGGGGCCCATAGTGGGACCTTACTACTGGTTATTGTCAATTATTCGACTTATTCAGACAGACAGAATAATTTCCGTTTAATTAGGTAATATATAATCAAACAGAGCTAATATGTGGAGTGAAATTTTTAGTTAGTAACAAAGAAAAGTAAAAGTAAATATAAAGTAATGTTCTTATCTGACAAAGTACTGCTAATCCCTCGGAGCGGAGCTGTCCTCTCTCTAGGATTACTCAGAGCAAACTTGTTACACTTCAAAGAGTATCGTGTCGTGGCTGGTGTTATTCCCACAATCAGTCATTGTTAAGTTTCTTACCGCCTGCTGAGGGGATAGTGGTGAATAATTTTATTGTTGATCGTTTTAAATTTCATTATTTTAAAGCAATGATATGGAAATTAAATTTACTAAAGAACTTTTTTTTTCTTTAGAAATATTTTTATGTTATATATGTATATATATATATATATATATATATATATATATATATATATATATATATATATATATATATATATATATATTTATGTATATATGTTATATTAATGCTTAATTAATTTATTAAAAGTAACAGACAAGATACCTGCACTGGACCAGTTCCCCAGTCAGGGAAATGACTTGCTAAAAGATCAAATGAACAGCCTCAGATGACTGAATTATTGATTAAACGGCCAAAACTATGGAATCGGAAATGGATGCTAAATTTTGGATGTTAGAACATTCAGTGGATCGACAGGAAGGAGGATGTAATAATTGACAAATTAAAAAAATTTAAAGTGGATGTCATCATTCTGACTAAACGAAAAAGAAAGGAATTGAGGATGAAAATGTCAGAAATCACATGCATATTTGGAGTGCTGTAGAGAAAGGAAAAAAAGCAAAGGCAGGCAGGCGTCAGCATACTGGTTCGGATCTGATGATGTATGGAAGGGAAATATGTTTAATAGGATGATAGCATATGCCCCAATAGATTGCAGCTCTGATAGCGAGGACATATTCTGGGGGGAACTGGAGGATACTATTGAGAGGGTTCCCAAGAGAGAGGATATAGTAATCATGGGTGATCTAAATGGTCCAGTTGGAAAGGATAGCAATAGTAAAATTATTGGATGTATGTACATATTATTCATATTTCTTTTGGGTTGATGTTGTTATTCTGATTTTGATGGGTAAACGTAATATTATATTTACCGAACAGGTGGGTTTGAGCTATTATCTTTGTTATATTGAATGAGATGTTATCTATTGCACGATAAGTTTCAATGGGTAAATACGATACAAACATATATTATTATAATGAGAGCTGTGTATAGTTTTTTGTAATGATTCAAGATTACTATTATTCTATATAGTAATATTGATGTATTATTGATTTTATTTAAGATATTATAAATTTGAGCGTACAATTGATGAAATATATAGGTAAGTGAAACTAAAAAGGTTAAAAAATTAATTAAATTCTGTTTTAATGGAAAAATGTGTTTATTAAATAGTCTATTAAATTATTATCTACAAAAAACAGTTAGTTTTATCCACTTTTCATCACTCTCCATTAACTTCAAATCCATAAAGTTAAATGTACTTTAGAGGATGAAAATTTAAAATATCGCAATTTAAGCCTTTTCAGAAGAAAAACAATAAATAATAATTATATTAAAGCCTATTAAATGTTACATCAATATAGCGAGTTTAATCAAAATTGTTTGAGCTGTTTTTGAGAAAATCATAAAAAGGTGCATGGTACAAAGTGGCTCTTTTGGTTCACTGTTTTGATGAAAAAGTTGCTGTAACCTTTCAGGTGTATTGTCTCTAATATAAAATTTCAGTTTCATATTGCTTTTTGTTTTGGTGCTAGACTTAACTCAACTTTTTTGCAAGACTTGGTTGTTTGGAATCAGGGGACCCTAAAACATGCATTTCGCTTCAAAACGGGAATTCAAAAATCACAATACTTTTCCTTCCTATATATATTTCATATATAAGTAAGTGAAAGTAAAACTGCATAGAAATTTATGTTACTAACTCTTTTGCTAAAATACTTAGGAAGCTTATAAGAAACAAATTAGGGAATGGGTTTAAGGGTTCAGAAGACCAATATGGATTGGCAGCGGGAAGATCATGCATACATACATACATCCGTGGCGCTACAGGATCGATGTGGTCCTTGGCCTCCTCAATAAGTCTTTGCCAGGTTGTTCGGTCTTGTGCAACTACTCGCCATTTGCGGGTGTTAAGTAGGGCATCCCTGGCAATGGTGTTCTCCCGTCTAAGCCGAGGTCTTCTTTTTCCCCTTGTCCAGTGGAGCATCCCATCCAGCAGCTTTTTGGGAATTTCTTCCTCTGGCAATGTGGCCAGCCCAGTGCAGCCTTCCTAAGTTGATCGTTCCCATCACATCTGCTTCGCCATAGATTTCAGAATTTGTCCTCCACCTTCAACTTTCCCCGATCTTAACTGGTCCAAATATCTTTCTTAGGATATTCCTTTCAAATATGAGGATTTTCTACTCCTCTTTACTTGTGAGGGTCCACGTCTCAGATCGGTAGGTTAAGATGGGCCTAATAAGGGTCTTGTACAAAAGACACTATGTTCGGCGGGTGAGGTAGGAACTTCTCTAGTGCTTTCTGGGGCTAAAATAGCACCTGTTGGCTTTGACAAGATGCTGACTTGTTTCTCCAGAGATCCTGTTTCCAAAATTTACATTTATATTCTGAAACGTAAATGGGCCCATCACCACAGGATGTCGGTCTGCTTTCTTTGCTCCCGGCCCAGCTCTCATATATTTCATCTTCTCCTGGTTAATGTGCAGCCGCATATCCTCCACTGCTTTCACTAATGTGAGGAAAGCATTTTCCAAAGATTGAAATGACCTTGCGACAATGTCCAGGTCGTCAGCAAAGCTGAGGATTTGGACCAGCCGGTTGAAGATGGTGTCCAAAGTCTGTATACCTGAATAGTGAACTACCTTCTCCAAACAAAAATTGGCAAAGCCATCACCCTGCCTAACACCTTTTGTAGTTTCAAACTGTGGGGAGAGGTCCGTTTGAATCCGTACAGTACACTACGTGTCATCCAATATCATCTTGATCAGCTGAACCAATTTTAGAGGAACTCCAAACTCTATCACGTTGCATACAACTTCCGCCTTTTTATACTATCATACACACTCCAGAAGTCCACAAATAGATGATGGGGAAGATCATGCACTGACCATATTTTCACTCTGAGGCAATTGTTGGAGAAACATCAAGCCGTCTCTAGAGACATCGATCCAAACTAATATTTATAGACCTGGAGAAAGAGTATGACAGTGTCCCTCGAAGAATATTATGGCAAGCCCTCCAAAATGTAGATTAATATAGATATTATTAATCTAGATTGTTAAGATACTAATAAAACTCCTCCATTAATATAGATCTGATAAATATAATAAAAGAATTGTACAAAGATAACACCTGCCTGTTCAAAATTGGGCCATACCTCTCTCAGCCTTTCCCAACAAGCAAAGGATCACTCCAGGGATTTTGTGCCTCTCCTTCTTTGTTTACAATCAATCTTGACATTGTTTTGGAAGCATGGAGAATGAAATGTGAAACCATGGGGATTCAGTTGAAAGAAAATGTATTCCTATATAACTTATTCTTCGCAGATGACCAGGTCACACAAAGAACACCTAACCCATTGATGCTAAAATTAATTATTTAAATAAAACAAATTTGTTGATTTAAGTCAATGGAGACGCAAAAAAAACAAAGGATAACAATTTGTAAAATTAATTTAAATAATATTTAATAACCTAAAGCTTCGATTATTATTTAAAAATTGAAACGTGATTAATTTTAATGCTTACATACTCATGTAATTAGTTTATACTTGTTTCCATCTTTATTGTTAGAAATACATAGTATAGCATTCACATTTATTAGTAAAATGGTTTAATGTAATTTATACAATTTATGCAGTTTATTTTTTTAGGGTTTTGTTGTTTTAGGTGGTGAAAGTCAATTCATGCTTGAAACTGTAATAGTAGATGGAAAAAATAAGTATGGACCTATTACATTTACTACAGAATTAGGAAAACCAAGTTTACAAGTACATAATGCAGGAATGTACATGTTCCCATTAATAAACAAATCAATAACTTCTGCAGTGTTAAATGTTTCATGTTCAGATTCAAGAGAAATATATTTTATAATCAAGAAACCTCCAATGTATGGAAACCTTTTAGTTGATGATGTTGGTGAGAATACATCTAATTTCTCACAGTCTGATATTATTAATTTGAAGGTTTCTTATCAGCACACAAATTCGTTTAAAAATTCTTCTTTGGAAGATTCGTTTGTTTTTGATTTATACGCAGACTTTGTGGAGCCATTGAAGAATAATGTAAGAATTTGTTATTAAACTGTGGTTACTATTAATTCTTTCATTGCGAATATAATTTACTATAGTAAAACAATTAAATTAATTTACTTAGGTTAATTCCTTTTTAATTACATCTTATCTCTCATTTCTTATTCTACCGACCAGTTTTCCTTAATTTACTAATTAATACATGACCCTCAAATACAAGACCTATTCTTTCTGCACTATTGTTATTTTCAAAAATATTATTTGTGTAATATATTTTGTATTTTACTGATATATTAAATATTTTATTAATTTAGATATTTTAGTAGCTAGATATTTTATTAATTTATTTATTAAATGAATGTCATTAATAGTTACTGTTAATATCATAATGTAGTATTCATGTTGCTATGACTCATCCCTGACATTCATTGGTATTTTGATCCCTCATCTATTATAATTATAGATGAAAATGTTAGATTATAGATCCGCCTTAAACCTTGTTTTTTCATTTTATCTTCAGGTCTGACTTTGAGGTTTGATCTGATGGTTATATGAAGGATATGGTCTCTCCTGTTTTCCATTCTATGGTTTTGACGATGATTGAGAGAAGTTTGTATGAGTATCAAAGTTACTTTACACACCTTTAATTAGGTGTCATTGGAGACTTCTTTTTATTCAGGAAGTTCCTGTTTATGGCAGACAAAACAATTACAACCCTCTTGCTGCATTTACTTTATCTCTTTAATCTCATTATTGGTGATTCTGTTTTCATCGATGGACTCCTAGATATTCAAAGCTTTCAACTTGTTTAGTGGGTTTGTTTTTAATTCTTATTACTCTCACTCGCCAAGGCATCCTGCCAATCCATGTCACTGTAATCTATGAGGATTTATCTTTATATAGATTTTTCTGATTCTATTTGGAGAATCATAGCATTGTGAATAGAATTTCAGTCGTTATTGGCAAGGACAACTATAACAGCATCCGTCATCAAGGAATAGATAATTGGTCACAAGTATCTAAATCCAAACTGGAAACTTAGCCTGAGGAATCAAGATCTAGAATTATTAGAATAGGGCATGAGCTGCAATCCTCTCTTGTATCCAAGTCGGTCTAAACTGTCTGCAGCAACAGTTGGATATCCTTAAGCTGGACATAACTATATAATTTTTAAGCTAATCATTTAGGATACCTCATTTGAATGAATCAGAGCCATTAGAGAATGATACTTCATCATTCTCTGCTGGGTTTATTCAAAATCCTACTACTTTTTTTTTTCTAGATTTTTCATTTCACCATCTCATTCTTTAAATTTTAACTATTTCCAGATAAAGTCATGAAGATTTAGCTTCTTAAATTTTTAAACATATTTTTAGATTTAAAGTGTGTTATTTGAATATTTGAAAATAGCTAAATCAATTAATGTTTTATTTTAATGTAATTTCTTTCTTCCCCACTTCTAGAAACTAACGATTTTTAAGAATAACGAATCTTCTATCCATAATGTTGCTATTCCTCATTCTTTCTAATATTTCTTTTTTATTATTTTATTTAAATGTTGGCCTATCTATAACCATTTTAAAACATAAAAATATAGAAGAATGAATGATTAATGAAAATTTCAGAATTTGTAATGTTATTAATATTTGAAATTATTTACCCTTTTTTAAAATCAAGTGTTGATGTTTATTTATTTATTATTTCAGGTTTTCAAGATTAATATTTCGGTTTTCTTTGGAGGACTTGATCATATGTATGAGATTTCTCAGCTAACACTTACTGTAGAAGAGGGAAGTTATGCTTTTTTTCAGATGAATACTTCTGGAATCGCTGCAATTTTAGAAGAAAATATAGGAATAACTGATCCTAATTTACTTGGATTTCTTAGTTTACCACCTTCTCATGGCATTATATGCATAGCTGAAGACTGTAATGTTACAGTGTTTTCCGACAATCAATTACAATCTGGTGTTATTCTATATCAACATGATCATTCTGATACCATTTCAGATTTTATAATATTATCTTTATACCTTGTTCCAAGTGATATTTTACTTATTAATGTCTCAATTACTATAAAGATATTGCCTGTCAATGACCAACCATTTCACCTGTTAACAAAAAATCCTCACCTGACTGTTGTCCATGGTCAAGAAGTTGCTATAACCAAAGATCTGCTGTACACAGATGATTTAGACACTAGCTCTGATAACATAATCTATGAAATAATTAATGGCCCAAATATTGGAAGTATAAACTTACTGAACTCTACAGCTTCTAAGTTTACACAATATGATATAAATCATGGAAGAGTATATTACAGACATTCTGGGGTTTTAGAGCCAGTATATTTTCAATTCAAGGTGTTTGATGGTCAGTTTGATCCTGTTTATGGAATATTTAATATATCAATTTCTGAAATTAAACTGAATATTTCAGTCATTTCAAGCATTGAATTATTGCAGGGTTACAATAAAACCTATCTTACAAAAGATATTTTTCTAATTGAAACTAATGCTGATCGAAACAATATTAATTTTAATATTAGTATTGTTCCATTGTATGGAATTATTTCTGTAAGTGGAAACCCATCAGTTTCATTTACTTTTCAACAGTTAGTATCAAAGGAAGTGGCTTATCTACAATTGGATATGGCTTCACCTAATGATACCTTTGAAATGACTGCATTTAATGTTTTAAATGATGAATTAGTGATAATTTTAGAAGTGAATGTTTCTGTTATACCTTCAATTAATATTGGTGAGTTTTCACCTATTTCTGGATTTAAATCCAAAATTGATCTTTCTGTATTAGATGCCTCAGATTTAGCTAAGTCTACTAATTCAAATCCCGTTTATAAAATTTTGAAGCGTCCTAAACATGGAAGATTAAAGAAAATTATACGCGTTA
Organism: Piezodorus guildinii; assembly: GCA_023052935.1. Lineage (NCBI taxonomy): Eukaryota > Metazoa > Arthropoda > Insecta > Hemiptera > Pentatomidae > Piezodorus > Piezodorus guildinii. The sequence continues at coordinate 5,392,302 of CM041295.1, read as the reverse complement.
CAGGTGAGCACAAAATTATTCGAGAAAAAGATATATCTCGATTTACTCACAAAGAAGTTCAGAGCAATGTAATATATTTTGTTCCAAAGAAAACTGTTGAATCAATAGAAGACACGTTTACTTTTATTGTTAGCAGTTCTTCATTTCAACCTGCAATTGGAGAATTGAAGTTTAGAATAATTGGAGAATCACCTTCAACTACCTCTAAACCTCCTAAGTTGAGGTTGCCAAAGGTTTCAGTTGAACAAGATGGTGTTCAAATTGCATCTCCTAATATGAGTGATGATTATTTACTAGGCTTATCCATGGTAACTGGTACAATTGCTTTGGCATTGCTTATTGTTGGATTCGTTAGTTGTGGATCAAAGCAAACGGTTTATGATAATTCATTGAAATCTGATTTACCAGACTCACTTCCAAGGCCTCCTGATGAGCTTACAGCTTCCCCACAAGTTGAATTAAGAAATGCTGTAAATTCTTCTTCAACCACATTACCTCAGCAAAAAATGTCTCATAACTCGTTAACTTCATCTGAATTAGAACTAAATCTTCGATATCCATATGGTGATGAAGACTGGAACAGTTTTGGTAATAATGAAAACTCAACTGAAAAGAAAAAGCATAATCCAATGCTGCGAAAAAATCAATATTGGGTTTAAAAATGAAATTGTTTAATGTTTATTATTTATCTGTTTATTTATTTAATTATTTATATATAGTTAAATAAAGTTTGCTCAGGTTTTACTTCATTGAGATTTAACTATATTTTAGTATTGCTTGAAAATTGTTATGAATATCTTTGGTTGAATCAATTTATGTCATATTTTACTGTTATGTTGTATGCCAGTCTAATAGTTTTGTATATTTTTATACATGTTTGTACTTTTTAATTTAAAAACAACAACTAATGATTCATGTTTTTTACCTGTGACTGACCTCATAATGTTTACATATATTTATAATTTTATTTTTATGTTTAATACTTTTAAGATGGTTAATAGAAGAAAGTACTGAGTAGATCTTAGAAAACTTTTATATATATTATTTATTAAAAGAAGAAAAATGAACAATAATTTATTATTTTAATTTTATCCTCACTTACCTCAGGTTGTAAAATTAATTGTGTTGAACAGAATCACTGGTTAACAGTCGTAGGACTTTTGCACATATTAGGACCAGAGAGATGTTAACAATGTTGTATAAATATTGGTTTCCTCTTTGTTCCTCTTGTTTATATAGTGTTGGCAAATAAGTCCTTTCAGTTTTTTCAGGGTGAAATAAACTCAATGTATTATAAACATAAAATTTATTTTAATCTACAATATATTGACCATTTTTAACATAACTTTTTCCCCCAGCTGCATAATACTATGTTCATGAATGTCTAAGTTTTTTTTTTTTTTTTGTTCTCTTCCTTTTGGAATTTCTTTCTATTCTTGGAGTTCTGCAGAGACTGGAATAAGTGGTAGTCACTTGGAGCTAGGTCTGGTGCATTGGGAGGGTGTGGCAAAAGGTCCCATCCAAGGCTCAATAATTTATTGCGAGTGACCAATGAGATGTGGGGCCTAACGTCTTGGTGGAATAAAACACCCTTCCGATTTGCCAGTTCTGGGTGTTTATTTTTAATTGATTGATCCGGTTTTGTTTATAAAGTTGAATCAATTGTTTATCATGATGGCAATACTTCTTCTTCTATTGGCTCAACAGGTGCATGAGGCTGCCCTTGGCCTGTTTAACAGTTGCCAACCATTCTTCTCAATCTGTAGCTCCTATCAGTGAGATTCCGAGTTGCCTAAGATCCTTTACACCCTATTTGCCACTCTGTCTTTGCTTATCCTCATCACATGTCAAATCCATTTTAGCCTCTATATCTTGATGTGAGAGGAGATACTAATATCTTGGTAGAGCTGGAACCATTCGCTAATTTTCTTTCGCCGCCACTGGCCATCCTCAAACATGGCTCCCACAATTCTGCTTAGGACTACTCGTTCAAGCCTATGTAGAAGGACCATATTTTTAGGGTCCATGTTTCCCCACTGGTCTTATACAGCATAAAATTGGTGGAACAACTCACAAGTTTGCTCCTGATCAGCTTTGATATGAAAAAAATTGGCTCTATTGCCAGCCGCTATTCCCTTTCTGACCTCTTCTTCTTCTTTCAAGTTATCATTGATAATAGAACCAAGATATTGAAAGTTCCTTACCACTTCGAACTTATAGGCATATCTCATAGAAAATAACACCCTTGAAATCCCACCATATAGAAAGGATTATCATCTTTTGATGCGATCCGGGTTTTGACATCCTTCGAGGAGCCTCACTACTAGGTCTCCAAATTTTCTACAGACTACATTATTGTGAAGTATCCATTTTTCATTTCCTGTTACCAACCTATTCAAAACTGGGTCTTTTTGTTGCCTTTTTCATAGTGAACAAACCAAAATCTGTATTGCCAAGTTGACTTTGGTTAGAGAGTGAGGGATCCTAAAATTAAGCCTGGAAACAGCTGAGCTTGTACAAATGGTTTTATACATTTGTGTGCAACGCATTTAGGGCCATAGCAATCCCTCACACTGATTGGGTGGTATTTTGGTCAACAGTGGCCTTAACATTGCTTGTCTCAATTTCGTGTGGGCAACCAGACAGACCATTGAGCATCATTGATGTCAAAATTTCCTGAATGAAATTTGGCAAACCAATTTTGACCTGTGCTTTTGGCTAGGACATCATCCCCATAAGAAATGCAAATTCTTCTATGAGCCTCTGCAGCACCCTTACCTTTTTAAAAATAATACTACAAAATATGACGATAATGAATGTTATTTTCTTCCATATTCAATAGCAATTTATTTGCAATAACTAACACAATACTAAGCTAGTTTCAAAAAGAGTTAGCAGATATAGTTGTTGCCTTATTAAAAACAGGTTAAACAATCCACCTTTAAGATTTATTCATCAGATAAAAAGTGTATCATAGTGACATAAAAATAAACTTAGTAATTAATGATAAAACATATTTGCCAAACCAATAAAACAAATGATCAGTAGAGAGATAGATAGAAAAGGCTTTTTATTTTTCAAAATTACTCACTCACACACTCACTGTTGGGTGCTACAGTCCTGGTAGGACGTGGGCCAAGTCTATGTTTATTGACAAAATTATTCTTTAATCTATCTATATAATTAATAAATAACAAAATAGGAAACAATATATTTACACTTCAAAAGTTATTGATATATTTTAATCAAATTTACTAATATTTCAATTCTCTTGTGAGAACCATCTTATAGGAGAAAGCAGATCTGGAGTAATTGACCAGTGCTTGCCAATATTTTGGATTTATCTTCTCTATTGTTTGATTCCATTTTAGATTTCAAGTATTTTTTCTAAATTCTGATTGTATCGGATAGGCAGCCAGAAAATGAAATATATCTTCTACTTCATTTGTTTGCTTGAAATGATAATATTTCTTCTACTTCATAGATCCTAAGTTTAAACCATCACCCCTAATTTTAAGTACTCATCTAATCACTTACTGCCATTAAATGTGGATAAAAGGGGGAAGTTTTGAAATTCCTTACTTTTATACTTTAATTGACTATAGATATATATTTAGATATACCCGGCAGGGCTTTAATAAGGACATAAATAAATGGGGATTCACTCACAGCCTCTCCCCCAGGTATGTGAGACCCGTCAGCCAAATGGTGGCCACTCACAAAAATAGGCGTTAGGAGTGATGATCCTACCCTGTTAAATCTTATCGTGAATCATGAGCATATTACAGGAGATTACACCATGAGGCCAAGGGCCTACACGGCCTGTCGTCCAGAGAAAAGAAAAAAATCAAAGATAAATTAATTCTGCATAGCTTAATATCATCACAGTTTGATAGCTTTAAATTACTATAATATCTGATTAAGAATGTTCTTGAACTAGAATAGAATAGAATAGAATGTATTTTATTTGTGAAAGACAAAGTCTTGTACAAATTTACAACATAAAATACAATTACAAAAGAAATATAACCTGAGTCTAGTGCTCTTTACCCAAAACATTAAACAAAGATAAAACATGTACTCCTTGACAAAATAGTAAACAAAAATAAAATGAACTGGATAATACAAAATTTTTTAACATAATATTGATTACTACACAATATTGAACTTAAGATATTGGGACATCTAAAATAAACGGAAGCGTAGTAAGAGTACAGAGATTAAATGGTTTCGAAAACTATTTACATAATATTGTTTATATGGAACTAATAGAATCATATTTATTACATATGTTTAAGATATAAATATAAAGACTGTTCAGTCTGGCTTCACTATTAATGTTCAAGATATTTTCAATTTTTTGTAGGTCACAGGATATGGATTCAGATGGTTTTATGATATATTGTCTATTGTCTTTAAAGGTTGGGCAATGTAGGAGGATATGGTACAAACTATTGTTGAAATAATCATTGCAAAATATACAAAGTTCATTTGCCTTAATAATAATTGTTTTGTTTCCATGATGGAGTTTGATGATCTCTGGGTTTCCTACCCTTAGTCGGCTGATACATCTTATTTTCTTAAAATTTAGCCTATATGTTAGGTACTCTTCTGACTTATGTAGGTTGTAACTGCTGAGTAATCGGTATATCAGGTTACTATTTGAGTTCATTGCTCTATTAATGTCCGTTGAATAGTTATTGTTTATGATTGCTTCGATAATATCGGCTTTGTGATTCAAAATATCGTTTTCCAGAGGCGCATTGAATTTTTCCCTACATCCATAGTTGTGGGCTATCATATTGACCTGTGAAACCCAGTTGTAATCTATATCAGGCTTTTCTGCATCTAGCATTCTTAGTCTGTTGAAACACTGTTTCGGGAGTCTCTCTTCAGGCATCGATGACAGTTTAGACCAATGGTTGATTACTTTTTTCATTACTTTTGAGATTAGAGGACTTCTACCTGTCTCAAGCCTCACTATATAGTTTGGGGTGTTTTTGGGCCATCCATATAGGTATTTAATAAATTTCATTTGAGAAATTTCTAAAGCATCTAGATATCTCAGGCTCCAAACTTCTGATCCGTAGAGGAGAACTGAAGAGATCATTGAATCGTACAACGCCATCTTTGTTTCCCAAGAGTCACTCTTTCCTCTTCTCAGGATTTCTAAGACTTTAGCGGTAGCAATAGATGATTTCTGTAAGAAGTGTACAGATGCCTTTTTTGATTTACCTGTTGATGCAAACGGAACTCCTAAATATGTGTAGGTTTTTATATATTCTAACTTTGTATTGTGCCAATAAAGGGGTTTGAGTTTTTTTAACTTGGGTGATTTATGGAATACCAAGACTTTTGACTTTTCTACGTTTAAGGTTAGAGAGTTGTTTGAGCAGTATTTCTGCAGGATTTTTAAATTTCTTTGCGCACTATGCCAGTTATTATTTAAAAGTATAATATCGTCTGCCAATAATAACATTATTGTCTCATGATTATGGTCAATGCTAACTCCTGTGGCTCCGTTATCCTGAAAAAAATGAATAATATCCGACAAGAAGAGTATGAAGAGTGCTGGGCTGAGGCTTTCACCTTGTAGCAATCCAAGAGTTACGTTTATTTCGTCGCTTAGTTGACCATTTATTGAAATTTGGGTAGTAGCATTGTCGTATAAGTTTTTCATAATCCTAATTATTTTACCACTAACTCCAAGTGTAAAAAGTTTTTCCCACAGCAGGTTGTGGTTTATGGAATCAAAAGCCTTTTTCAGATCTATAAAAACCGCATATAGGTAATTTCCTTTTTTCCTGAGGTTTATTCCTATCAGTGCATTAAGGGTAAAAATATGATCAATGCAGCCTCTTTTGCTTCTAAATCCTGCCTGTTCTTCAGGGATAATATTTTCAGAATCTGCCCATAACATAAGTCTTTTTGCAAGAATATTAGTGAATAATTTTGCCATAGTATTCATTAATGATATTCCACGGTAGTTATCTGTATCTTTCTTGTCACCTTTTTTAAATAACAAGTGAAGTTTTGATTTCGACCAAGACAGAGGTGGTTTTTCGTGGAGCATTATAAGGTTAAATAAATTTAGAAGGTAATGTTCCCACTCAGGCGTAAGGTTTTTAAATGCCTCATAGATAATAAGGTCTAATCCTGGAGATTTTTGATTTTTTGACAGACGCACACAATGTTGTAATTCTTCTAAAGAAATGTCACTATCTAGAAGCGGATGGGTCACCGAGAAAAAAATTAACATCTTGGATATATTTATAACCAAATAGTGTTTTATAGAATCTGCCCCAATCTGTCAAGTCTATCTCGTTTTCATTGCTTTTATATGGTTGTAGTGATTTTATTGTTGACCAAAATGGTTTGCTGTTTCTGACCTCTTGTAGGTTTTGTAACATGCTGAGTCTAAATTTTACTTTCTTGAGGTTTATTAACTGCCTGTATAATTTCCTAGCTTCAATAAATTCATTGAACAATTCAATTGAAGTGTGGAATTTAATCATTGCTCTATATGTTTTCCTCAAAACTCTTTTGGAATTTCTACAATCTCCATCAAACCATGGCTGTTTAGATCGAAACTAAGGATTGTTTGATGATTTGTTAATTATCATTAGTCCAGTTTCAGACATACTTTCGTGGATATTTTGAATGAAATTAGTATATAATGAGTTAGTATCTTGAGAATAATAGTATATTTTATCAGAGAAAGATAAGTGTGCTTTAAAGTCATCGGATTTATTTTCATCCCATTTGATACGTCTGTTGATGGTGCAAGTTACGTTGTTTAATGAATTATTATATTGAAGATGAGCAAGTTTTTGTGATGAGGGTATTCGTAACGAGGTTATACATGCCAAGTGGTCTAGGATGTCAGACATAAGTTTTACCTCCATATCATTGAAAATAGCGAGGGTTTTTTCGTTTATCCATACTAGATCTATTGTATTTCGCCCTGAGTTTGATACATATGTATATTTTCCTGGTTTGTCCGAAGGTGAACGTCCATTGCACAATATCAGACCCAATGACTCCATAGTTTCCACCAAGAGTTTTCCTCGCTTGTTTACTTTAGCGTGATTACTTATTCTTGAGGTGAAAAGATTTGAGTTGACAAGTATTTCGTCATCTAACGGATTTAAATTACCTACATGTCCATTGTAGTCTCCATTTAAAATTAGGCGGGCGGTAGGATAATTGATAAAAATATTATATACTAATTCACTCAACTCTTCAAGACAATTATCAATATCACATGAAGGAGGAAAATAAATGTTCCCTAAAACTATAATCATATTTTCTATTGTAATGCTGTTAAATATCCAATAACGATTTTTAAATAAGACTGAGGTATTTAGAGCAACTGAATTATGGATTAAGGTTAGAAGACCTCCACTGGCACGGCCTGTTTGATTTAGTTTTATTCCATTGCTATTATAGGGGGTGTAATCATGTGACCATGGTGGGAGAATGAATGAATCTTCTGTTAGCCACGTCTCTACAAAACATAACACTGAGTTCCTTCTAATAGCTTCGCATTCATTACTAGTAAATTTGAATAAATTTTTAAACCCGTTTATATTGCAAAATATCAGTCTACATTCTAGTTTTTGAGAAATATTAGCCTTAGTAGAAGCTTTGGTATGTTTTTGGGAGCGAGTGACACTGCGATAGGGGGCGATAAGCTGTCAGGTGGATGGCTGGTCAATTGGAACAGTTGAAAGACTTCTAGAACGAAATCTAAATTTAGCCAATCTTTCTTCAGTTTTTCGCCTTTTATTAATCTGCTCTTCATCGGGTGATTTAGATTGTTTACTCGGTGGTTGTGAGTTAGAGCTAAGTTTTAATAGGTCTGATTCCTGTTGTTTAAGAATATTTTCTACTTCTTTTATTCGGTAATATGAGCCTCTTATTTTAAAGAAACCTTTCCTGTAGGAAACATTTTGATCTATATTGCGTAAATTTAGAAGATATGAGTATATTTTTCTCCCTTCTTCTCTTTCCTCTAATGTTTTATCATGATTGATGGAAATGTTTTTGCTTTTTAGAATTTCTTTCTGTCTAAATATTTCCTGTTTGAGATTATAGTTATTTAACGACACTAATATTGGTCCCTTTTTTAATCGGAAACAGTTATTTACGGCGTGATCAGGAAGACTTATATTCGCCTGGTTCAAAACCTCTTTAACTTTTCCCAATGTATTTTCATTGTCTGTATGGGGCACATTATAAAGAACAAAATTATTTTTTCTAAGTTCCCTTTTTAAGAAGTTTACTTCTTCTTGAAGCTTATCGGTTTTTTCTTCTAAGGCTGTACAAGTTTTTTTAATAGAATTTAATTCCTGAATAAGCTCTGCTTTTATTTTATTATTCTTTTCAATATTTTCGTTCATTTCCCTGATAGCATTCATTATATCTTCGTTCGTAATTGCCATCGTGTTTATTAAGCGATTCTTTATTTTAAACAGAGAGACGAAGTATATCCTTCTATAACCCTTATAGCACTGAGTATTCGTATTGTTTATCAACAGGCAAGATAACGACGGTAAGTAGAGGGGAGCCCTAGAGATGCGTGCGCACGAGCTCTAATGATAACAAATATCTTAACTCTTACCTCGATAAGATGTGTTCTTTATTAGTTAAAACTTTTTTAAACAGTAATATTAAACTATAAAACTTCACTGAACTGTAAACTGTATTGTAATAACTAGATGATAAAATAATTATCGAATGTTATGACGTACTAACACTAAAACTAAAGAGAAATTATAGAGAGCATTAACGAGTTGTTACTCCAACCGGTGCCGGCACTAGACCTCTAGTACCTATACCCGGCAGGGCTTTAATAAGGACATAAATAAATGGGGATTCACTCACAGCCTCTCCCCCAGGTATGTGAGACCCGTCAGCCAAATGGTGGCCACTCACAAAAATAGGCGTTAGGAGTGATGACCCTACCCTGTTAAATCTTATCGTGAATCATGAGCATATTACAGGAGATTACACCACGAGGCCAAGGGCCAACACGGCCTGTCGTCCAGAGAAAAGAAAAAAATCAAAGATAAATTAATTCTGCATAGCTTAATATCATCACAGTTTGATAGCTTTAAATTACTATAATATCTGATTAAGAATGTTCTTGAACTATGCTATTTTAGTATTAATTATTTGTAATGATAATATTTTTGGATATCTTTTCGATGGGAGATTCAAAATTTTAATAAAGTAATTTAAATTAATTTTAATTATAAACATTAACAATGGATCTGTTTTTGTTTCAAAGTGGAAAAAATGAGTTGAGTTATATTTAGGTAATTTAAATACATTTTAAAGAAAAAAATCTCTGTAGTTTTTTCACTGCTTCATACCCGACCCCACCCCAGATTTGTGCTCCATAGCACATCACTGCCTACTAATGAAATACAAATCTACAACTTTTAGGATAGAACTGTGTCTTTGTTTTCAATAAACTGGCACCAAATCATGTTCAAACCCACCTTATCTTTGAAACCCAACAACCTTACCAATGTATAACCATGTTAAAATAACCGGGGACCTCAATACCAATCTCCTATCTGATTCTCCCGATAAATCATACCTAACAAACCTCCTTTATTCCTTAGACCTATTTATTGTTCCTTTTCAACCCACCCATCATACACGATTCTCCAGCACATGGTTGGACCTCTTCATTATTGATTCTTCCCATAAATTAGCCTCTTCATCACAGTTTCCTCTCTCTTTTCTTTCACACCACGACCTTATCAATATCCCCTATAACATTCCAACTCCGCAAATAATCCCCAAGACAGCCACCTGGCGTGATCTTGATTTCTAAACTCCTGGAAAGATAAACCCAGACCTTGATCCGTTATACCAATCCTTGGAACCTATCTACTCTTCCTCATCCATCGAAGAAATGGTAGAATGTCTATCTTCCAATCTCTCTATTTTCCTTGACAACTATGCTCTGCTCAAAACATCCACCTTCAAGCTTCTTCCCGCACCATGGATTAATCAAGAGACAAGAGAATTGATTAGACAGAGAGAGATGCAGCCAGAAGAAGATTCAAACGCACTAGAACTACCAATGATTTTTCTACCTTCAAATCCCTTCGAAACCTCACCCAATATTCCTTACGCCGTGCTAAAGCTAAATATTTCCACAAATCTCTTTCACAAAGCCCTGATTCCAAATCTAAATGGAAAATCCTCAAAAAATTATCCGTGATCAATAAAAAATCCAGCTCCATCTACCCTGTAACTCCTGACGAACTGAACAAGCATTTCGCTGATCCCATCATTATGCCTCACCCACCTCAATCCTGCTTCCCTCGACGCATCTTTGACCCTGAAAACTTTTATTTCCAAAACATTTCACCTGACGATCTACTATCCTCTATTCTTAAATCCAAAACCAATGATTACGGCCCTGACCAAATTCCTGTCAAAATTGTAAAATTGTGCCTCCCAATCTTTCCTGCTCTCTTAAATATTTATAACTATTCCCTCCAACGATCCATTTTTCCAATTGCCTGGAAGAAAGTTATAGTCCGTCCTTTAAACAAAGTTCCTATCCCTTCCTCAGCATCGGACTTCAGACCCATATCGATCCTATCCAACCTCGCGAAAGAATAGTCCACTCCCAATTTTATAATTTTCTTGAACAAAAATCCCTACTTGTTCCCTTCCAGTCTGGCTTTAGATCCCAATATTCCACACCATTAGCTCTGTTGATAATCACCCAATACCTTCAATACTCTATAAACAAACAGAAAATATCAATCCTTGTCCTCTTCGACTTCTCAAAAGCTTTCGATATGGTGAACCATGAAATCCTTCTCTCCAAAATCAGAAACCTTCCAGTATCCGAAAATGTAATAAACTGGTTTATTTCCTTCTTATCTTATCGATCCCAATATGTGATAATCCCAAACAAACCTCCTTCCTCGCCTATTCCGTTAACTCATGGAGTTCCTCAGGGGTCAGCACTTTCACCTATCCTGTTCTCCATCTATGTCAATGATCTCCCTAATTCCATACATAACTCTAAATATCACCTGTATGCTGATGACCTCCAAATTTACCTTTCCTTCCATCCCTCTGAAATGCCTGAGATAGTCCAAAAATTACAAGAAGACATCGACAGTATCAATTTATGGGCCATCAATAATGGTCTAAAGCTTAATGTCGACTAAACCAAAGCCATCCTCATTGGTTCCAAACATCTCCTTAACTCCCTCACCTGTCACCCATTACTCTACCTCAACCATAGACCCATCATATTCCACACATCTGTTAAAAACCTGGGTATATTCCTCGACAAAAACCTATCCTGGAATAATCATATTTCTCAAATTTCCAGAAAATCTATAGCCATTCTCAAACAGTTCCTCAGGTTCCGTGATCAAATACCTCTTAAAACCCGCCAGCTCCTAGTCTCCTCTCTTATATTCCCCCACTTCGATTATGGGTGCCTGGTGTTTGGCGGACTGTCAGAGACGCTTGAAATGAGGCTGAAGAAAATAATGAACTGCTTCATTAAATTCATCTTCGGAATTCCCAGGCGCTCTCAGGTCTCCACCTGGTACGCCGAGTTGAAGTGACTTTATCCTAAATTTCGACGGCAATACTTCCTAGGAACCCATCTTTACCAATCCTTCAGAACCAAAAAACCCCTCTATATCTATAACATGTTCACTCCACTCTCCTCTGTCCACTCTATAGAAACAAGATCCCAGTCCCTGAACCTGTTCATTCCCTCCTACAGAACTACTTCCTTTAAGAGATCTTTCGTTATTCGTGCTACTTCATTTTGGAATTCCTTACCCATGCCTATTCCTACATCCCAATCCTTAACTTCCTTCAAGCATAAACTATTTATCCATCTCATTGAATATCAGTCTACCGCGCCTTTGTAAGTTTTGACTAATTACACTTTTTATTTATTTGTTTTTTAATTATTCAATGCTTCAGTTCATTTTATTTCTTTTATTAATTATAATGGTTGCAATATTACCTTGTACATATATATGCGTGTGTTTAAGTGTATGTATGCATTTTTTTAAATTCATAATATGCAGTATATTTTGTAGACGTAATAGCCAGAAGATTAATACTTTAATGTACATTTATATTATTCATAGGGGACTAGCTGTCCCAGAATAAAAATTATTTTTTATTTCATTTCATTTCATCTTTATCCAGTTTTTCTGTGAGGTGTTTAGACGATGATGAAGTGGAAGCAGCAATCATGAAGCTGAAAAATAATAAAGCTCCAGGCATCAATGGAATTCAGACAGAGCTTTTTCGAAACGGTGGATATCGTCTCGAGAAGGAGATACACAATCTCATCCTCGCCATCTGGAACAAGAAAGAATGCTCAACGAATGGACAAAAGGAATTATATGTCCATTACATAAAAAAGGGGATCGGCTTGAGTGTAAAAACTATAGTGGAATTGTCCTACTTTCGTGTGCTTACAGAGTGCTCTCCAACATCCTTTTTAAAAAACTTGTTCCTCACGCGGGAAGAGAGATAGGAAAGTACCAATGTCCCTAAAAAACGGAATAAGGCAAGGTCTGTTATTCAATTTCACAGGAGAGAAAGCTGTGCGTGAGTCAGGCAGCCAACTCCAGGCCACCCTGTTCAACAATATCGTCCAGCTACTAGGTTATGCCGATGACTTTGACATTATCGCCGGAGAGAATGTAAAAAAAAGGCTTTGGCCTTAAGGGAGTCATTTTAGAACCTGGAAAGTGCTGCCAAAAAAGTTGGACTTATTGTCAACGAAAACAACACAAAACATATGACCGTATAAGTTCGAAAAGGTGAGTAGCATCACGTACCTGTAAACAGATATGAACGTGCAAAACAACATTATGTAAGAGATCTACAGAAGAATCGCTGCTGCCATGGACTGGCGAAACATTTCAGGAGCGGACTCCTCTCGAACTGGACCAAGATCAACTTGTACAAGACGCTGGTGCGCCCAATTGTTACCTACTGGTCAGAGGCATTGGCTTTCACCAAATTGGACGAAACCGGACTTCTGGTTTTAGAAAGGAGTGTGCTAAGATTGTTTGGGCCTGTAAGAGAAGGTACTGCCTGGAGAAGAAGAAATAATACGGAGATATCATACTTATTCAGGGATTTGGATATTGTCAAATCCATTAAGTTGGTAATGTGAATGGCAACACTGAATGACAACACTGCTCATAAGATAACCCGAGGTAACCTTACGAGAGAATGATTATTATTAAAAAAGTGCATATGTTCATGTAGTAGGTTGCATATTGTATATTTGCTAGTAACGAAATCTACGTTGTTTATTGAATCAACTTCTATCTTATTCATCACCACGCTAAATACATAATAGTGGCGACGAGGAATTACGGAAAAGAAGAGAAATCAAATTTTATTCATAATGCCGCCAAAGTTAACTGGAAATGAAAATGATGGAATAGAACCAACCAAATCAAGTAAGATCAATTTTTACCACATAGACCCATTTGATTCTAGTATCATTAAGTGGAATACGTGGAGAATTAAATTTCAGGCTTGTTTACAAATTTCGAACATTGAAGATGAAAAACTTAAAGTAGGTTTATTAATTAGTAATTTGAATGGGCAGGCATTGGAAATACTAATTAACATATGTAAACCTCAAACTCCTGATTTTAAGGTTGAGGAATTACTTGTAAAATTAGATGAAAATTTCAAAGATGTGTCGTTTACAATTTCTGAACGATGTAAGTTTTTTAAAATGACACAGGACTCAGATAATCTAATAACATTTTCATTTAAGTTAAAGCAACAGGCGGAAAATGTCAATTTCCTACTGATTTCTACGAAGAAGCTTTAATTACTTCCTTCGTTATGAATATTTCAAGCTCTGAGGTACGTACAGTTCTGCTACAAAAAGAATTAAAGACGCCAAAAAATGATGCGAAACTTCAACAAATACTACAAAAGTTTCCAAAACTATTCCAAGATGGAATTGGCCATTGTAAAGACATGGATGTAAAACTTCGACTAAAAGAAAACGTCACCCCAGTATTTTGTAAAGCAAGAGTGGTCCCATTCGCCTTACGAGAACCACTAAAATGTGAACCTGATCGACTAGAATCTCTGGACATAATAAAACCTATTAGGTACTCTGAGTATTGTGGTTGTCAGAAAACCAAACAATAAAATTCGTATATGTGCTGATTTTTCAACTGGACTAAATGAAAGGTTAGAAGTCTATCAATATCCACTTCCTGTAATAGAAGACCTATTCACAAAAGTTAACGGGGCTGAGGTGTTTTCAAAATTGGACATCTCAGAAGCATACTATTCACTCCCAATAGATGAAGAAACTCAAAAATTACTTGTAATTAACACCCCATTTGGACTTTATAGCTTCAAACGGCTCGCTTTTGGAATAAACTCAGGTCCAATGATTTATCAAGAGAAGATGGAAATTATTCTACAAGGAATAGAAGGAATCGCTTGTCTGTTGGACGACATCATAATATAAGGAAACGAAGAACAACACTTTCAAAGACTTCAATTTGTGCTCGAAAGACTTCAAACTGCAGGTCTTCGGCTGAATAAATCAAAATGTGAATTTCTAAGAAGTAGAGTGGAATACCTAGGGTATGTTATTGAAAAATCAGGTCTCCGGCCGTCACCAAACAAAATAAAAGCTATACAAGAAAAGCCCGAACCTACTAATTTAAAGGAATTGGAAGCTTTTTTAGGTATGATAAATTAATATGGAAAATTTATTAAAGACTTTAGTGATATATGTGCACCATTAAATCAGCTGAGAAAAAAAGACACGTCCTTTCAATGGAGCCCAACATGTCAAGAAGCTTTTAAGAAATTAACAACAGCTTTGACGGAAGATAGCATTCTGGCACATTATGACCCGAAATTGCCTCTAGTTTTAGCAGCGGATGCCAGTTCAAAAGGGGTCGGAATAAGTCTTCTACATAGATTTCCCGACGGATCGGAACGACCAGTTATGTATGGGTCCAAAACACTGAATTCAGCGGAACAAAAATACTCACAAATAGAGAGAGAGGGTCTCGCTATTGTATATGGCATAAAACAATTTCACAAATTCTTATGGTGGCGGAAGTTCATACTACAAACAGATTGTCGTTCCCTGGTGCATATCCTACGTTCAAAGAAAGGAATACCTCAGACTGTAGCAAATAGACTTCAGAGGTGGAGCCTTGTACTCATGAATTATTCATTTACGGTGGAATATGTACCTACAGCCAAATTTGGAAAAGTGGATGGCTTAAGCCGTCTGCCGATAGCACAATTAGAACAAACTAATTTTGCATTTGAGGAAGTGGTTTCCAAAATATTCGACGATAATATCAATTCCTTGCCAATTCAAAGCAAAGAGATTGCCAATGAGACCGCCAAGGACCCTCTTCTTCTAAAGGTTCATAATTTCATATTGACAGGATGGTGGCCCAAGTTGGATCAAGACATCGAAGAGAACATAAAGTCCTGTGAATAAATACGCCAATCAAGAACCTAAGGAGTGCATTCCCTGGCCAACATCGGGACATCCTTGGGATAGAATTCATCTAGATTTTGCGGGCTGATTTAAAGGAAAAATATAATTGTTGGTAGTAGATGCTTTCTCAAAATGGATTGAGGTATTCGTGGTAAAAAATATGACCACAGGGACAGTAATTTACTTGTTAAAAGCACAGTTAATGACTCGATACGGTCTTCCCAGAACCATTGTAACAGATAATCAAACTACCTTCACGTTGTTGGAGTTCCAACAGTTTTGCGTGAATTTTGGAATTAAACATATCTTAACTCCAAGTTACCACCCCCAATCGACCGGGCAGGTAGAGAGATAAGTACAAACGACAAAACAGAGTCTTCGGATATTAATGGAAACAGGGAAGGATATAAATCAGGAAATATGCAACTTTCTATTTCAATTTCGCTCTACTCCTACTGCAGCTGGAGTAGCTCCCGCAGAGTTGTTTTTGCGTCGAAAAATGCGAACTAAATTAGATGTCATGAACCCGCTCAAGGCGTATGAACCAGAATCTTCTAGACCTTCAAGAAAATATTTCAAAGAAGGACAACCCGTCTGGGTGAAAGAAGGTCGTCACCCAACTTGGAAGAAGGGACGCATCCAACGTAGCTGTGGTAGAAACACACACATCTTGGAGTCTGGAGAAAAGAAACATACTCTCAGCTGAGACCACTCCTGGTTTCCCAAATGACATCTCCTGTTAGTATTCAGGGATCTCCAAGCTCTGCAAATAGCTCGCCGGTAACATTCCTGACACCCTCGTCAGAGGAGCTTCCAGATCAGTCCACGCGTAACTTACCGCCACGAGTTCGCAAGGCTCCCGAGAGGCTCACCTACTCGTCATTCTGAAGGGGAAGAGTAATGTGAATGGCAGCACGAATGACAACACTGCTCATAAGATAACCCGAGGTAATCTTACGAGAGAATGATTATTATTAAAAAAGTGCATATGTTCATGTAGTAGGTTGCATATTGTATATTTGCTAGTAACGAAATATACGTTGTTTATTGAATCATCTTCTATATTATTCATCACCACGCTAAATGGGCATTTGGAGAGGATGAGCGACAGCGAGATTCCCACAAAGGTACTTGCGGAAAAGCTACACTGCAATAGGCGAGTTGGAAGACCGAACAAAAGATGGCTGGACGCTGCTAGTATGGACGCGCGGGTACATCTAGGTACCCGAAATTGGAGAGATCAGACGAACTGGCGGAGGCTGTTAGAGAAGGACCATGCTCGGTGACGGGCTGTAGAGCCAACGATGATGATGACATTTTTCGGGTTGAATTTTTCAATAGACATTTTATTTGCTTTAAATTGAATTGTTGAATCATTCAAATGTATTCTCTACGTCATGAGATATCTTTCCATGTATTAAAATATTTATATTTTTCTGAGGCATATGTTCCGAGAACAGTATTAGTGAGTGCTCCTGAGTGACAGTAAATAATATCTCCCAAGAACTAAGGGTTTCAATGCTACAAATACTTGGCTTACAAACCTTAAGTAACCTTTTAAAAACGTTGCTCAATAATGCTACTGTAGTTGAATAAGACTAGGATTAAATTCAATTAAGTGTAAAATTCCTTATAAGTACAGTTAAAACAAAAGTATTTGTCAGTCTCTCTGTAGCTGGCTAGTACAGACGTTTATCTAGTGCGCTCTATACTAATTATTGTATTCATTCGTTTTTTAAAAACTTTCACCGTATAAACTGTTTTTAATTAGTGCTTCATAACGTACTTAGTGAAAGACTATCACATCTGAATTTGATCGTAAACAAAAGAATGCCACCTGCGGGAAAACCACAACCATGAACGTCGCTATTCCTAGCACATCAAAAATAGAGGATAGTCAACCGAAAAGAAAAAGAGGTGATAACCAATATAATGTACCAACTCAAAATTATTTTGATATTTTTTCTGGTGAAGAGGAAGAAATTGAAGTCGAAACTAACCAACCGACCCACCTAAAATTTCCACCAGTTGTGGTGAATACAACCTATTCAAATCCGAAAAATATATTATCCCACCTAAAAACAAAATAAAATATATTAACATGAAATACGGAGGTAACAAAACCATATTTTATGTCTATAATACCGAAGATTTTACCACCATAAAAAATGAATTGAAATCGCTTAACCAAGGATTTCATACTTATACCCTGAAACATGAAATAAAACCTAAAGTCGTTCTCAAAGGGATGCCCCCTGAATACCCCATAGACGATATTTCATCAGATCTTAAAGAGCAAGGATTAGAAATTCATAAAATATTCCAAATGATAAAAAAATCAGATGGAACAGAAACAAAATTACCTTTATCCATAGTTATATTTTTTTATTTTTTTTTAATTTTTTTTTATTGAGATATATTACAATTTGTTACAAAATGAACAATAATAATATTGATAAGAGACCACATTCATACTATATATACACAAAATAATAATAATGGTCAAATTACATAAAATAGAACATAAATAAATTCATATATATACAATAAAATAATAATAATAAATAAAAAACAATACAAATCGAAACAAAAACCTATTATTGAGATAAATAAAAAGTTGTAGTCTGTATAACTGGCCGAATCTGCGGTTGAGTTCTTTTCTTTTTAGTCTTGTATGTGGGTTCCACGTCAGTCTTTTGTCTAGTAAAAAGCCGAGATACCGGACTGTGTCTGAGGAAGGAAGCGGTATGGAATTGAAATTAACCGTTGGACAGGATTTGCGTCGAAGGGTGAATGTGACGTGAGTGCATTTGCTTTCGTTCACCTTAATGCGCCAAGCATTGCACCAGTCTTCGACAAGGGAAAGGTGCTTTTGGAGATTTAGAGATGCTGCTTCAGGATCGGAATTGGATGATAAAATGGCTGTGTCATCAGCAAATGTTGCCAGAAAGGTATTGGAATCGGTAGGGATATCGGCGGTGAAGAGGATGTAGAGGACGGGTCCTAAGACGCTGCCTTGAGGAACACCGGCCTCAACAGTATATTGTTCGGAAAATTCGGAACCACAGCGAACTCGGAAGGAGCGGTCGGATAAATAGGATCGGAGGATTAGGTATAAGGATTGAGGTAAATGGGTTTTGAGCTTAAAGAGCAGTCCCGGGTGCCACACCCGGTCAAAAGCTTGAGCTATGTCCAGAAAGGCACCCGAACAGTACTCCTTGCACTCAAGGGCGGAGGAAATGTGGTCTACAACTCGGAGTCCTTGCTGAACCGTGGAATGTTGAGGACGGAATCCAAACTGGTGTGAAGGAAAATTGTGAAATTTGGCTAGGATTCGTTTTAATAGGAGTTTTTCGAAGATTTTGGAGAGGATCGGAAGAAGGCTAATAGGTCTGTAGGATGACGTACAGTTGGATGGTTTGCCTGGTTTTAGGAAAAGGATGATAGTCGAGTGTTTCCACAACAGAGGGAAATAGGTAGTGCGTAGGATACAGTTATAGATATATGTAAGGAATGTAATGGCTTTAGGTGGAAGTTGTCTTAGGATTTGAGGAGTAAGGAGATCGTATCCAAGGGATTTACGGAGAGGAAGCTTTTGAAGAAGATATTTGACCTCAGAGGGATTGATTGCTTTAGGTGGTAAGGAAATTGGTATCGGTGACGTAAGGAACTCTTCAACTATTGCGGTATGGGTTGGATTGAGATCAGAATAAGGAGTGAATACCTTGGAAAGGTGTAGTGCAAATTCCTGGGCACTGTCTTTGTCAGAAGCAGCCCAGGAATTATCACCACGCCGGAGAGGATGGGATATCAGGGGGGATTTTAGAATTCTCTTCGTGACATTCCACAAGGAATTGTCACGAGTCGAGAGAGAGGAAAGGTAGGAATTGTAGGATTGGGAACGGAAGATCGCCAACTCCCGCTTTAATTGTCTACAATAAAAGTTATAGGAGTGGCGATCTGCTGGGTGACGGGTGCGTTGCCATAATGTTCTGGCTCGGCGTTTGGTGTTGATTAGGTCTAGGAGGTGTTGTGGTAAATGGTTTTTGTAAGGATTTATTTGGGAGTGCTTGGGAACGGAGGCAGTCCAGGCGGCTTGTTGAATCGAGGTTGTAAAGGAATATACGGCGTCGTCAAGGTTATTTGGGGTTTTGAGAATCACACTGAGGTCAATATCATTAGTGAGGATTTCGCGGAAGAGGTTCCAGTTGACAGGGCCTCTAATGAATGACGGTGGGATAGGTTTAGGAATAGGTGTTATGGATACATTTAGGATCAATGGACTATGATCAGAGGATAGTTCATCAAGGCGAGCTATGGAAAAATTCAGAGAGCCTAGTCCGCTGTGGATGAAGAAGTCGAGGATGTCAGGATTACGGTTAGGATCTGTTGGCCAGTAGGTAGGAGAATCGGGAAGTAGGAGATGAAAGCGTCGGGAGTTGAGTGCAGACTGCAACGTCCGTCCACGAGAATTGGTGGTTCTAGAACCCCACTGTTGATTCTTAGCGTTTAAGTCTGCACCCAAAATGAAGTGATTACCCAAGGAGTTGAGGAAGGATCCAAATTGGGCAGAGGAAATTGGATGTTTAGGAGGGCAGTATGCTGATGCGATGATAAGCGGAAAGGAAAAGGTTTTGATAACAATGGAAGTTGCTTGAAGGAAGTCGTGGGCGGGAAGTGGGTGTAAGTGATGGGAGAGGGATCGGTGAACAATGACTGCAGTACCGGCATGGGCTTTGCCGTCTGGATGGTCTGTCCGGTATGTCGTGTATTCAGGTATTTTGAAGTACTGTTTATTGGTTAGTCTAGTTTCAGTAATGAGTGCAACATCAATGTTTTTGTCTTGCAGTAAGGCTGTAAGTTCGTCAGTGTGAGTTCTAACACCATTCGCATTCCATAGGAGAATAGATAAGGAATTAGGTGAGGTCATTTATGGATTTTTTAATTTAGGAATGAGATTTGATACAAGATTCGTAAGGATTGTGATTAGAGGCATGACAAGGGATTTGATTTCGGAAATGAAGGACGTCATCAAACTCGTAAGGTCTGTGGCGTTTGAAGGAGGGGGGATATGTGAGATTTGTTGTGGATGAGGATTTTTAGGACTGATTACGTTTTGGGGAAGAGGTATTTGTGGAATGGATTGAGGATATTGGGGTACATTATGTAGTTCCGGCAGGGCCTCGGCTTCACTACATTGGTTCCCACCTCCAAGTAAGTGGGCAAATGATACATTGGCATCGATTAATTTTGAGGGTTCTCTTCTAGTTCTTGCCTGTCTTGCTGTTTCATCCAGTACTAGGGGTTTTTGATATCTGGTCCTTAGTTCCTTGTAGATTTGGCATCCTTTGTAGTTGGCCGGGTGGTCCTTGAGGCAATGAGCACATACAGCGGGTGTTGACTTTGGTTTTGTACATTCCACAGACTTGTGCTGTTCACCGCACTTCACGCAGCGTTGTATGTGATAACAGTAACTTTTGGTATGACCATACGCCTGGCAATTGTGACACTGAACAATTTCTCTCTTGGTGTAAGGTTTTTCGACTTTTACACTTGTATAGTACAATCTTTTTAGATCATAAATTTTTTCTACCTCTGGCAATGGTTCTAAGTCAACGAAGAATAGAGGAAGTTGAACTCTATCTTTTATGACATTAGTGACTTGGCGCACTTTGTAACCCATCTCCATAAGTTCTTCTTTGATAGCTTCAACTGGTGTAGAATAATGTAGATTTCTGATTACAACTCTAAGAAATCTCTCTTGGCGTAGCTGATAAGTATGGAAATCCGCTTTAGTATCAGTTAGATATTTCACTATTTTTCTATACGTCTCGGCGGTGGTCGGTGATATTTTGGTGTCATTGATTCTACTCATACGGTAGTAGCTGGTGGAGTCGGTAATTTTATTCAATTGAGCACACAACAACTGAAAATTTTTAATATTTTTGACAAATATCGGTGGAGGTCGTGGTTCACTGGGTGTAGGAGCAGATTCCATGTTTTCTTTTTCATTATGTAGGATTTGAAAAGGACTTGGGGTGAAAAACGGAGATTCGTCAGTCATCCCTTGTGACGATGTGCCAGATTGTGGTTCAGATTCGGTATTAGTACCTGAGGGGGTCGCTTGCTGATTTAATTTTTTATTAGCATCACGGCGGGGATTTTGTTTTATGGGAGACGTGATTGAACCACTAGATCTAGATCTTTTGGTTGATGCTTTGGAGGACATCACTTGGTGAGAATGTCGCATTTCATGTGAAGAAGATAATGATATAATGACTAGATGTGGGAAATAAAACAATAACTAAAGGAAAAAAAAAAAGCAATCCCGGCCTAGCCGAGCTACTGGCAATCAGCTGATGTGAAGAGGTTACCCAGCATTCACTTTACACTGTAAATTGTTACAAAACTTACTGTTTTTTGCTCCAATATTTACTGCTGTTGTTATCCTCTATAGTTATATTAGAAAACAAAAACCAGCTGACAAAATTAAATAATCTAAGATATTGTAACAATGTACATACAAAATGGGAGAAATACAATAGCAAGAAAACATTAACACAATGTTATAAATGCCAAGAGTTCAACCATGTGGCTAGAAATTGCTCTAAGCAACCAAAATGTCTTAAATGCTCAGAAGAGCATTTATCCAAAGAGTGCCCGAATGTAATGACAGACGGATTTAAACCAAAATGTTGCAACTGTCGTGAAGAACACTTCTTAAATTCTGAAAAAGTGCCCCGTGCTTCAAAGAAACAAACTGCTACAGCACAGTAAACAACGGCCCTGGATAAAACCATCAGAACGAATTGTCTATAAAGCAAAACCTACAGAATTTCCAGCGTTACCTAAAACCAACTCTAAATGGTTTGTAAAAACTTTTACGGATACTAAAAATGATACCACTAATATTAAGCCTAATAATGAGCCTTCTATTATAGAGTGTTTTACAGAAATTAATAATATATTTAGTTTATTTAATTTAAATAATATTATCTCAAAATTCAAATCTATTTTGTCTGAGATAAAAAATACTAGCGATAGTATGTCAAAAATTTTTATTATAGTAGAAGGCTTAATATCTTTGTTCGATTAATGGTTCATCAGTACCTGACATTGAATAAATTTCTCATTATTTATAATATATTGTGTATGTTAGTCTGGCCAGAGACGGCAACCAGTCAACATCGTTCCCTTGTGCACTTTTTATTTACAACTTTTAGGTTTCGTTATTTTCAATTTTTTTTGTTATTTATTTCTCTCTATTTGTGTATCACATTATAAACAATAGTTTTTGTGTATTTACTCTTTATTTAATCAAACACACTACTTCAAAAACTGGTGCGAGGGCTGAGAGTTTACTGAGATACAGCGGTTAGTTCGTCCTATAATCCCTAATCTCAAAGGTATTACGGACGTCAACACCTTTGACTGTTTACCTTGATTCTCTGCTGTGAGTACTGTTTTTTTTTTTTTTTTTTATAACTGTATTTTTTCAATTTCATCTTAAAAATGGTTCAGTGTTCCTTGTGCCATCACTCGTGATGACAAGAACAATTTAAATTGCAGTAAATGCCGTGTTGTTTATCACGGTAAATGCTGTAATTTAAAAGAAAAAGAAATTGAAACTCTGAAATTTAATAAAAAATCATGGTTGTGCCCTAAATGTGACCTAGAAAAAAAAAACAATTGATAAACCCTCATCACCTTCCAAGACCAGTGAGCTGAACTCAGGTATGCCAACCTTGGCCGATGTAATGGCTGCAGTGACAAGTCAAGGATCCCAGGTCAATGAGGAAATTAAAAATATGCGCGGTTCCCTTGAAAAATATGGAGAACTTAGTTTTGAATTAAATGAGAGGCTCTCCAAAATTGAAAGTCATCTAGAAGGCCAGGCAAAATATATCGAAGAGCTCTCTCTAGAAAATAAAACTTTAAAAAATAAAGTAGGTGAGCTTAAGGTTCGGCTTAATAAGGCCGAGCAGGGCCTACTTCGTAGGTCCCTGGAAATTCGAGGTGTCCCGGTCCGCCCGGGCGAAACCCCTGCGGCTCTGGTGTCCAGTGTAGCGGCGGGCCTAGGTATGAAGATTTCTCCCGAGGACCTGGACACGGTGGTACGACGCAGATCGAAGCCGGGTGACGAAAGAACACCTCCTGTTGTTGTCCGTTTCGTCAGGTAAATCACGAGGGACGAGCTGGTGAAGAAAAGAAAGGTAAAAAGGGATTTCACCACGCTGGATATCGGGTGGGAATCTAATGATTGCCACCGTATTTACCTGAGTGAGGAAATGTCTCCTGGAAACAGACACCTTTACTGGCTCGCCCGACAGAAAAGATCGCCTGGAAATCTAAAATACGTCTGGTTTTCCGCCGGCAGAGTTCGCTGTCGTAAGGACGACGGACATCCGGTGGTCTTCATCGACCGAGCGCAGGACCTAGAGGTCTTCGGCTGACGTCCCGGCTACCGTCTACTCTCTGGCTACCAACGAATTCACACCACGGACTCTATATGCAATGCAACTGACTTTTATGTTTAATGTCGCGGTTTATTTTTATTTTTATACAGCTTTTATTTTCTTCAATAATCATCATTTATTTTATTTATCAAGTATTCTTCACTCAACACTTTTGATTGTATATTATTGTATCTATTTTCTTATAGTTTTTAAATTTAACCAAAATCTAGCTACATCGTCTTCCTACCATCAGTGTTTTTCCCCATCCCGTCCCTATTACTAGTATCCTAACCATCTGCCATGTCAACTCCCAATCCTTACCCGCTCATTATGATGAATTCCTTCAATACTTTACCCAGAACTTTTACCATATCATTGCAGTATCAGAAACTTGGCTAAAACCCTACATTCCTTCCTCTTCTATTTCCTTACCCGACCACTCCTTCTTACGCTATGACCGATTAGGCCGCACTGGTGGAGGTGTTGGTCTCTATGTACATAATAGCCTAAAATCCCGTATCCTAGATGTCTCAACCCCATCCGATCATCCGCATATTGAATTTATTATCCTTGAAATTATTTGTAACAATCATCCTCTCTTATTTGCAGTAGTGTATCGCCCTCCTTTAGTTCCGTTCGATGCTCCTTTTGAAACCACCCTCTACAGTTACGTTCCTCTCTATAACAATATTATAATCTCCGGCGACCTCAACACCAATTTCCTTTCCAACTCCAATGACAAACTGTACCTCGAAAATCTCTTCTTTTCCCTTAATCTTTTCATTGTACCTTTCTCTCCCACCCATCATACTCGTTGTTCAGATACCTGGCTCGACCTTCATGTAATTGATTCAGCACATAACCTTCTCTCTTCATCTCAATTACCAGTCCCATTCTTATCATGTCACGACCTAATTCACATATCATACAATATCCAAACTCCAGTAATCCTCCCTAAAACAACAACTTTCCTTAATATTAATTCCCTTACTCATGAAATTATCCAATCTGATCTTGAAGTCCTAAAGTGGGACGATATATATTCTTGTACCTCTATAGATTCAATGGTCGATATCCTCACCTCTAACCTAATTAGTATCCTCGATAAACATGCTCCTCTCATAACCCGCACCTTCCGTCG
The DNA here is from genome assembly GCA_023052935.1 of Piezodorus guildinii. Lineage (NCBI taxonomy): Eukaryota > Metazoa > Arthropoda > Insecta > Hemiptera > Pentatomidae > Piezodorus > Piezodorus guildinii. The sequence continues at coordinate 5,367,176 of CM041295.1, read as the reverse complement.
CCGCCCCGCTCCTTGGATGAGTCCAGAAATAAGAGACTTACAAAAGAGGCGTGAGGCAGCCCGTAGACGCTTTAGACGTACTAGACTAACGGAAGACTACCAAGCGTTCAGGGCACTCCGCAATCAGACTCAGACAACTATCAGACAAGCAAGATCTAACTACTTTCACGAAACTCTCTCCTCTGCTCCCGATCCAAAGTCAAAATGGCAACTCCTTCGGCAACTGTCTCTTTGCAAATCCTCTTCCTCACCATCCTATCAAACCTCTCCAGATGAATTAAATGTATACTTTTCATCTTCCTCCTCTGATAACCATTCTCCACATTCTTCTGACTTTTCTTCAGTTACATCATTTAATCCAGATAATTTTTACTTCTCCGATATTTCACCAACTGACCTTATCTCCTCTCTAATGAAATCCCATACCAATTCCATAGGATTTGATGGAATACCCGTCAAATTATTAAAACTATGCCTTCCCGAAATACTACCAGTTCTTCTATTCATATATAATTTTCCCTCCAAAATTCTATATTTCCAACTACTTGGAAAAAAGCAATAATCCATCCTATTAATAAAACCTCTAATCCTATATCCCCTAAAGACTACCGCCCAATTTCCATCCTATCTAACCTATCCAAGCCTTTAGAAAGAATAGTCCAATCCCAATTATCTAATTACCTTGAAAAGTCTAAACTTCTTGATCCTCTCCAATCCGGTTTCCGACCTGGTTTTTCCACACAATCCGCTCTCCTCAAAATTACTAGTGACATACATACTGCTATGGATGAAAAGAAACTGACCGTACTAATACTTCTAGACTTTTCAAAAGCTTTTGACTCCATGGACTACTCCATCCTTTACTCCAAACTTCAATCCCTATCCTTTTCCAACAGCACTATCCGTTGGTTTCACTCATTTCTTTCTGATAGAACCCAAGCCGTCAATATTCCTAATCAACCTCTATCTTCCTTTCTTACCCTTTCGGCAGGTGTGGCCCAGGGTTCAAGTATATCTCCTCTCCTTTTTAATTCCTACATCAATGACCTTCCCAACTCTATCCATCATTGCTCCTACCATTTGTACGCTGATGATTTCCAGATCTACCTATCCTTCTCCCCCTCCGAGACATTAGCAGCATTTTTGAAGATTCAGGAGGACCTGGAGAGAATCAGCGCCTGGGGAAATCTGAATAAACTTAAGCTAAATACTATGAAGACGCAAGCAATAGTAATAGGTTCCAAATCCCTTATCAAATCTAATACCAACTTCCCAAGTCTAATCCTCAATAATTACCCAATTACCTTCAGTTCCTCTCTAAAAAACCTAGGTATCACAATCGACCAATCCCTCTCCTGGAAACCCCATATTGCCCAAATCTCCCGAAGAACAATAAGTATCCTTAAATTTTTCCATCGCTCCCGTCATCTTCTCCCACTATCCACTCGTAAGCTCCTCGTTTCCTCACTCATTTTCCCCCACTTTGACTATTGTTGTGTGGCATATGACGGCCTCCCGACTGTGCTTGAAGACAGACTAAAGCGCATTATGAACATTTTCTTAAGATTTGTCTTCGGCACTTCAAGGAGGTCTCATGTTACCCACTTATACGGTGAGTTAAGGTGGATCCTTCCCTCCACCCGCAGACAATATTTCCTTGGATCATACCTTTATCAAACTATTAACTCCCAGCGCCCATCCTACATCCACATTCTCCTTCAATTTAAATCATCAGTCCACTTACTGGAAACTAGATCTCGACATTCTGACCATTATGCTCCTACCCACAGAACCAAAACTTTTGATCGTTCCTTTATTGTTCGCGCTACTGCACTCTGGAATTCCCTACCGAACCATATCCGCCATGCCACTTCTTTATCCTCATTCAAATCCCAACTTTTCCTTTACCTACTGTCATCCCAAATAGACGATCAGCAAATATGATATGTCAATTCCATCTAGAAGTCTACATTGGATGAAAGACGATTTTTGTTTACCGCCCAAATTTTAATTTGATTTTGTTAAAATTATATTTTATTTTCTCAGAAGACAATATTTAGAAGATATTATATATGTATATATATTTTATTTTATTTTTATTTTTTATTTTTTTGAAGTAATTTGTTTGTTTTTTTATGTATAGCTTTTCTCCACATTGTTAATAATTGTATTTGTAAATAATTGTTGTAATTAATAAGTACTCATGTTTATTTTGTCTGTTGGCCAGACATATTATATATTTCTATTGTACATAACTATTATTCTTAGGGGACCTAGTCCCAGAATAAAATTTTTTTTCTATTCTATTCTATTCTATTCTATTCTATTCTATGTTAAACTATCTAATTCCATGTATTACTCGTATCTCAGTAGTACAATGTTCAATGGTATTACTAATTAAAAACAAACATGCTCCTATGTACAAAACAATTTTACGAAGTAATACCCACAACACGCTCAGTAAATATTGCTTGTATAGTCTAATGCTTAAACATCTATCACTAGCCAGGTATTCACAAAAACAAATACAGCTGTACACTCTTATTCGATTTGTTTTAGTTAAACTTTATTCTTTATATTCTTATTTATATTGGTAATTATTCATTTTACGTTAATAGGTACATATGTACACTAAAATATAGTTTGGTCTATATAACACGTCCATCCTTGCATTCTAGTCGTAAAATAAATTATATTCACCAAAAATGTTTATATTAGTTAATAAAAGTTCAAACTGTACTTCAAACATTCAAAAGTTCAAACCACGATTTTTTTATCGGTCTCACTTTAAAACATAAAACTTTTTTATTTTTAATCAAATTCATAATTTTTATAATCCTTATTGTCATTCTTCACTTACTCCCAACAATAATCAACTACAGTCATATTATCAACTCGTGATTAATTATTCTGTATTCGTTTCTCATTTACCCTCGTTTACCGAAGTAAACAAAGCACAGTTTATTTCATTATATTATCTAAATCCAAATTACAGCTTCTGACGATAAAATAAAATTCATGATGTGGAATGCCCAAACGATCAGAGGTAATGATGTAGAATTTAAATTATTCTTACAAAATAATACTCTGCACATAATCTCAGTTTGTGAAACTCTACTTTCGAATGAGAACAGATTCTCCGTTCCGGGATACAATATTTATAGGAAAGATCGCAATCGGGCGGGAGGAGGAGTCATGCTTTTAATCCGCTCCGACGTCCAGCACCATTTCGTTCAAACCCCCGACTTGACTTGTACTGAAGTGGTTGCTATAAACACTACAATAGACAATAAATTAACTACCGTTATTTCAACGTATATCCCACCAAATAAAATAAATATCGTTGATCTCAATAAACTATTTCGTTTAAATAAATATTTCCTTGTCTTTGGGGATCTTAACGCAAGGCATGTACAATGGAACTGCCACAGCACAAATAAAAATGGAAAAACCATTTTAAATTTTATTATAAACAATCAAATACAATTACATAACCCGTTTGAACCTACCTATATACCCTCTCAGCGTAATTTTAAACCCATTATCATTGACCTTGCTCTCACAAAAAATTTTCAAAAATTAACTCAACTCATTTCTTTACCATGTCTTAGTTCGGACTACAACCCCGTCATTTTCCGTATAGATACGTCATTACCTGTTTACCCGTTGACAAAAAAATTTATTTTCAACAATGCGGACTGGCGTAAGTTCCGGAAGGTACTGGACTCTCAAATATGCGTAAATCCGTCAATTCGTAATGTAAAAGACATTGACAATAATATAAACAAATTAAACGAATGTATTAGACAGGCTATGGTAGAGTCAATTCCACAACAATATTTTCACAATTATCAATATTATAATTTACCTAACCATTTACAAGCATTAATTAAAATAAAAAATAAACTTAGGAAAAAATATCGACGAACTAAAAACCCACAAACTAAATTTATTTACTTCAAATTCAACCATTTTGTGAGAACCCGCATTAATAAGTGGAAAAAACGTTAACTGGGCTAGAATTTTAAGCTCTTGCAGGACAGGAGATAAAGTTATCTGGAATATACATAAAAAACTCACAAAACAGCCATCGAAAATTCCTCCACTTAAACACACAAACAGTTTCGCTTACGTTGATAAAGATAAGGCTGAACTACTAGCCAAACACTTCCAAGAGTCTCACGGTATCACTTCAAATTTGGGTACCAAAAACAAAAATAATGAAATTTCAAAATCAGTTCTAATCATTTTAAAATACCTGTAAGTAGTAACTTTTCCTGTATTTCACCAAAAGAAACTGGCAAAGTAATCAAAGAACTCGCCACAAAGAAAGCATCAGGTGATGATGGTATTCCCTCTTTGGTAATAAAAAATATTAGCAAAAAATCAATATTATACTTAACAAAAATCTATAATTCCATCTTGAGACACAGATATATTCCTACTATCTGGAAAACCCACAAAACTATCGCTATTTCCAAGCCTAATAAAGACCAGAGAGGAATTTCGAATTACAGACCGACTAGCCTATTAAATATTTTATCTAAAATCTTAGAAAGACTAATATTAACCAGATTAAATCGGCCTATTAGACAAAACAAAATCATAATAGACGATCAATTCGGCTTCAGAAAACACCACTCTACTGTTGACCAACTAGCAAGGCTTACTGATTACGTAACCAAAGCTTTTAACGAAAAGAAACATATTGGTATGCTTTTAATAGATTTAGAAAAGGCCTTTGACACGGTTTGGCATACAGGACTTATTTACAAATTAATTAAATACAACTTCCCTCCCTACCTAATTCATATTATCCATTCATATCTTGACAACCCCACTCCCTGATTCCCTCTACTCCAACTGACACCATTCAGTCAACCTCTATCACCTTATCCTGCCACCCCTTTACCACAACGATCTCAGCTGTATACTGCCCTCCTGGTAATTCCCTATCCTATAATCACCTAGATACCTTATTCAGATCCTTTGGTCCGCGCTTCATTGCTGGTGGTGACTACAACGCCAAAGACCAACGGTGGGGATGTCGAACATCCAATACTCGTGGCAGGATTCTTTCCCAGGTCACACATTCCAATAGCTATTCCGTCCTATCACCATCAGACCCTACTTATTGGCCAACATCCCTTAAAAAACGCCCCGATATACTCGATATATTCGTTACATCCCAAATACCTACAGCCCAATCCACGATAAAAACCTTAGATGACCTTTCCTCAGATCACAGTCCAGTTCTGCTTCTCATGCACTCCTATCCTCTTCCCAAACCTTCTTTTCCTTCACTGATTACTGGACATGTTAACTGGGACAATTTTCGGCTTGACATGGAAAGCAAACTTGACTTGACAATTCCATTAAAAACCAAACAACACATTGACTCAGCCATTGAACAACTCACAAAAACAATTGAGACAGTTATCCATGACAATACATCACACCCTACAAACAAAAACACTCAAGACCTTAACAATAACTTGCCACGACATATCCGAACACTTCTAAAAGAAAAACGACTAGCGAGGACTAAGTGGCATAAAACTAGGTACACATCTGACAAAGCTCGTTTCACCCAACTTACTAACAAATTAAAAAAAGAAATAAGAAAATTTAAAGTACAGACTTTACAGAAATTTACAGAAAACCTCAATATCTCTGATAAATCCTTGTGGATAACAACCAAAAAACTCCTTAAATTTAAATCCTTTAATCACCCACTCCTCACTGAATCCAGTAACTGGTCCCGATCAGATCAAGAAAAGTCACAAATATTTGGTAAACACCTCTTCAATATTTTTAACCCTCATCCAGATATCCTAAATCCAACCCACATTGAACATGTTGAGGCAGAACTAACTATCCCCCTCCCAATGTCCCTTCCTCCTAAAGCCTTTCATCCATCTGAAGTCATAAACATAATTAAAAAATTACCCTCTCAAAAAGCCCCAGGCCATGATCTTATCACACCTCACATCCTTAAACAACTTCCTCGCAAAGCCGTACTTTTCCTTACCTATATATACAATGCAACTCTCAGATCCACGTATTTTCCTACTTCTTGGAAACTTTCAATAATAAAAATGATACAAAAACCCAATAAGCCTCCTGAACATCCGTTTTCCTATCGTCCTATCTCTCTTTTGCCCATTATGGGCAAAATCCTAGAAAAACTCCTCCTAAAACGCTTTTATCCTATCCTAGAAAAGAATCACGTTATCCCTGACCACCAGTTTGGATTTCGAACATCCCATTCTACAATACAGCAATGTCACCGCGTGGTGGATGTAGTGTCCTCTACATTGGAGCGCGGAATGTACTGCACTGGAGCCTTTCTTGATGTAGAACAAGCATTTGATCGAGTCTGGCACCAGGGACTGCTTTACAAACTCCGTCAATTCCTCACCCCTACATATTTCCTATTAATGCGTTCCTACCTTACTGGCAGAACCTTTAAGGTTAACCATAACTTTTCATACTCATCCATATTTTCCCAATCTGCTGGAGTGCCTCAAGGTAGTATCTTAGGTCCTATCCTCTATTCCCTTTATACAGCTGACATTCCACTCCATCCTCATACTGTCCTCAATACTTATGCTGACGACACGTGTGTCTTATCTGTCCATAATGATCCAACTACTGCATCCCAAACCCTTCAGTCCCACATCATAGCCATTAAAGAATGGTGTCAAAATTGGAGGATTAAAATAAACCCTAACAAATCCCACCAAATCACCTTTAACCTTCGTCGCAAACCGATGAGTTCCTGTCCCCCAGTATCCTTTAATAACATTACCCTTCCTCCTGTTGAGCAAATCCGATACCTAGGTCTCCATCTTGACAAGCGCCTTACTTGGAATCCTCACACCAGACTGAAACGACAAGAAACTGTTCGAAGATATCGATTACTACAACACTTACTAGACAAACGTTCAAAACTTCCAGTATATTACAAAAGACTCATTTACACCACTATTATCAGACCTATTTGGACGTATGGAATCGAGCTTTGGGGCTCTACGAAACCATTTAATTCCTCCCGCATCCAGTCCTTACAATCCAAAATCCTTCGAAAAATCCTGAATGCTCCTTATTTTGTTACAAATCAACTCATTCATAATGACCTTAACATCCCATTTGTTGCAGACATAGCCCGTGATAGATACTCCTCTTTTCATTCTAAACTCCCTGCCCATACAAATCCACTTGTCCGTAATTTATCTTCCTTAGATATCCCAGATAATCCTCCAAGGCGACTGAAAAGAAGGTGGCCTCGGGACCTACTGAGTTAAAATAGTTAGTGAAGTGCTACCACTGGGTTGTTCTTTCTCAAGACATTTTCATGACATTTTTTTTTTTTTTCATTCCTCATATTTACTTATTGTGTTCTTTAATGCAGTTGTAAATTACAATAAATAAATAAAAAAAAAAAAAAAAATATCTTGACAATAGACGATTTTATGTTCGTGTAAATGATTCGACATCCAGTATACTCCCTGTAACGGTCGGCCTTCCCCAAGGATTCTGCCTTTCGCCAACTTTATTTAATGTATATATATCAGATTTTCCAAGCCACCCGCACGTATTAAGATCTCTTTACGCTGATGATACAGCCCTATATACATCATCATATCGCATCGATACCATAGTTAACAGGTTAGAGCTAAACTTTAAAAAAATCAATAAATATTGCAATATGTGGAAATTAAAAATAAATGCAAACAAGTCAGAAGCTATAATCTTTACTAACCGCAGACCGAACATAAATCATCACCTTTTATTAAACTCAGTCCACATTAACTGGTCTAAATCAGTTAAATACTTAGGCATAACATTAAACAAATCGTTAACTTATACCGAACATATAGATAGAAAATCCGAAAAAAACAAAAAATGTATTTATAAAATGTTCCCATATTTTAATAAAAAATCCAGTTTAAGCACTCAGAACAAACTACTACTATATAAAACAGACATACGTGCCCAGATCTGTTATGCATCGCCCGTCTGGAGCTCGACTTGCAATACCAATTATAAAAAAATAGAAACAATACAAAATACATGTATGCGAATCATCAACAACTGCCCACGATATACTAAAATTTCAAAAATGCTCTTTGAACTAAATCTCCCTACATTAAAACAGTATATCTACACAGTGACCAAAAACTATTTTGATAAAACCACAAGTAGAGAAGAAACAGGCGAGCTGGCGCACCGATTCCTCCATCCCCTCCCCTACCACTCTTAACCACCTATGACGTCATCACGACCTAACCTTAACTACTATGGTTCGCGCCATCGACCTAACCTAAACCACCGAGCCACGCCCCTTTTTAGTCACGTGACCTTTTATTAACCTAACCTAAACCAGTAGGCCACGCCCCTTTTTGGTCACGTGATCCCTGTTTGAGGGTATAAAGCATGAGTCTACCCGGCGTCCATCTTCTTTTCCCTACGTTTTGGGATAATTTAGTATTTATAAAGCATGAGTCTACCCGTTCGCCATTTTGTTTTACGCCGTAACCATTTACAAAGCATGAGTCTACCCGGACGGCATTTTGCTCCCCCCACTCCTGCATTAGTTAACCAATCAGAGTGCCTAACTTGAGAGTTCCTCCCGGCTAGGTCCGATGGTAAAATTGTAATGTGTGCTTTTACGAAACCTTTCAAACTGTTACATAACCTTCTCATTGTTTACATTTTCCTCAACCTTCTCATTGTTTACATTTTCCTCAACCTTCCCATTGTTTACATTTTATGAAACCTCCCTTGCCGTTACATAACCTTCCCGTTGTTTACATTATCTGAAGCCTACCCTTGCTGTGACATAACCTTCCCGTTGTTTACAATATCTGAAACCTCCCTTGCTGTTACATAACCTTCCCAATATTTACATTTTCCGCAACCTTCTCAATGATTACATTTATGAAACCTTCCAAACTGTTACATAACCTCCCCATTGTTTACATTTTCGGAAACTCCCCTTACTGTTACATAACCTTCCCAAGGTTTACATTTTCCTCAACCTCCCCACTGTTTACATTTTATGAAACCTCCCTTACTGTTACATAACCTTCTCATTGTTTACATTTTCCTCAACCTTCTCATTGTTTACATTTTCCTCAACCTTCCCATTGTTTACATTTTATGAAACCTCCCTTGCTGTTACATAACCTTCCCGTTGTTTACAAATTCAGAAGCATGTTCAATAGGTATTAACATTTCCACTGTTGGTTTACTTTTATTTTCTCTTCACATAGTCGCAGAACATACTTCATTTCTAAAGAATCCGCAAGAGCGCAGCACCCACTCTACTTCGTAATGTGTCCACCAGAGTGCATCTCTCCGGAATATTTTATGTTATCTTTCCAATAATATTTTATACTTTTTTTTTAAGTAAGTTTTTTCAGCCGCCATTTTGTTTTGAGGAAGCCAACATTGCAATAATTCAAACAGGTATGAACATGTACAAACAGGTTTGAATCATGTTCAAGCATGTTGATAATTTAAACGTAAACATGGACTTTGAACCCTCTTAACGGCTTTAATATAAACATCGTTATAGGGCTTCTTAATCCTATACATCTGTTAACTTTGATCCTTAATCCTACATTTTAAGTAGCGATAAAAAGTTCCTTAAGCTTAAACGTAAACATGGACTTTGAACCTTCTTAATGCCTTTAATATAAACATCGTTATACGGCTTCTTAATCCTGTACAGCTTTGAACTTTGATCCTTAATCCTAATATTTAAATAGCGATAAAAGGTTCCTTAAGCTCTTGGACTACGGTCTATTATTCTCCTATGTGTAATGATTTTTAATCCTATAGAGCTTTGAACTTTGATTCTTAATCCTACTATTTAAATAGCGATAAAAGGTTCCTTAAGACTTTGAAGCATTATCCTCTTAAGTATATGTATAAATATAATGCGGACCTTGTACGTTTTATCTCTTAGTATAGTAAATCCCTAATGATTTAATCGTAAACAACACCAATTTAAGACGTAAATATCAATATTGTACTAATGATTGCTTTAAGTATAAATATAAAATAATATAAAACTTGTACCTATTTCGGTAGGCGAATATAATTATTTTTATATATATTTTCAATATTTTTAGTTATTTTCTCATCTTCTTAGACAAATTTTTACCTTTTCTATGTATTATTTACTTAAAATTAACAATTCTGCTTTACAATTGCTATTAGCGATGTTTTCGGAAGAGTTCGTCTAATCTCGGCCGGCTTCGGTCTTCTACCTTTATCCCGTTCAACTTCGCTATAATCCGAAGTTCTATCTAAAGAAATAAACAATGATAACGTTGCTTCAATCGAAGGTAAACTACTTCCTTATCTTATCTGCACATCTTGCTACAGTATAAACAACATTATATTCTAGTAAAATAATATTGTACATCGTAAACATTTTATTCATTTTAGTTATTAGTAAACAAAGTTTTGTACCTTTTTTAGTTCGGCGTTAAGCCTTAAGCCTCTTCACCACGTCAAGGTAAAGGTACATCGAAGAGGTTTTTATTTTATTTATTTATTTTACAACGTGATTTTCACAATAAAAATGTGTACATATTAAACGACAAAAATAAAGTTTATAAAAATTAGAATTCATAAAATATAATTTCTAACACAATCAAGAATTAAACTAAATTTATGCTTATAAAAAAATAAAATCATCACTTTTTTTGGTAGTGTATAATCATATTGAAATTTAATTTTTCACCCGATGGCATAAACGAAATATTTGCTGATGAGATGGTCGGCAAGGTGCGGCAATAACTCTTTAATCTTCAATAAATAAACAACACCATATACTTTATCATTTTTTTTTCTTTATGTATTTGAAAGAGAAATATGAGCATCGAAATTATTCTGCAGGGTTATTCTATTCACCTCACATTCACTCACACATTCAGGTTTACAGGTGTTCAAACCATGCCATGGACCTTCATTCAGGGTTTATAGGTGTTCAAACCGTGACAGTGACCCCTTTCATTCATGGTGAATAGATTTAAAACAATTTTTCATTTACCTATACAGATAAAACCTTTTTTTGATACTCTGTACATTTCTCTTTCGAGACATTATGATAAATGCAATGGCTGCCTTGCTGAGATGGCTTTATTAATTTAAATACCGCCAAAATATTCCAAATTCATTAGTGAACAGACATATTGTCACACCATGAACCATCATTTTTATTATTTGTTACCTTAGTTTTTATTCAGACCAAAGACAAAAATGGTTGTAAATTCGCGTTTTGTTTCTTATTATTACTAAAATAATCTTTATATTATTTCACTTCATTTAATTTATAATGACCATAGGCCAAAGTATTGATTCCGTCTTCTAGGATGTGTCTTTTATTATCAAAAGGAGACAGAGAAACCTTATTTATTTCGGAACTAAAAATATTATGCAGCTTAGATTGTATCATCCTCATTGGCGTATGCATAATTTCCCTTTTAAATAATACATTTTCATAATCCTCAAAACTAATATATTGTTTTAATGAGGCTGTTTTTACGCCTTTAGCTCGCTTTTTTACATCGTTTTCTGTCATAATAGCGTACATTTTCGCTCTTAATCCCACATATTTTAAAATTATTTTGGAATTGAGCTCATCTTTAAACTTTCCTAACTTCTTTTTATTTTTATTCGAATAACACAAATGTGTTTCAGGATAGTCTGAGAAATCAAAATATTTATTCATTTTTTTCATATCTTCATAGACATCATCTGTTAAGACTCTATAGATAAATGAATCTGTATCGGTATACATCATCTTCAAGGTTTTTCCAGAATATTTTTTCATCATTATGTCATAATGAAATTGATACATTACAGTTTTTGATAAGTCTAAAATGCACATTCCTATGTATATAGGTTTATTAAACAATACTTTCGATTTTCCCATATGTACAGCTACTATATTCTCATTGTAGATTGTACGATCAATGAAATTCGGTTTAGAGACAAGTTTCATCAACTTTTTACTGTCAGTTACTAGTTGAATATTCTGGCGGTTCCTGATATTTTCCATCGTTTTACCGAAAACTGCATTGTTAAGCAACTTATAAAAATCTTTTTCAAAATCATTGGATGCTCCTTTCCTTAGCTCTGTATTGTATTCTATATACGATCGTAACCATGGTGCTTGGTTAAACTTTAGAACACGGTGAATTTTTTCCAAATTTAGCCCATGCTGTAGAGCTTGAATCAAATTTTTATAATGTAAGACGTAGCGATTTCTTTTCCCAAAATGTGTTATTAATTTTTTTGAATTAGAATTTGAGCCCGGTGGTATCATCGCTTCAGGTAAGAACGGCAAATCATCATGGGAATGGTGAAGTTCTTGAGGATAACTGATATCAATTTCAAAGATATATCCAATATCGTCATCATCCTTAAGCTCGAATATATTGATACGTTCAGGATTTTTGACCCACTCGAATCCTCCGTACGGTAAATACATACTCATCGCTTGCCCATAAAGATTATTAGCATCTAAATAAACTATATAACTCGATTCTTCGTTTGGATTAAAATTGAGCATGTACTTATTATTCGCTTCTGCATACCTGTGCGATACCTGGCACAAACCTCCTCGAATGCCGTGCTCTACCATTAAAATCATATCATAATCCTGTAAGAGCTCTATGTTAATTTTTGTATATTTTAACATGGCGTCGAAGGTCAAACCGGGAACGGTAAAATAATGAGCTGGATCAAGTTTATGTGTCTTCATCATAACGTCTCGAAAAGATTCGAAGACGTCACAAAGTAGAAGAACATCACTTTTAACGTAAAAATCAGCATATTCACCCAAAGATTTACATTTAAAGTGTTCCCATATGTTTTGAGCATGTCTATAATCTTCTGCGCTGATATCACTCTCATTCAATTTATTGTAAAAAGCTTCAATTGATGGTAGCTCTGTTTCATTGAACTTATCTTCATTGTCTATGTAATCGTATGGAAAAAACACCTTTTCTGGTGACCAATTTTAATTCCTCATCTCTATAATATTTTGATGTCTCCTTGAATTTGTCCCAAGAAAGAGATTTTACAAGATAATCTAAGCTCCGCGGCATGAATCTGTAAGAATCTATAAACCTCAATTTCAGTTTACCAACATGTTTTGTAAAAGATATGTATTTTTCTTCACTGTTCGGTATTACCTCAACTTCTCCAGGGTAGTTCCCAATTCTCTAACAATAAAATGTGCGTCATAATTGCTCAAGTTGTGCATTATGACAGGTACAAACGAGGGATTAACGCGTTTTAAATTACAATTATTACACGAAGCTCCTAAGTACGTTCCGATTATATGGCAGTGGTCTCTAACTTTTATGTTGTTTTCTTTAAATTCGTCTTGGCACATGTAACAGGTTTTAGCTTCAGCCCAATTTTTTTCTTCATCCGATGAAATCCGCATTGGTTTGTTCATCTTATAGATTTCTTGAATCTTTTTAGCAATATTGGTAATATATTCCATGAAGTGATAAGCGGCATTGGCTCCCCTATAAACGTACGGTATGTTTATTGGGACGTCTACTCCCTCGATCCCTTTAACATATACACAAAATGATATCGGATCGTGCCTCTGATATTTAGTCGTGTTCTTTGACGATTCGTTTATAGGAACTAACATCGATTCAAAGTCGGCATAGATGACAAACGGCACCTTGCTTTGTCGTTCCATATTTGAGAATCTGATAGTGGTCTTTCTTTGGTATCTCTATTCTTACTGGTTTATTTTCAGAGCAATATATCTTATGTTCTTCAAGTTTTTCACTAGCTTGTTTTCCATACAGATTGTTAAAATGTGTGAAGCAGCGTTTACATATTGTTAACTTATGTTCATACTGGCTGATTTGTGACACAACTAATCTTTCGAAATTTTTTATGTAAACATAATGGGAAGTTTTATCATCAGACACGAGTAAAAGATCCCGGTGATCTTTCAATTCTGTTTTACAGACTTTCAGAGGGTATATCTTATCTTTTTCATCGAGCCCATAGACATTGATGGAGATGTTATTTACCTTTTCAAATTTTCTTATCTCACTCAGTGAAGTTGGAAATGAAACGCAAGTAAAGTCATACACGTGTTCTAAATTGTTATACTTAGTAACGCGTTGTGCGTGCTTTTTAACAAATTTTGATAAAATTGAATACTTAAAACAGTACATATCATTATTCCGCACATTAATGCAAGCTTTCTTTGATTCTATAGATGGGGGGAGTGGAAGATACGTACAACCTCTTAGAGGCATATATTTGTTAATTCTCAATCTGATTCCATCAACCCCACTCAGCTTCCATCCACTTTTTTTAAATTGAGACTCCTCAGCTTCAGTTATGATTTTGTTAAAACTTTCCTCTATAAATTTGCTAAGATTGCTGCCTTTAAACACACATTTGTTTCGTGTTTTGAATGCCTTATCCATCTGATCACCTACAGAATTTGTAAAAGTACATTCCAATAGGCAGTTCACTTTCAATGCGCCATGTTCATGTAGCGAATCTCGAATTTTATACACTAAGAGGTTCTTAACACTTTCCAGAAACGAGTTAATATCCATAGAATCGGACGATCTGATGAAGAATGATGCCAATCGGTTCTGAAATGCTGTCTCATACTCAACAAGTCCCTGCTTGTCTGGTACGAGTGCTAAAATGACATTCTTTTGTGGCTCAGATAATTTTAATTTTTTTATCAACGGTTCCTGGGTACATACATTTTCATGTCTTTTACCGTTATAAATATTTGGAAAAACACCTCCACACCTGGTGCAAGTATAAGTCGAATTACCGTTACAAGATTTTTCATGTCTACGAAGGCTCTTCAAATACTCATACGTATTATCGCAAAGGTAACATTTAAACTGACTCATTTTTAAGTGTTAAATTTCAAAATTTCTGAACGGAGAAAAAATTAATAATTTATTTATGCACACAACTTACCTTCCGTGAACAAATGGAGAAATATCTACTAGTTTAAAATTAACGAAAAAAAAAAATCTTCTATAAAACTTAAATAATATAAAAATATTAATGGCACCAAGAAATTAGGAAATATTTTTAAACTCAGATAGCAGCAACAGCAACAAATCAATGTGTTCGCTTTGAAGTCTGAAGCTAAAATGACAGTAAATACAAATGACAAGTAACTCGTTAACTATCAGCTGTTGCTTACCCCCACCACCTCGTGTTTACCCCCACCACCTTCCACTTTACCCCCACTACCTTCAATTTTACCCCCACCACCTTGCATTTTACCTCCCCCCCCTCCCTCTTCCCCCTCCTGCCCTTGTAGTGCATCCGAGGATACCCAACTCAAGATGATGGTCAGAAGTGGTTAAGAGTAATCAGAGAGAGTCGGAGAGGTTCACATGGTTTTAAGAAAACTTATTGGACAGATTGGACATAATCTTTTCCTCACATGTGAACCTCTCCGACAGACAAGCAGGGACTTGTTGAGTATGAGACAGCATTTCAGAACCGATTGGCATCATTCTTCATCAGATCGTCCGATTCTATGGATATTAATTCGTTTCTGGAAAGTGTTAAGAACCTCTTAGTGTATAAAATTCGAGATTCGCTACATGAACATGGCGCATTGAAAGTGAACTGCCTATTGGAATGTACTTTTACAAATTCTGTAGGTGATCAGATGGATAAGGCATTCAAAACACGAAACAAATGTGTGTTTAAAGGCAGCAATCTTAGCAAATTTATAGAGGAAAGTTTTAACAAAATCATAACTGAAGCTGAGGAGTCTCAATTTAAAAAAAGTGGATGGAAGCTGAGTGGGGTTGATGGAATCAGATTGAGAATTAACAAATATATGCCTCTAAGAGGTTGTACGTATCTTCCACTCCCCCCATCTATAGAATCAAAGAAAGCTTGCATTAATGTGCGGAATAATAATATGTACTGTTTTAAGTATTCAATTTTATCAAAATTTGTTAAAAAGCACGCACAACGCGTTACTAAGTATAACAATTTAGAACACGTGTATGACTTTACTTGCGTTTCATTTCCAACTTCACTGAGTGAGATAAGAAAATTTGAAAAGGTAAATAACATCTCCATCAATGTCTATGGGCTCGATGAAAAAGATAAGATATACCCTCTGAAAGTCTGTAAAACAGAATTGAAAGATCACCGGGATCTTTTACTCGTGTCTGATGATAAAACTTCCCATTATGTTTACATAAAAAATTTCGAAAGATTAGTTGTGTCACAAATCAGCCAGTATGAACATAAGTTAACAATATGTAAACGCTGCTTCACACATTTTAACAATCTGTATGGAAAACAAGCTAGTGAAAAACTTGAAGAACATAAGATATATTGCTCTGAAAATAAACCAGTAAGAATAGAGATACCAAAGAAAGACCACTATCAGATTCTCAAATATGGAACGACAAAGCAAGGTGCCGTTTGTCATCTATGCCGACTTTGAATCGATGTTAGTTCCTATAAACGAATCGTCAAAGAACACGACTAAATATCAGAGGCACGATCCGATATCATTTTGTGTATATGTTAAAGGGATCGAGGGAGTAGACGTCCCAATAAACATACCGTACGTTTATAGGGGAGCCAATGCCGCTTATCACTTCATGGAATATATTACCAATATTGCTAAAAAGATTCAAGAAATCTATAAGATGAACAAACCAATGCGGATTTCATCGGATGAAGAAAAAAATTGGGCTGAAGCTAAAACCTGTTACATGTGCCAAGACGAATTTAAAGAAAACAACATAAAAGTTAGAGACCACTGCCATATAATCGGAACGTACTTAGGAGCTTCGTGTAATAATTGTAATTTAAAACGCGTTAATCCCTCGTTTGTACCTGTCATAATGCACAACTTGAGCAATTATGACGCACATTTTATTGTTAGAGAATTGGGAACTACCCCTGGAGAAGTTGAGGTAATACCGAACAGTGAAGAAAAATACATATCTTTTACAAAACATGTTGGTAAACTGAAATTGAGGTTTATAGATTCTTACAGATTCATGCCGCGGAGCTTAGATTATCTTGTAAAATCTCTTTCTTGGGACAAATTCAAGGAGACATCAAAATATTATAGAGATGAGGAATTAAAATTGGTCACCAGAAAAGGTGTTTTTTCCATACGATTACATAGACAATGAAGATAAGTTCAATGAAACAGAGCTACCATCAATTGAAGCTTTTTACAATAAATTGAATGAGAGTGATATCAGCGCAGAAGATTATAGACATGCTCAAAACATATGGGAACACTTTAAATGTAAATCTTTGGGTGAATATGCTGATTTTTACGTTAAAAGTGATGTTCTTCTACTTTGTGACGTCTTCGAATCTTTTCGAGACGTTATGATGAAGACACATAAACTTGATCCAGCTCATTATTTTACCGTTCCCGGTTTGACCTTCGACGCCATGTTAAAATATACAAAAATTAACATAGAGCTCTTACAGGATTATGATATGATTTTAATGGTAGAGCACGGCATTCGAGGAGGTTTGTGCCAGGTATCGCACAGGTATGCAGAAGCGAATAATAAGTACATGCTCAATTTTAATCCAAACGAAGAATCGAGTTATATAGTTTATTTAGATGCTAATAATCTTTATGGGCAAGCGATGAGTATGTATTTACCGTACGGAGGATTCGAGTGGGTCAAAAATCCTGAACGTATCAATATATTCGAGCTTAAGGATGATGACGATATTGGATATATCTTTGAAATTGATATCAGTTATCCTCAAGAACTTCACCATTCCCATGATGATTTGCCGTTCTTACCTGAAGCGATGATACCACCGGGCTCAAATTCTAATTCAAAAAAATTAATAACACATTTTGGGAAAAGAAATCGCTACGTCTTACATTATAAAAATTTGATTCAAGCTCTACAGCATGGGCTAAATTTGGAAAAAATTCACCGTGTTCTAAAGTTTAACCAAGCACCATGGTTACGATCGTATATAGAATACAATACAGAGCTAAGGAAAGGAGCATCCAATGATTTTGAAAAAGATTTTTATAAGTTGCTTAACAATGCAGTTTTCGGTAAAACGATGGAAAATATCAGGAACCGCCAGAATATTCAACTAGTAACTGACAGTAAAAAGTTGATGAAACTTGTCTCTAAACCGAATTTCATTGATCGTACAATCTACAATGAGAATATAGTAGCTGTACATATGGGAAAATCGAAAGTATTGTTTAATAAACCTATATACATAGGAATGTGCATTTTAGACTTATCAAAAACTGTAATGTATCAATTTCATTATGACATAATGATGAAAAAATATTCTGGAAAAACCTTGAAGATGATGTATACCGATACAGATTCATTTATCTATAGAGTCTTAACAGATGATGTCTATGAAGATATGAAAAAAATGAATAAATATTTTGATTTCTCAGACTATCCTGAAACACATTTGTGTTATTCGAATAAAAATAAAAAGAAGTTAGGAAAGTTTAAAGATGAGCTCAATTCCAAAATAATTTTAAAATATGTGGGATTAAGAGCGAAAATGTACGCTATTATGACAGAAAACGATGTAAAAAAGCGAGCTAAAGGCGTAAAAACAGCCTCATTAAAACAATATATTAGTTTTGAGGATTATGAAAATGTATTATTTAAAAGGGAAATTATGCATACGCCAATGAGGATGATACAATCTAAGCTGCATAATATTTTTAGTTCCGAAATAAATAAGGTTTCTCTGTCTCCCTTTGATAATAAAAGACACATCCTAGAAGACGGAATCAATACTTTGGCCTATGGTCATTATAAATTAAATGAAGTGAAATAATATAAAGATTATTTTAGTAATAATAAGAAACAAAACGCGAATTTACAACCATTTTTGTCTTTGGTCTGAATAAAACTAAGGTAACAAATAATAAAAATGATGGTTCATGGTGTGACAATATGTCTGTTCACTAATGAATTTGGAATATTTTGGCGGTATTTAAATTAATAAAGCCATCTCAGCAAGGCAGCCATTGCATTTATCATAATGTCTCGAAAGAGAAATGTACAGAGTATCAAAAAAAGGTTTTATCTGTATAGGTAAATGAAAAATTGTTTAAATCTATTCACCATGAATGAAAGGGGTCACTGTCACGGTTTGAACACCTATAAACCCTGAATGAAGGTCCATGGCATGGTTTGAACACCTGTAAACCTGAATGTGTGAGTGAATGTGAGGTGAATAGAATAACCCTGCAGAATAATTTCGATGCTCATATTTCTCTTTCAAATACATAAAGAAAAAAAAATGATAAAGTATATGGTGTTGTTTATTTATTGAAGATTAAAGAGTTATTGCCGCACCTTGCCGACCATCTCATCAGCAAATATTTCGTTTATGCCATCGGGTGAAAAATTAAATTTCAATATGATTATACACTACCAAAAAAAGTGATGATTTTATTTTTTTATAAGCATAAATTTAGTTTAATTCTTGATTGTGTTAGAAATTATATTTTATGAATTCTAATTTTTATAAACTTTATTTTTGTCGTTTAATATGTACACATTTTTATTGTGAAAATCACGTTGTAAAATAAATAAATAAAATAAAAACCTCTTCGATGTACCTTTACCTTGACGTGGTGAAGAGGCTTAAGGCTTAACGCCGAACTAAAAAAGGTACAAAACTTTGTTTACTAATAACTAAAATGAATAAAATGTTTACGATGTACAATATTATTTTACTAGAATATAATGTTGTTTATACTGTAGCAAGATGTGCAGATAAGATAAGGAAGTAGTTTACCTTCGATTGAAGCAACGTTATCATTGTTTATTTCTTTAGATAGAACTTCGGATTATAGCGAAGTTGAACGGGATAAAGGTAGAAGACCGAAGCCGGCCGAGATTAGACGAACTCTTCCGAAAACATCGCTAATAGCAATTGTAAAGCAGAATTGTTAATTTTAAGTAAATAATACATAGAAAAGGTAAAAATTTGTCTAAGAAGATGAGAAAATAACTAAAAATATTGAAAATATATATAAAAATAATTATATTCGCCTACCGAAATAGGTACAAGTTTTATATTATTTTATATTTATACTTAAAGCAATCATTAGTACAATATTGATATTTACGTCTTAAATTGGTGTTGTTTACGATTAAATCATTAGGGATTTACTATACTAAGAGATAAAACGTACAAGGTCCGCATTATATTTATACATATACTTAAGAGGATAATGCTTCAAAGTCTTAAGGAACCTTTTATCGCTATTTAAATAGTAGGATTAAGAATCAAAGTTCAAAGCTCTATAGGATTAAAAATCATTACACATAGGAGAATAATAGACCGTAGTCCAAGAGCTTAAGGAACCTTTTATCGCTATTTAAATATTAGGATTAAGGATCAAAGTTCAAAGCTGTACAGGATTAAGAAGCCGTATAACGATGTTTATATTAAAGGCATTAAGAAGGTTCAAAGTCCATGTTTACGTTTAAGCTTAAGGAACTTTTTATCGCTACTTAAAATGTAGGATTAAGGATCAAAGTTCACAGATGTATAGGATTAAGAAGCCCTATAACGATGTTTATATTAAAGCCGTTAAGAGGGTTCAAAGTCCATGTTTACGTTTAAATTATCAACATGCTTGAACATGATTCAAACCTGTTTGTACATGTTCATACCTGTTTGAATTATTGCAATGTTGGCTTCCTCAAAACAAAATGGCGGCTGAAAAAACTTACTTAAAAAAAAAGTATAAAATATTATTGGAAAGATAACATAAAATATTCCGGAGAGATGCACTCTGGTGGACACATTACGAAGTAGAGTGGGTGCTGCGCTCTTGCGGATTCTTTAGAAATGAAGTATGTTCTGCGACTATGTGAAGAGAAAATAAAAGTAAACCAACAGTGGAAATGTTAATACCTATTGAACATGCTTCTGAATTTGTAAACAACGGGAAGGTTATGTAACAGCAAGGGAGGTTTCATAAAATGTAAACAATGGGAAGGTTGAGGAAAATGTAAACAATGAGAAGGTTGAGGAAAATGTAAACAATGAGAAGGTTATGTAACAGTAAGGGAGGTTTCATAAAATGTAAACAGTGGGGAGGTTGAGGAAAATGTAAACCTTGGGAAGGTTATGTAACAGTAAGGGGAGTTTCCGAAAATGTAAACAATGGGGAGGTTATGTAACAGTTTGGAAGGTTTCATAAATGTAATCATTGAGAAGGTTGCGGAAAATGTAAATATTGGGAAGGTTATGTAACAGCAAGGGAGGTTTCAGATATTGTAAACAACGGGAAGGTTATGTCACAGCAAGGGAGGCTTCAGATAATGTAAACAACGGGAAGGTTATGTAACAGCAAGGGAGGTTTCATAAAATGTAAACAATGGGAAGGTTGAGGAAAATGTAAACAATGAGAAGGTTGAGGAAAATGTAAACAATGAGAAGGTTATGTAACAGTTTGAAAGGTTTCGTAAAAGCACACATTACAATTTTACCATCGGACCTAGCCGGGAGGAACTCTCAAGTTAGGCACTCTGATTGGTTAACTAATGCAGGAGTGGGGGGAGCAAAATGCCGTCCGGGTAGACTCATGCTTTGTAAATGGTTACGGCGTAAAACAAAATGGCGAACGGGTAGACTCATGCTTTATAAATACTAAATTATCCCAAAACGTAGGGAAAAGAAGATGGACGCCGGGTAGACTCATGCTTTATACCCTCAAACAGGGATCACGTGACCAAAAAGGGGCGTGGCCTACTGGTTTAGGTTAGGTTAATAAAAGGTCACGTGACTAAAAAGGGGCGTGGCTCGGTGGTTTAGGTTAGGTCGATGGCGCGAACCATAGTAGTTAAGGTTAGGTCGTGATGACGTCATAGGTGGTTAAGAGTGGTAGGGGAGGGGATGGAGGAATCGGTGCGCCAGCTCGCCTGTTTCTTCTCTACTATCGAATATTTAATCGATAAATTAAACTGACAATATGAAGTTAAGTTGGATTGACTAGATCACGAACGACAGGTAGATCGCGAACGATCGTTCAATAAAGGCCAGTTTTGGCGGGAAACCATGGGCGCCGCCATCTTGCACCGGAGCCCTGGGCCAGAACCGGTATATTTCATCTACTACCACAGCTTCTGAAAACCCATTAAAACTAGAAATTGGTAATTACAACAAAACATCACTAAAGCGCTACACGCACAAAAGAACCAAACATGTACTTTTAAACTAATATTGTAATTTATATTGTGTAGGTTTTTTTTTTTCGTGTTACTTTTCCTAATGTCTTAAACAAAATATTGTATAATCATTAGTAATTTCAAAGGATGATTGAAACTCTCTTATCATGAAAAAAGGTCCACTGAAATCATGAAACCAAACATGTTTGTATTGAGTGTATATTGTAAATAAATAAATCTTCTTCTTCAAAAGTATTTGTACATATTGTCATAGGAACAATGAAATAAAAATGTATAGCAAATTATTTCGTGGAATTTCTTTTTTGAAATGCAGCGATTTAATATTGATACTAATAGTAAATACTAATGTATTTAATTAATTACTTTTCACGTTAGTGCCACCAGATTTTCTTTTCAGCTTCGGTAATAACACTCTTGTAAGTATTGAAAAAAGATAACATTATTTTATTTATTTATATTTTTTTTGTCTCCCCCATATCTTCAAAAAGATTAATTTCCAGTGTCTGAGGAGGAGTTAACTTCGTTTCGGTACGTCGTAGAGGCAGTATGTTCTCTGTTCTCAAAATTTTCCTCAAAACTTGGGATTTGTTTTTAAAAAGGTCAATTTTGATCGAGTTTGGCACCCGGGGTTGCTTTACAAGCTCCGACAATTTCTCCCTCCTACATATTTCCTCATTATCCAGTCCTACCTCACTGATAGATCCTTTAAAGTAAATCATCATGGTTCCTATTCTTCCTTTTTTTCTCAGTCTGCTGGTGTTCCTCAAGGCAGCATCCTAGGATCCATTCTTTACACAGTCTATACAGCTGACATCCCAACCCATCCTAACACTTTCCTTTCTACTTCTGCTGATGACACGTGTGTGCTATCAGTAGACAATGATCCAGTTACTGCTTCCCACATTCTTCAATCCCACATCCGAGACCTAGAATTATGGTGTCAGAATTGGAGGATAAAAATTAATTCCAACAAACCCCACCAAATTACTTTTACCCTTCGTCGTAAGCCTATGACTTTCTGCCCTCAGTATCCTTTAATAACTCTCCTCTAGTCCCTGTCGAACAGATCCGATACCTAGGACTCCATCTCGTCAAACGTCTTACTTGGAATCCACATAAAAGACTAAAACAAGAAACTGCCCGAAGTTTCCGACTACTTCAACACTTACTGGACAAACGCTCAAACCTTCCACTTTACTACAAAAGGCTCATCTATAGAATAGAATTTTATTTGTTTAAGATTTACATTCTTGTACAAATCAGTTCAAATTATAATTCTCTTCAATTGCCAACATGAGTCTAGTTAATAATAAATGTCCATATATTAGGCTCTTGAGAAAAAATTGAAAAATAATAATAGTAAAATATTTAAATAATACATTTTATCATTTAATTAATATATAATAGAAAAACGACACTGGATTACACATAAAAAAAACAATTAACAACTTGAAAAACAAACTGAAAACATTCGCCGTACAATGAAAAATGATAAATGATAAACAGTTAACCTCAGATAACTAGACACTTAATTGGTGTGTAGGCCTTCACAGTTCAAGGTTTCCAGGGTATTACATGGTGACTTAGTGAACCAGAATATATTGTTCAGTTTTTCAATATTGTCTATTTGAAGAATATTTTGGTCATCACTGGATCCTGATAAAAATGGTTGTAAATATCTCTCTCTGTCTTTTATGAGCTTTTCACAGTAGAGAAGGACGTGAAACAGGCTGTTAAAGATAAACTGACCTCAGAAAGTGCAGGTTTCTTGTGCTTTGAAGATGAACAGTTTGGTTTTTCCATAAAGTGTGGTACGTTCTGGGCTCGAAATTCTTAACTGGCTCAATGATCTTATTTTTTTTATGTTGGCTGTATATGTAAGATAGGTCTCTGGGCTGGAGATATTGAAGCTGGAGATAGTTCTATATATGGGGTTATGGTTAGAATTGAGAGATCGGTGGATGTCTATTGAAAGGTTATGATTTTTTATCTTTTCCATTATTGCAACTCTGCACTTTAATAATCCATTCGGGCACAATACACTGAATTCTTCACAGCCATATTGAGCAGCCATCGATCTAACTTGTGAGACCCAGTTAAACTTTATATCAGGGTTCCTTGCATGCAGCGAAATCAGTCTTTTGAAACAAAGTCCTGGCAGCCTCTCCTCCGGCATGATTGACAATCTGGACCAGTAGTTCACAGCTTTCTTCAAAAACCTGACGCTCAATGGGTTTCGGCCGGTTTCAAGACGTACTAAGTAGTTGGCAGTACTCCTTGGCCATCTGAGTAGTTGCTTCAGGAACTTTAGTTGTACCACTTCAACAGCTTCTAGATATCTTAAGATCCATATTTCAGAAGCATACAGAACGATTGAGGCTACCATGGAATCGAAAAGAGCTATTTTTGTTTCCCATGAATCACTTCCACCCCTTCGCAAAACATCCAATACTCTTGCAGCTGCAACAGAGGACCTCTCAATAAAATACTCAGACGCTTTGCTAAATTTTCCTGAGGAAGTGAATGGTACTCCCAAATAGTTATAGTCCTTAGAGTATTATAATTTTTCTTTATTCAAGTAAAGAGGTTTAAGCTGCTTCAACCTAGGGGACTTATGGAATACAACAACCTTGGATTTTTTTCCGTTTACGGTTAGGGAATTCTTCGCGCATTACTGTTGTAAGATCATCAGTTTCTTTTGCGCTTCTTGCCAAGTATTACTGAGAAGAATAATGTCATCGGCAAACAAGAGCATGATTGCCTCCTGAGTACTATCAATGCTAACTCCTGTAGCTTCATTATCTTGAAAGAATCGGACAATATCGGATATGAACATGATGAAGAGTGTTGGGCTAAGGCTTTCTCCCTGCAAAAGGCCTGTCGATATATCTATGTTTTCCGAAAGCTTTCCATTTATTGCTATTTGAGTTGAAGCATTGTCGTATAGCACCTTTATAATCCTTATGAGTTTCCCCGATTCCAAGTGAAAAAAGCTTTTCCCAAAGCAGGCTGTGGTTGATAGAGCCGAAGGCTTTCCTTAAATCTATGAATGCAGCAAATAAGTATCTGCCTTTAGTTGTGAAGTTAATGCTGACCAGTGACATTAGAGTGAAGATGTGATCTGAGCAGCCTCTACCACTTCGAAACCCCGCTTGTTCCTCAGGTATGAGGTTTTCAGATTCTGCCCATAGTAAGATCCTTCTTGCTAGAATACTGGTAAATAACTTCACTATTGTATTTAAAAGTGATATTCCTCTGTAATTATCTGGGTCTTTCCTGTCCCCTTTCTTAAATAGTAAATAAAGTTTGGATTTTGACCATTGCAGAGGGAGTTTCTCATGATCCATCACTGTATTAAAGAGGTTGAGGAGATAGTGCTCCCATTCCGGGGTAAGGCTTTTAAAAGTTTTGTAAATAATATTGTCGAAACCAGGGGCTTTTTGGTTCTTTGATTGTTGGATGCAAAATTGTAATTCCTCTAAAGCGATGTTACTCTCCAGATAAGGATGGGTGACTGAAAAAAAAAATGAGTTTCGTGGATGGTTTTTTGGCCATAGTGTGATATATAAAATCTGCTTCAAAAGGCTCATCTATATTACCATCATAAGACCGATATGGACCTACGGAGTAGAGCTATGGGGCTCTACTAAACCATCGAATTCTTCCCCTATCCAATCCTTACAATCCAAAATCCTTCGGAAAATCCTCAATTCTCCTTATTTTGTCACAAACAAACTCATTCATAAAGACCTTAATATTCCATATGTTGCTGACTTAGCCCGAATTAGGTACTATTCCTTCCATGACAAATTCTATTCCCACTCCAATCCATTAGTTTCAATCCTTGCTTCCTCTTATACCTGACAATCCTCCGAGGCGTCTGAAAAGAAGATGGTCACGAGACCTAGTTCAAAATATTTTTAGAGTGCTGCCACTGGGTAGTATCTCTACAAGCAGTTCATGACATTTTTATATATTTCAATAAATATGTTATAAAAAATAGGTCAATATAATTTAATTGCTTCAATATAAGTAGTATAGAAAGGCCGATTCTGGCGCACGGGGGGCACCCCGTAATTTTAGGAACACGCAACCCCTCCAGCCCCCAAAACGCGTGCAGTATAAAAGAGCCTTAAGAAAGTCCGAGGCTAAGAGGCAAGTAAGTGAAATGGGGGAAGCAGACGAGGTCGTTACCAAGCGTATCAGTGACTGGTGTGCGAAGAGGAAGGTGGAAAAAACTGGCAGAACCAATCACTTTGATTTTTATTTTTTTCTTCCTACCCTCTGACTTTATTAAGAAACTAAGCCTATGTATATACAGTAGACTTCTGTAATATATGCATTTAAGATATAATATAATATGTACATTCAAGATACAAGGTGCTTGTTTCACTGCCTACCTGGTGGTGCTTTATTTTATCCGTTACACTGCTCCTGGACAATTCCAACCATAAAATTGGACATTTTCAAACGTATAGCAAATAATGAGCTTAAAGGAAAGATGTAACTTTGCGAAAAAAATGAAAAATATTTGATTTCTTAATCAGTATTTGAATAAATACCTATCTTGTAATAGTTTTAATAAATAATGTTTTAATACATTGTATTAATTCAATTTTTGGTTAATGCAAGTAAAATCAGAAAGATTTCTTCCTCTTTCTTCGTCCCCATTCCCCGTGCTTGGCCATTTGTGGCAGAGTTTCGGTAGGAGTTGTATACGGTATCGCTTATAGGGTTGCTGTGCAACTTGGTGCTGAAAGTACACCATTCTTATACATCTACCCTCTTTATTCCACAAGAACAATTTATTATATAGATTCCATGTTAAATAAAATGAGATTTTTTAAAAACATCAATTTTGTGCCGCTAGTTTTATTATTAATTATTTTTTAATCTTTTGTTCGTCCGCGCGAACATAAGAGGTGCCGAAAGCCGGGAGGCCTTGAATTCTCAGATTTTTTGTTTTTCTGAGATATTTTAGCGTGCGGAGTAAAATCCAATCCGGCCCCGTCAATGTGTCCATGGATGTCGATTTAACATTCTTCTTAATGTTTTCAATTTCAACAGCTATCAGATTCGGCACCACACGCATACAGAGATTTTGGGACTAAAAGAGGATCTTATAGTATTTTTCAATTTCGGGCATTTTTAGAGGACACTGCTTAGGAGCGTCGGCATTCATAATATTTTGCACCACTTTTTTCTGGTATTGTAATAATTGTATTTTGCAACAATTATAATGGTCTTGCCGACGAAACCTATCTGCTTTGTTGGCCCTGTGCGCATTCGAAACTTTCACAGCACCCATATCTGACATACTAGCCTTATTTTTCTTTCTCATTCTATTATATTTTGCGGCAGGATGCTGAGGGCCTGGCAGTTCCGATCCTCATCGATTCTCTTAAGATATTTTAGGAACTTTCTTACGACCTCGTCGAAATCCGCAGTATCAAAATCATTTTTCATTAAAAGGGTTCTGAAAGTACTACCATTCTAATTTATTTGCAGTGTCAGTCTCGATCCATTCTTCTGATTCCATTCTGATGGCAGTGGAGGGACCTCTTGCTGTACTGTCAACACTGGTACCGGTAGCTGTAGTATTCCTTCCGCCATGGATTTTGATTCCTAAAAGGTTTTGGGGAAACAAAAAATCTGAGAATTCAAGGCCTCCCGGCTTTCGGCACCACTTATGTTCGCGCGGACGAACAAAAGATTAAAAAATAATTAATAATAAAACTAGCGGCACAAAATTGATGTTTTTTAAAAATCTCATTTTATTTAACATGGGATCTATATAATAAATTGTTCTTGTGGAATAAAGAGGGTAGGTGTATAAGAATGGTGTACTTCCAGCACCAAGTTGCACAGCAACCCTATAAGCGATACCGTATACCACTCCTACCGAAACTCTGCCACAAATGGCCAAGCACGGGGAATGGGGACGAAGAAAGAGGAAGAAATCTTTCTGATTTTACTTGCATTAACCAAAAATTGAATTAATACAATGTATTAAAACATTATTTATTAAAACTATTACAAAATAGGTATTTATTCAACCACAGCCTGCTTTGGGAAAAGCTTTTTTCACTTGGAATCGGGGGAAACTCATAAGGATTATAAAGGTGCTTTACGACAATGCTTCAACTCAAATAACAATAAATGGAAAGCTTTCGGAAAACATAGATATATCGACAGGCCTTTTGCAGGGAGAAAGCCTTAGCCCAACACTCTTCATCATGTTCATATCCGATATTGTCCGATTCTTTCAAGATAATGAAGCTACAGGAGTTAGCATTGATAAGGAGAATTGAGGATTTTCCGAAGGGTTTTGGATTGTAAGGATTGCATAGGAGAAGAATTCGATGGTTTAGTAGAGCCCGCTCTACTCCGTAGGTCCATATCGGTCTTATGATGGTAATATAGATGAGCCTTTTGGAGCAGATTTTCAACAGCAGTAAGGTTTGGAGTATTATTTCGGTAAGCAGAGTTATTTTTTTTACCGCAAGCAGTGAATGCAGAGTCAACAGGCTTGACACAAAGGGTAGCCATATTTCCTCATATCAGCTGATTGCTGGTATTGGGAATATATTCTTATTACTTGTTTCCCTTTAACATTCTTATATTACTATCTTCTTTTTTTTTATAAGCAATGCGATGTTTTCATCAAGTGATGTCTTCTAAAACGTCAAGTAAAAGATCAAGATCAGCAGGTTCAAATTCATCTCCCACTAAACAAAGACCCGTCGTGATAACAATAAGAAATTACCAACACAAGCGAACCCTTCAAGTAACACTTTGAAATCTGAACCCCAGCCTGGGCCATCATCACAGGAGATGACAGATGAATCTCCTTTTTTCACACCGAATCCATTTCAAATCCTACATAGTGAAAAAGAAGACATGGAATCATGGACATTACTCCCACTTCCTACCTATGATTTCCTGCAAGCCACGGCAATAGTAATCAAGACTTTTTCCTATCCGGTAACCCATACATCAGCATATTGCCCTCCCAAACAATCCATTTCCAACACCGAATTTGCATGATTCCTTAGGAAATCATTTTATTCTGCGTGGAGATCTGAACGCCAAGCACCAGCAGTGGGGTTCTAGAACCACAAATTCTCATGGAAGAAATTTGCTGACTGCTCTGAATTCCCGAAATTTTAACCTTCTACCTCCTGACTCCCCTACCTACTGGCCAACAGATCCTAACCGCCATCCAGATATCCTCGACTTCTTCAGCCACAGCGGATTAGGCTCCCTGAACTATTCCGTAACTCGCCTTGATGAACTATCCTCTGACCATAGTCCACTGATCCTTAAAGTATCCCTAACTCCTATTCCGAAACCCATTCCACCATCATTTATCCGAGGCCCTGTCAACTGGAACCTCTTCCGCCAAATCCTGACCAATAATATAGACCTCAGTGTGACCCTCAAAACCCCGGATGACTTTGATGATTCCGTCTACTCCTTTACTACCGCCATTCAGCAAGCTGTCTGGACTGCCTCCTCTCCTAAGCACTACAATATAACTCCTCAGCAAAACCATTTACCTCAACACCTCGCAGACCTCATCCATGCAAAACGCCGAGCTAGATCATTATGGCAAAGAACCCAACACCCAACAGATCGCCGCTCCTATAACTTTTATTGTAGGCAATTAAAGCGGGAGTTGGCGACCTTCCGTTCCCAGTCCTTTAATTCCAACCTCTCCTCTCTATCAGCTCCTGATAATTCCCTGTGGAATGTGACCAAAAAGATCCTAAAATACCATAAAGTTTCCCATTCTCTCCGGCGTAGTGATGACTCCTGGACTACGTCTGATGAAGATAAAGCCGAGAAATTCGCCACACACCTCTCCAAAGTATTCACTCCTCACCCGGAATTCGACAGAAATCATACAACAGTTCAAGAATTCCTTTTCTCACCAATACCTCTTTCCCTACCTCCTAAAGCTATTAATCCATCTGAGGTGAAATATCTTCTTCAGAAACTGACCCTCCGAAAATCTCCTGGACACGATCTCCTTACCCCCCATATCCTGCGACAACTTCCCCAGAAAGCCTTTTTCTTAATTACATCTACAACTGCATTCTTCGCACCACCTATTTTCCTCTCTTATGGAATCATTCTTCAATCATTCTATACCTAAAACCAGGTAAACCTTCCAGTAACACTTCATCCTACAGACCTATTAGTCTACTCCCCATCCTCTCAAAAATCTTCGAAAAGCTCCTTCTAAAACGAATCCTCCCTATATTAGAATTTCAAAACCTTCCTTCTCACCAGTTTGGTTTCCGTCCTCATCATTCTACTGTTCAACAAGGACTCCGAGTTGCAGACCATATCTCCTCAGCCCTCGAATGCAAAGAGTATTGTTCTGGTGCGTTTCTGGACATAGCGCAAGCTTTTGACCGGGTATAGCACACTGGATTACTCTTCAAGCTTAAAACGCATTTACCCCAGTATTTACGCATTTACTCTCTATCTCATTCTAAGATCCTATCTCTCAAACCGCTCCTTTCAAGTTCGCTGTGGTGTAGAATTTTCCAACTGTTATCCCGTTGAGGCCGGTGTTCCTCAGGGCAGCGTCCTGGGACCCGTTCTCTACATCCTTTACACCGCTGATATTCCTAATCATCCTGACACCTTTCTGGCTACATTTGCAGACGACACCGCCATCCTATCATTCAGTTCCGATCCCGAAAAAGTATCCTTAATCCTGCAAAGACACCTTTGTCTTATCGAAGACTGGTGTAATGCTTGGCGCATAAAGGTGAACGAAGCCAAATGCAAACACGTAACCTTCACCCTTCGACGAAACTCCTGTCCTCCAGTTTACTTCAATTCCATTGCAATTCCTCCTTCTGATACAGTCTGCTATCTTGGCTTACTACTTGACAAAAGACTGACCCACATACAAGACTTAAAAGAAAAGAACTCAATCGACGATTCGGACAGTTATACAGACTATTGAACAGAAAATCTGAACTTACAGTTGACAACAAATTATTAATTTATAAGACAATACTGAAGTCCATGTGGACCTACGGACTTGAACTGTGGGGGACAGCTAAACGTTCTAACATCAAACGCATTCAATCCTTTCAATCCAAAGTCCTCCGAATAATAGTAAATGCTCCTTATTATGTATCCAACTATACCTTGCACCACGACCTTAATGTTCCATTTATTTCAGACCTAATTCCATCCAAATTTTCCAAATTCCATCAGAACCTCATTCATCATCCTAATCCTCTAGCACGATCCCTATCCCTTCACTCATCCATACAACACCCCTAGAAGGTTGAAACGGCAGTGGCCCCGAGCTATATTGTAAATATGTATGCTGGAGTTCTGACACTGGTCAGATTCTCCTCTCAAGTGCGGTGTGATTGTGGCTATGGCGCCCTCACTTAGCTTCCGCTGGTGATGCGGCTGAGAGGGAGGCGCTGGGATCCTTTGGACTCTGCTTGTCCTTCCACAAGTGGGGGGACAAGCCCAGTCCGGGGTTTCCTAGCTGATTGTAAATATTTTACATACGTATGAATGTGAAATGTTTTGTTTTTTGTTTATTTATTTGTTAACTTCATTTATTTGTATTTATTTTAATTATTTTTATTATATTATTTTAATTCTACAAATTTCGTTATTGTATACGTTTCTTTAGTTTGGTTTCATTTTATGTAATTTGACATGTCTTTTGTTTATATTGTACGAATGGGATCCTTTAACAATATTATTATTGTCCATTGTGACAAACTGTAATACATACGAATAAAAAAAAAATAATAAAAAAAAAAAATAAATAAAAAAAAAGAAAAAAAAAAGAGTATATTAACAAAATTTCCCAAAATAGAAAATACCCCCTCACTAGCAACCGAACTAGGCTTAATCGTTTTTAAAGCCAGGTTTTAAAACTTAATTAAAATATGTTACCTACTTAAATTTTGTATAATATCATATATATCAAATATCGATCAATGGAACTGAAAACTGAATTTATGAACTGTACATAAAGAAGCCAGAAGACAAACTGATATAAAATCTAAACTAATTCATCCAATAGCCAAAACCACACCGTTTCTTGAAATCATATCCGACCGATATGATTCTAACAACCAAACCGCTTGCAACAGTGTTTTCATCAACCTGGTACATTTGTCACTTTCATTTTTTTTTTAAAGTGTTATTCATACATTGAAAACCGATATTTTGTACTAAAAAACCGGTTTTCGTATTTCATAATTTTCTCCAAAAAACCGGTTTTAAAAACCGACAAACCCAACCGACCCCCCAAGCACGAATGATGAAGGATTTTTTGAAGGAGAAGGATCTGTGAAAAGGTATATACAAGTTTATGGGTTGGGATATAGTATTTACTGAATGGACAGAGGAACAAGTAGTAAGCATATCAAGGCTATAAGGATATTTTTTGGTTTTGAAAAATCGGAAGATCCAGACACGTAGGAGGTACTGCAGGCGGAAAGAGGAATAAAGCCAATTTAAATCGGTATAGCTACTAGAAACATGGGAGCGTCTGCGGATTAACATGTGAATCTAATGAAACAATTCATAAGACTTTTGAGTCTCATATCGAATTTATCATACAGCCCGCTATATAGAGTGCAACCGTAGTCAAACTGGGGAAAATTGAGGGAAGAGACGAGTAGTATACGGGTTTTAGGCGGGATAGAATCACGAAATCTTAGAAATTGTTTCAGGATAGCGATGGATTTTCGAGTGATTTAAGAAATATGATTACTCCAAGATAGGTTTCGATCAATAATGACTCCATGGTTTCTTACTGGGGTGTGGAAGGTATGCTGTTGAGAAAAAATAGGGAATTTACAAGGTCCTCGGAACCGATGAGGATGGCTTTGATGTTTCCAGCATTCAACTTCAAATCATTTGTCGTAGCCTATGCATTGATGTAGTCAATATATTGTTGTAGTTTTTGGATAGCCTTTAAGCATTTCGGAAGGATGGAAAAAAAATAAATTTGCAGATCATCTACAACATAATAATATATAGGTGGTATTGTGAGTGGTATGATTACATTGATATAGATAGAAAAAATAGTTGGCGAGAGTGAGGATCCCTAAGGAACACCACATGTTAAGGAAATGGAGGAGAAGAGGTTCATTTGGTACAATAACAGTTTGAGATCGACAGTATAAAAAATAAAAACATTTTAGAACGCTATTTGATATTTAAAGGTTTTGGAGTTTGGAAAGAAGGGTGTTATGAATAGCTGATTTAAAAGCTTTTGAGAAATCGAAGAGGATCAAAATAGAGATTTTTTGTTGGCCTATTGAGGTAGGTCTTGGGTAATTTTTAACAATGCTGATTGAGTTGAATATTGGAATCGGAAACCGGACTTTAAAGGATTTGGAAGGATTTTTTCCTTAAGAAAGTTGTTGAGCTGAGAGCAAACTATTCTTTCAAGTGGTTTGGATGGATTGGATAGTATGGAGATAGGCCTAAAATCGGAAACTGCGGCGGGAACTTTATTCAGTGGACAAATAGATTTTTGAAGAGAAACATTATAAATATGTAAAAGGACAGGAACGATGACAGGATGACACAATTTAATTATTCTCACAGGGATTTGGTCGGGTCCATGATCGTTCGTTGTGGACTTGAGAATTGAGGAGAGCAATTCTTCTGGATATATATCCTAGAAATAGAAATTTTCGGTTTGAAGGATATTTGTGGTAAAGAGTAATGAGTAATATGGGATATAAGAAGTGGTTCTACGAAGTTGGAATTTAGTTCTTCGGAAGTAAATGGAACACAAGATGAGGATTTGGAATTTATATATAATAGATAGGTTTCTAAGTAGTTTCCATTTGGTCCATTTGAGATAAGAAAAAATGGAAAAAATGCGCTTAATATAAATATTTTCGAGTTGCATTTTTGTAATAGACTTTTCTTCCATTTAGTGAGGTATTGTTCTAAGTCTATGAGGTGCCTTTGAACGGTATAACGGGCAATAGTTATACCTTCATGCCGGGTGAAAATTGCCGTGTCATCAGCAAACATAGAAATCGAGGTATATGTAGACTGGATGATGTCATGGAGGTAAAGACTGAAGACGATTGAAGAAAGAACAGAACCTTGTGGAGTACCTTCTTGTTTGGGTCTGATAGTGGACATGAAGTTGTTAATTCTCATTGTAAATTGTCGGCTGCTGAGGAATGAGAAGAGGATGTCGTACAGGTATTTAGAAGTACCGATTTGTTTCAGTTTGTACAATAGGCTATTATGCCAAACTTCGTCGATTGCCTGTTGAAAATCTAGAAATGTTACAAGAGTATGTTTTTCATTTCAGAGCTGTTGACTATGAATTCGGTAAGCCTAAATAGTTGGTGAGAAGTGGAGTGATTATGTTGAAAGCCGTATTAAAATTCAGGAATAATATTGTTAGACAGAAGGAAGGAAGGTGACTATTTATAACTGACTCTAGTAATTTTCCTAAGATAGATAATAGGCTTATGGGACTGTAGCTGTTAATTTGATTTGATTATTTACCTTGTTTGTCAGCATCTATTGATACGGCTTTTCCAGGAAACGGAAATATCCGATTCGTAGAAAACTATTGAAGAATGTAGTTTAATCTCTAGTTAGATCATAGCTTTTATGGATAATTATTTGAGAGCAATAGCTGGAATCAAGTCATGACCTGGCATTTAAGGCCTGTTTTTTTTAAGCCTGAAAATCAGTTCTTTTATTTCTTTAGGAGTTGTGAGTTTCACCTCTAGTTCAGCTGTGAGTAACGGTAATCGTAAAAACTAATCGATATCCAGAAAATACTGTGTATCGTTTTTGTCCGACATCTTTCGCCTTCTGTGTTAGTAAATGTCTTTTCAAAAAAGTCAGCAGTCTTTTCAATCAAATTCACAATTTTTTCAATCAAAGTTTAACCCGACGGTTCAACGGGAGTATTGCCAATCCAGGTTTACTTAAGATAGGGAGGTATCTTTTACGAGTTCTATTAAATTATTCAATCTATAAAATTAAATTGATTGTTGAGGTGGCAAGGTTTGAAACTAGTGGATTAAAGTGGGAATGGAGTTTTTCATGAAAGGGCTGGTACCTGGTTCGGGCCAAGTCAGCAACATATGGAACATTTAGGTCTTTATGGATAAGTTGATTCGTAACAAATTAAGGAGCATTGATGATTTTTCGAAGGATTTTTGACTATAAGGATTGGAGACGAGAAGAATTTGATGGTTTAGTAGAGCCCCAAAGCTCTACTCCGTAAGTCCAAATCAGCCTTATGATAGTAATGTAGATGAGTCTTTTGTAATTAAGCGGAAGGTTTGAGCGTTTGTCCAGTAAGTGTTGCAGTAGTCGAAAGCGTTTCTCGTCGTTTCAGTCTTGTGTGAGGATTCCAAGTAAGACGTTTGTCCAGATGGAGTCCTAGATATCCGATCTGTTCAACTGGGACAAGCGGAGTGTTGTTGAAGGAAACAGTAGGGCAGGTGGTCATCGGTTTACGACGCAGAGTGAAGGTTATTTGGTGGGATTTATTCGAATTTATCTTTATCCTCCAATTCTGACACCATACTTCAAGTTCTCTGATGTGGGATTGGAGGGTTTGAGAGGTAATTGTGGAATCATTATTGCCTGAAAATACACAGGATTCATCAGCATAAGTAGAAAAGAGGGTGGAAGTATGGGTTGGGATATCAGCTGTAAAGACTGTGTAAAGAATGGGTCCAAGAATACTGCCCTGAGGAACACCAGCATGCTGAGTACAAATGGAGGAATAGGAATTATTGTGATTTATTTCGAAGGATATATCAGTGAGGTTGGACTGGATGATGAAGAAGTATGTAGGGGGAAGGAGTTTTCGGAGTTTGTAAAGCAATCCTGGGTGCTATACTCGGTTAAAGGCTTGTTCTACGTCGAAAAAGGCTCCCGTGCAGTACAGTTTGCGCTCCAATGCTGAGGAGATAACTTCAACCACACGATGGTATTGCTGGATAGTGGAGTGGCTTGTCCTGAATCCAAACTGATAATCTAGGATAATGTGATTTGAATCAATGATGGGATATACGCGTTTAAGCAGACGTTTTTCCAGGGTTTTACCCATAATGCATATCAAGAATTGGAAACTACTAATTCAGAATATTATTTCTCTTATATATATATATATATATATATATATATATATATATATATATATATATATATATATATATATATATATATATATAAGTTAAGGATAGGAGTCGGGCAATATTAGCCTTAATACCATCTTGGGATGTAAACAACATCCCAAACATATAAAAGGAGGATTACTTTCATGAATAAAGCAGTATTGTTTCTGGAACCGTGAGTGTTGTTTCTTCCTAACCTTTTTCTTTTTTTTAATTCATTTGTCTCGACCAAGCATAACTGGTGCCGAAACCCGGGAACTCAGAACGGGCAGGCTATCGCAGCAAGTGACTCGTTTTTTTTATCCGCCGTACATCTCGAAGTTTTATTTTTATTTTTTCTCTTCTGTAAATTCTCCGAAAAAACCTAACAAAAAACAATGGACGGCTTTATAAGACCAGCAGTTTTGAATATACAGGAAAACCCGCAAGTCCAGGAAGTTCAGCCACCGCCTGTGCCGGAACTCCCTCCGTTACCCAGGAATACTCTAGCGGAAGCACATGCTAATGCCATGGCATGGATGCGGATTAAAACGGCGACATGCCAAGATCTGAGGAAAGCGATTTCGGATCTGGAACGTTTCGGTGGCGAGGTAGGTGACTTAAACCACTTCCTTAAGGGCGGAGATCGTCTCATGGCAAGGATCGAGGCTAAGGTAGAAGAAGACCTACTACCCCAGGGGGACGCCGAATCTTTGAGGGCGGCCTTAGTTTGTCGCGTGAGACGAAACCTCTTGAACCAGATCCAGGCGGACGAAGAAACACCATGGCCGATAGTCAAGGAAAGATTGAAGAAAGCCTTCGGTGGAGGACGCTGGACCCCGGAAGAGGATATCTTCCAGATGTTTCGGGAAAGATGTTCACCTCCCAGACAGCCGGGCAATATGCGGGAATCCTACTTGCAAGATACAACAGGATAACCGAGAAGATGCGGGAGACAATGAGTGCGCCCGAGGTAGAAGGTCGGATGAATTTCCTATCGACGATTCTCAAGGTGCAGTTGGCCAAAGAAACTGGGAAGAGAGACTCCCTACCGCGGGATCGTACATTCATCGAGTGTGCCCAGGATATGGTAGATTCCAGCGCTAGAGAAGAAGAATCCAGGATGGAAATAGAGGAACCAGGATGGAGCACGATACCCGACAGACGTCCTCGGAACACGCAGACAACCTGGAGAAGGAGGGATCAGGCGTATGGAACCAGAGACAGACCTACGGCGGGAGGAGAGAGGAGGTCAGGACAACAGCGAACGAGGAATGGGTTTCGAAGAGACGATAGGAAGTGCCACGGTTGCGGAAAGCAGGGACATCTGGTAGCCCAGTGTCCCCGTACTAAATGTTTTGAATGCGGAACCGAGGGGCACATAGCCAGACAATGCCCGTATATGGTTAGAAGGCAAAATGCCTCGCGGGATGAACCGATGGAGGTCAATATGCAGAAGATAAAGAGAACTCGCATCCCATCTCGAAGAAGCGGACCTTCAGGAGAGGTCACCGAGGCTTCGGATACTT
This sequence comes from Piezodorus guildinii, assembly GCA_023052935.1. NCBI lineage: Eukaryota > Metazoa > Arthropoda > Insecta > Hemiptera > Pentatomidae > Piezodorus > Piezodorus guildinii. Next base: position 5,329,244 of record CM041295.1, on the reverse strand, counting down.
CGGAGACGGATGGTGAAGAACCAGGGAGCAGCGGCAGTGGAGGAGAGGGAGGCAGCAGGTAGAGCCACCCCCGACGAGCAGCAGCCGGAAGGAGGCAGAGAGCTGGGATCTGAGGAGTGTGCTCGCAGAGAGGCGACCGCACAGCAATATGTAACAACATCCGAGGTAAGCAATGCTGGTTGCCTGTAATTAAAGTGTCTGGGGGAGTAAAGTGCTTAGTAGCTACGGGGAGTTCTAGCACCATAATGACTCGGGAGGCGTTGGATAAGTTGTGCGATAGAGAGAGAGCAACTCAGATTCGAAAATGCGATTGCCTGCTAATTACATTGGGGGACCGTGTAAGGTAGAGGGAGAAGCAGAGATCGATCTAGGTCGTTGGGTGGAAAAAGGGGGTAATTTAAAGGTACATATAGTGGGTAACATGATCCGGGAATACCAGGTGATAGTGGGGTGTGACCTGCTAGGACGGGTAGGGGCAAGAGTCAGAAACAGCCAGGGGATCTGGAGCATTAGGCTCGGACAACAGACTTACACATGTCGGGAAATCGTAAGTGGAAACAAGGCGCGGATAGGCGCAGTTAATAAAGTGGACGACTGGAGGGACCTAATCAGGGCGGAATTTGGCGACATTTTTTTTCGAGAAGGTGAGATCTTAGGCGTGACGGGAAGGACGGTCCACGAGATCCCCCTGAAACAAGAACGGATCACTTATGTTAAGGAACGACGGTATCCTCAGGCGCTCCGCAAGCACATTCGGGAGGAGTTGGACAGTCTGCTGGCACAGGGGATCATCGTTAACAGCACTTCGCCGTATAACAGCCCCTTATGGGCGGTGAAAAAGAAGGCGGTCCCAGGGGATGATACCGAACGGTACAGGGTGGTGATAGATTATCGGCTCCTAAACGATAACACTGTGGACGAACGTTATCCGATCCCACGTTTTGAGGATATCTTAGACAGACTGAGCGGAGCGGTGGTATTTAGCACGTTGGATCTTATAGCCGGATATCATCAGATCAAGATGCACCCCCGGGATCAACCCAAAACGGCTTTTACCTTTGAAAGGGGGCACTACGAATTTACTAGAATGCCGTTCGGACTCAAGAACGCTCCCATTACATTCCAGAGACTGATGGACGAATTTTTGAGGGGCCTGGACGAAACTGTCTGCCAGGTCTATATGGACGACCTGTTAGTCTTTAGTAGGTCAGTGGACGAACATGTGGTACACTTGCGCCGGCTTTTTCAGAGGGTGCGTCAGTTCGGTCTCAAATTGTCCAAGGAAAAGTCGACACTGGGGCAAGAGCAGATTAATTTCCTCGGCCATACGATTTCTCGTGAGGGTGTCAAGCCGGACGCTACGAAAGTGGTTAGCAATTCGACGTATGGCGATTCCCGGGATGTAAAAGGGATCCGTCGCCTCCTCGGAACACTTAACTATTATCGCCGGTTCGTTCCGGATATGGCGGAATATCTGGTCCCTATTAATAATTTGCTGAAAAAGGGGGCTAAGCTTGTCGTGACGCCGGTAATGGAACATAACATCCGTAAGTGCATGGATCATTTACAGGTGGAACCGGTACTGGCGTTTCCGGACTTTACTAAGCCGTTCACCATTACTACCGATGCTAGCGAATACGCGGTGGGGGCGGTCTTGTCACAAGATCATGACGGGGGCGATCGTCCTGTGGCGTATGCGAGCAGGCGCCTCACAGACGCGGAGACCCGGTATAGTGCTTTAGAGCGGGAGTTGCTAGGTATAGTGTGGGCAATAGAGCATTTTAGGCCCTACGTTTTCGGGAGAAAATTCCGCGTCCATACTGATCACCGGCCGCAGCAGTGGGTCGGGAAGCTAAAAGAGTCCTCGGCGAGGGTCGCGAGGTGGAAGGAATTTTTGGGTCAGTTCAACATTGAGATTGTCTATAAGCCTGGGAAGGACAACGTCGTGGCGGACTGGCTGTCGCGAGCCATTATGATCAATGCTGTAGAGGAAGGAGAGCCGTCCCGCGACGTGAGGCAGTTTTTGAGCGAGTGGACACCAGACGGCGAGGAAGAAGCTAGTGCTGAGGGGGTGGAGGGTGATGCGGGGTCGCCAGACGACGGGAGCTCGGCGGACGATAGGCCGGTGGAAATGGAGGAGATTGATGAAATTATCAATGATAAGCGTCGCCAGGTCATTTGGAAAACGCGAACCGAAGGGACGGTAAAAATCGAATATCGCACATATGGTAAGTGCAAAATTAATATCATCTGGTCTCAACCGGGGGTTCGCGACGATCAAATTTGCAGGGCGTTGCTGGATGCATCGGAACCGGGGAAAGCACACCACCTTTACGTGGGGAAGGCTACTATTTGGGACAAGGTTAGACGCATATGGCGCTGCGAGCGGATCGGTGTCGATCGGTCGTTTATCCGGTGCAGGTACTCCGTGGAAACGCTTCAGGACGGGGAGCAGCAGAAGGAGGTAACCCTCGCGTACCACCAGGGTAAAACCAACCACCGCGGTGTGAATGAGACATTACACGCGTTGCGTAGGAGGTATTTTTGGTGGGGGATGAAAAAAACCATCCAAGACACGATCGGTGCGTGCGAAGTGTGCCTGCGCACCAAATACGACCGTCACCCCCCGCCGGGTATCCAGGAGGAGACACCTACGGGGGACGCGCCTCTCCAAGACCTCCAAATAGACACTTTCACCTGGAGGGGTTACAAGTGGGTCACCATTATAGACCTCTTTAGCAAGGTAGCCATGGGGTACCAGGTGCTCGACAAGTCCGCAGAAGCAGTATTAGAGGCCCTTCATGTCTGGATGCAATTCTATGGCGTACCTGGGAGAATTTCCTCGGACGGGGGACGAGAATTCGATAACGTCACGCTCCGGGAAGAAGCGAAACGTCTCGATATAGCATGGCATTTCACAAAGCCGGGTCATCCGAAAAGTAGGGGTAGCATTGAGAGGTTGCATAGCACCCTGAGCGATCACCTCCGCGTGTTTCAGGGCGAGAAGGGTTTGGAGCCGGACGTAGCTATGCGGAAGGCAATCGTGGCCTACAACCACTCCATCCACTCCGTCACTGGGTTCTCACCGAACGAGGTTTTATTCGGGTTGCGTGGGCAGCGTCGCGACTGGATGGATACCACTACGAACGAGCGTTGCGTCAGCGACCTCGTGGCCAATAGGGTCGAGGTGCGTAAAGTATGATTCAAGGTGCGGCACAAGATACAACGGGAGAAATGTAGGCGAGTGGAGCGGAAAAATCTCAAACTGCGTGATCAGATGGGCGACATCAAGATAGATACTATCGTCTATCGCAAACTGACCACTAATCGGGGGAAGGAGTTGCTCCGGTACGAAGGCCCTTTCAGGGTAACCGCGATCAGGGAGCATAATCTCGTCACGATCGATAGTCTTCGGGAGCCTAAAAAGAGGCGCACAGTTCATATAGAACAGCTTAAGCTTCCAATGGTAGATCCGCGCTAGCCACCGCGACCTGTCTTGCTCTCGCCTCTGCACGCCTCCTCGTTTCTCGTTGTGCAGTTCCCTACATTTTTTTTATTACATATGTTTTTGTATTTCTGTCAGTAGTGGTGAGAATGTCAGTGCACCGTTTTTGAAGAACTTTGTTCCTCATGTTATTTTTGTATCTTTTGATTTAGGTTAGTGTGTAGATATTGAGAAGTGTTATTGTGGTATATTTTTTTTTCTTTCTCTTTTCTTTTTAAGTTTCTATGCAAGTGTGTTTTTGTTTTTTAGTTCTAGTCTAACCAACCGACTCAACAACGAACTCAAACGACATATTGCAAAATTTAAAAGAACAACTTATGATAACTACATTAGTAACCTTTCGACTGACGATGGCAGCTTGTGGAGGCATACTAAAAACCTTACTAAGCATCGGGAAGTGCCTGCACCCCTCCGAAAAGAAGATGGTTCCTGGGCCATGGCTGACGGAGAAAAATCCGAACTGTTCGCCGAATATCTATCTTCTATCTTTACACCACACACAGAATTCAACAACATCGAACATGATAAAATTGTACTTAAAACTCTGGATGAACCTTTACAACTGACATTACCTCCTCCTTCCTTCACACCTGCTCAAGTCGCTGAACAAATCAGAAAGTTGCCTAAAAAGAAAGCCCCTGGACACGACTTAATTAACGCTGAGGTACTCCAGCAAATGCCCAGGAAAGCTCTAGTGTTTCTGACTTCAATCTATAACGCGATACTGAGGACAACCAAATTCCCGCTTCAATGGAAATACTCACATATTACAATGATTCACAAGACCAACAAGGACAAAAATACTCCCTCATCATACCGACCAATAAGCTTACTTCCGCTATGCTCCAAAATTTTCGAACATCTACTACATAAAAGACTTCTTGATGTACTAACTAACAACGACATCGTACCAGATCATCAATTTGGATTCAGAAGACATCACTCGACATTGCACCAACTACACAGAGTGACGGACTACATATCCACCGCACTAGAGCAGAAGTTATACACTACTGGCATATTTCTCGACGTTGCTCAAGCCTTCGACAGAGTTTGGCACCAGGGGCTTCTCTTCAAACTCAAGACTATCCTTCCTCCTACTTACTACCTCATTATTCAGTCTTTCCTTTCTCACAGATTTTTCTCCGTTCGACAGGGATCAGAGCTATCTGCCATGAGATCTATCGCAGCAGGAGTACCCCAAGGTGCAGTGCTCGCTCCGTTACTCTACATTATTTACACTCACGACATACCTTACAGTCCCAATATTCTAACAGCGACTTATGCCGACGACACAGCGATCTTAACAAAACATAAAATTACAACCCACGCCTCAGAGATCCTACAACAACATCTAATAAAATTACATGACTGGTTCAAACTCTGGAAAATCCGATTGAATAATGACAAATCACACCATATCACCTTTACTCTTCGACATGACACGAGTCCTCCCGTTTTCTTAGACAACACACAAATTCCACAGACGGACACTGTACATTATCTTGGTTTGACGTTTGACAGAAGAATGACTTGGGGCCCGCATATTAACCAAAAAAAGAAAACCCTTAACCAAAGACTGAGACTTCTTTACTCACTCTTTTCAAAACACTCGAAACTAAAACTTCGACAGAAATTAAACACCTATACTTACCTACTGAAACCTATTTGGACTTACGCATCACAGATATATGGGACAGCTAAAAAGACTCACATTAACAAACTTCAAATCTTTCAGGCTAAAACGTTTAGAACAATTACAAAAGCACCGTGGTACGTTAGCAACATAACTTTACATACTGACCTTAAGATGCCAACCGTCAATGAGCACATACGGACACACTACAAACGTTTCCACAACAAACTACAAGGTCACCCTAACACACTAATCACTGACATGGCCACAACACTCATGCCAGGAAATGCCTACAGAAGGCTGAAGAGGAGTTGGATGAGAGACCTTCTCCTTTAGTAATATACACTAATTTCATGCCAGGAGTAGGTACCGCTGGGTGCTGCTCTCCCTCATGCCTATCACGCCATGTTTCTTAAAATTTACCGCACATTCACTGATTGTTCATTGTATTATTTACAGGTGTGAATAAAGATTTAAAGTTAAAAAAAAAAAAAAAAAAAAAAAAAAAAAAAAAGTTCTAGTCTGTTATTTTCCTTTTTTTTCAATCATTTTAGCTTGTAAGATTGTAATTACATAGTCATTGTAATTGCACAGTTAGTTTTGGATTGTAAGGTATCAAGGCTAAGGACTGCTCTCTCCATTTTGGGTGTGAGTTTCCAAAAATTGAGAGTATCTTTGTAAACTGGTGGGGGGGAGTTAAGGATAGGAGTCGGGCAGTATTAGCCTTAATATCATCTTGGGATGTAAACAACATCCCAAACATATAAAAGGAGGATTACTTTCATGAATAAAGCAGTATTGTTTCTGGAACCGTGAGTGTTGTTTCTTCCTAACCTTTTTCTTTTTTTTAATTCATTTGTCTCGACCAAGCATAACTTAATATATATATATAATATATATATATATATATATATTATATATGTTAATTTATTAAGTTCAGACGCAAGAGGGGGACTCTGTTTACATAAAAAGGGATTTAGTGATAGTGACCGCTAGGGAAGGGGAGTGCTCTGAGTTACGGGAGAGACTGGTCGCCTACTTCGCTGTCGCCTTCGTCTCTGTCGCCATCATCGCTCGTCATCATCACCTTGCAATCGTCCTCGTGACCCGAAGTACTCTTTACGTTTCTCAGGAAGTTAATTTCATTTGTATTTTTTTTTCTCTCAATATATGTATTTGACAAAGTTAGTTACATTATTAAACCCATAACGAAACCTAAAATATCAGGGATTCGGCGACTCATATTTAACGTCCTGGTTGAGGCTGCGAGCGAGTGTGCTGTCGCCCCTCTCTCCAACAATGCATATCAGAGAAATGGGTCGGTAGAGGATGGATATTCTGGCGGCTTTTTAGGTTTAGGGATCATTTTTACTATGGATAATATCCAGGAGTCAGAAAAATATGTAGTGCGGAGAACAGAATTGTAAATGTAGTTGAGGTATAGGATGGCTTTTTGAGGAAGATGTTTTAAGATAAAGGATGTGATTTGGTCATGTCCAGGGGCTTTGCAAGATGGTAAACTATGGATGATTCTTGATTTTTCAGATGGATGGAATGCTTTAGGAGGAAGGGTCGTTTGAAGAAGAGAATCCAGTCCAGCTTCAATACATTCAAGGTGAAGAGGATTAAGGATATCAGGATGCGGGTTGTAAATTTTAAAGAGATTGTTAGGTTAAAATTTGCAAAAAAAAAAAAAAAGAATTAATTTAAATTAAAAAAAAAAAAAAGAATTCCCTAACCGTAACTATGCCCCAGATTCTCAGTGGAGACGGGCGGGTTCCACAATAAATTTATTCGAGCGCCACGCTATTTGTTAATAATAAAAAAAAAAGAAGATAAATAGCGAAACCCTTTAAATTAATAATGTCTTTACCGAAAAATAATGAAAACTTAATATACAAACAAAAATGTTATATAAAAACAAAAAAAAAAATTATTGATAACAGGTCGACACGAACTCATTATCTTACAGTCAACAATCAACTACCTATCCCATGAGCTATGGAATCATATGACGTCACCATTATAACTTTTTAGCTTATTACTGCTTACTCGACGAGGGTTGTACAATGTTACCTTGTTAAGGTTAATATTAAATAGAAAATATTTAAGAAAATATTACTTAAACAAAAAAAAAAATACAAAAATTTATTTATAACAGTAAGACAAAATAAATGATTCTTAAACAACAAAAAAATAAGAAAAAAAAAGAAAGGAAAACTTATTTCTACTTATATCCTAAATTTATTTGTTTGTTTGTGTTAAAAACAATTATTTGTCCTTTTATCTTTATTTATCACTCAGGTTATAAGTTTATTTACAAAAATAAATCACCTTGTTTCTGGGTTTGTTTGCCTCGAGAAACGATCTCCTTATCTGGTAGCTCCTTTTCCACTTAGACTTCGTACCTGGTCCGTCGAGTGTCACTCGCCACAACTTTACTTTTTGAACTACACTTCAAACATTTTTTTCTTATTCACTTACAATGGAGCCTCGCTCTCGCGGTTCCCAAAAACATTCTACACCAAACTCCCGAAAAAAAAAAAAAGTCTATTAACATGTGTTTTTTTTTTTTTTTTTTTTTTTTTTAACATTTTTATATTTTGAGTAACCCTCTTAACTATTATTTAACTCAAATTCATAATAATTTAATTTTTTTTTTTTCCACGTAACAAGATGCTGAGCGAATGTATGAGATTTTTGTTCGTCAGATCTTGTCCAGGATTGGGATTCGTTTAGGAGAGGATGGCTAAAATATTTAAACTTTAGGAGCTTTTTAGTAGTCGTCCATACTGATTTATCAGCGGTATTGAGGTTTTAAGTCAAGTTAAGTAAAGTTTGAGTTTTGAATATCCTGAGTTCTGATTTCAGTTTGTTGCTCAATTTGATATAGTTCGTTTTATCTGATGGATATCTAGTCCTATGCCAATTCGATCTTGCTTTGAGTTTGTCTCTTGACAAGATGCGAATGTGCTGTGGCAGTAGAGTCTGTTTAGTAGTATTGATGTTGGGTGTGGATAAATTGTTGTCTCTTATACTGGTACTTATTGAGTCAGTCAGTAGTTCAACAGCTTTGTCAATATCATGTCGATTCTTTAGTGAAATTTATTTTCTAAGTCGGATCGGAATCCGTCCCAGTCCACTCGTCCTTTAATCAATGTGGGGATGGAAGGTTTAGGAACAAAACTCGAATGCAAAGAAAGCATAACTGGACTGTGATCTGATGAGAGGTCATTCGGGGATTTAATCAAGGTTTGAGAGGAAGATATCTGTGAGGAAACAAATATATCCAGGATATCAGGACGTTTCCGAGGGGATGAAGGCCAATAAGTAGGGTTCATGGGTGATAGGATAGTATAGGAATTGGTGTTTAAGACGTTAGAGAGGATGTTGCCACGAGAGTTGGATGTTCGACAACCCAACGCTGGTGTTTAGCGTTATAGTCTCCTCCAGCAAGAAAGCGCGGTCCTAAGGATCGAATTAGGGTATCGAGTTGGATATATGAAAGGGATTGATTAGGAGGACAGTATACAGCTGAAAGGGTAACATGGATGAGTTGAAATGGTTATAGAGGTTTATTGAATGGCGTCAGTTGGAGTCGAAGGAATAAGGGAATGGGGTTGTGATTTATAAATGAGGATTTATGATCTGGCATGGGCAGAGTTGTCTGGGTGGTCTGATCTGTAAGCGATGTAGTCTCGTATGTTAAATTTTGATCGTTGAGTGAAGTGTGTTTCAGTCAGTAGTGCTATCTGTACTATCTGTTTGTCATGTAAGAATATGTCGAGTTCGTCACGGTGGTTATATAGGCCATTTGAATTCCACAATACTATAGTCAGGGGCTTTACGCTCATCGTGAGAGATTAAATGGGATTGAGGTAAGAAGTCTATTGAGAAGGGTGATAAGAGGTTTAATGGTTTCTGTGAGATCTGTGAGGCAGGAGTTCAGGATGAAGAGTATGCTAGACACATCGTGGTTGGGTACAGGTTGGGAATAAGAGACTTGAGGAGGATATGTTGTGTGGTCAGGAGTGTAAACTGGAGACTGGATTTGACGCGGGGTACGAGGATATTCAGTCTTCTATGATACTTAAGGTAGTAGTTTCGGCTGGCTTGGCTGAATGGGAGTTCGGAGGCGCCTGACGTTTAGTTTGTTTTTTCTTATAGGTGGCGATCTCGGAGAATGATTTCCTGGAGTCCTCCTTCGAATCGCTGACGGTGGGGATAGAAGGCTGCGGTTACGCGAAGATTGGTTGTGGTTTCTGAATTCTTGGGAAATCAGCCATGTTGTCAAATTCAGGTACATGAGTGCAAGTAGGTTCTATTCTTCGTACCGATGTGTTTTGAGTTTTCTGTCGGAGAAGGATTTTATAAACCGTGCATCCTCGGTAGCTCGCCAGATGGGCCTCACCGCAAAGAGCACACGTTGCTGTCTCAGTTCGAGGCTTCGGACAGGTATCAGAGGCATGGGGACCAGCGCATTTAACACACCTAGCCTGGTGAAAACAGTAAGCTTTTGTGTGCCCCAAGTTTTGACATTTGGTGTATTGTACGATGCTTGTTTTTTTTCTTGGTTCTTTGAAACGGACTGTAGAGTAGACCAATCGATTAATATGAAATATTTCAGAGATATTTTTTGCGGGTTCTAGATCAATGAAAAATAGTGGTAAACTATATTTTTCTGTCGGGTTTGTAACGGGTGAAACATTTCTAACGTTATGTCCAAGTTCTTCCATTTCTCTTATGATGGCTTCTTTAGGTGTTGAGTGTGTTGGTTGAGTGAAGTCCTCTCAAGACCACTCGGTATGATTTTTCTTCCTTTAATTGGTAACAGTGGAAGTCGTAATTGTTTGCACTCAAGTAATTTATTAGCTTTTTGTAACTATCCTTAAAAGTGGTGTTGATTTTGATGTCATTATGTCTCGAAAAGCAACGAAAGTTAGACTGCCCAATCAAGTTGGCTATTTCTCGACCGAAGGATATTAAGTCGCTAATTTTTGAGACGAAAACAGGTGGTGGTTTTGGGTTTGTAAGCCCTTGGGCCGAAATCTCATTTAAGTTTTTAGCTGCAACTGAGTTGTTGCTTTTAGAAGCAGACAGAGTGGTAGAGGCTAACTGTGCGGTAGAATTAGAAATATTTATAATAATAGTAATAATAGACTTACCGAACCCGAAGGTTCGATGCCGATACCACCAAACTTCGCCTGCACAGACTGTGCCGTGATGAAAAAATATCGCACGAGTGAATTATCAACTTCTTCAAATATATAAATAAATAATATAAAGTACAACAGTGCACATAATAATAACTGCACAATTAATAATACTATGAAGTTTGATTTTTAAAATATGAAACGTAAATGGTCGTAATCATCTACACTAGTGAAAATCGTTTACACAACTAACGAAATTATTCTGTTTACATTGTTGATCGAAATAAGTGCAGGTTTAAGTCCCTCCCTATTAGATAAGGTCTCAAAACAACATAGACTTTTACGTGACACCTTATTTCTGGTAACATACAATTATTTTATTCAATAAGATTTAATATACAGTTCTATGTGATTGAGCTTTATATTAAATTTCTAATGATGTTATTGATTCATTAGAAACCTTTTTTTTTCTATTTTCAGAAGACGAAAACATTATCGAAAAATCAGATGATAATGGAAACAGTAGTAGTGAAGTTTCGGATAATGATGAAGAAAATTAATGTAAAAACTATTGTAGATTACATTAAAACTAATAAAATATATTGCATTTATCATTTTTATTTCATGTCACTCGCACCATAGGCATTTACGTAACACCTCTTACTCGCAGGCCGTAAGCAGCTTCCCCCTCGCTTGCCAAGTTCTCATGTTATTCAAAACCGCCTCTCATTGTACATATTTGTTCTAAAACATTTACTCAAAAACATATCCAAATTTCAACTATACAGGAGAAAGTTTATTTTACCTCATCAACTTTAATAAATTCGCTTGTCACATACTTTTTCTCATTTTAATCGCCTATAAATTTTTTTATAGATTTTTTTATAGATTCACAATAAATAAACTACATCCTATTTAATTTTCAAGCTTACAGAAACAAGTTTTTTTCTCTATTTTTTTTTTACAATTTAAAAAATAAATTGTAAATGTCGTGGAGGGCTGACGCCTGCCAGGTCATGGCTATTGCCCTTAGAATGCTGTAAATCATAAGTGTATATATTTCTAACCTTACAGGAAGATCGTTACTCCGAGGGTTCACTAGTTTTGGACTATCACTAGCTCTCCAGCTATAAATCTGGATGCCTGGAGCGTGTACAACGGGGATGGACAGAGGATTTGAATTGTAGAAGGCAAAAATGTATGATGGACGACGGGATTGGATAACTTGGTAAAGGAATGACGTAGGGAAATGCTTGCGACAATTGGAAGGGTAATGCCATTTCAACTCGCCATAAAATTGGGATAAGGAGGTGTCCCCAAGGGCCCCCGAAGATAAATCGAACAAATCAATTAATTAAGCGTTTTGTTTTTACCTTGAGATCCCGAGGCACACCACCGGATACCGTACAGCAATAGTCGAAGTGGAGAAATATTAGACAGGTGAAGAGGAGTTTTCGGGTTTCATTCGGGAATAACTAGGTGGCGGAGGGAATACAGTCGCTTTAAGGTTACATTTCGGAAATATGAATTTTGAAGGATAGAGTTTGGTCGAAGGATTTATAACTCCCAGATTCCTGACAGACGGTTGGAACTTTATAGGATTACTATTTAAGAAGAGATTTGGGATATGTGGAACAGCTTACAGAAGGTATGGGATCATATCACAATTGCTTTTGATTTTTCAACATTTAGGTTTACCTTACTGCCTACAGCCCAGTGACCCTCTTGCAGTTGGTAATAGGTCGGAAGGTGGGAAGGAAAGATATATTTGGAAATCGTCACCATAGAGGTGGTATTTAGAGTGATGGATAAGGAGAGGGAAGTCATTAACGTAGATAGCGAATAGGGTGGGGGATAGAGACGATCCCTGAGAGACATCACAGGATAGAGGCAGGTTACTTGAAAGAGGATTGTCTACTACTGCATACTGGGAACGATCGGAGAGGAAGGATTGAAGCACTGTTGGATACTGGAAAATTTTGGAGTTTGGTAAGAAGGATACTATGTTCAACCGTGTCAAACGCCTGTGAGAAATCTAGGAGGATAAGTAAAGTTAATTTTTGGTGATCAATGGCGTTTTGGAGGTCTTGTGTTATCTTAAGGAGAGCGGATTGGGTAGAAAAAACCGGTCGAAAACTAGATTGGAGAGGACTAAGGAAGGAGTTTTCTTCAAAGAACTTTGATAATTGGGTTTGAACAAGGCGTTCGAGCGGTTTTTAAAGATTGGAGGTTATAAAAATAGGACGGAAATTTTGCGGTGAGGAAGGAGTCGGAACTTTATTTAGTGGTCGGACGAGGGCGGTTCTCCAGGAAAAAGGAAAGGTGAAATTTTGCAGAGAGAAATTATAAATATGAAATAGTACTGGTATGATGGGAGGCTAGATAATTCTGTAATTTACTTGATTTTAACTTATTTTTTCTGTTTTTAAAGAGTTTTTACCCACTTTATAATGTTACGAGAATGGTACCCAAAAATCACTACAAAAATCTTTTTTTTTTTTTTTAACGTTCATTTACGATCAAATTAAAAATAAAAGTGCAACAGTTTACTCTGAGTAATCCTAGAGAGAGGACAGTTCCGCTCCGAGGGATTTGCAGTACTTTGTCAGATAAGAACCTTACTTTATATTTACTTACTTTTATTTTTTACCAGCTAAAAATTTCACTCCACATATTAGTTCTGTTTTATTATATATTACCTAATTAAACGGAAATTATTCCGTCCGTCTGAATAAGTCGAATAATTGGCAATAGCCGGTAGTACGGTCCCACTATGGGGCCCGATTGTGATGGGGGGGACAAACCACCTCCCATTACAGCTACTAACGAATTTAATCATAATAACTCCTTAATTTTTCAAAATATAAAATATTTACATTATTTCAAAGGACCATACATAGTGATTGTTAGACGACACTAACTCTATTTTTTTTCATGATATGAAATTAGGGAAATTTTTAGGCTTAAGTAACACTCATGTAAACAGTGTCCAAAGAAAAAACAAAAATCAAATTGAAATCGACTTTCGACCGTATGATATCGCCAACCGGTTCCTAGAAAATCCTTTTATCACAAGCAATAATCTCAAAGCATTTATACCTTTACAATACGCATTAAAGTTCGGAATAATAAGAGATGTTCACACTTCTATAACCGAAAGGTTAAACGATTTAATGGAACTATAAAAAATAATTCCGGGGAAATAAATAAGATGTAAACCGGAACTATTCAAATTACTTTTCACTCCCAGAAACTTTCTGGAAGCGTTGCTTTATATCTAGCTCTTCAAAAAGTCGTGCCTTATATATCTAAGCCTAGATCCTGTGAAAAGTGTCTCCGTTATGGACACCTCAAGGAAAAATGCCGAGGTAAACAAAGGTGTCAAAATTATGGGGATTACGAACACACTAATAGTGACTGCACCAATCAAATAAAATGTGTTCATTGTAAATTATCAAACAAACGACATAAATTGTTCTGAAAAGAAAAGGCAAGAAAAAATCAAACAAATAATGGCGGAAAAATCATTAAGCTATAAACAGGCCTCTGAACTCTTACCTATTCATACAAACACTATATTTTTTCTTTTAGATTTTCCTGAAATCGATAATAATACAAACGAATACAGTATCTTAAATTATAGAAATCCCAGAAAAAAGTTCTATCAGGCCAGGCCACAAACGTACAATGAGAAAAAACGAAAAACCGAATTTACAAACGAAACATTTCACTCTACGGACTTACAACACGAGAGTAATCAAAATAAAAAATCTTACATATAAGAATGATGGAGTTTTGTTGACCGTAGAGAAATTAGATGAGGAAGATGGTTGGGGGTGCGGTCATAAATTAAAAACACACAATTAAAAATAAGCGTTATTTTAATTATGTGCCGACGTTTCGGCCTACAATGTGGGCCTTCATCAGGGGTGACTCCGTGGAAGCTTTGCCTACAGAAGTCAAACGTTGACTTCTGTAGGCAAAGCTTCCACGGAGTCACCCCTGATGAAGGCCCACATTGTAGGCCGAAACGTCGGCACATAATTAAAATAACGCTTATTTTTAATTGTGTGTTTTTAATTTATGACCGCACCCCCAACCATCTTCCTCATCTTATTTACATATAAGAAAATCCCCACCGACAAGTGACTCTAAATATGTAAATATGTTGAATTCACTTATCAACAAAATTATGTCAATAGAAAATGAAAAAGAAACGGTGAATATCATTGGTCAAACTTTTTACAATTTCGTTCATGAAAACCAAGAAATTATTTCCAATATTACTATACTCGATAAACCTGAAAATAATAACATGGCCATATCTATATAGCTACCTTGAACCACTTATGGGGTAATAACCGCGAAAATTGTCTTTCATTTACCAGTATATGTGATCTAATGAACCAAGCCGGAGAATCTGCTATCCCACGAACAAAGATTCCCTATAAACCGAATTTTCATCCAAAAAGTTGGTGAAATAACGCGTTAAGCATAGCTAACAATGAAAAATTACGAGCCATAAAGGATTACAAACACAATATGAATATCGAAAACTAAAATCTAATGCGGAAAAAAATAAAATAAAATGTAAACTCTAATTTAAAAAAAAAAACCTGTACCACTACAACCCATGAAGGGTCTCGGGGCAAAGGCGCTATCATAACCTTGCGCAGAGGCAATATCGTAACCAATGAAGGTCTACTGAGGTGCGATTATTGCTAGTTGAAAATTCTAATTAAGAAAGCAAAAAAAGAATCGTGGAAAAAGTACGTTTAAACCATAAACAGCAGCATGTGGAACAAAGTAACAGCATTTAAAGGAAAATCAGCCAAAAAAGAAAACGTAGAAACCTCAAAGTTAGAAACTGCTTCCATGATCCTCCTACAGTTTCTGCAACATATTTGAACTAAGATATAGAGTTTCTTTTGAGCAACCCATCTCATGTAGCAACAATGATCCTCTGACCATGCCTCTACAATTAACTGAACTAGAAACAGTATTGAAAGGAAAGAAAGGTACTGCCACAGGTGTAGACGAAATCAACTATACCACGATACAGCTGCGACCACCGCTCTGGAAAGAACAATTAATTAACATGTTTAACCAAGTATGGTACAAATCCAAAGTCCCGAATGAATGGAGAATAATTCAGATTGTAATAATTCCTAAACCAGGTAAGGATCCTTCCCTTATATCATCTAACAGACCCATAGCACTAATCCCTTGTCTAGCCAAAGTTTTCAACCTGATAGTCAAACACAGGTTATAATGGTTTCTAGAACAAAACAAAATACTTAGCCCATATTGTTTTGGTTTTCGTAAAAATAGATCCACTACTGACTCAATTTGGTACTTGACAAAAAACATCTACAAAGCTTTCAACCAAAAAAGGATTCTACTTGCAGTTACAATAGACGTAGAAATAGCATACGACAATGTCAAATACTAATAGATAAATTAAAAGAACATGGTGTTACTCATAACCAATTGGATATCTAATTACCTATCAGTGCGCACCTACCTGATTCAAACCGATGAGGGACAGTGACATTTGATTCATATAATGGTTTATTCCAAGGAGACATCCTCAATCCCATACTATTCAATTTATACACTGAGCACATCACTAATAACCCACCAGATGACTGCGAAATCATACAATTTGCAGACGATTTCCTTATTTTCGCCATAGTAGAAACCCCAGATAAAGGAATACAGCTACTAAAAAGTGCTTATGATAGCTTAATACAAGGATTTAAAAAAATCGGATTAAAAATTTATTCTAAAAAAAGCAAAGTGATACAATTTACAAGAAAACGAAAATACGACTTAACAAGCTTTAACACCACCACTCCTAGCAATAGCCTCGTTGCGCAAGAAAAAATAAAATTTCTGGGAATGTCTTTTGATCGTAAGCTTCATTTCAAAACACACTTGACGAATATAAAGAATCATGCTCAAAAAAATGTCGATTTATTAATGGGGTTCCCACCCCCACAATATGCTCATACTTTACAAATCCATTGTCCGATCCATTTTTAACTACAGCTGCTTGATTTACAACGAAACGAAATCTCCTTCTTCTTCATCTTTCCTCTCTACCGCACAGCAGTGTGAGGGGGTCGCTTGTAGAGGCTGATCCAGGCATTCCTTTTCTGCGCCATTTCTCTTGCTGATCTCCAATCTATATCTCTTTTTCTGCAGGCCTTCCTGATCCCATTTTCCCAAGTCTTCCTGGGTTTTCCTCTTGGTCTCCTTCCCTCTACTTTTAGCTCATACGTTGCTTTTGCCACGCGATCCTCCGACATTCTTGAGACATGGCCGTACCATCTTAGCTGAATTTCTTCAACAATATCCTCGGCCGATCTGACATCAAGGTTGGATCTTATTATGGTATTTCTTACCCTATCTCTCCTCGTCCTACCCTCAATTTTCCTCAAGTAGCGCATCTCCATAGCCTGGAGTTGGCTTTTATGTTTAGTGGTGAGGGTCCAGGATTCGCTGGCATACGTCAATATAGGTAAGAAGGTTGTTTTGTATACTACCATTTTTGTATGTTTGGAGACCTTTCTTTTGCCTGTAAAGCCCTTCTTAAGAGATAGGAAACACCTTCCGGCAGACTTTATTCTTTCCTTTATGTCTTCGTCCACCCAGCCCTGCTCATTTAGATGTGCGCCCAGATACTTGAAGTTCTTTACGTGCTCAATCTTTTCTGCCCCTAGCCTCGTCCAATTCGGTTCTCTCTCCTTCCTATCCTCATTATTTTCGTTTTACGGGCATTTATTTCCATGTTTATCGGGTTAAGTGCTCCCTGGAGGACGCGAAGATTGAACTGGAGATCCCTTCCATTATTGGCTAATACGACGATGTCATCAGCATATGCGTGCATACTGAGGTGGGTAGGCGATAGAAGCAAGTTTCCTAAGCAGTAGGGTCTCATTCTCGACTTGGCTTTCTTTAGAGCTCCATCTAGGACCATCATGAACAGCAGTGGGCTGAGACTGCAACCTTGTCTGATGCCTTGAGATATCTTAAATTCTTTCGACAAATGGTTGCATGTTCTGATGATACCTCTCTGGTTCATATAAAGCCCTGATATGGCCATTTCTAATCCTTCATTAACTCTCCTTTCATTGAGCTCCCTTACGATGTCTTGTTTCCTGGCCCGATCAAATGCTTTGGCCAGATCAACAAAGCATGCCAGAACAATTTTATCCTTTTCTATTACTTTTTCAGCGATCTGCTGCATAGTGAATATAAGATCTTGGGTACTTCTGTTTGGCCTGAATCCATATTGTTCTTCTCCAATGTTTTTCTCAATTTGTCTCCTTGGCCTTCTCTCAAGGATTGCGGGATAGACCTTACTCGGGACGCTTAGAAGGGAGGCCTCTGTGGTTTTTACATTCTCTTTGATCACCACTTTTATATATAGGGAGAATGATGGACACTTCCCAATCTTTAGGAATCTTCTTTTCTTTCCATACTAGATTAAGGAGATGCTGGAATATTTCTTCACCTTTTGTTCCCATGTGCTTAATCATTTCCGGAGTTATTTCATCAATACCAGCTGCTTTCCCTAGTTGTAGTAGTTCTAGTGCTTCGGCTATCTCGTCTTCTGCTATATAATCCTCTTCAATGTAATTCACTTCCTGAGCTACATCCGAGTTATCTGTTGATATTCCGCTGCAGTCAAATAGGTCTATGAAGTATTCCACCCATCTTTACATGATTTCCTTGGATTCGGTCAGTACTTCTCCATCTTTATTCTTGACATGCTTGAGCACGGGCAGTTTCTCTTTGCGCATATTCTTGAGTGTTCTGTAAAACAGCTTCTGATTTTCTTTGTAATTTGCTTCCAATTTTTCTCCAAAGTCATCCCAAGCTTTTCTCTTTTGTCGCCTGACCATTTCCTTTACTCTTTTCCTCTGTTCTTTGTACTCGGAGTAACGAGTCATAGATTTTGTTTGGAGGTAATGCTTCCAAAGAACTTTTTTCTTTTTGGTTTCATTTCTTATCTCCTCGTTCCACCATACCGTTCTTTTGCTTCTCTGATTAGAGCTTGTTTTTCCACATACTCTCTCAGCAGCATCTCTGAGAATTCCCTTGAATGAGTTCCAACTTACCTCTATGTTATTAGAGTCCCAGGGATAGTCTCTGCTTTGAGCTTTCTCCTTAATTGCTGTTACGTAGGCCTGTCTTATTTCTTCTGAATTAAGTTTGTAGCTATTGGTCTTGTATGATCGCCTAATTTTATCTTTTCTGGTTGTGCTAACCTCTCTACCAATAATCATATCCATCTTCAAGAGAAAATGGACAGTTCCTATCTCATAACCTCTTTTGACCCTAACATCCAATGTTAGTTTTATTGTCTCTCTTGTGATCAGGAAATAATCTATAATAGATTTTTCGTCTCGGGTGGGCTCCACTCTTGTATATTGGTGGATTTTCATATGAGGGAATATACTGTTGGCGACCACTAATCCATTCGATAAGCATAAGTTTAATATTCGTTCGCCATTGTCATTTATAAGTTCCTCACCATACCTACCAAGGGCTCCATGCCACCTAATATGGTCTTTGCCTACTCTCCCGTTGAGATCTCCCATAGTAATAGGGGTATCCTTGCAGTCATCTAGGGTTCGTTGCAACTCTTCGAAGAATATATCTTTATCTGGCTTTCGCGTGTTTTCATTTGGGCCATAAATAATATGTAATGTGAATATGTTGGCTCCTAATTTTAGTTTCAAGACAAGAATTCGGTCACTGATCGCTTTCCAGTCAATAACGTGGGAGCTCAAGTCAGCGTGGAAAATACAGCCAACTCCACTTCTGGCATGTTCTTGGGGGTTCACCCCAGAGTAAATATGGACATAGTCTCCTATCCTTTCCTCACCTCTACCCTTTCTTTTTGTTTCTGTTAGGCCTAGTATGTGGACGTTTGTCCTCTTTATTTCATCTATCAGTTCCTCTTCCTTTCCTTTAATTCCTTTCACATTCCATGTACCTATTGATATAATCCTTTTTCCGCGCCGGGTTTTACTCCTGAAATACTGATCGGCTCTACTACTTTTGCTTTGTATCATTGGTGTTTTCTCGGACAGACAGGCTATGAACCTGCCATATCTAAAGCCTGATAGAGGGGCTGCCTCCTCAAAGCTGCCAGGCCAGCTCTCCAGTTGCTTCACGGCTTCGATGTTAACCAGCCACTACTTACCTGAGACTGTGCTAATCACATTACACCCATTCAGGCTGCAGCGGGACTCCCTCCTCCTTTTTATTGCAATCTCCTCTTATTAAAAAGTTAAATACTGCTCAGAATTATGCAATAAAAATATGTATTGGGGCATTTAAAACTACTCCTTTAATTGCACTGCTGAATGAAGCAGGAGAGATGCCCCTGCCCTTGAGGAGAGCCTGGCTCACCAAAAATTACATTATGAAAAGTTTTTCTGATCAAAGGCACCCAGCAAGAAAAGCAATTACCTCGACTAACATTTATTGTCCCCACATGAAATGTCTAATAACAGCAATGCAACCCTTACTTCAGGCAACACTAACTACTAAACGTCCCTTAGATTGAAACACACCGCTTCCTACTAAAATGCTGCAAATCAAGAGAAATCCCAAATCACCTACCACACACGGAAGGAAATCGTCATATAACCCAACCATATTAGAACAATTGGCTTTAAACACAATAGTAAATGATTACCCAGACCATTTTCAGATCTTCACGGATGCCTCCAAATCCGCCAACCAAACTGCAATAGCTGTTATTGATCCTGTCAAAGAATACACAATTTTGATCGCTCTACCTTTTAAATTCAGAATTCTTAGTGCTGACCTGTATGCAATTCTCAAAGCAATTTGTTACTGTCAACGTGAATACTCAAACGCCAATATAGTCATATTCACAGACTCGGGATCCTCGTGCAAACTATTGAAAAATGTTTATAAAAACAAATTAACAACATTCAAAGCTCTAGATATTATCCGGAATATACAAACCAGCAGCAACAGTAATAGCTTCCAATGGATACCAAGTCATATAGGACTGTCAGGAAATGAAGCGGCAGATAGAGCTGTCGGGGAAAAACAAACTACTATAGGAAATGCCAAAGTATCTCTCCAAGACCTTTTAAATTGTCTGCAGAAAGAAACAGTCCAGGAATGGCAGGAGAAATATGACTGGGAGTCACAATTTAAAGGTAAAGATTATTATCAAACCCAGCCAACCGATAGCCTGATACCATAGTTCTCCAAGAACCAACAACTTGATAGAAAATAAGTATAAGAAGAATGTGCTGTACGACAACATAATCACGAAGGTGTCTGTGAGGTTGACGGGGCCGACCAGAACGCCTAAGATGCTGGTTATTACTTTGTTCAAGTGGTTGATTAGGGTCTGTTTCTACTCTGGTTCAATATCAGAAATTTGATGGTTGTGGAAATTAAGAGGTAGAAGTTAATTTTCAGGAAATAGTTGACTTGCCAGCGTCACTAGATGGGGAAGCTGGTAGGTAACTGTTTTCGTTGGTATCTCCGTTCGCATCAGCTGGTTGATATGGCGTTTGCAGGTGAATCCGTCGTCAAGTTTCACAAGGTAATGGAGGGGTCCATACTTCTTTAGGATAGTTCCAAGGAGCCATTGTTGTTTCGAATTGAGTAATACTTCGATTGGACACGATCTCCTACCTTAAACTGCCTTATTCCCGGAATGATGACGGCATGACCATTTTCCTTATATGGTCTTATTGGATAGCACTTGATGTTTGGAATCCGACTATCTTGTGTTAAAAAATAGGTTTGTAGTTTTGGAATACAGCGTCGAA
Source organism: Piezodorus guildinii (assembly GCA_023052935.1). Lineage (NCBI taxonomy): Eukaryota > Metazoa > Arthropoda > Insecta > Hemiptera > Pentatomidae > Piezodorus > Piezodorus guildinii. The sequence goes on along the minus strand of CM041295.1, from coordinate 5,308,115 downwards.
AATCGAAAGTTTATTTATTTCCCTGGGATTGAAGCCATATTTTTGTCTAATTCATTTAGATTGATACAAGGTGCCGTATCCATACCCTACCTAAGAGAGGAGTGTGGCCAGCAGGAACAATAAATATTTCTTCACAAGAAATTTTATTATTATATTGTACATTTACGCGAATTTTACCCAGAGGTCGAAAGATATTATTTGTGTATAATCGAAATGTGCTGTACGACAGCTCAAAACTGGGATGAAGACTAGAATTGTGTTTCTTCTCAATTATATATGAATCAAATTTAACTTTAAAAAAAACAAACTAAGATTTGAATTCAATAAGAAATATTATTTTGGAGGGGGAAAGTTGTTATATTCATAACTATGGTTGAGATTAGTGATGGGCAAATACTCAAAAAATTTGAGTACTGATTACTGTAATCAAATGATGCTCGCTGCTGATTACAAAATCTACTCAGCTTTCCTCCTGATTACTTTCTATTTTCCTCTGTAATCAAAATTTTCGTACTTTTGAGTACTTGATTACTTGAGTACTTGATTACTTTTTTATATGAGGTGGCCAGAATAGAGTATATTACATACATCTATTAAGTTAATTTATATTAATAATTTCTTTAAGCCATCTTTTGTTTCATATTGTCGATTATTTTAAACTTTTCGTTAAAAAATTGATAAGGGTAATTTATTATTATTAAGATGGTGGGTTTATAGATTATTGTAAACTCTTCAGATAAAATCGATATCGGGGCCTATTATTATGTTTTTTTACACTTGGAATTTCATTTTAACTTTTTCGTATTTATTGGATACCAGGCTCGGTAGCTGCGTTCCCAAAGGTTCGTTACTGACTAAACCACTAATTTTAATCGCGCTCGCTCAAATATGGGTTTATTATAACTTTTTCGTATTTATTGGATACAAGGCTAAGTAGCTGCGTTCCCAAAGGTTCGTTACCGATTATACCATTAATTTTAATCGCGCTCGCTCAAAGATGGGTTTATTATTACTTTTTCGTATTAATTCGCTGTTATGCTCAGCTGCTGTGTTATGGGGGGTTCTAACCCGACCATTCTATTAATTATTCGTGTGCTTGCTCCAATATGGGTTTATTATAACTTTTTCGTATTTATCTAATACTAGACTAAATAGCTGCGTTACCAACGGTTCTTATAATTATCACACTTAATTTTAACATTTCTCCTTCCAGAATAGATTAATTTTAGTACTAATTTCTGTATTTTGTTTTCGGTTTGGCTGATAAACGTTTTATTGGTTTTAAGTGCGTTCGGATAAAAATTGATTTGTTTTAACTTCTTCGTGTTTCTTTTCTATGCTAATTTCTGTATTGGGTTTTGAGGGGTTTAGTTAGTGAATGTGTTAATGTTTTTTTAGTCAGATGGTCTAATATATGTTTATTTCGTGTTTTTTGTAACTTTTGATCTATTGGGTTACCGCTAATCCTTTTCATCAGGATAGAAATTTATCTATTTGGTTAATATTTTGGAGTATGATAAAAATCAGCTGAACACAACAAACTAAATCTACTCTAAAGCAACCAACTGAAATAATTAATACCATTAACAAAATCATTTAAAAAGTAAATATATTTTCAAGTATAAAAATAATACGAACATGTTAAAATAAACCTCTGCATGAGTTAGCGCCATTAAAATTAAAAGTATTATCTGTAACGAGCCCTTGGTTACGAAGCGACTCAGCCTAATAGCGAATAAATACGAAAAAGTCGTAATAAACCCATATTGGAGCGGGCACACGAATAATTAATAGAATGGTCGGGTTAGAATCCCCCATAATGCAGCAGCTGAGCCTAACAGCAAATAAATACAAAAAAGCTATAATAAACCCATATTTGAGCGAGCGCGATTAAAATTAATGGTATAATCGGTAACGAACCTTTGGGAACGCAGCTACTTAGCCTTGTATCCAATAAATACAAAAAAGTTATAATAAACCCATATTTAAGCGAGCGCGATTAAAATTAGTGGTATAGTCGGTAACGAACCTTTGGGAACGCAGCTACTTAGCCTTGTATCCAATAAATACGAAAAAGTCATAATAAACCCATATTTGAGCGAGCACGATTAAAATTAATGGTATAATCGGTACCGAACCTTTGGGAACGCAGCTACTTAGCCTTGTATCCAATAAATACGAAAAAGTAATAATAAACCCATATTTGAGCGAGCGCGATTAAAATTAATGGTATAATCGGTAACGAACCTTTGGGAACGCAGCTACTTAGCCTTGTATCCAATAAATACGAAAAAGTTATAATAAACCCATATTTGAGCGAGCGCGATTACAATTAATAGTATAATCGGTAACGAACCTTTGGGAACCCAGCTACCGAGCCTGGTATCCAATAAATACGAAAAAGTTAAAATGAAATTCCAAGTGTAAAAAAACATAATAATAGGCCCCGATATCGATTTTATCTGAAGAGTTTACAATAATCTATAAACCCACCATCTTAATAATAATAAATTACCCTTATCAATTTTTTAACAAAAAGTTTAAAATAATCGACAATATTAAAAAAAGATGGCTTAAAGAAATTATTAATATAAATTAACTTAATAGATGTATGTAATATACTCTATTCTGGCCACCTCATATAAAAAAGTAATCAAGTACTCAAAAGTACTAAAATTTTGATTACAGAGGAAAATAGAAAGTAATCCGGAGGAAAGCTGAGTAGATTTTGTAATCAGCAGCGAGCATCATTTGATTACAGTAATCAGTACTCAAATTTTTTGAGTATTTGCCCATCACTAGTTGAGATATCGATTATAAAACATCTGTAAAATGATCAAGATGTTAAATACCTTTGTACTACGGTTACCATTTTGTGTTAGCAATTTCAATAAAGGTGTTTACAGTTTTTCAAATCTCTTTCAATCTTACGAATAAGATACAACACTTCTGTTCGTAGGTTTCAGTCAATAAATAAACAATTTTATTTTTGCAACGTTTCGAAATGTATTGTTCTCATAATCATGCCTTAACAGTGGAAAAAAACAGAACATGAATATTTTATACAATAATTAATAAATGATGTTATTATTAGAGATATAGAAAAGAATAAATTGAACGATGAATAGATATACAGTAGGTAAATATATATTTTAATTAGAATTTGCATTAATGATAGCATTAGAAATTTACTTACAATTTTAGAACAAATAGTGTCTTAAATAGACATATGTGTTGACTATAAACATTGAAAGAACACTGATGCAAAGATACAATGGAATAGTTGTTTCTTGTTTTTCCACTCATAAGGCATGATTATGAGAACAATAAATTCTCGAAACGTTGCAAAATTGAGCACGATTAAAATTAATGGTATAATCGGTACCGAACCTTTGGGAACGCAGCTACTTAGCCTTGTATCCAATAAATACAAAAAAGCTATAATAAACCCATATTTGAGCGAGCGCGATTAAAATTAATGGTATAATCGGTAACGAACCTTTGGGAACGCAGCTACTTAGCCTTGTATCCAATAAATACAAAAAAGTTATAATAAACCCATATTTAAGCGAGCGCGATTAAAATTAGTGGTATAGTCGGTAACGAACCTTTGGGAACGCAGCTACTTAGCCTTGTATCCAATAAATACGAAAAAGTCATAATAAACCCATATTTGAGCGAGCACGATTAAAATTAATGGTATAATCGGTACCGAACCTTTGGGAACGCAGCTACTTAGCCTTGTATCCAATAAATACGAAAAAGTAATAATAAACCCATATTTGAGCGAGCGCGATTAAAATTAATGGTATAATCGGTAACGAACCTTTGGGAACGCAGCTACTTAGCCTTGTATCCAATAAATACGAAAAAGTTATAATAAACCCATATTTGAGCGAGCGCGATTACAATTAATAGTATAATCGGTAACGAACCTTTGGGAACCCAGCTACCGAGCCTGGTATCCAATAAATACGAAAAAGTTAAAATGAAATTCCAAGTGTAAAAAAACATAATAATAGGCCCCGATATCGATTTTATCTGAAGAGTTTACAATAATCTATAAACCCACCATCTTAATAATAATAAATTACCCTTATCAATTTTTTAACAAAAAGTTTAAAATAATCGACAATATTAAAAAAAGATGGCTTAAAGAAATTATTAATATAAATTAACTTAATAGATGTATGTAATATACTCTATTCTGGCCACCTCATATAAAAAAGTAATCAAGTACTCAAAAGTACTAAAATTTTGATTACAGAGGAAAATAGAAAGTAATCCGGAGGAAAGCTGAGTAGATTTTGTAATCAGCAGCGAGCATCATTTGATTACAGTAATCAGTACTCAAATTTTTTGAGTATTTGCCCATCACTAGTTGAGATATCGATTATAAAACATCTGTAAAATGATCAAGATGTTAAATACCTTTGTACTACGGTTACCATTTTGTGTTAGCAATTTCAATAAAGGTGTTTACAGTTTTTCAAATCTCTTTCAATCTTACGAATAAGATACAACACTTCTGTTCGTAGGTTTCAGTCAATAAATAAACAATTTTATTTTTGCAACGTTTCGAAATGTATTGTTCTCATAATCATGCCTTAACAGTGGAAAAAAACAGAACATGAATATTTTATACAATAATTAATAAATGATGTTATTATTAGAGATATAGAAAAGAATAAATTGAACGATGAATAGATATACAGTAGGTAAATATATATTTTAATTAGAATTTGCATTAATGATAGCATTAGAAATTTACTTACAATTTTAGAACAAATAGTGTCTTAAATAGACATATGTGTTGACTATAAACATTGAAAGAACACTGATGCAAAGATACAATGGAATAGTTGTTTCTTGTTTTTCCACTCATAAGGCATGATTATGAGAACAATAAATTCTCGAAACGTTGCAAAATTAAAACTGTTTATTTATTGACTGAAACCTACGAACAGTAGAAAACTATTTCACAACAAAAAATTATTTAATTAGTCAAAACAATTTCTCACATGCTAAAATGCATAATTGTACAAAAGGGTTTCCAAAATGGATGTTTATATATGATTGATACATTAATATAAATCAGAAAACTCGTAATTCTATTATTATTATATTGTACATTTACGCGAATTTTACCCAGAGGTCGAAAGATATTATTTGTGTATAATCGATATAAATTTGATTTTCTGAGCGGGAAATCGAGTTTCAGTGATTTGAACTGAGGAAGAGGTAATAATGTATACGCCGTTCCGGAATCTACTTCAAATACTTGTCCCCGATTTTCGATTTTCAGTTGTATGAAGCATTTTTCGTTATCTTTAAATTTGGATTGATGACTTTCGACAATGTCTACAACTTTGTTGATTCCAAAGTTTCTCCAGCGTTTTCATCATCTATCATATTAGTATTATAACTATGTCCCTGATTTGAAACTTTGGATGAAGGGGACAACAATCTTCTGAGACAAACGTTTTGGACGTGTCCCGAACGATGACAGATCAAACATCGAAGTGTTTGGGGATCGATAGTGCAATCGGATGCTTTATGTGGACGTCCACAGCGGAAGCACAACCCATCTATACCTAGCTCCCTGTAGTTCAGTTTTGGTCCAAGCTGATAATTTGAATTTAGTCTTTTAGAGTTGAGACGATTACAGGAACCTTGTGCCTTATACTTTTCGATATTTCCTCTCGATTTGGTCGACGCTTTGAAATTGTATGCACTTCATCGATGTTTAATGAAGTTCAGTGAAAAGCCATTTCCCGTCCGTCGATTTTGGAAGCTTCTAATGAGAGTGCTTTCCCTACCACTTCATCAAAATCGTTAATTTCCTATTGTAGAATTGATTCCCTGATAGAATTGTCATAGACCCCGGATAAACTGTGCTTGAAGGAGTAAGTTTGAAATGCTAACCTTACATTCACATGGAGATGTGAACGCACATTCGATTATGTCACGCCGTAAATCAACAACATAGTTAGCAATTGATTGGCCAATTTTTTTATAAGTAGCGAAGAATCTACGTTGGTCAACCAATACGTTTCGTTTGGGACATAAATATTTTTCCAGAGCCTCAGTAATTTCAGAGTAAGTTAACGTTTTTGGGTCTTTAGGTGCGATTATAGAAACCAGTAATTTGTAACGTGTTGCCCCGATAGAATTTATGAACAGTTGTTGACATATTTCCTCATTGCTTAAAACTCCTTTTAATTTCAGATAATTATCAAATCTTGCCAAATAAAGTTTGAATGATTCACGAGAAGGGTCAAAATTGGGTTAATAGATGAAGATGTTACTAATTGATGTTCCTTGGTAATTGTACTGGATTTGAGACTTTGGATTAGCAGTATTTGGCTTTCACGAAATACAGCAAGAAGTTGAGTGAATTGGTTAGCATCCATATTCCTTATATCGATTTGCAAATTTAGAACGAATGGAATATGTCGAATGAGCTGTAATTAGGTGAAATGCAAATGTTTTAAATATGGTATGACGCACCTTCCAATTGCTTTCTTCATCATTTTTTATATTTCAGTAGATGCGTCAATTTTGGAATCACGCGACTTTTTGATCGAATATTAACATTACTTCACCTCGTCACCAGTTTGTTGTATCTTATTAGTAAGATTGAAAGATATTTGAAAAACTGTAAACACCTCTATTGAAATTGCTAACACAAATTGGTAACCGTAGTACAAAGGTATTGAACATATTGATAATTTTAGAGATGTTTTATAATCGATTATCTCAACTATTGGGTTGATGCAAAATTAATGCAGGTTTTTAGTAGGTATTGTAAATACGCCATATCTTTACTTTAACCATATATATTTAATCAAAATAATTTCCATCTGAATCAATGCACTTTTGCCAACGTTCAACAAGCTTTCTTATTCCACCAGAAAAAAAATCCGAATCCCTGGACTCAATGAAATCACGAAAAGAATTTTCAATGTCGTCCTGGTTTTGAAATTTTTTCTCCCTCAAAAAGTTGTCCAGATGCCTGAAAAAGTGGAAGTCTGTAGGAGAGAGGTCAGGTGAATAAGGCGGATGTTGGAGAACTTCGTAGCCCAACTCGTGCAGTCGTCGAAGCGTTGGTTGTGCATCGTGTGGTCTGGCGTTATCGTGGAGCAGGATCGGCCCCTTCCGATTCATCAATGCTGGGCAAAGACGTTGCAATTTTTGAGTTCCGAGTTCCGCCGCCATTTCTCGTGTGGTTTTGGTTGGGTCTTCTTCCACTTTTGACCTCAGCTGGTCGTTGTCCAGAGCAAGATGACGGCCCCGACCTTCCTTGTCTTCGAGGTCGAAATCTCCTCTGCGAAACTTCTGGAACCAACGCTGCACCGTGCACTCATTAATAGCCCCCTGACCCCACACTTCATTAATATTACGAGCCGTTTGCGCAGCGCTGCGCCCTAATTTAAATTCGTAAAAATAAATTTGACGAAAATCGCACTTTGACATTTTCGATTCAAGACCTTTGAACACACTGAACAAAACGATTTTACTAAACAAATTCATGGTGAAAGAGAGGGTATTAGATAAGGTTTGTTTTGGTATAATAATGATCAATGTTAGGATTAGCTTTGTTTACACAATTGAAATTAAGATATTGCAATAGAGGAAACCTGCATTAATTTTGCATCAACCCAATATAATCATGAATATAAAAAGTAGAAAACTTAAATTATCAACACTCGAGAACTGATCAAATATATATAAAGCTTGAGTTATGGACACGCTTATGTTAAAAATTTATTTTTTTTCTTACTTTTTCTTTTACTTTTAATTCATGTGTTTCATACTTAACACTATTATAACATTACTCTAATTTATCAATGATTCTTTCGAAGAATCCAAGCTTATCAAGATCTTTCAATGAAAAACAGGTATTTTATTATGACTTAATAAATTCCTTATTTGGTTCCTCTAAACTATATTTTTTTCATAGGAACCATGTATTTCAGTATGGGACTGATCTGTAAACAGTTAAATTAATCAACTTTCTTTTTAAAAAATGTTTCAGACACTCAGCCCATTTTCTGATTGCTTTGCCTGCTAAAAGATTTTTCCGAACTTCTTGTACCATGCTTTTCTTTTCGTCATATGTTTTTGAACGCGGCGGACAGTAAAAATACTCATTGTGCATTCAGAAGTTCTGAAAAATTCATAAAAAATTAAGATTTACTTATTTGAGAAATTGTTTTCTTATTCGATGAATAATCAGTCTTTCATTTTAACATTTAATATTTTTTGTACGGTAATTTTTTTCTTTTATATTTTATTATTGTATTATTTACACTATATAGATAACTGTTTTTTATTTCTTTAAGCATATTACAACAAAACAAATATTATAAATATAAAAAACATTTGTAGAACTATGGTCTTTTAGACCGTCAGTCTGGAGCCGATCTGTAAAGTTTTACAAATTATATAATATTCAAAAACAGGTCACTCACTGATTCTATTAAACTTCTAACTGTATTCACTTATAAATAAAACAATAGTAAAAAAAAATAACAATAATCAATTAATATCACATATTAAAAGTTTTTTTTTAAATTATAATTAAATTCTTTAATAGGCCTATATCTATAAGGCCATGCTATTTTACAAAAATTGTATACAGACAACCAGTTATCACCATTGAGACATTTTATTACATCATCAACTTTTAGAGAATTCTTTCTAAAACAATTTTTTCTAATTTCAGACCAAACCGGACATACAGCTAGGAAATGAAATGTATTTTCTGTTTCTTTTTTATTGCGCAAGGAACACATCACACTACTATTTGAATAAAATCTGTTAAAGTTGAGATAAAGAAGTTCACATCTAACTTTGAATATCCATTTAACCCCATTAATGTTTAATTTATTATCATCAAGATAATGTGTTCCATAATCATAATTTAAGTTTTTATACAGATACATTTTTTCCGAAACTGAAGCCTTTTGTACATATTTTAATTAGTAAATTTCTGTTAACGATACTCTAAATTCCTGTAGGATTAAATCCCATTTATTTTGATTGTCAAGTTTAATGTCTATGTCAATATTATGTTTTTCAGCTATTTCTCTTAAATCCCTTATCCTAAAGGTATACTTTTTATTTAACAACTTCATTATTTATTAAATATGGTAGCCTATTTTTTGTCAGGTTTTTAACTTTTATAACATAATTATACTGTATTTTCAAGGTTTCTATAAACATTGGTACTATTTTGGTTTCTAAATGTATTAAGTAGGAAGGGGTGGCTTGCGGCAAGCTTTTTTTTTTTTTTTTTTTTTAATATATTTATTGGTATTTACAACTGTATAATAAAATACATTTAGTAAATGTGATACAAGATAAGTTGACATGATTCATATGTAGGGATACTACCCATTGGCAGCTCCCCAAAGACTACGTTAAACAAGAAGGTCTCGGGGCCATCTTCTTTTCAGACGTCTCGGAGGATTATCAGGGATTGTAGAGGAAGCAAGGATTGAAACTAGTGGGTTAGAGTGGGAATGGAGTTTGTCATGAAAGGAGTGGTACCTGGTTCAGGCCAAGTCAGCAACAAAGGGAATATTAAGGTCTTTATGGATGAGTTTATTTGTGACAAAATAAGGAGCATTGAGGATTTTTCGAAGGATTTTGGATTGTAAGGATTGGAGACGAGATGAATTTGATGGTTTAGTAGAGCCCCAAATCTCTACTCCGTAAGTCCATATTGGTCTTATGATACTCATGTAGATCAGTCTTTTGTACTTAAGTGGAAGGTTTGAGCGTTTGTCCAATAAGTGTTGAAGTAGTCGAAAACGTCGAGCAGTTTCTTGTCTTTTCAGTCTTGTATGAGGGTTCCAAGTGAGACGTTTGTCCAGGTGCAGTCCTAGGTATCGGATCTGTTCAACTAGGACAAGAGGAGTGTTATTGAAGGATACTGTTGGGCAGGTTGTCATAGGTTTATGACGAAGGGTGGCTTGCGGCAAGCTTTTTTTTTTTTTTTTTTTTAATATATTTATTGGTATTTACAACTGTATAATAAAATACATTTAGTAAATGTGATACAAGATAAGTTGACATGATTCATATGTAGGGATACTACCCATTGGCAGCTCCCCAAAGACTACGTTAAACAAGAAGGTCTCGGGGCCATCTTCTTTTCAGACGTCTCGGAGGATTATCAGGGATTGTAGAGGAAGCAAGGATTGAAACTAGTGGGTTAGAGTGGGAATGGAGTTTGTCATGAAAGGAGTGGTACCTGGTTCAGGCCAAGTCAGCAACAAAGGGAATATTAAGGTCTTTATGGATGAGTTTATTTGTGACAAAATAAGGAGCATTGAGGATTTTTCGAAGGATTTTGGATTGTAAGGATTGGAGACGAGATGAATTTGATGGTTTAGTAGAGCCCCAAATCTCTACTCCGTAAGTCCATATTGGTCTTATGATACTCATGTAGATGAGTCTTTTGTACTTAAGTGGAAGGTTTGAGCGTTTGTCCAATAAGTGTTGAAGTAGTCGAAAACGTCGAGCAGTTTCTTGTCTTTTCAGTCTTGTATGAGGGTTCCAAGTGAGACGTTTGTCCAGGTGCAGTCCTAGGTATCGGATCTGTTCAACTAGGACAAGAGGAGTGTTATTGAAGGATACTGTTGGGCAGGTTGTCATAGGTTTATGACGAAGGGTGAAGGTTATTTGGTGGGATTTATTGGAATTTATTTTTATTCTCCAATTCTGACACCATACTTCAAGGTCTCTGATATGGGATTGAAGAGTTTGGGAGGCAATAATTGGATCGTTGTTGACTGATAACACACAAGTATCTTCAGCATAGGTAGAAAGGAAAGTGCTAGGATGGAATGGGATATCAGATGTATAAACTGTGTAAAGGATGGGTCCTAAAATACTGCCTTGAGGAACACCTGCATACTGATTAAAAAGGGATGAATAGGAATTATTATGATTTACTTTGAAGGACCTGCCTGTGAGATAGGACTGGATAATGAGGAAGTATGTAGGTGGAAGGAATTTACGGAGTTTGTAAAGCAATCCCGGGTGCCAAACTCGGTCAAAGGCCTGTTCTACATCGAGAAAGGCTCCCGTGCAGTACAATCCGCGATCTAATGTAGACGAGACAACGTCCACCACACGATGGCATTGCTGGATAGTGGAGTGGGATGTTCGGAAACCAAACTGATGATCTGGGATAATGTGATTGGAATCAAGGATGGGAAATATGCGTTTAAGCAGAAGTTTTTCCAGGATTTTACCCATGATGCATATAACAGAGATAGGACGGTAGGAGGATGGGTATTCAGGAGGCTTTTTGGGTTTGGGGATCATTTTAATGATGGATAATTTCCAGGAAGCGGGAAAATACGTGGATCGGAGAACGGCATTACAGATGTAAGTGAGATATAGGATGGCTTTTCGAGGAAGTAGTTTTAGGATATGGGAAGTTATAAGATCATGTCCAGGAGCTTTGCGAGATGGTAAACTCTGGATGATGTTTGATATTTCGGATGGATGGAACGCTTTAGGGGGAAGATTCATTTGGAGGGGAATATCCAGTTCTGTTTCAATGCATTCGAGGTGATGAGGATTAAGGATATCAGGATGAGGGTGCGGCTAGCTAAATAATTTCTTAATGAAGTAATATAGAAGTTTTTCACATTCAATATATTCTTTACTTCCCCATGCTTCGGCACCATATCCTATGAATGATTTAAAAACAGCATTGAATACTTGAATTTTATATTTATAGGCTATACTATTGTTTAGTAGTAAATTTTTTCATATGGTGTTTATTGCTATTTTAGCTTTTGATAGCTTCTGCTGCAAAAGTTTTTTCAATGATAAGGTAGGTGTAAGAACAACACCTAAATATTTATATTCGTTTACTACCTCTATTGCTTGTCTCTTGAAAAAACATTTTTCGTTTCGGCCTCGTTTACCCCCACAATTTCTGAAAATTACTATTTTGGATTTATTCAAATTGACCTCTAAATTCCATATTTGACAATATTTCTCTAGATCATTTATCATTAACTGTAGAGTCGTAGGATCAGTAGCCACCAGTGTAATATCGTCCGCATATGCCAGTAATTTTATTTTTCTTCCATTAAAGTTTATGCCACCGCAGATGTTGTCTTCTAAATCATTTATGAAGCATGAAAACAAAAAGGGACTTAAAACACACCCCTGCCTTAGTCCGTTCGCGGTCTTGAACTGGGAGGTTAAGCCCTGTTGGCTCCAAACTCTTGTTCCCGCTTCCTCATATAGATTCTTTATTATACGGAGTATTCTATTAGATATTCCAAGTTGGCTCAGTTTATAAAATAGTGCCTGTCTATCGATTCTATCAAAAGCCGCCTTAAAATCAATGAAAAAGCTATACACTTTTCTTCTTTTTATTTTTAAATTAAGTTTTATAATACTCATTAAGGAGAATATATTATCAATAGTTGAATACTGTTTTCGAAAGCCTGCCTGGAATTCGTTAATTATATTATTAGCATCTGCCCATTCAGTCAATCTTAGATTAATTAGAGCCGTAAATAGTTTGCTAATTGTATTGCCGAGTGTTATACCTCTATAGTTTTGCACTAAATATTTATCTCCTGTTTTATGCAATGGCAAAATCATATATTCTTTAAAACCATTAGGTACCTCTCCCACATCTACAATTTTATTAAAATATTTTAACAGACAAGTTAAAAATTCAACAGGTGCATTTTTATAGAACTCGTAAGGGACACGGTCAAGGCCAGGTGCTTTGTTTGCTTTAGTCTTGTTTATAATGGCTTTTAATTCAGCTAGTGTAAAAGGATTATCGAGAAATGCATCCCGTAGTAGTGGTTCAGCATATTGTATACATACTGGGCTTAGTTGTTGGTTGTACATATCATTAAAATAATCTTCCCATTCCTCAGCTCTTATCTCTTTGCCTATCATGAAAATCTGATTTTTAAATTTTTTAATCAGGTCCCAAAAGCCTGTCTCTTATATTCTTAAACTTATATATAGTTTCATTATAATGTTTTTTTTTTTTTTCTCTGCATAACTGCTTATAGTACTTTTTATGCTCACTATACAATAATCTGTCTTCCAGTGTATTATTTTTCCTGTATCTATTTAGAAGTATAAATGACTGTTTCCTAACTTTTATACATTCCTTGTCAAACCAAATTTCTTTTCTATTTATTTTCGAGCTGTAGCTGTTATTTATTGATGATTGTTTAATAATATTAACCAACGACTCTACTGTATTAATCATGATATCTTCTTCCATCAGCATTCTAGTTGGCATATTTTTTGTAATTTTACATTGATATTTTTCTTTTATTTCTAATTCCCAATTTAACTTTGGAGGTAATTTTACCATTTTTTCACAATTTTTATTTAATTCTGTTTCTAATGTGATCACTAAGGGCATGTGATCTGAGAATATTTCATTTTCCACTTTAAAATCCTCTTTTAATGATAATATGTCCCTAGAAACGCAGCAGTAGTCTATTACTGATGATCCTTTTGAGGTGATAAATGTAAACTCTCCCTTGGAATCACTTTTCACTCGGCCATTTAATATTACTAAATCATGTGTATCCAATGCTTCAACTAACTTTTTTCCTCTTGTATCCAAAATTTTATCTTTTGAGTTCCTATGTGGACTAACGACTGTAGTTTCAAATTTTATGCTATTTTTGGGAAGTTTTTGTATATATCCTGTTCTGGAATTCATATCTCCTATTACGATATAATTTATTTTTTTTTCGTCTAGCATTTTAAGTAACATCAAAAAATCGTCCTCCCATTTATTCAAATAAACCGGTATTAAATGAACTACCCTGTGTTTTATGCTCATTTTTATAACGTGCCTGTCCAAAATTTGTGCAAATACAGCAAGATTTTTTATTTTCCTCGATTCTTTTATACCTATCACACAACCACCACTCGCTCTACCAAATGTCACTTCTCTTGTTGCCGGAATCCATTTAAGTTCGTAATTTTAAAAATATTTTTCAAATTTATCGATATTATGTTTTTCTATAAATGTTTCACATAGAAATATTAAATCAAAATTTGTAAGGAAGTCGAAAAAGTTTTTGTTTTTAGAGCCTAATCCATGGACATTATAAGATAATATTTTTAATTCCCCAAACTTTGTAGGGCTTTTGTTATTTACCTGTAAGCCATACAGCCTATTAGATGGGTATTTGTACATATCTTCTTTTTTCTCGTTACAATTCGATGGGTCGTGAGATTACCGATTAAAGTTCCTTTGTAGATCTCCTTGTTTCAATTTTTCTTCAAACTGGCTACTGGTTTTGTTTTGATGTTTTGTCACGAAATCGAAACTGTTCTAATTTTTCGCCCATTTTTTTCCGTTTATTAACTTGAGTTGGTGTTGAATTGAATTAGATGAGGGCCTTCCTTCACCAAAATTCGATAATAGTTCTTCGATCTCCGAAATGCGGTATCTATTTTCCTTTAGTTTGAAAAACTTTTTCTTATATGTAACAGAGGGATCTAAATCATATAATCTTTTAAGTAGGAATATATGCGTTTCCCTTCGTCTCTCCCTTCTATTGTTTTATCGTGTATTATCAAAATATTATTTTCTCTAAATACTTCTTTCTTCTTCATTATCTCTAGTTTTACTAAATAACTATTTAGGGAAATTAGGATTGGTCTAGATTTATCATTTATTTTCTTCCCGAGTCTAAAACAGTTGTTGATTATATCTTTTGTTAAATTGATCTCAAAGCTTGATAAAACCGATTCTACAACATCCACCACATTTCCGACACTGGAATCCTCTTTTTGAGGTACATTAAACATTATTATACTATTTTTTCTTTCCATTCTCTCGAGATATTTTATTCTTTCTTTCAACTGATGCTTTTCTTTTTCAAGTTCATCTGTTTTTTGTTTTTTTTTTGCATCTTTAAGTTCAGATGTAATATTCTCTAAGAACGTGTAAACTTTTTCCATAGCTTCTTTAATTAATTTAGTTTCATTATTATTATTGCGGATTTCCGTTAATATTGATTGGAGCGTGACAGATTCAGTTTCTTTTTGCATATTGTATTGATTTATTACAGTATATTAACAATGAATTAATGGCTTATTCTCTGAAGATTCTAAATCAGTAATCTCTCAAATTGAAGCAGATAAGGTGTGCTGTAAAGATGAACCACTCACCGGTGACGTATTGAACGTGCTTGGACGGGTAACTTTCCTGTTCTAGGTCCCCTCCTTTAAGCTTGTCGAGGTATGGTTGTTATAATGGACAAGAAATAGTATCAGAAGGCCTCGACAATTGCGTATTCATGCAAGGAAGAGCGTTTAATGGAGATGACATTAAAAGAATTAGCAGAAAGGACTGGTTAGGATGAATTACACTCTGTGTGGTAGAAGCACGCCAGTAGTGTGGATAGGGAGAGAATTCGCCCTGCGTGGTAGTAGCACGACAGTAGCGTGAATAAGGAGAGAACTCGCCCTGCGTGGTAGTAGCACGACAGTAGCGAGGATCAGAAGGGAACTCGCCCTGCGTGGTAGTAGCACGACAGTAGCGTGGATAAGGAGGAAATCGCCCTGCGGGGTAGTAGCCCGACAGTAGCGAGGGTAAGGAGGAGTCAAGGTAGAAGAAGTAAGTGAATTAAAGATAGACCACAATGTGTTACAAAGGCAGAGTAAATCTGACCTAGGGAGATACCCGCTTGGGTGATCTGAAGAGCTGTGCCAGCTCTTGAGGATGTTAGTCATCTATGTCGATAATTGACAGTGAGAGCTTTGCTAGCAGACTAGGGTCTTGGCCCTAGGTCAAATTACCTTGAGTGCTTTATTTATTCTCATAAAACAGTTATATCGGTATAAATAGTTACAATGATATTAATTAACAACAATATACAATTTCATAGGATATAGCGTCTTCTTATATTTCCCAGTGAGTCATATGGACGCCGCTAGCGCTATCTGTGAGCGAGCGTGTGTAGCATCCGCCACAGGACTCCCCTCCTTGTTGACGGAGTCAGTATGGGGTCTTGAAGAAGTTGTCTTGGTTGGTTGCCCCGCCTTTGTTCCTATGTTGGAATCCAGGTCTGCGTTTGGGGTGAATATCTGTTCGGAGTCATTAGTCGCTCGACGAACTGCAGAGTCTTCTTAATTGGTGTGGTTCGGAGCAGTGAGTCGCTTGACGAACTGTTGGTTCTTGTTTGATGTGGTTCGGAGTAGTGAGTCGCTCGACGAACTGTAGATCCTGGTGGGTCGGAGCAGTGAGTTGCTCAACGACCTGATGATTTGTGAGAACCTCTAGTCGCCTCACAGACTGTAGTTGTTAGTATCCCAGCTGTTTAGGGAGTTGTTGTGCTCAGCAGGATTGGAGATGCATCATATTGCCGCTTGGTGCCAAGTTTAGGCTGCTAGGCCGGATGACTTCGGTTTTCCGCTGTGGGTAGAGTCGAAGCATCTGGTATACCGCTAGCTGGCCGGATGTCTCCGTGTACCTCGTTAATGAGCATTTGTACCCTGCGCCGATTTAGTGCCAATTTGGACATGTTTAGGCGGTGAATGTGGTACTTTTGATTTGATTCAGCCTCCGGAGCGAGTTTATTCATTTGGAAATTCTGCTGGAGATGTTGTCTAGGGCGAATTGCCTCTGGTTAGTGATGACGACCTATGGCCGGTTTACCTATGGTAATATGTCATCCTTCTCGTGAGTGTGGGCCGGTTGGCTGACATCTCTTGTAGAAGTTGGTATTCTTCAGGCTGTTTAGCGCTGAGTTAGTAGTAGTCTGATTTGGTGCAGCTGTCTGAGACCTCCCGTAGGACCATAGGGAGTAGTTCCAGGCATGCATTGGTAGAGTCTAGCCGTGAAGGTCGTGGTCGTGTTGATCCATGAAGTAGTCAGGCTGGTTGTTGAAGCTGGCCATGTTGACAGTCTTAGCTGGTGCCGCTTGTAATGTTGGTGGTCTATCTGCGATGTTTAGTCTTGATTCCTTTTTCTCTCCTTGTTGGTTAAGTTTTGGCTTCTCTATCCGTGCTATTACAATTGTTGATTTTTACAATTTTGTTTTGTTACATTTTTGTGTTTGTTTACAAACGTTTTATCTGACAATATTCTCTTTACATTTTTACAAGTCAGTTCAAAATTATTACATTACAAGTTTTCGATTTTTACAGTGTTACAATTATACAAAAGTAGGTGACAGGCTGTGCTGATCGTTATTTATTTTCCAGCACTTCATTTTTTTTTATACAAGCCTTAGTATACCTTTACAATTTTTTTGTCTTTTTTATACAATATTATGAACAAGTTGGGGTAAATGGTAATAATTTACACTCATATGTATGTCAGTCTCTTTTAAAATCATGCATTATGTAACCTCTTTGAATTTCATTTTAAATGAAACTCTTATAATCTCATGCATTGTATATATCGTCTGACGACTATTGGTCAAGTCAAGATTTAAATTATGTCGGGCTTAAAATCACATCGGATTTTTAATCACGTCGGGTTACCACTTGTCGAGGTTGAGGTATTTACTTCAATGTCAGGTCTTCAGAAGGCCTCGACAATGCCTGTCCAATAGGAGTAAGGAGATGGAGTAGGATTCGCTCAGCGTGGTAGTAGCACGGCAGTAGCGAGGGTTGGGAGAGAAATCGCCCTGCGTGGTAGTAGCACGTCAGTAGCGAGGGTTAGGAGAGAAATCGCCCTGTGTGGTAGTAGCACGACAGTAGCGAGGATCAGAAGGGAACTCGCCCTGCGTGGTAGTAGCACGACGGTAGCGAGGATCAGGAGAGAATCACCCTGCGTGGTAGTAGCCCGACAGTAGCGAGGGTAAGAAGGAGTCAAGGTAGAAGAATTAAGTGAATTAAAGATAGACCACAATGTGTTACAAAGGCAGAGTAAATCTGACCTAGGGAGATACCCGCTTGGGTGATCTGAAGAGCTGTGCCAGCTCTTGGGGATGTTAGTCATCCATGTCGATAATTGACAGTGAGAGCTTTGCTAGCAGACTAGGGGTCTTGGCCCTAGGTCAAATTACCTTGAGTGCTTTATTTATTCTCATAAAACAGTTATATCGGTATAAATAGTTACAATGATATTAATTAACAACAATATACAATTTCATAGGATATAGCGTCTTCTTATAGTTCCCAGTGAGTCATATGGACGCCGCTAGCGCTATCTGTGAGCGAGCGTGTGTAGCATCCGCCACAAGCTGTTTCAGTAGATCAAAAATTAGATCAAAATTGTGCACGGAAACTTCTTTTTTTCTAATAAAAAGTTAAAGTTCACACGAAAATACACAACTGACACAAATTTTAACACAATCGGACTAGATTTAACCACTAAAAAAACACTCTAAACGTGAGCTCGATTTAAACCTCACCACGGTCAACAGTCGACTCCCAATTATCATTTACACTATACTGACCCATCCACATATTCTCATAATTTTTTTTTAACATTTCAAATATTTCTCTTTGCAAAATTATTCGAATGTTAAGTTTGTACTTTATCGCCTTATTTTAAAAACATTTCTATCCGCGGTTCGGTATCTGTTACATGAGAGAGATCATAAAATTATGTTGAAGAATAGTGAGAATATGAATATTTGAAACCATTAGACAACAGGATATTACGATTTCCGAATACTTTTGACACTGAATGATCTTGTAAATCTACTTTAATAATTGGATATTTAATGTATACCCGGAGCGGATTTTTCAAGAGGCTTTAGAGTATACAAAAAGCAGAATTAGGATCAACGGCGAGTATTTTAACAATATACGGTACGCAGATGATACAGTGAGAAATACGGACTGTCAACTTCAAAAAAACAAAATATATGGTTGTGTCAAAAACAACAAACATGCTGGCCAACTCGCAATAAATAACCAACAAATATAAAGAGATCAGACTCTTACTTATCTCGGAACAAAGATATTTTAAACATGAGATCACTCTATGGAGATTAAATGCAGAATAGAGAGGGTCAGAGATGCTTTTCTCAAAATGTCAAAATCGTTCATATGTCATGATCTATCACTGCCAACTAAGATCAGACAATTGAAGTGTTATGTCTTCCAAGTGCTGCTCTACAGGGTCGAATCCAGGACTCTAACTGAAGCCTCCTCTGCAAAACTTGAATCGTTTGAGATGTAGATACCGACGTATTTTAAGAATACGGTCCATTGTATTCTTAAAATACGTCGGTATCGTATCACCAATCTTATGGTCTTAGTGTAGGACCTATCTAATGGGTACAGAAAAGGATCTGCTGTTTTTAATAAAATCACGTAAGCTGGAATATTTGGAACATATAATGAGAAACAGCCAGAGGTATAACTTGTTAAAGTTGATTTGCGGGACAAGGTGGAGGGCAGGAGGAGGCCTGGTAGGCGAAGGATATCGTGGTTAAAGAACTTGCGTACATGGCATACACTACAACGGTAGGCCTTTTTCGTGCATCAGTGAATAAAGTATTGCCCTGACGATCGCCAAAATCCGTAAAGGATAGGCACCACAAGAAGAAGAATATCATGTATTATTACCGAGAATTTTTTCAATTAATCGTAATATTTATATTTAACTTAAATGTGCAATATAGCCCAAAAAGAGCAAAACGCGTAGCGTGATGGAATATTTTTTTAAATTTTTTGTAACTTTAAATCTTTATTCACACCTATTAATGATATAATGAACAATCAGTGAATTTGATAAAATCTAATAAACATGACATGAAAGGCATGAGGGAGAGCAGTACCCATGCTATTGATAAGTGTTTTCGGATGTCCTTGTAGTTTGTCATGGAACCGTATGTGTTTATTGACAGTTGGCATGTGAAGGTCAGTATGTAAAGTTATGTTGCTTACGTACCATGGGGCTTTTGTTATTGTTCTGAAAGTTTTAGCTTGAAAGATTTGAAGTTTGTTAATATGGGTCTTTTTTGCTGTCCCGTATATTTGTGTTGCGTAAGTCCAAATAGGTTTTAGTAAGTAAGTGTATGTGTTTAATATTTGTCTAAGTTTTAGTTTTGAGTGCTTTGAAAAGAGTGATTCTTTAGTCTCACTCTTTGGCTGAGGGTTATTTTTTTCTTCTTGATATGTGGACCCCGAGTCATTCTACGGTCAAACGTCAGACCAAGCTAGTGTACTCTGTCTGTCCGTGGGATTTGTGTGTTGTCTAAGAAAACTGGAGGACACGTCACATGTCGTAGAGTAAAGGTGGTGTGATGTGATTTGTTATAATTTAGTCGGATTTCCCAGAGTTTGAAATATTCTTTTAGTTTGATTAAATAATGTTGCAGGGTCTGTGAGGCATGTGTTGGGTTGTTATGTCGTGTTAAGATTGCTGTGACGTCTGCGTATGTCGCTGTTAGAATGTTTGAACTGCAAGGTATGTCATGAGTGTATATATAGTCGGGCAAGCACTGCACGTTGGGGTACTCCTTCTGCGATAGATCGAATAAAAGATAGTTCTGATCCCTGCCTGAGGGAGAAAAATCTGTCGGAAAGGGATGAGAGAATAATAAGGTAGTAATTTGGTAGAATTAAAGTCTTGAGTTTGAAGAAAAGTCCCTGGTGGCAGACTCTGTCGAAGGCTTGTGCCATCTCCAGAAATACGGCAATAGTGAAATTTTCGCTCTAGTGTCGTTGATATGTAGTCCATCACTCTCTGTAGTTGGTGTAGAGTTGAGTGATGTTTCCGAAATTTAAATTGATGGTCTGGTATGATGTTTTTGTGAGTTAGTACGTCCAGAAGTCGTTTATATAATAGATGTTCAAAAAGTTTGGAGAAAAGAGGAAGTAAGCTTATCGGTTGGTATGATGAAGGAGTATTTTTGTCCTTGTTTAATTTGTGAATCAATGTAATGAGTGAGTATTTCCATTACAGTGGGCATTTAGCAGTCCGCAGTATTGCATTGCAAATTGTAGTCAGAAACACAAGAGCTTTTCTGGGCATTTGCTGGAGTACCTCTCCGTTAATTAAGTCATGTCCAAGGGCTCTTCTATTTGGTAGTTTTTTAATTTGTTGAGCGACTTGGGTAGGCGTGAAGGAAGGAGGTAGAAATATCAGTTGTAAGGGTTCGTCCAAAGTGTTAAGCACATTGTCGTCATGTTTAATGTCGTTGAATCCTGTGTGTTGTGTAAAAACAGTAGATAGATATTCGGCAATGAGTTCGGATTTTTCTCCGTCAGTCACGTCCCAAAAACCATCTTCCCTTCGGAGGGGTGCCGGCACCTCCCGATATTTAGTAAGATTTTTGGTGTCTTTACAGGCTTCCATCATCAGTCGAGAGGTTACTGATGTAGTTCTCTTAAATTTTGCGATTTGTCGTTTGAGTTCGTTGTTGAGTCGGTTGTAAGTCTGTTGATCTGTCAGAAGTCTGTTTTTCTGCCATAATTTCCAAGCTCTTCTTTTCGCTCTGATCAAATGTCTTATATACTGCGTATCAATAAGTCGATTTTCATATTTTTTTTTCGCCTAGGTACCGAAGAAGACCATGCTGCGTCTTGTAGATGTCTTGTGAAACATTCTACAAAATGTTCTACTTCCTCCTCGTTCTTAATAGCCTAAAGGGACTAAAAAAGTAGTATTTAGGTGATTTTCGAATGGGTCCCAATCCATAATACCATTTGTGAGGGATAGTTTTCTAGTGGCTAAGCAAGGTTCATCAATTAGTACAAGATGCAAAAGGGAATGATCAGAGCAAATATTGGAACTCGCGCTTATGGCATGAGGTATAGTTCGGAGTCTTTTAGTAATGAAAAAATCAAGTAAGTCTTGAGTCTTGCGTCTGGAAGTAGGGCAGTAAGTAGGTGAGTCAGGTGATATTGTATCTAGTAAAAGCTCGTGAAGGACAGACCTGAGAATTCTTCTTCTTGGAGTAGACAGTCTAGAATCCCATGACTGATCTTTAGCATTATAATCGCCTTCTGAAACAAAGCACCTACCGAGATGTTTGAAGAAATCACTACACATCGTCGTTGTCAGCAAGTACCTCGGAGGGCAGTACACTGCAGAAAAAGTAATGTTGTGATAATTAGAGAATAAATACATAGCTGTAGCTTGTATGTCAGCTGTTATGGGTAACTGTAAAGGATGGTGTTTTAATGTTGATTTGATGAGTATGGCAGTGCCTCCTAGTGAAGTGTTGTCTGGATGGTCAGTTCTGTAGATTTTGTGACATTGAATGTAAAATTTGGTCTGTGGTATAAAATACGTTTCAGTGATTAGTGCTATGTCTGTTCGTTTTTCGTGTAAGTAAAAGTCTAGTTCTATCCTGTGTTGGTTCAGTCCGTTTGCGTTCCACAGTATGACAGACATAGAGCCTACAGTCATCTAATTAAGAGACATATGCTTGTCTAAGGGCAGTGGTAGTTTGAGAAAGTAATTGCAGAAGCCCAAAGAAGGGCTGGATCAGATTGGGTAGATTATTAATTAAAGTGTACAGCTGGCCAGAAGGGTTAGCAGTCGGAGGGGCCAGGAGTTAGAGGAAGAAGAAGAAAAAATCGCACAAGACATCAGATTCTGCAGAGACCTCGTACCACAGTACAACCTTACATAAAATCACAGACTCCACATTTTCTCAACCAAGACTCATCAATTTTCTTTTAGTTGGGTTTATATGCAGCCCTATTAACTTCAGTTCCTCTTCCCATTCCATTAATTATGACTGAAGAGCCTCCTGTGAGTCAGCTATGAGGACTATATCATCGGCATAGATCATGGCTTATGCTAACACTGGTATTAGGTTACAATATCCCAGCACTGCTCTTGGGGTCCTCCTTTTGCACAACTTCCATATCTCGTCCATAAGAAGGATAAATAGCAGGAGACTGAAGCCAGCAGCCCGAGAGAGAAGTCGACCCTAGACACCTACTGACGTCATCCTTAACGGTTTTCTAACGGTTTGGCTGGGTCCGCCGGCCGAGTAGATCGTCTCAGTGACAGTCGTACAGAAGTTTTGTCATAAGTGACCTATAGGCTTGTATTTGTACATTGGCTTGTATTTTTTTTTTTTTTTTTTTTTTTAGTATATTACTGGAATCTCTAGTTTTATGATAGTATACGTGGAAATTTTATATTGGCTTTTGTGCTAATTAGTCTATTTATGCATTTAAAGGTATATTATCCTGATAACCATTTATAGTTTTATATTAGTGACAAAGTTTTGCAGCTTTAATTTATTTGTATATATGTTTAACCTATTTATTCATTAATACTTATTTAGTCTATTTATGCTTTTCAAAGTATTTTATCCTACTAATCTTTAACATAGTTTTATATTAGTGACTTAGTTTTGTAGCTTTAATTTATTTATATATATTTTTAACCAATTTATTCATTAATACTAATTTAATCTATTTCAAATTATTTTAATCTACTAACCATTAACATAGTTTTATATCATTGACTTAGTATTGTAGCTTAATTTATTTGTATATATTTTTAACCTAATTATTCATTAATACTAATATAAATATTTTATGTTATTTATTTATCTTTTAACTTGTTTATTTATTTATTAATTCTATATTTTAAATGGTTGTTCTATTTATTTGATTTTAATCTAACTATTTATTTTTAAATCTTAAACCCTAACTAGAGTTTCTTTAGCATAACTGGAGAAAGAAAATAACCAATTTTATTATTTAATATATTATTGTAAAAGTGAAAAGATATGATGAGCGGGTCTTACTGTAATAGGATGGAAATAGGTGATACTGTATGGGTTTTGAGAACCGGTGGTCCAGTCCAGGAGGCTGTGGTGGCCTCTGTGATGTCTGTGGCGGCCGCGGGTGGAGGCGAGAAGAAGTTCGTCAAGGTGGAATGGCAAGGCGAAGGCGGTCAAGTGTTAGGAAAGACTGTACCGATTGAAGATGTATTTCCACGACCTCCCCGGGCCCCACAGGCTGCGGCGGGGCCGAGCAAAGAATTGAAAGAACATGACATCCAGCCTTCTTCGGACACCAATAATAAACCCTGTCCCATTTGTGGGCTGGCATTTAAAGGCGATAGAGGTCTCAGAACCCATGTAGCTAAAAAGCACCCCAGGGAGGCAAATGATAGTAAGATGAGGAGCTTACTGACCAAAAGGATGCGGAGCGACGATGGAGAGGAGGAGGCCAAAGGCGTAAAAGACGAGATCGCTAAATGGTCGGCTACCTTCAGTGAACTGCTTAAAGGAAATAATTTAGATCCTGCGGATTTCGATAAAGTGGTGGCTCAATTTTTGGTTTTTCTAAAAAATATTAATGCTGAACTGCCTGGCCCGCAGCACCCTGCCATTAAGTTCTACAAAATGAGGAAAAATAATAAAACTCGAATGGTCGGCAAGGGTGCAAGTAAAGTATCGAATCCGCAGCGAGCAAACAAGACAGATAGGAGCCGTCGGCAGGAGCAGTATCAATATGAACTTTCGCAATATTATTATTATAACAGGCGAAAAAAAGTAGTTAATAATATTATGAACGCCGACGCTCCGAAGCAATGCCCGCTGAAGGTAGCTGCTATAGAAAGCCATTTCAGGAGCCTCTTTGAGAACAAGAATCTTCGCAAGCGTGCGGACTATGAAAAGTGCGCCCCGGTACCAAATTTGACGTCCATAAATGTTCAGGTCGTTAAAAAAGCTATCAAATCAACATCGATGGACACATCACCGGGGCCAGATGGAGTTTTGGTCCGCACAATAAAATACTTCGATATATTCCATATAATTGGTATGATTGCGGAGATTATGCTGAAGGTGGCTTATGTACCCGAGCCTCTCCGTCAGGGGCGCACAATATTAGTCTACAAAGGAAAAGGGGATACAAATAGCATATCCTCCTGGAGACCTATCACCATCTATTCTATTGTGCGCCGAATCATAGAGAAAGTGTTAGACTATGAGCTAAGGAAGCAAATCACCTTCAGCAAAAATCAGAGAGGCTTCATCAGGGGTCTACCGGGAACACATGTCAGCGCCAGAATCATTGACGCGGTCTTAAAAGATGCCAATCAAAAGAAGAGTGACTGCGCGGTGGTTTTTTTAGACGTTATTGGCGCCTTTGACAACGTTGGGCATGATCACATTATTAGCTCACTGGAGGCAAGAGGAGTGTCGTCCGACCTAAAGAACGTTATAGCAGCTTCTTATGCACCAACAAAGTAAAGATCCATGTGGAAGAGAGCTCTACAAACCAGATCAATATACTGCGAGGAGTACCCCAAGGAGGACCCTTGTCACCTTCGCTATTCAATCTAGCCGTCGATCACTTGTACCGCGACCTGTGTGATCAAGAATTTGCCAGAAGGTTTGGATATAACCTCAGAAGTGACCAAGATAGCGTGGTCCTCACTGGCTTCGCGGACGATCAAGCTGTTACGGCACGTGACAAGGGTGCGGCTGAAAGAATTATAAATGGCGTACAGAGGGCTCTTGCGGAGATTGGTCTGGGTATAAATCCACAGAAAAGTGTTGGTGTTATCGTCAACAATGGGAAGCTGCAGACAGAAGTCATCCCCACAGCAAAAGAAGGAGAAGTCGTTAAATACTTAGGATGTACGTTCTCCGGAGAGTTGATATTTAACGAAGAGGACGTGATGAAACTAAACACCAATCTTGATAAACTGGTGACCTCTTGTCTACTCAAGCCGGAACAAAAGCTCAACGTGGTCAACCAATATGTGTTTCCCGGAATAACGTATCCTCTCCAGACCGCACCGCTTACAAAAATACCTTCTGCGATATTGGAGGGTATAGATATTAATATAAGGAGAAGTATTAAGGCCATCATCGGGCTCCCTGCCAGCACCGCATCGGCAATGCTATATGCGCCGAGGAGATATCGGGGATTGGGTCTGATCCGCTGTCAATGGGAGGCTCCCCTACAACATTGTTCCATAGCTCAGCGACTGTCAAATGTGCCGGATGCTCTGTTTCAGTCTATATTTGACTATGCAGTCGAAATTTCTGAATGTGCGGGAAGACTGAATGTAGATCAGAGCCACCGAAGTGTGAGAGCTCTACGACAGTCGCTTAGAGAGAATGCTTTTGAAGAATGGGCCAATTGCAGGTGGCAGGGCTTTGGCGTTCGTCATTTTAAAGAGACCCCGAAAGCCAACAGATATATATGCGAAAAACAAGTTCTCTCGGGGTCTGAATGGTCCAACGCCCTGAAGCTGAATATCAACTATGCACCCCTGCGAGGGGTCCCAGGAGTCAGTGGACAGGCGAGAGATGTTGGGTCCCTCTGTCGTAAATGTGGCAGAGAGTCAGAAACACCAGCCCACGTGCTGGGAAAATGCCCCAACAACTCCCTCCTAGTTACTCGCCGACACCATCGAGTTAAGCATGCGTTAATAAGGCTTCTTAGGGAAAAGGAATATACCTGCTTTGACGAGGTCTACTGCGTGGACACGGACGGTTCTGCGAGGTATGCTGACATTGTAGCATTCTCCAAGAACGGGAGAACAGCATTGATCCTCGACCCGACCGTCAGGTATGAAACAAACGACCTCGATCAGGCAGATGAAGTGGATAGGGAAAAGAGAGAGATCTACAATAAGTGTATCCCTTTCCTAAAAGAGAAGTTCCGCAAGACCTTCGGAGAGAGAGAGTTCACCGTGAGAGGCCTCTGGTTCGGATCTCGCGGGACTATCCCCAGTAGAACAAGGAGGCTTCTAGAAGAACTCGGTGTTGGTAATAGTGAATTGTCCATGATGGCCGAGAATATAATATTGGACTCCCTGGGGATTATTCATCATCACCTCTATGGATATTAGTAGGTTAAGATTTTTCCGTACAAGACTTATATTTATGTTTTTCTTTATTCGTCTTATCTTTTTGCTTAAATTTTGTCATTGACTCTGTTGGTCCTTTAGGTGAGCATTTTCAAATCTGTTTCTTTTTGTTTTTTTTATGCTTGTATTTTGCTTTGGATTATAGACTATATTACATATTATAAGATATAACATAGAAATCTGTTGATAAAGAAAGTAATTGTATTGTAAATTTATAATTTTTTAGGTCAATATCACATGTCATCAAGATTGGTAAGTACGCTGTGTATGATAGCAACCCAATACAGTTGGGCAGCACGGTTTTGTTTTATTGTAATTTTGATAAAATAAAGCATTTCTCTCTTTTTCAGATCTGTATAGGTTTTTTCCGTTAGTGTTTTCGTTTAAATTTTGTGGTCGCGTGCGTGGAGGTTGTAAAGGCCACGTGAGTACAGAACTTTATTTAATTATTACCAGTTTACTGGTTGTAACATAAGTGTTTTATTATATTAAAACAATATTTAAATTCAACATGACAGACGCTATGGATGTCCCTACAGAACAAATACTTAAACAACGACTAAAACGAACGATCACACAAACTGACAGTGGGGGTTTCACTATGGTTATTAAAAAAACCACTGACACGCGTTCTCAGACCAATAACAGACACATTTACGCCCACACAAATACAAAACACTTATACACTACTAAAAAACGAACCAACTGAACTAAGTTCTAGCAACACGACCACAACTAACAATACAACCCCCCAAAAATGCCACCAATAATTTTCAGACCCCCATGTCGGCAGTTATTCTCAAACTGCATTGGTTGAGGAAAATATCTCCTCATTTTTCATAAGGTCTAATAAGACCGAGACAAAAATCTTTCTCAACAGTAAAGATCATATGAAAACAATATTGATCTTAAATACTTTCCAGACTGTGGACTACCACACATATGCCCCCAGGGATATAAAACAAATCGAAAAATTTATCCTAAAGGGGTTTGATTTACAATAGATCACCCCATTGACAGCATAAAAGAAATTCTCCAGACCAGATTACCTGGTTTCAAAACAATTTGGAGAATGACAAAAACTGACCAGGACGGCAATGAGAGGTGCACATCACACCTCATTGTCACAACAGAAAACACCACCACTACTGATGACTTCAAAAAAATCGGTCCAATAGACTATATGGTCTTCAAAGTCGAAGCAATGCGAAACCCGAATGGCCACAAACAGTGCTATAACTGTTAGAAATTTGGCCATACCAAAAATTATTGTGGAAGCAAGTTAACATGCATCCGATGCGGGGATTTTTCTGGATCGCTATATTTAACAGAATAAAATGGCAACTTATTAGACTAAAGTTAGAATTACTTTTGATGAGGAAAGTGATTTCAAAACAACTTAACCTGTTACTATAATTAATCTAATATAACTATAAATATCTTGCTTCTAATATCGAGACACATTGAAAAAATAGAACAAAAACTACACTTCATTATCTTTGTTTGCAGTAGTCGAATTCAATTTCATAAATAAAACAATTTAAATTAAAATTACTACAAATTACGAAAGATGTTGATAGTGACTATGTTGAATGAGGTTATATAAAAGCAATACAGGTGAATTGCAATGAACTACTCTGTTTATGATAAATAAAATATTATTATTTCATGTCAGATATCAATTATATTTACTCAATAAATCGCCCGAAAAGGACTAATTGTACTATTTCAAAGGATATGCCCGATTTTTATATTTTAAGGACTGTTTTAATTTTTGTTTTTTTATTCTAAGTTAAAGTCTCCATTCTCGTTGAAAGGATTCTTAACAATTGACATTTATT
Organism: Piezodorus guildinii; assembly: GCA_023052935.1. Taxonomy (NCBI): domain Eukaryota; kingdom Metazoa; phylum Arthropoda; class Insecta; order Hemiptera; family Pentatomidae; genus Piezodorus; species Piezodorus guildinii. The sequence goes on along the minus strand of CM041295.1, from coordinate 5,279,477 downwards.
GTAACCAGGATAACGGTTCAAAATGGAAGAGAACCACCATTTTTGGCTCGATTCTTCTTTAAGGATTCGAATCGAAATAATTCACTGGTAACTAGGATTACAAGACACTTTTTAATATAGAAACTCTCTTCCTGATGCAGTACGATGACAGTAAATTTTTTTTCCCAATAATCAGCCACGAAGTGTACCAAAGCATCTTTGCGATAAACTATAATTTGTATGCCTTTGCACAAAATCTTTGGTTCTGATTTGTTGAGGTCCTGTAATTTTATATGGGATATCAATCTTTCTTATATTCAATGTCCGATTACGTGCGGCTGCAATGTGGGTCCTTTATTATACCACGCTATACTCAACTCGGATCTCTCTATCACGCATTTCTACTGGCGTTAAAATTTAATCTTTAAATTTCGGCAACCCAGATTAGGACCAAGTTTTTTGCAGGCAACCCTATATCAATTTGTTTGCAATAAAACAACACTTATATTGGTATACTTTTTTTCTATTGTCAAGCCGGTTCAGATAAATGATATCGACATACCCGCATTTACCTGACAACCGATAATTTGTCCAGGAAAAGATTAGGCAACCGAACGGCAGCACATTCTATACCTTTCATAATTTAAGTCAGGGTAAAAGTTTTCTAATTATCATGATGTTGCAACATTTAATTAAAAATCTTTTTTATTTTAAATAATTAAAAAGAATCTGTCCAGGATTTTTTTAGGCAACCCATTCTTAACATATTTCCTAATATACTAAATTTGTTATAAAATATGTTTCATTCTATTATCAGCTCGATGCAGATTTTTTACTTTTACTTTGAGGGTGAAACACAAACTACAACAATATGAATAGTTATAAATTGTGTATTCAACTCTTCAACTACGGTAACACAACATTGCCACCAACATGCTATAGACCGACTGACTTACAATTATAATACAGTGGCGCTGCCACCACACACCTTTTACAAAGAGGTATTCACCTTCGAATGACACTCTTTCAACCACACTAACTATTTGAGTAGCATTCGTACAAAATATAAAATAAAAAAAAATTTACAATATACATAACATATACAGATCAAATTAAGTTCAATGCAAAATATACTGAAACCAATATCATATGCTATGTCAGAAATTAAAACATTATATACATCTTAAAAATTAAAAATTATTTTTCTGAATTAATTTTCTAAATTTATCTTCACACACTGCCTTGGTAGACATATCTGCAATGTTTTCCCCTGATGGGACATATCAACATTGATAATTTTGAATAAGCTTGGGTTGACTTAATACAATCAGGCTTAACATTGATTTTTATCCTTAAAAATGTTTCCCCAGAAACTTCCCGAACTCTAAATTCCTTTTTCATAGCATTAATTAGAATATTAATTTCACTCACATCCCCAGAAATTTGAACAACATGAATGACCAACAGACTATTTTCCTTATAATACATACATAAGTCATCCCTAGACCTCTTAAAATCTTGTTTAACCATAAAGTCATCAAACCTTTTGTTCCAACACTTTGGTGAATCCCTTAGTCCATAGAGAGCTTTACTCAACTTCATTACATCAGATTTACCATTGAGTCCTTCAGGTGTGTCGGCATAAATGCCTTTGTCTAAATATCCATTTAAAAAGGCTGACATCTTAATTGGCTTAATGCCCATTTGTTTTGAGCTGTCATGGACAAAAGAAATCTCATCGAAGACATTCGGCAAACAGTAGAATATAGTTTATCCAGTATGTCGTTTACTTGTTCCTGGAAGCCTCTGGCCACTAATCTCGCTTTTTTCACTCCGTTCTCTTTCTCGGTGAACACCCATCTGATATAAACTTTAACTGCTCCAGGAGGCATCTCGGCTGGTGACCATGTTTTCATCTCCTGATGAGCCTGGAGCTCTCGTTGGATGGCTTCTCTCCAACCTTTATCTTTTACTGCTTCTTCGTACGTTTGAGGTATTTGTCTTGAATCTTGATCAACAATAGTTACTTCAGCCAAGTTAATGTCATAATCTTCCAACCAGGTAGGAGGTTTTCTATTTCTGGAGCTTCTTCTCAAGGCTTCCTCTTCTTCTGAAACTATATCTTCAACACAAGGTTTCCCGTTAATAGGATCCGTCATGTCATTGGATTCACCAAGCTGAACTTGAATACCACCGTCAGTAGAGTTTCTTTCCTCAATGAATACTACACTCCTGGCAATAAATACACTTTGTTTCTCAAAATGCCATAATCGATAACCTTTTGGTGCATACCCCAAAATCATACATCTAACACCACGATTGTCTAGTTTGCCTGCTCGGTCTTCTTTTGCAACATGAGCATAGCATTCACGACCAAACCGTTTTATTTATTTTAGAAAAGTCAGGTAGATATCCATACCATAACTCGGCAGGGGTACTGCCATCCTTTACATCAGGCGTTTTCAATCTATTTATTACATACACTACTACATACATACTGCTTCTCCCCAAAAACATTTATCAAGTTCACTGTCATTAATCATACAGCAAGCCATATTCATAATTGTTCTGTTCATGCGCTCTCTAATACCATTCTGTGCTTGATTACGGGGAACAGTATACTGTATTTGGATGCCTAAACTTTGACAATATTCCTTAAATTCATGTGAACTGTATTCACCACCGTTGTCAACTCTGAGTCTCTCGATACTGTTACCAAACTTAGCACACGCCATTCGACAGTACATTTTAAATTTCTCCAAGAGTTCCGATCTTTTCCTTATCAAATATACAACACAAAAATGTGTAAAAAGAGTCTATAAAAGTCACAAAATACCTGTAGCCATCAAAAGTGGAAGGGTTAATTGGTCCACAAATATCCGACGAAATCACTTCAAGTATTCTTCTGGCTTTTCTCTCTTCTGGCAATCTCTTGTAAGGTAAGTTGACTTGCTTTGATTGAAGACAAACATCACAAGCTCCATTGACTGGATAACGTAAAAAGTGGCCCTCTTCACGTTCGTCAATGCAATATGACATTGTCCACTGATGCACTATTTACACTGGATTGTGACAGATAGAAGGTTACAGTTAGGGATGTGCCGATGGAACTGGATCGGGAACGGTGAACCTAATCTCGCTCTGGAACGTTACGGAACGGTCCAAAGGCTGAGAGTTAGCGATCCAGCTGGATCGGTAAGGGGTGGGGGGGGGAGATCCACATCGTGCCAGATTGGGAAACCTCGTCGAAGTTCGGCTTGGAACAAGTGGAAAATGACGGAACAGGTGGAGAACGATGGAACGAATGGGGAATGTTGGAACTGGATCGGTAACTAGTGGGGAACGGTGGAACTGGAGCTGGGTCGGGAACGGAGCTCACGGTTCCACCGTTCCACATCTGTTCCAAGCGTTCCACTTACTAATATAAGCGGTTTTCAAACAAATTAATCCCATATAGGAGGATTTAAATCAGCTCCGTTCCAAGAAAATAAATATGTTAATAAGAAAGTGAGGGAGCGGCGTGGTCTAGTGGATAGAGCACTAGTCTGCTTTGCTCCGGGTCCTGGGTTAGAATCCCGGCTGTGGCAGAATATTATTTATTCTGTTAATTCAATCGGGGGGCGACCCTAGGGTATGGAGACACTCCTGGGGCAGACCCAGCCTCTATAAAGTGGGTACCCAAATTAATTGGGGAAAAACCTGGCGGCTGAGCGTGATTAAGGCCTAATCACCTCATTGCACTACCGTTAGTCTAGAAACAGTACGAATATCTACATGTACTGAGCCCAAGACTCTTCATGGGTTGTAGTGGTACAGGTATTTTTTTTTTTTTAATAAGAAAGTGGAATATTATGATAATTAATAAACCTAAACAATAAAAGTAATGTGATGTAGATTTCTATTTATTCCTTACCATTTTCTCTGTTGGATTTTTTTAAATGTTTCAAGTATTATCATATGTACGAAAATGTGTAATAAGTGTTACATGAAGGAAATTTTCTTCAGGTGGATTTTTTATGAATTAGAATAGTTTGTCAAGTTTATGGCTCAATATGTATATATATATTTTTTTCTTGCTGTCTTTATAATTATTATTTAGTGTGACTGCATTACATTAATTTGAAAACAGTAAATTAAATTTAACCATAATTCTGAATTTTTATGGCATAATATATGAGCTAACTTACTTCTTTGAAAATTTAACATTCCAAATAATATTTGGTGGTAAATTTTTGGAATAAACTAAGCAAAGGCATCTATCTATCTGTTTTATTTATTGTTTTCAAGTGAAATTAGCAAATCTGCACTGGAATCTTGGTGAATTGAATTTATACAAGTTAAATTTATATTTGTAGTTGGTTGCTATTAAAGCTGTGTTTTTTTTTATATTATTATCAATTAAACGTTTTTAATATACTGCAATTGTTAAACAAAATCAGGTGTAGCATTGCTACTGAAATTTCTTTCAATTTTGTTACGAATTCAGCAAGCTACAATGCTAAATCGTTTATCTTCTCCGCTGTTATTCTTATACTTCAGCAAGAAAGCGTTCAAGTCCGGTAACGTCCACCATGTTGAATCCACTTATGGTCGAATTGCATATTCCTCATCTTGCGCTGCAAATCAACTTGGATAGTTAGACCTACTTTAACGTATGTGCTTCTCAATTTTTTTATAATATTTTCCGCACTTGTTTCATTTGCAATCAATGAAATTACATTATCATTTAATAACTGAATGAGGAGGATCGGGAACGGGTAACCTAATCTCGCTCTGGAACGTTACGGAACGGTTCCAAAGGCTGGGAGTTAGCGATCCAGCTGGATAGGTAAGGGGAGGGGGAAGATCCACATCGGGTCGGGTCGGGAAAGCTCGGCGGAGTTCGGCTTGGAACAGGTGGGGAACGATGGAACAAGTGTCAAAGGATGGAACTGGATTGGTAACTAGTGGGGAACGGTGGAACTGGAGCTGGAGCTGTATCGGGAAAGGAGCTCCCGGTTCCACCGTTCCACATCTATTCCAAGTGTTCCACCGTTCCAGATCTGTTCCAAGAGTTCCACCGTTCCATATCAGTTCCACCGTTCCAGATCTGTTCCAAGAGTTCCACCGTTCCATATCAGTTCCACCGTTCCAGATCTGTTTCAAGCGTTCCACTTACTAATATAAGCGGTTTCCAAACAAATTAACGCCATATAGGAGGATTTATGTCAGCTTCTTTTCTAGAAAATAAAAATTTTAACACGAGAGTAGAAAATTATGATAATTAATAAACCTAAACAATAAAAGTAATATGATGTAGATTTCTATTTATTCCTTACCATTTTCTCTGTTGGATTTTTTTAAATGTCTTAAGTATTATCATATTTACAAAAATGTATTAATAAGTGTTACATGAAAGAAATTTTCTTCAGGTAGAATTTACGAGCATTAATTAAAATAAAAAATAAACTCAGGAAAAAATATCAACGAATTAAAAACCCACAAACTAAATTTATTTACTTCAAATTCAATCATTTTGTGAGATCCCGCATCAATAAGTGGAAAAACGATAACTGGTCTAGAATTTTAAGCTCTTGCAGGACAGGAGATAAAGTTATCTGGAATATACATAAAAAAATCACAAAAAAGCCATCGAAAATTCCTCCACTTAAACACACAAACAGTTTCGCTTATGTTGATAAAGATAAGGCTGAACTACTAGCCAAACACTTCCAAGAGTCTCACGGTATCACTTCAAATTTGGGTACTAAAAACCAAAATAATAAAATTTCAAAATCAGTTCGTGATCATTTTAAAATACCTGTAAGTAGTAACTTTTCCTCTATTTCACCAAAAGAAACTGGCAAAGTAATCAAAGAACTCGCCACAAAGAAAGCATCAGGTGATGACGGTATTCCCTCTTTGGTAATAAAAAATATTAGAAAAAAATCAATATTATACTTAACAAAAATCTACAATTCCATCTTGAGTCACAGATACTTTCCTGCTATCTGGAAAACCCACAAAACTATCGCTATTGCAAAACCCAATAAAGACCAGAGAGAAATTTCGAATTACAGACCGATTAGCCTATTAAATATTTTATCTAAAATCTTAGAAAGACTAATATTAACCAGAATAAATCGGCATATTAGACAAAACAAGATCATAATAGATGACCAATTCGGCTTCAGAAAACACCACTCTACTGTTGACCAACTAGCAAGGCTTACTGATTACGTAACCAAAGCTTTTAACGAAAAGAAACATACCGGTATGCTTTTAATAGATTTAGAAAAGGCTTTTGACACGGTTTGGCATACAGGACTTATTTACAAATTAATTAAATACAACTTCCCTCCCTACCTCATTCATATTATCCATTCATATCTCGACAATAGACGATTTTATGTTCGTGTAAATAATTCGACATCCAGTATACTCCCTGTAACGGCCGGCCTTCCTCAAGGATCCTACCTTTCGCCAACTTTATTCAATGTATATATATCCGATTTTCCAAGCCACCCGCACGTAATAAGATCTCTTTACGCTGATGATACAGCCCTATATACATCATCTTATCGCATCGATACCATAGTTAACAGATTACAGCTAAACTTCAAAAAAATCAATAAATATTGCAATATGTGGAAATTAAAAATAAATGCAAACAAGTCAGAAGCTATAATCTTTACTAAGCGCAGACCGAATATAAACCATCACCTTTTATTAAACTCAGTCCACATTAACTGGTCTAAATCAGTTAAATACTTAGGCATAACATTAGACAAATCGTTAACTTATACCGAACATATAAATAGAAAATCCGAAAAAACAAAAAAATGTATTTATAAAATGTTCCCATATTTTAATAAAAAATCTAGTTTAAGCACTCAGAACAAACTACTACTATATAAAACAGTCATACGTGCCCAGATATGTTATGCATCGCCCATCTGGAGCTCGACTTGCAATACCAATTATAAAAAAATAGAAACAATACAAAATACATGTATGCGAATCATTAACAACTATCCACGATATACTAAAATTTCAAAAATGCTCTTTGAACTAAATCTCCCAACGTTAAAACAGTATATCTACACAGTAACCAAAAACTATTTTGATAAAACCACAGCTTCTGAAAACCCATTAAAACTAGAAATTTGTAATTACAACAAAACATCACTAAAGCGCTACACGCACAAAAGAACCAAACATGTACTTTTAAACTAATATTGTAATTTATATTGTGTAGGTTTTTTTTTTTTCGTGTTACTTTTCCTACTGTCTTAAACAAAATATTGTATAATCATTTGTAAATTCAAAGGATGATTGAAACTCTGTTATCATGAAAAAAGGTGTACTGAAATCATGAAACCAAACGTGTTTGTATTGAGTGTACATTGTAAATATTATGTAAATAAATAAATCTTCTTCTTCTTCTTCAGGTAGATTTTTTATGAATTGGAATTGTTTGTCAAGTTTATGGCTCAATGTGTATACATACATTTTTTTTTCTTGCTGTCTTTATAATTATTATTTCAGTGCAACTGCAGTACATTAATTTGAATACAGAAAATTAATTTTAACCATAATTCTGAATTTTTATAACATAATATATGAGCTAACTTACTTCTTTGAAAAGTTAACATTCCAAATAACATTTGGTGGTAAATTTTTGGAATGAAATTAGTAAAGGCATCTATCTGTTTTATTTATTGATTTGAACTGAAATTAGCAAATTTAATAATAATAATAATAACAATTTCTTTATTCTGGGACAAGTCCCTTCAGAATAATACATACGAAAGTAAATAAAGTCTTAGATGCCTTAGAGTAATAATGGAAAAAAAAATACAGTGATAAATTAGAACATAAATACAGAAGACAAAGATAATATATAAAACCAAACTGATGGATATATCTGTGAGCGAGCGCGTGAAGCATCCGCTACAATAGATTCAAATAAAGTACAATAGACCATTAGGATATTCTAAATGTACTATATTGATCTTGGAACGGTGAAATAACGGGCCTAAGACCTTCAATATTGTAAAATAAAGATGGAATGTTCTTTGGGGCTGTCCAGGAGGACTCCGTTGACGTCAGAGCGAAAGAAAAGGGCCATACGACCTATGACGTAGTTAAAAAAAGGTCGGATTACATTTAGAATCATCTAAAAATACTATAATGACCTTAGAATGGTGAAATAATGGACTATATGCCACCGCGAGGAGGGTATTAGGTTTGAAGAAAGCTAGGTGTAGAATATACCTTAGGCCAGATGGTGGGGATTTTAAATTCTTGTTTAATGCCAGCATTATGGCTAGCCCCCAAGAAGAAGAAGAAGAAGCCCTAAGAAGAAGGAGGAGATGCGGGTAAACCTGAGTTTTATGGACAGTCGCTAGATAGGTAAAAACATATTGAAAGAGTCCAAGTCTTCCCATAAGTTGTCAGTCTCGTCTTAGAGGCAAGAGGAACTAATGAAGACGTAAAAGAACGCATTCGTAGAGCCAATACTGCGTTCATCCAGCTATAACCCCATTGAAAAAAACCGAATTTTGCCCGAGCCAACAAAACTGAGGTTGCACTCATGTGCAGGTGTGTGCTCATGTGCAGTGCTGCACCAATGTAAGGTCAGTGCTCCTATTTAGGTTTTCGATTTGATTATCGACTGTGAAATTTCTTATTACAGATAGTAACTCCATATTTACAATAGCATAATATATCTCAGAAATCCCAGAAGCTCCCAATTATGTAAAATCTCCTTTTATATCATTCTTTACTCGACCATTTAAAATAACTAAACTAAAATCTTTACGAAGTTCTAATATTTTTTTCCCATTGACATTTAAATGAGAGTCTCTTGAATTTCTATACAAACATTCAATATTGGCATTAAAATCTATATATTTGTTTGACAATATTTGTTGATCTGATACTCTACCATTAAAATCCCCGACCAAACAAATATTTAAATTATTTACATCATAAAAGAATTCCAATAAGCTTTTGTAATCCATTTCCCAGCTGTTGCAGTTTAAATACACAGGCAAAACATAAACATCATAGTTATATAAACTTAACATGACTAAATGTTTTTTTGAGATTCCTCAGAGCTTAATATAGTTTTTATAAGGTCTTTTTAAATTTACACCATATAAACTGCCGCCTGAGGCTCTACCACATGCTGCCTTTCTAATAGCAGGCACCATATTACATGAAAATCATTAAATAAATGTTCATACCCTGACTCATCCTTTTTCTCAATGAAAGTCTCAAATAAAAAAAATACATCAAAATTTTTAATATATTGAATGATTTTAACAGCTGATGAGGTGGTTGGAGGGGGATGATTCCTTCGCAAGGAAAATATCTGATGTATTTTCGACAGGTTGCAATGCGTATACCCCCACCACAACGCATCTTTCTCCAGCTCGTACCTGAAGTCTGAGGCAAGAAAATTATATTAAATTAGAACTCCACAACCACTTTACAAATAACTACCAAATTTAAATATAGTCTTCTTTAATGGTAACTATTAGACACATTTATATTTCGACTATTTCAGTTAAACCAATTAAAATAAATAACTGTGGATGTAATTAGTTGACCGTTGAGAATTACTGGAAGGAATTAGTCCGGGTGGCGGTCATTAAATGAAACAACTAAATAGTTTCAACTATTTTATTGTTTGCCAACGTTTCGACCCCCTTTGTGGGTCTCAGTTTTCATTCTCCCACCATGCGCCCTGATGATGACCCACAAAGGGGGTCGAAACGTTGGCAAACAATAAAATAGTTGAAACTATTTAGTTGTTTCATTTAATGACCGCCACCCGGACTAATTCCTTCCAGTAAAATAAATAACTGTTACGGATCCGAACTGCACTGTTTCACGGCTCGAGCCAGACTCCTATATTTAATTAGAGCTCATTTTTATTTCTTATTTTATTTTCTGTATTTTATTATTGTAGAAAGATTATTTTATTAGTGGAAAATCCATTGTAACCTCTCACTAGATGTTGTCTTCTATCTCTATTATTATTGTGCGCTCCTCCTTTTGTCTCTCTTCCGCGTTATTTTTTTATTCATCATTTTATTAGACAACTGTACCTACAGAACAATAAAAGAATATTTTTGTTACAACTGTGCAGTACCCAGCCGTTATTCATTTCGCCCTCACCTCCTTTAAAGTGGAGAACCCTACGGTGAGTTTTAAATTTGTTTTTCTCCTTTTTTATTTTTTGTCTATCAACTATTACCAGCATGCCATTCGATTATAATTTATTGACTCTGGACATGGAGGAAAACAAAGTGGAGATAGAGTCAGCATCGGCCCCCAATGCGCTGGCCAGATTACCAACTTTTTATAGAGAAGAGCCAGATCTGTGGTTCATTCAAGCTGAGGCGGTATTCAGCTCATGTAAGATGAGTAATAGCAAGAGCAAATTTCAGCTGATGGTAGATCTCGCCGAGTGCCAGCTGGTGGACCAGAGGACGGGGGCTGACATCAAGAGGTGAATTGGCGAAGGTACCGGTGCCCACCATCTGCTCAGTACCAGCAGGGGAATGGTACTCCGCCCTGCTGCGCCGGTACCCTTCTGTGACCGTCTTTTATGAAAGAGCCGAAGCATGATGTCGTCCATCATATTGAGACCAGGGGAGCCCCAGTCACCGCGAGAGTCCGCCGCCTGCCAACTGGAAGATACAACGCCGCCAAGAAGAAGTTTATGCAAATGATTGACGAAGGGGTCCGCAGACCGTCTAATAGTCCTAGGGCCAGCCCGTACCCTATCGTCGAGAAGAAGGATGGAGGCATCCGGCCCTGCGGCGACTACAGGCAGCTCAACGCCAAGACGGTCCCTGACAAATACGCTGTGCCCAACTTGGCGGATTTCAACGTTAATATGCACGGTAAGATGATATACACCACCTTGGACCTTAACCGAGCATATTACCAGGTTCCTGTGGCACAAGAAGATATTCCGAAGGCCGCCGTCATCACACCTTTCGGCCTCTTCGAGTTCCTCCGAATGTGCCATCTCAGGAACGCATCAAAAAAAACCTTCCAACGGTTCTTAGAACATGTGCTTCGAGGATTGGACTTTGCCTGGTGGTTCCTGGACGACATTATCATCGACTCAAGAGAGTAAGATGAGCACAAAGCACATATGGAGGAAGTACTACGGCGGCTGCAGGATCACAGCCTCACGGTGAACCTGAAATGAAAGTGTGTCCTCGTTCGTCAGGAGGTCGAGTTTCTGAGACATAGGGTGAACCACTCTGGTATCAGCGTCCAGTCAGCAAAGGTGGAGGCCATAGTTTCCTATCCTAGCCCTGCTACTATCAAGGACCTGCGGCGTTTCCTGAGCTTCAGAAGAACAGCCGTCTTCAGCTTCGCTGGATCCAGCCTCCCGGTACAGCCTCATCTGTCCTCTGCGAGACCTCTACGCCTCAAGCGCGACCATACATTCCTGAGTCCATGCGAGAAGTGATCTTTCACAGCCTGCATGGGCTCAGTCACCACGGGATACGGACCTCAAGGCGGCTCGTCACTCAGCGTTTTTTTTTTTGGCCAGGTATGAACGCCGACGTCTCGAGGTGGGCTCGACGCTGTATTCGCTGCCAGCGATCGAAAGTGGTCCGTCACACAGTGACTCCTCCAGGTACGTTCGCACCCAGCGAAAGAATGGAGCATATCTACGTGGACATCATTGGATCACTGCCACCCTCCAACGGCATGCGCTATTGCCTAACAATGATCGATCGATTCACACGTTGGCCTGAGGCATGCCCACTGAAGGAAATCACGAGCACCAAGGTAGGTGGGCACGTGGATTTCCCGTTATGGTACGCCTGCAAGAATTACTACCGACCAAGGGCGCTATTTTGAGTCAGACATGTTTATTAACCTCACTATTGTTCTTGGTATCCAGAGGAGCAGGACTACGGCGTACCATCCTCAGTCCAACGGGTGCGTGGAGCGGTGGCATAGGCCCCTTAAGGCATCCCTAGGGGCAACGTTGGGAAATGTGTGGTTGACTAAGGTGTTACCCACCGTCCTTTTGGGTCTCCGATCAGCGGTGAGAGATGATGTTGGAGCCAGCACTGCGGAAATTCTCTTCGGCTAACCACTTCGCCTCCCAGGAAAATTTTTTGAACCCTCTGAACGGCGGGAGGACGCGGAGGCGACATTGAAGCGATGAAGACAATCCGACCAGCTCCACACCGCAGCAGTACGGCTCGCACCTTTGTTCACCGCGACCTAAAGTACTACACCCACGTTTTCCTTAGGGATGACACCGTCCAACGCCGGCTTACACCGAGCCTTATCAAGTTTTCGAGGGGGGGGGGGGAGAAGACCTTCAAGCTGCTGCTACCGACAGGACCGAAGACCGTCTCCATGGATCGCCTGAAGGTAGCACATCTTCTCCCGGGACCGGCAGAGGACGGCGGCATCAGAGATCGGCCTACGCCATCGCCCTTTGGTGTGGATAGCGGCAACAGCGATCACCCCACTTCTTCGCCCACATCGGCGGACTCCGGACCTTCAAATGACCTCGACGCAGAACAGCAGACCGCACCACCGCTTATCGCATCCGGTCTGGTCGTGCGGTAAAGCCAAAAGTTCGTTTCTGTGCCGATGTCATTGGGGGGGGGGGGTGTGATGTGAAGGGCCTGATGTGTATGATGGAGTGAGGTTATAAACACACAGCTGGTGGGAGCAAAGAGGTAATATGATTTGCCTTGATTTGCCGCTGCCTCGAACATGTTTATATTTTTGTTCTCTTTAGATTTAATTGAAGCTCATTTTTATTTCTTATTTTATTTTCTGTATTTTATTATTGTAAAAAGATTATTTTATTTTACTGTGGCCAATTCATTGTAACCTCTCACCAGCTGTTGTCTTCTAACTCTATTATTATTGTGCGCTCCTCATTTTATCTCTCTTATGTGTTATCTCTTGATTCATCATTTTATTTGACAATTGTACCTAAAGAATAATAAAAGAATATTTTTGTTACAATTGTGCAGTACCCGGCCGTTATTCATTTCGCCCTCACCTCCTTTAAAAACGTATTGATTCATTATGTTTGGTCAGTGTGATTTTTATCATTTAAAAACAACTTTTTTTTTTTTTTTAAATAACTTCTTTAAATTATTGTATTCTGTACTTTAATATCTATACTTGTTGTTTATGTTGTTGTTTGGTTTTTATAAATATATCTCTTTGGAAATGTAACTGAAATCGCGCAAATATCGATATTGTGACAACTAATTTTTTGAAAAGTAACTATCTCTAATCTTTGAATTTTGAAATACGTTTATATTTTTATGCAAAAGAATGTATACATAAATAAAAAATATGCGCATTTGTTTTCGATTTACATGCTCTTGTGGTTACAGATATTTGTGTATTTTATATAAAATTATTCTTCATAGTTAAATGTATTAGAATAGATTGACAATGTTTAGTAAAAAACCTCATGCCGACTTAAAAAAATCGACCCAAAAATTACAAGATCACAGAAAAGATTCTGCTACCAGATTTAAACACTTAAGAATTATTTTAGGTAAGTTAAAAAAAAAAATTATAAATTTCCTTCCTCTAGACAATGGATTGAACCAAACCATTTTTAGTGATGGGTCTTACTGTTTTTATGATTAAAAAAGGGATTAGTATTACTCAACTATGAGTAGGCCAGTGTGGTTTTCTTACATGTTTAGGTTTTTTCTTTATGGTGATCCCCAGAAATTTGCCATGTTATGTTAGGTAGTAGTTCTGTCTATAGATCATGAGGTTGTATAGTTTGTTAAATTTGTATTGAAGTAATGCTGAAATAAAATTATATTATAGACAAGAATCCAAAATTTTAAAGGTATAACTTAGTTAACTATTAAACTAGTTTTAATTTTTTAGGTTTTTTAAAACTATTATTGTAGGCTTAAAATATTGTATTAGGTTTTAATTGTTCAATTGTAGGTTAATTTTTTTTTTGTTGCTTTCAATTATTGATATGTAAATTTAGAGTTTTTTTTCTAGTATCTGTTTTTGTATCAAAACAAAATGTGATTTTTGAAAGTTGTTCTTGTTTGTTTTTCCTTAGGAAAATTGAGAATAAGAATTTCAATTGTTGTTGTGAATATTTAAACCTACTAGTGTCATATTTATGGGTATATATTATTTAAATTAATTCGGGAAATACATTAAAGAGACACTTTTAGTGTAGATTTTAGATTAATTCTATTTAAAATGTCTATTTGATAGAATATTTTTTACTTTGGAATCAATTTCTTTGTTGAACATTTTTTTTAAATTAAAATTTGTTGCTGAATATTGTGCTATATTAGTGTATTGTTTGTTTGTTCATTTAATGTCACTTAATAATCAGATTATGCTACAGTGGAAGCACTAAATTTTGCCTAACCAGGTTTAATTCGGATAGGGATGTTTAATGAGTTCCTGACATCGCACAGGCTTGGAACCATCTTTTTACATCCCCTCTGAAGGATGGCATAGCTAAAGATTTTTTACTTCCATTTAAAAATCCTAGGCCCACCTGCAGGTTTGAACCTGTGACCTTGGACATAGAAGGCTGTTACGCTAGCCACTGCACCAAAAGTAACCACTATATTAGTATATTGATTGGGGGTAAGGATTTACTAAAGTAAAGATTTACCTGATTCTTAGTGCGAAGTTTTTTGGTCACACACGTATAATTCTAAACCAAAAAATTAAATAAGTAAAACTATATTATGATTATTGAAAACATTTTTAAATTCATAGAACATAAAATTCCAATAAAGTTTATGTGTATTAATTATGTGTAGTGGATCATTATATTTTTTTCCCCTACCATTCTTCGCTAAAACGTCTAGTTGTAGTAATTATGGCTACAATAATGAATAATTTAGCAGCAGCCAATAATTTTCCTGTAATAAAATATAAAATTAAAGTATTTATTCAATTACAAGCTAAAATTTTAGCACAATTGTGTTTTTAGACTGGTTTTTACATTATTAGATTTACAATTTTAATAACCTATGATCTTTTTGATGATTTACGAACATCAGATTATGTAAAAAAATCTTCTTTACGCTGTTTGTTTTCTATTGTGAGGTTTATTAATGGATCAACAAGTGTATTAATTTATTACCACCTGCGTTTTCTTCCTACTGCTAAAGAGAGAGTGACAATTTATTTGTTGAGTATATTGTTCATTTTTTATACTGTATTGCTTGTATTTTTTTTTTTTTTTAATTCACTCGCTGAAATTGAGTAATTAAGGATAATGGACCTAAGAAGAGGTTGGATGGTGAGATGACCCAGACACAGATAGCTTAAGAGTTAAATCAATCCCAGGGAGTAATAAAATACTTTTTAAAACATGGCACAGACAATTATGGGAAAAAGAAGAGAAGTAGAAGACCTTTTACATCCCCTCTTAGCGAGGCTGTCGGCTATCTCATTGTCTAGAATGCCTGAATGACTATGCGTCCAATGAACTCGGACCTTACTCTACAGGATGTAAGGGTGTTAAGATTTCCTTTACACTCTCCCCAATAGCAGCTTGACTATCAGTATGGATAGTTATAGTAGAGACTGGATTTTCTTGCAATAAAAAGCTAAAAAACGTGCAAAATAGTGCAGTAAAAATCTTGAAATATTTAAAATATTGAAGTAAAACCCCAAAATATGAAATTAAAGGTATATATACCTCAACATCCTAAAAATAAATTAACTTTAATCTATGTGGAAAAAGAACTTAACCTTTAAAAGTTGTTTTCTTGAGAAATTACTTCACTATAGTTAAATAAAACAAAAACATGAATCATGTGAATAAAACATCTCTCTCTCTCTCTCTCTCTCTCTCTCTCTCTCTCTCTCTCTCTCTCTCTCTCTCTCTCCATTATATATATATATATATATATATATATATATATATATATATATATATATATATATATATATATGTGTATATGTATATTTACTTGACAAAATTATCTAAATCAGTGAATAGTTTAATAGTTCAATAAAATAATTGATCATTAATCAAATATTTATCTGATTCAGTATTTAATTATATTATGAATTTACTAAACATGTAATAAGTCAATCGAGAAGAACTCATTTTGAAGAATTGATCAGAAATGCTTGTAAATAATTAATAGAAGTATATTATGTAGACCAGGGTAATTAATTAAATATATATGATTTTAATTTTAAATAATATTCACCGAGCCTGGCACCCAGGATTCCTCTACAAACTTTGTCAATTCCTTCCTGCTACATATTTTCTTTTAATCGAGTCATACCTCTCTAATAGAATCTTTAAAGTAACCCACAATTTTTCATACTCTTCTATATTTGCTCAGTCAGCCAGTGTACCTCAAGGTAGTATCTTTATACGGTTTATACAGCTGATATTCCACTCCATCCTAGCACTGTCCTCAATACTTGGTGGATGACACAAGAGTGTTATTCGTCCAAAATGACCCAACCCCTGCATCCCAAATCGTTCAGTCCCACATCCAGCCATCGAAGAATGAATGTAATGAAAAACTTCTTTATTATCCTGGGACTAAAGTCCCTTAAGAATAAAATAAAAATATAGAACTTATGACCGGAAAAATGTGGTCGTGGCTTTGAACAAAAAATTGCCAAACTAAAAAAAATAATTCAGGTAGTATTTATGTACATATTTACAAATCAGGCTCTTAGAATAAAATAAAAAAACAGAAATAGCTACTTCATCAGTGATAATTTAAATAATATAAACACAACAAAATTGGTATTTCTAGCATCTGCAGTTTGAGGTTATTGTCTGTTTGACTGGGTAAGGAGAAGGTGGTTGAAAAGGAGCGATATGAGGAAGCAGTTCTTACATGGCGGATCTCAGTAAGGATAGAATTCCAAAGAGAGGTTGCTTTGGCTTGAAAGGACTTGTCAAACGCAGCAGAGGGAGGGTAGAGGTCAGAAAGATGGGATCTGGTAGGACAGGACTGAATTCATGAATTAAATTGAAGGGATTGGAAGATATAGCTGGGACAATGAGCTTTGATTACCTGGTAGATGAAGGAAGCTAGGAAATTCTGGCATCTATAACAAGGATAAAGCCACCTTAACTCGGCATAATACTGGGTTATATGCGTGTCTCGGGTGATCGCGAATACAAATTGTATAGCACACTTCATAATATGCTTGAGTTTTGCTTCAATCTCACCTGAAAGTCCGCTGTACATCTCACAACTATAGTCAAAGTGGGTAAAGACAAGGGAGGAAATAAGGAGTTTATGAGTATTGAATGGTAGAAGGCGACGGAATTGCTTTGTAATGGTGTCAGAACTGGAGAATCAAAATAAATCCTAAAAAATCTCACCAAATTACCTTTACCCTTTGTTGCAAACTGATGACCTCCTGCCCCACTGTATCCTTTAATAGCAACCCACTCATTCCTGTTAAACAACTCTGATACCTAAGACGCCATCTTGACAAACGTCTTACTTGGAATCCTCATACAACACTTGACACTTGACAAATGTTCAAAACTTCCACTCCATTATAAAAAGCTCTTGTATGTTACCACTGTCAGGCCCATCTGGACATATGGAATCTAGCTTTGGGGCTCTACTAAACCATCTAATTCCCTCTGCATCCAATCCAAAATCCTAAATGCTCCTTACTTCATTACAAATAAAATCATCTATAACGACCTTAATATCCTATTTGTTGCAGACCTATCTTGTACCAGATATACCACTTTTAATTCCCAACTCCCAACCCACATAAACCCCCTTGTCTGCAACCTATCAACCTCACATAATCCTGATAACCCTCTGTGGCGATTGAAAAGACAGATCCCTTGGGATCTACTAACTAAACATTGAAGTTCTTCCGCTGAGTAGTTTCTTCACGAGTCTTTTCACACCCTTTCTAAAATTCATCACTTTTACTGGTTGTATTTATTGTATATACAATTGTAAAATTCAATAAAATATAAATTAAAAATAAAATAATATTCAATGGTAATTGGCCACTGTTTTTGTACATTCCTATTTTTTATGCTTCAATATTTGCTTGTGACAACCTAACTACAAATAAATAATAATAATTTTATAAATTTCACCCAAGTTATAACAAGGATGAATTTTTTGTTACCTGTTTTACAATGAGACTGTTGGGGATTTTCTCTCACTCTCCATTGATTTTGATTGTTCACAAGCAATACAAAACACAGTTTTGCCATCAGATCTAAGCTCGAGGTAATTAGATATCCAGGTTTTAATTTTTGACGAGATACTTGTTCTCCTTTTGCCACTATTTAAACATTGATATTTGTCTTTTTTATCATTACAAATTCTGAAGAAAATTTCAGATTTGAAATCGCACTTAAAACTAAATACTCAGACAGAATACTGAAGGGTTGTAAACAGAGGATTCGGTATAACAACATTAACAATGAAGCTCCTGTAGTGGCTGATTCGAATGTGACGTTAAATGAATAAAAGTGATATTGAATGAATAAAAACAATGAAAATGTTAGACGGATGTGTTTACTTACTGAAGTCAGTAGTTCTAATATTTCCGGTTATTTTTTCTCTTTATTAATATTTTAAATTTAATTCTAGATTTAACAAGAGAAAGATGATAAAATAAAATTGTAAATACTTATTAAGATACCTATGTATTTTTATTAATGAAAATTAGGTTCAATCAATTGTTATATTAAAATTTAACTTAAAGTGCTAAAAATGCAATAAAAATAAAAAATATGCATTCTAGCCCAAAGAGGGAAAAATGTGCAATTTCATGCAATATATGATTTTAATGCATTATTCCCTAATACATGAACTGTCCGGGTTTGAAGCTGATACATGCAAGCAAATAAAACTTGCGAAATCATGAAAATCTGGTCTCTAGTTATAAGTCTGTCTTTCATCCCTTTTAAAATTTGGGTTTCAGCGCAGATGTTAATTACTAATACTTCAGCCTGAAAGACTGACATTTGTTTGCCTTGAGAAATGGAGATTCTCTCCTTGGGTTTATTCATTCTCCATATTCCTGAACCTAATTTTGCCGTAGATCTGTCTGTGTAACTATTGTCTCCATTGCACGGTTTGTACGATCCAGTCCTAGTAATCTCTACACAGTAAAGTATATCTGTATATTTCTTGACCTGAAGTTCAGAGTGCATGGCAAACACTGAATCTTCATCAATCCTTCTTAACAAGTTACCATGTCCCTGGTAACCCAGGGACTTAAGTGTTTGAGTTTCTCCTGCTATGTGCTATAGTAATAATAATAATAATAATAATAATAGGCTTAGCGAACCCGAAGGTTCGATGCCGATACCACCAAATTCCGCCTACACAGACTCGTCCAATGTTCACCATTCAAGCCCAAGCCCACGAGATCATCCTTAACGCAATCGTCCCATCTACGCTTCGGCCTACCTTTCGGACGCCTACCAGTCGGCTCAGCAAATACCAACTTTCTCGGAATCCGCTCGTCATCGAGCCCAACAACTTTACTCGCCCATTTGAGTCTCCGCGATGCAATCAGCTCAATTATATTCACATGATACAAGTGCCGCAATTCCGCGTTGTGCAACCTTCTAAACTCCCCAGTGGCCTCATCTCTCTTCGGACCAAATATTTTACGCAATACCTTATTTTCAAAAACCTTAAGCTGTTGTTCATCCTTCAAAGTAAGCGGCCACGTTTCACATCCGTAAAGAACCGTCGGAAGAATAATAGTTTTATAAATTCTAACTTTTAAGTTTTTAGATAGAAGCCGCGAACTAAGTAACTTAGCAACTGAATAATAACACGCATTTCCCACCTTTAACCGGGACTTTATTTCTTCCTGGATTTCATTTTTTCTAGTTATAATTGAACCTAAATACTTGAATTTCTCTACTTGTTCAAAAGTATGCCCTGATACATCAATATCACCAAGATCGACACCGTTTCTGCTACTAATCATATATTTCGTCTTGTCGGTATTTAATTCGAGTCCTATTTCTTTACCGATTTTAATTAACACACTTTTATTTAGTTGTATGGTTTCTGTGTCTTCCCCTAGCAGTACCAGATCATCGGCATACCCCAAAACCGGAATCTTGTCACCCATATTTAAGCCTTTCTCGATACACATCACCTTTTCTA
Organism: Piezodorus guildinii; assembly: GCA_023052935.1. Lineage (NCBI taxonomy): Eukaryota > Metazoa > Arthropoda > Insecta > Hemiptera > Pentatomidae > Piezodorus > Piezodorus guildinii. The sequence goes on along the minus strand of CM041295.1, from coordinate 5,259,345 downwards.
TGACATATTCCAAAGCTATATTAAATAACACAGGTGAAAGGGAGTCACCCTGTTTCAAACCCGATCGCACCTCAAATCTCTCGGAGTAATTATGACCGATTCTAACTTTATGGAATTTTTCCGACAAACACATCTCTACTAGGTTTACTAACTTTCTAGGTATTCCCTGTTCAATCATGATGTTATATAGCTTCTGACGGTCTATTGAATCATAAGCCTTTTTAAAATCGATATAAAGTTGATAGACTACACCGTTGTATTCCAATTTTTTCTCTAATATTTGACGTAAGGAAAATATTTGGTCAATAGTCGAGCGATTCCGCCTAAAACCACATTGGTAATCTCCGATAATTTCCTCAGCGTATTCCGTGATTCGTATGATTCGTGATGTGCAATGGTATTAGTTTCAATATAACTTCCATTGCAGCAGTCAGTCTGAGTGGTATTCATAGTTCCAGTTATCATAAGGCATGATAATCTTGGCAACTTTCCAAGCAGTAGTCTGGATTTGCATTTAAATGCCTTATGCCTCTACACTACAGCAGCATATAAGATCATAGGTCTTATAGCTGTTTTGTATATCCAAAGGACCATCTTAGGTTTTAGGTCCTAAATTTTCCGAATAGCCAAATCCCAAATGCATGCATATTGACAATTAAGTGCTTTGGGGCAATATTTATCAATTTTACTGTTCCATCTTAATTTGCTATCAAGGGTAATTCCCAGGTGTTTGACTTCACTACATATATTGATTTCAATCTTGCCAAGACGGGGTGGTCTAATTGTGGTATTTCTTCTATTAGGGAAGACATAAAGTTTAACCTTTTGAGAGCTGATGCTAAAACCATGGGTCTGACATCAGTCCCTCAGGAGTTCCATTGTAGTTTTAAGCAATTCCGAGATAGTCTTAGGAGATTTGCCTTCAATTTGCACAGATTTAACAACAGCATATCCCTGTGCATAGAAACCTGTGGTGCTCAGTTTTGTCAGCAGAGTCGACAACCAGGTACCATAGGAGTGGAGATATAGCTTTTTTCAGTCAAATTTATAATTTTTTCAGTCAAATTTATAATTTTTTCATACAAATTCATAATTTTTTCATTCAATTTCATATTTTTTTCAGCCAAATTCAAAATTTTTACAATAAATTTCTTGACTCCTTTTTACATAGTTAGTTTTATGAGTTTTTTTATATAAAAAATAAATATTTTTATTGTTTATTCATTTAATATTACTTTATTTTACTGCAGCTAATCCAACAGTGCTGTATGGGGAGTAATAAATTTTCCCTATCCAGGTTTAATAAGGATGTGGATCTTAATACATATTTCTGATATTGCAGGCTTCAAGAGCCATTTTAGGTCCTCCTTTCCTCCCCCCCCTCCCTCCCACCACAGAAAAGTATAACTGAATATTTTTTATAACCTCAAAATAATCCTAGGGTCATTTGCAGGGTTTGAATCCATGACCTTACGGGCAAATGGCCCTTGGATATTTCTTTTAACTAAATTAATAAGGAATTATATAAATTTATAAATGGCAGCTGTTTTGCAGTGGCTAGCATAACAGCCTTCTATGCCAAAGGTCGCAGGTTTGAAACCAGCATATGGCTCCTGGATATTTCTTTTATACTTATAACCAAATTAATAAGGAATAATTATATAAATCTATCAAATGTCACATGTAGTTCAGTGGCCTGCTTAACAGCCTTATATGCCGAATGTCCCGGATTCAAATCAGGGAGATTGCTATTGGATATTTCTTTTATATTTACAACCATATTAATAAGGAATATATTTTATAATTCTATCAAATGTCACCTGTAGTTCAGTGGCTAGCTTAACAGCCTTTTATGCCAAATGTCACGGATTCAAACCCGGGAGATGGCTATTGGATATATTTTCTTTTTCAACTAAATTAAAAGAGTTTCAACCGCATTTTTTACATCCTTTTCGTTGGAGGAGATAACTAAGGTTGTTTTAGCAGCTTGGAAATCCTGAGGCCATCTACCAGGTTTGAAACCGCATCCTTGGGAATTTTACATCCTAAATCCTTTAGTAAATCTATTATGGGTCATCTGTGGGACAGTGGTAGCATAACTATCACAACAGCCTCCTACGCCTAAGTTCGCTAATAAGTCCTTGGGATTGTAATGGACTCTTTCCCAGGTTAAGGTGTGTAGTGCTCTTTAGCCACGTTCCAACTGTTAGGTTTGTAGTTAAGTGCCAAACATATAATATCCCTCTAATACCAGTCTGTCTTTTGATAGTGGGATTGGTTGATATCCATTAGCCTGCAGCCAAGGAAGTGCGCTTCGGCAGTGCTTTCAGGGTTCTAATCTCTTGAGTTCGTGTGGCCATGTGGCTCCCTGGCTCAGCCTCTTGGATAAGATTCTGTTTACACTTAAAGCAGAGGATTGGTCCCTACAGAAATTCCTCCATGCCACACTATTGTTGTCTGTGTAGGGTTTCATTATTGCTTCAGGAAGTGATACATTGTGGCAATCTAATTGCAAGTATCCCTAAGTAGCTTGAGATATTTAACTTCTTGTTCGAGTTGGGTGCAATTGAAATTCCAGTCTGTAAGTTTGGGGTTCCTGTACACTGACTCAGACATGCATTAAGGGGTATATCAATTCTGATATATCTGTGATCTGAGAATGTTTCCTCATTGGACACATGCCTGTCTTTAATTAAGTAATTTGCACAATGTGTGCTTAGTGTAATGTCAATGACCTCGACTCTAATTTTGTTCACAAAGTTGGCAGTGTTGCACTTACTGTAGATTTCAAGACCATTGCTGGAAATATGTTCTAATGGAGACCCACCTCTCTCATTATTGTTGGAGCTACCCCAGAGCCTTTTATGCACAGTGCCGTCCAATGATGTTATTAGGGCGCTTCTGCCTTCCATCCCTGCAGTTAGACTCCTAATTGCCTCTGTAGGGGTATACGAGAGATACACAGAGCAAACTGTGATCTCCATCCTGGTATTCCCCGCAAGGAGGGCCAATCTGGCTAATGTGAGATCTCTGTTACAATATTGCCACAGAGGCAGGATCTTTAGATTATACAGAATGGGCCCCTCCTCCTACTACCATCCCAGAGCTAGCCACCTGCAGGCACTGAGAGATCATGCCTTCTCCAGTCCTCTTCATGGAGACATCTGGACCCTACTGCAGGGCCACACCTTTTAGCCAGAGGAGTCCTGTCCTCACTATATTCAGTTGAGAGTGGCACTCCTCCCTCCTGAGCAGTCTACCTTTTCTCGTCAGCCTTAGCTTCAGGTGGAGCCTTTTTTACTTTTTCCAGAGCCTGTTTTGTTGGCTTCTTTTTCTTCAGCAACCTAAGACGAATCTGAGCTATCCCATAGGTCACCAGCCAATTTCTATCTTCAAGGTAGCTCACACTGAACTCAGGGATCCTTATTACAGCAAAGAATCAGTGCCTTTGCTGCCTCCTTTAAACTAAGCTGTGACCATCTATACATGTCCAGTATCCTATATCTGTAACCACCGACTCTTGCAGGCTCTTGAGCTCCTTAACATTACCATCATGGACCACCAAGCCCCCACTCATCCTGAAATGTTTGGTGATTTCTGACAAGCAGGCCTTGGAGTGCTGATTGTCACATACCACCATATATCCACCCATCCTGTAGTTAAAACCACTAAACTAAGCCTGGGTGCCGCCTTCCTCCAGCTGATCAACAAATGTGACCAGCTACTTCTTCACCTCCTCACTCTACTCGTGGGTGAGCTGCTTTTTGAATTACCTCCTCCATGTTCCCGAGAACTTCCTCATCTACTGGGGCTTGACAGTTCTATCAATAGTTCCACCCAATCTCTGAGCACTCTCTGGCACTACAGTCAGATCTCTTACCTCGTCTAGGAGTGCTGCTAAGGAACTCCTCGACTCCTTATCATCCTGCTGAGATCCAGCCAGCAATAGGTCCATTTGAATCCCTATCTGGCCATGTGAGGAATAATCCTCTACAGCCATCAGCTCCAGTAGCTCCTCCTCATTTCCTAATAAAAATTTATTAAGGTCTTTCATTTTGGTCCCACGAGGATGTGGGTATTACACTGCAGGTACAATCACTTCTCCCTGTAGTGAGCATTTAGTACAATGGTGTGAGCCAGGTGCTCCAATCATTGTCGTTCACCAATTGGGATCATTGTTTTGGATTGGCCCATTCTTATTCTGGATCTCAATTTGTGAGGGATCATGGCTAGAGAAGTCTGCGACCTTCAGAAGCCAGAAATCCAAAATATTGATGATCTCACAGAAAGGATCATACAAATGTGGATAAACTTACCAGAGAACACTTTAATAAGAAGTGTTCCCAAAAGACTGTTGGTATAATATAACTAGTAAAAACAATAAGAAAGTTTACAGGGAAGTGGCGATAGACCAGAATGTTTGTGACAAGTTTTGAGAGGTTGGGACCCTTTGATGCTTGGTTGGAGGATCTACAGGTGTTATAGCAGAAAGCCAAGAGCATTCGAAAGAGGTAGTTGCCTCATCGGTGCTCTAAGGTCATCTGATGTCTATATGCTATGTCATTATGGTTAATTTAGTTTTGTAAATTGGTTGCTAAAGATAAATGTGGACCAGACTGAAGAGACAACAATAGGTTCTTAAAACTAACAAAAGTGAATAGTCTGTGTCAATCACTGATTTATTTGTTTTTATTGAAGGTTAATAAACTAATTTTATCACTATTTGTACTGTTAATAACATTTTTTATTGATTAATTAATTATATTTAGAAAAATATATTTCAATTGTTGCTGTTCTGTTATGAAACAGTGCTAATTAAGTTAACACCGTTCAAATATTATCATAATGTGATATATGTTTTTTGTTTTTAGATCATGTAGATGTGGAGGAAGCAAAATCATTGTTTGAAGCGAATTATTGCCATATATATTATGTTTTATATGACTGTTTTATTAATGCTGATAACAATCTAAAGCAAAAAGGTTAGAAATTTCTTATTTTTATTTTATTTTAATGATCACATGTTTTTAGCCTATTCAGATTTTTCCTCGGTATTTACATTTAAAAAATTAAGTTTGGAAATACAAATTTTATATTTATTAAATCATAAAATTATATTCACTACTCGATTTGAATGAAGTTTTAAAGTTTTTTGTTAGTACTTTTGATGTCATCTGGAAAAGAATTTTTGTTATAAAAAGGAAACTCATCAAGTTTGACACTTCTATAATGGCTGAAAGATCTATTGAAGAAATCGCTGAAGTGAAAATTCAAAACATTACTTTCCTAAAGAGGACTGCCTAAATAGTTTAATAATTTCTGGCTTTCCTCGGCAATAAAGCCTTCAATAGTTCATAAATGGTACAGTCTATGATGGATCTGCTCATCTCCTAGCTAGTTGCTTTAATTGCTATTGATGATAATGTTAAACCCAAAGTTGAATTTTAAAATCTGATACTCTTCATTTGTATTTTTCCATTTATTCTATTTTCAGGAGTACTCTTTATCTCTTGCATTCAAAGATACCCAAGCAGAGCTGCTTAGTATTTATTCTTAAACTTGCTCTCAAATGTGTTCAGAAGCTAAGCTTACCTCTCATGTTGAGATTTACAGCTATTAGATAATCAAGCTCTGGTTTGGTTAACTGGCTCAAAACAGAATTTTTTTTTTCTGTTATTGTTCTACCTAACCTTTATAGGAGGATACAGGGATTTTCTCAGGCCAGCTGGGGTGAGGACAGGGATTAATGTCAGAATTAAAACCCCTACCTCCTCCTGAGACCTGAGATACAAACTCATAATTAGTTTATCGTCTCCAACTTCAGTTTTCAGGTTGCCGGACAATGTGCAGTGCTCAGCCAACCCTATCCTATGTCAATGTAGAACCACCTACGTTGTCTTTACCATCCTGTACTGCTCATTAAAGCACTTTTATTGATATGTGGTGCATGCATATCAAAATATATACACCTCTTTATGTAGAGTCAATGTTGCTAGGTATGTGAGGCTCTCTGGAGACACACACACATATGACTCGTTAAAACAACATTTAAAGCTTTGGCCTCTCTATTTCCACTATAATGATGATTCACATTGGGTCTTCTACTTGGTGAACAACAAGTTCAAGAGACAACAAATTGTTGTAGATATCTGAAAATCAGTATTGAATGTAGAGTTTAATAATTGAGTCAAATTGGCTTGGTCACACTCTTTTATAACAATGACTCTTTGCTACATTTCCTTTTCATATCTTAAAAACTGTCTTGAAAAAGCTTGCATCTTTTAAATCTTTTTATCTTGTGTTTTATCATAAATATCTTGTATATAAAATCATACTAATTTTGAAATTATACAAATGAAAAATAAGTTATTCTTGGCCTTCTTGTTACTTCTGAAATGTAGAGGTTTGTTGGGCTTTTATAAGGTCTGTTTCCTCCGACCTGCTTCGCTTGCTTGAACATTTGCAGTGCAGTTTAGGATAGAAAAGTTGCACTGCGCATGTGCTCCAGATGCAACTGATTGAAGGGAACAGACCTATAGTGATTACCAAATAATTAAATTAGAAAATGATTAGAATAAAAACTTAAAGATAAGAATATTAAATGATTTCAGCATTTGTAATATTTGAATGTTGTTTGTTGAAGAAATATTATGAAGGAAAAATTAGAAATTATTATTCTACTGTTAATCTTTGTGGTGTCATGTTATTTCTCAGTTAATAAAATAACACAATGTAAAAAAAAAAACTCAATAACAGGCCCAGTATTACGAACCTGGTTGTGTGTTATAAGGTTATAAGCAGTACTACTGTGCTATTAGGCTAGTCATATTAGCTCTGAAAATAGGGTTCATGGGAAAGTTTTGATCCAGTTTTGATTTTTTCACCATTTATGTTTTTTGGATTGCTGAACACGAATCTGAAGTTTACTGGCAAAAATATTGCCCGGAACCTGTTTTTTTCTCACAATTTTGGCCCATTTTCTGTTTTTTTTACTATATCTCGAAAACTAAGGTTTGATTTTGTAGCAAAACTTACTATAACCACAATTAAACTAAACGAAATTGGATACATATTGTATTCATAAACTTTTATGTGGTATGAACTGTTTCGCCACTAGAGCGCGTCAGAAATAGGCAAACTTCGGGACAGTGGAAAAAACCACTATTTTTCCGGAAATGGTCAGTGTTACAACACTGTTGGCCTTCAGTAATTTTTGAAAAATACATGATTATGTACATGGTAAAAGTTTTATGTAAAAATTATATTCCAGAAACGTGTATTTTCTGACAGGAGATGCATATTACTTTTGTAATATTTGAAAGAATGCGAGTAAAATCTTATATGCTTATGTAGATTGCATTTCTTGGTAACTGTCTAATGTAATTTAAACCATACTATCCAAATATAATTCAACAAAAACCAGGGGAAAAATTATATTGAAAATGTTGAAAACGTCAAAAATTGGTATCGTAATTGATTCCCTTTGTGAAATACTGAATTTGAATTATCAACCTTTTCATTCTTGGTTGTTTTCTTTATAATTATAACCAGAAATGGAAACATATTAATTTCTTAAGAAATTATCCAATCCTCACTGCATTTATTAACAGTGTCATACCTTTAACCTAATTTGATATAATGTTCTTTACACCTAGAATCACATACCCTATAAGTTACTCCCTTATTTTCATTATGCTGACCTTGAAAGTAACAGTACCATCACTAACCCGTCAACAGTGTTGTTTTAGCTTAAAGTAAAAAATAAAACAATAATAAATGTAACCTTAATAAATCATCTACATAAATTGTTTGTAATAATACAATTTAACTTAAAATAAAATAAAAATTACTATAAAGAGATTCAAAAAAAGTATATAACTATAATCCTTCCAGTATCAACCTCAAAATGACCTTAATAATAATATTTAACAATAATAATACTTAAAGTGCACTTGACAATAGCTTTATGGCAGGGATTAGTTAAGGGCAAAGGTTACAGGTATAATCTCCTAGGTACACTTTGCACCTAGCTTGCAAATTTGTTCCTTCCAGGTACAGTCTGTTTTCTGGTAATATCTGGTTCCAGGTACAGTCTAGTTTCTTGTATAATCTTATGATCATACTCTTCTGTACCTAGCTTTCAAATTAGTTTCAGGTACAATATGTACCCCCATATTTCTCTGATAATATGAAACAACTAAAACTTTACCTATATATCCGCCGATAACTCAGTTTAGATGTAAATATATACAGTTTTAGGATCAGGACACTGCGGAACAGAAACAAAAAATATATTATATAATATTTCATTATTTGGTTTGAATGAAAGCCTTAGCTTAAATTTAGTATTTAAACATTAAATTTATTATGATTAATTATTAATGCTCGAAGAAACTATAGATGTTGCCTAAATTAGTGTTACACAAATAGGTTGTACGTAAGTTTATACTTTTTTTTTAATAGTCCTCTCAGAAATATTAAGCAGTTTCTAGTTGTAACCATTTATAAACGTGTAAAAAGTTAAAAACTTTACTCTGAAATTTAATTAAGATGATCGGTACAGCATATGTTGAATACGATCTGAACATTAATAAATTATACTATTATCTTTCATATACTATTAAAGATTAACAATAACACTTTAGCTGAACAGACTTTTCTCACTTTGTTTTTTAGTATGTTCAATGTATTCTGGTAATGAAAAGAATGTACTATCTTTCAAGGGTCTTCCTCCCTTGTAACACCCCAACTCCCACCACCTCCTTTGTTGACTTTTCATTTCTGAGAATATAGAAACACCAGTTTATTGTGCTGTAAATAGTTCGTTTCTCTAAAGTCCGCAAGTAGTTTCCAGTAGCTTTTCATTTTCAACGTCAAAATTGTGATGTTGGAGTGTTTTACTTGTGAATATTTGCTAGATGATGGAGTTTTTAAAGCCTCAACTGTGAAGGAAAAAGGCATTGCTTTGCTTTTGGAATCCAGTGACGGATAAGGGAGCTATTTCAAGGGGGAAAACATTAATTTATATTCATAGTGTTGAAACACTGACCATATCTGGTAAAATTATGGTTTTTTCTACTGTTCGAAAATTTTGCCCATTTTTGAATCGCTCTTGCGGCTAAATGGTTGGTCCCACAAAAAAAAACTTTTCAAATAAGAAATTGAGCCAATTTTGTTTACTTTAATTGTGTACTTAGTAAGTTTTGCCCCCAAATCCTTAGTTTTCGAGATATAGTACAAAAAAAAAAAAAAAAAAAAAAAAAAAAAAAACAGAAAATGGGCCAACATTTTGGCGAAAAGTGTGAAAAAAACAGGTTCATGGCATAATGTTGGCCGCAAACTTCAGATTCGTGTTCAACGGCCTAAAAAACGTAAAGAGTGGGTTAATACCCAAGTTTTCTCCTTAGTAAAAATTGCAGGCTTAAAAACGTGTGTAATTAGTAAATAGTTTATTTTAATTTTTTTTTTCAGTTATGCTCAATTTTTATTTTAGGAGTAGTTATAATGATATTCTATTTTATTAGCTTCAGTTATACTAAAGTCAAATATAATTTAAAATTATAAAAATCCTATAGTCCATTTTTTTTTTTTTTTTCCTGAAGTACCTGAGTAGGTACTATCAAACCAAAGCTCTCTATTTTAAAGGGTTTTTTCAATAAGTTAAATTCCTGTTTTTTTGGGTATTCCTAATAGATCAGATTAGGAATCGTTTAATTGATTACTTTGAACTCAATAAATCTTTTACTGCTATATTATATTATTCAAAAAGTCAGCATAAAATTTAATGTTCTTTAATATCATTTAGATTATATTTTTGTTAAAAAAGTCTGATTGAGCTTGTATGTTAAATTTTCAAAACTCTTAAGGACCTTTAATTTTTTTTTTTTTAAATAATTAAACAACTTTTATTGTTTAGTAGATTGTGTATTTTAATATATACTAATAGGTTACTAATTAGATATATTTAATCAATGTTTGCACAATTATTACTAAATGTAAATAATTAATTATGTTTTGTATTAAGATAATTAAAACAGATAATTTGTGTAAAGTTTCAATATGTCAGTCATTTTACACAATAATACTCAAATTTTCTCATTATTCAACAAAATAGGGAAATTGGGTGCTGTGGGTGCAGCACTGTTTAAGTGTTTCTGAGGTAGAATGCTAAAAAATAGATCTTTTATTCCAAAAAGTATAATTTGAAGTTAATAGCAAATTTATTTTGCTTTAATTTATGAATAGAAGTAAAACCATAGATGCAATGGTCAACTTACCATTTTCAAAAATGATAAAATTATATTTTGGGATGATTGAAATTTTAAATATTAAATGTTACCAAAAAATAAATGGAACTAAAAACATTAGTGAAAGTCTTTAACTAACCATATAAGTGTTTACCCATTCCCTTGTATATATTTACACCTCACCATAATATATTATATGACCATTAATTTCTGTTTTTATGCAAATAAGCCTAGCCCATCTGGAAATTTTATTTCATTATTCTCAATTTGGATTTAACACATCCAAAACATAGACAATAATTATAAAATCGACTAATGGATTTTTGTTCACTGTTTGCCTAGGTTATTAATATTATTGTGATGAATATCTTATGCTTTGTAAAAAAACAAAACAAAAAATACATTTATATTAAATTCTTGATTTGGTTGGACCATTGCACACCAGCCCAGCTGCCTGGTACCCAGTTGTTATATGTAGTTTATCATAGGATAACTGAGCCGAGCAGTCATGCCTTCTTTTTCTTTCTCTACCAATGACATGGTGGCCAATCGAACCCAATCTTACTCATCTAATTATAGCAAGATCATTCATGGTGCTTAATCATGAATTATTTTAATTCAATTTATTTAACTCATAAAATGTTGCTTAATATAATTTGTAAAAGAAGGACATTATTTTTATCTATTTATTTTTGTTAGTATCTATTAATTGTAAATGGATTTAATGAGGGTTATCAGATTTTCTGTGATAAGGTTTTCTCATTGTCTGATTTATACCAATATATAATTAATCTTATTATTATTTCTTTTAATTTTATATTTTATTGTATAAAATTTGCTTTTGGCTCATCCTCTCACCATAACCTCGGGATGGCCTATTTATGAAGCTTCTTGGAAGGATATTAAAAGAATAGATGAAGAGTTCCAGGCTGAGGAGCAATGTGAATTTACATCAGAGAGGTCCTTGTATTGATCATTTTTTTATCCTGAGACTGTTATTGCAAAAACAGACAGATAAAATGCATGAGTACTAGTCAAAAGCTAGGGAATATCAAAATGAGGTGTGCTTTGCAGAAGCAAAGGTCTTTGGATGAGTTTATCGTTTAATAATTTGGCAACTCTTAAGAATGGAGCTGTCCATGCCTCCATTCTTGAAGAAGCTCCCAACATCTTTATTGAGACAACCTACCCCAAAGATGATCCGTCTCAGGACAACAAAGAGGAAGCTTTTGTAAGAATGTGAAAAATTACTGATCTGAAAATCCTCTCCTCGGGAGGAGAAAGGAATAAACTTTCCAAGCCTTTAAACCCATTTTTCTCTTCTCTGTAATTAGCAAGATCCTGAAGAATCTCATTTTAACCAGTCTGAGACTGGTTCTTAAAAAGCCAACCCATCCACGGCAATACTGCTCTACAAAGAGAAAAGGAACTGTTGATTCCTTGCTGAGAGTCTGTGCAGATGTTGAACAGAGAAGGGAGCGATATGTTATGTTGCTACTCTTTGACATATCCTCTGCGTTTGACAATGTCTGTTGGCCCTCTGTATTCTAGCAGCTGGGTCCTCAAGGTTCTGTTCTCGGTTCAGCTCTATGGAAACTTTTTTTGACGAGTTGCTGAGACTACTTGAAGAGAAACGGTTTCCTGCCACAGCCTATGTTGATGATCTGGTCATTGTGGTGGCCTCCAACAGTAGAGCCAGAATAAAAGAAGAGACTGATTCAGTAAGGGAATGGTGTGAAAGGAACAAAATGAAGATGGCTTCTGCAAAAACAGAGGCAATTCTCTTTAGCAAAACAATTAGGGCACACCCTATAACTCTCTGCATTGACAGAGATCGAGTATGCCCAAGTGAGGAGTCAACCTACCTAGGTATAAGGTTTAGAGGAGAATTCAGCATGACCTCTCACAGGGACTACCTGGGAGTAGAGTTAGCCCTCGCCTCTAATGACCTCAGTTGTGTGGGAGGTGCTTTCTGGGGCCTCAGCTACCCACCCAGCTACATTGACCATATATAAAGATGTGATTTAGGCACTCTGGGGTAAGCATCTCTCAAATAGTACAAAAATCTCTTGACCTTATGCGAGAGGATTATGTGTACGGATGAAAAAGGTATGTGGTCCTTGCCCATTTTAACATCTGGAGAAGACCAGCCAGAAGAATACAAGATAGAGGATGTGCTCTGTAAAGATAACAATTAAAATTGGAAACAATCAGACAACTTTAAAGAAGTTTATCGGCCATGTTAACTTGCTGGCATAATGCACTAGTTAATGTTGTCATAACCTATGTTGCATATTTCATACAAGGTAGGGTGAACAAATAAATTTAAAAAAAGACATAGTGAAAAGGCTAGACTTGATCTTTATACACCTTGAAAAAGCTTATGAAAGTGAACGTCACATACTGTTGTGGAAGTCGTTAAGGAATGCTGGCATTTACAAAGGTTTCATTAGCGTTGCTAAAGAAATATACCAAAATAATATGTGACAGATAAAAATAGGTCGATTATTATTATTAACGACAATGCAAATGGCAAAAGACTAATACAAGGATGCTGCATGTATCCCACCTCAAATTTTGAAGGGAAGTAATATATTTTTTTTTGTCAACTACAAAGGTTCATTACTGAAAATAATAAACCAAAAGGGATTTTGGTTTTATGCATCAGAATGGAAGAGAAAAAATTAATTTCTGTCGTTTATTGATTTTTTATTTCTTAAAAGGAAAATCCACTGTACAGATGGTTAAAATTTGCAGTATGTATGTTGAGAATGTTTTAGGAGAAAGTAAGTAGTTTGCTCGGTTCAGAACCTGAAATTTTGATTTGGAAGATGCCAAGCACTCGGGTTGTCCTTCAACTGTTGATCACCAAATCCCAAAAATTAAATGAAACATATAATAGATCAAAATGGGTCGTATATAATTAATTAAAAATATGTACACGAATCTGACTTTGTTATTGAAATCGCCAGTAAAAACGCCACAATCTAATTTTACAACCCAATGATCAGAATAAATACATGTGCACGCAGAGTGAAGAATGCACCAACCCTACATTAGGCAAGCCGAGTTGAGTGAAATAATTTTGATATCTGGGATCAATAATATAAAGTACTGGCAAAACAGATGCGGAAATTGAAAAAAAGAATCACTAATGGCAAGAAAGCAATAATATCCTACTAAAAACAAAAAAGAACATGATGAACTGGCATAGATAGAGGGATTTGCTGAGACAGGATTTTACTTGAAAAAATTCTAAATAAATTAATAAAAAAAAATAATATATGTACATACATTCATACATACATACATACACACAAGCACACATACATACATACACGCCAGAAATGGGCAAAACCGCATTCGAATATACGAATACGAATGCATTCGAGAAGATTGAGTTTTGAAAATACGAATACAAATGCATACGTATTTCAAAAAAGAATACCAATGCATTCGTATATCGACAAAAAATATGAATACGAATATATTCACAGATGTAGACAGGTATACGTCCGAATTTCACGGTATGCCAAGGGATACGGTCATATTCCACTGGTGTGGGCTGTATTCCACTGGTCTAAAAACGTATACGGGCCTGTGTACAAGTCAATATATACGCATTTGCAGGTGTTAATTCGAATACGGTCGTATAATATCTTATATTAAAAGACATAAAATTTAATATTTATAAAAAAAAATTTAAATATGATTCAAATATTGTTGAAATAACTTCTTTAAATACGAATATCTACTTATTTTCATATATCAACTCTCATTCAGTTCTCTTCTCTATAATGAAATAATTTAACAAATATTTCTTAAAATTTATTAATTTTTGGAAAATGAAAAACATTAATGCAGCAATGCACTTATAAATTGTATTAAAAAAGAAAAGAAATATTATCCATTTGATATATTTTTCTTGAGCTTATAATCTTATATATTGAAAGTAAAGTTCAGTAAATATTTTAACATTTCAAACCAACTATCTGAAAACAAATACTAAGCATTCAAGAATAGGTAAAATGTTGAATTTTAAGCATTTACAGTGAAGTGTCTAGGTACTCCAGGTATGGAATGGACTCATTGGTTTTTCATGATTATGTTTCTATTTTCTAAGTAATGAAGTTTGCTATTATTCCAAAATATTGAAAGTTGAAAAATAATTATAATGAAATTAATTATTTATAATGAAGTGAAGTAAAGCGCTAATAAAAGTACTTATATAACATTCAAAGCTGTAATTGAGCGTGATGATAACCGCAAAAAACTTTAGTTATTATCGTATATACTACTTACTTACTTACTGCCGGGCGCTACGGTCCAACAAGGACCCGGGCCTCCTCAAGAACTTCAAGCCAGTCATTTCTGTCCTTCGCTCTAGCCCTCCATCTCCTCACTCCAAGCAACTTTAGGTCCTCCTCGACGTCGTCCAACCATCTCACTCTTGGCCTTCCTCTGTGTCTTTTTCCTCCAATTTTTCCATAAAGGAGTAGTCTTGGAATCCTAGTTTCTGGCATCCTTTCTACATGTCCGAGCCATCTTAGGCGGGCTTTTTTCACAAAGGATACTAGGCCTGGTTTCCCATACATTGTTCGGAGCTCACTATTTTTTCTTATTCGCCAAGAGCCATTTTCTTTAATTGGCCCAAATATCTTTCTTAGTATTTTTCTCTCCCAAACATTGAGCCTCCTCTCGCTTTCCTTTGATAATACCCAGGATTCGCTGCCATAAGTAACTGTGGGTCTCAATATTGTTTCGTATATCATCACCTTGGCATCCCTTGAAAGATTTTTGAACTTTAGTATTGTTTGTAGGGCGAAAAGGCACTTGTTGCCTGCAGACAGCCTCGCATTAACTTCATCTTTCGTATTATTATCATGAGTAATAACAGAACCTAGGTACTTGAAGGTATCTGTACTTTTAAAACGGCATTCGCCAATCTGCAGGTCGTGGTATTCCAGTAGATGGTTCCTGGATGATCCCATATATCTTATTTTTTCTTCATTAACCTGAAGGCCCTCTTTGCCGCTTCCCTTTCAAACTCTTTGAAAGCTCCTCCGAGCGCAGTCGTGTTTATGAGCACATCATCAGCATATGCCAAGTGCTGTGTGAGGCGATTGTAAATTGTTCCATTAGGGTTGGTTGTTATTGCCCTTATAGCTTTTTCCAATGCTAGATTAAATAGAACAGGTGATAGCGGGTCTCCCTGCCTCAGTCCACTATTTACTGCAAATTCTTCTGATAGCATTCCCTGTATTTTTATCTTCACCCTGCTATCATACATGGTCATTTTCGCAAGTCTAGTGAGCTTCCTGGGAACTCCAAATTCTAGCATTACCTTCAGTATTGCCTCTCTATCGATACTGTCATATGCTTGCTTGAAATCGATGAATAGGCTGTGGAGGTCAATGTTAAACTCATATCCTCTTTCAAGAATCTGCCTCAGTGAAAAGATTTGATCGATGGTTGATCTTCCAGGCCTGAAACCACACTGATAGTCGCCCAGTATCAGTTCGGAGCACTTCATCAGCCGTCTGTTTAGTAATATTGAAAATATCTTATAGGCTGTATTTAGTAATGCTATCCCTCGATTATTACCACATGATAGCTTGTCACCTTTTTTATGTATGGGGCATATCACTGCTATTTTCCATTCTTCAGGCATTTTTTCTTCGCACCAAACATCCCACACCAGTTGGAATATATAACTTTTTAAGCTATCCCCTCCGTTTTTTAGCATCTCTGAATGTATGCCATCAATACCAGGAGCCTTGTTGTTCTTTAATTCGCCAATTATTTCTTCAACTTCTTCGCGCTCTGCTATCTGCTGGCTCTACTTTTTCATCTCCTTCTCCGGGTACACCCACTTGGCATTTCAGCTGCTCAAGTCTTTCTTCTTTATCCTGGTGGTTGGGCTCTACAAGAATATTCCTGAAATATTCTGTCCATATCTGTAATATTTGGACAGGCTCACTAATTATGGCCCCCTCTATTGTCTTGCAGCACATGTTGTTTGGTTGATAGCCTCTTTTGATTTCCTTAATCCCCTTATAAAACTTTCTCGTATTTTTTGTGCTGTGGTCATTCTGTAAGCTTTCCAACTGCATTTTTAACCACATCCTTTTTTTCTGACGGCAGATTTTCTTGGCATTCTTTCTCCTTGCAGAGTACTCATTTCGACTCGATCTAGTCATTCTCTGTAGCGTTCTCAGCCGTGCCTCTTTCTTTGCTTTAAGGGCTTGATGGCATTCCACATCAAACGAACCACACTTACTCTCTTTATTTTTCCTTCCCAGTACTTCATCTGCAGCTTCTCCCAGGTTGTTTTTTATAGCATTCCATTTACGGTTTATATTATTGCTATTTATTTGCTCAGAAGCTCTTTCTAGTTTTTCCGTAACCTTCTGGGAGAACCTTTTACTGCATTCTTCCTCCTGTAGTTTATTTACATTATACCCCCGTAGCTTTTCAACAGTTGCTCGAGATCGCAGAGATATTTTATGTTTGAAGGATGATCTTACTAGGAAATGATCTGTGTCACAGTCTGCACCTCTATAACTACGTACATCTTCAATGCTTGATGCATGTCTTTTGTGTATTAGTAAGTGGTCTATTTGGTTCACAGTATCACCATCTGCTGATATCCAGGTTCCTTTATGGATGTTCTTATGCTTAAAATGTGTACCCATAATCTTGAAGCCATTTTCTGTAGCAAAGTCTATTAGCCTTAGGCCATTGTCATTGGAATTCTGATGTTTGCTTTGCATCCCAATTGTCGGTCTGAAAATTTCTTCTTTGCCCACTTTTGCATTAAAATCACCCAGAATGATTTTCACATCACACATGGGATTTCTTCCAGTTCACTTGTGAGGATTTCATAAAAATCATCTTTAACATCCTCTTCCTTTTCCTCGGTAGGGGCATGTACACTAATCAGGGAAACATTAGAGAACTTCCCTTTTATTCTTATCTTACACATCCTCTTGTTGATTAATTTGTAATCTATTAAAGCATGTTTCATCGATTTCCTTACCATGAAACCTGTTCCAAAAACACTATTTTCATCTCCACTGTTTATCATTGTGTACCTGCTCAGATCCTGCACCTTTACATTCTTCCATTTGCTCTCCTGAATCGCCAAGATATCGACCTTATACTTATCCAGCTCCATTTCCAAATTCCTGCTTTTCCCCGGTTGGTTCAGTCCTCTTACATTCCAAGTCGCTATTTTGAGATTAATTCCTTTTCCATGCCAAGTTCGTTTCCTTAAATCAGTCCGGCTATCTTTTCTTTGAGGGTTCATAATAATTGTTTGTTTAAAGGGTGTGGGTTATTGGCCCATACAGCCCTCTAGTCAGGTGGCTATAATAAAGTGAAGTAAAGCGCGAATAAAAATTAATATGAAACGAATGAATTTGAAATAAATAGTTAATGTTGAAAAAAGAACTGAATTTCTTTTATTTTTTTCTTTTATTTCATCAGAATAAACTTAAATCTATAGGTTTAAAATTGAATATGTAACAATTAATAATATAAATATTAATAATTGTTTCATATCCATTTTTATTCTCTTTGAGCAATATTTCTTAAGAAGTTTAAATTTAAATAGGCTCAAAGTCGCAGGTATCATTGTAAAATTCCCGATGCCTAGGTTCTAAGGCGGCTTTATATTACTTCTTATCTTCAAACAAAGTTAACATTGAATAAAGAATTATACTGAATTTTGATTAAAGCATTTATTTTAGATCAAATTACTAATAAGATTAAATTAATAATAATATAGTATATACGATAATAGCTAAAGCTTTTTGCGGTTATCATCACTCTCAATTACAGCTTTGAATGTTACATAAGTACTTTTATTAGCGCTTTACTTCACTTCATTATAAAGAACTTGTTTACTTAGAAAATAGAAACATAATCATGAAAAACCAATGAGTCATTCCATACCTGGAGTACCTAGACACTTCACTGTAAATGCTTAAAATTCAACATTTTACCTATTCTTGAATGCATAGTATTTATTTTCAGATGAAATGTTAAAATATTTACTGAACTTTACTTTCAATATATATGATTATAAGCTCAAGAAAAATATATCTAATGGATTTATAAGTTATAAGTGCATTGCTGCATTAATGTTTTTCATTTTCCAAAAATTAATAAATTTTAAGAAATATTTGTTAAATTATTTCATTATAGAGAAGAGAACTGTATGAGAGTTGATATATGAAAATAAATAGATATTCGTATTTAAAGAAGTTATTTCAACAATATTTGAATCAT
The DNA here is from genome assembly GCA_023052935.1 of Piezodorus guildinii. NCBI lineage: Eukaryota > Metazoa > Arthropoda > Insecta > Hemiptera > Pentatomidae > Piezodorus > Piezodorus guildinii. Next base: position 5,240,806 of record CM041295.1, on the reverse strand, counting down.
ATTTAAATTTTTTTTTATAAATATTAAATTTTATGTCTTTTAATATAAGATATTATTCGACCGTATTCGAATTAACGCCTGCAAATGCGCACATATTGACTTGTGCACAGGCCCTATACGTTTTTAGACCAGTGGAACACGCCCACACCAGTTGAATATGACCATATCCCTTGGCATACCGTGAAATTCGGGCGTATACCTGTCTACATCTCTGAATATATTCGTATTCGTATTTTTTTTTCGAAATACGAATGCATTGGTATTCTTTTTTGAAATACGAATGCATTCGTATTCGTATTTTCAAAACTCGATCTTCCCGAATGCACTCGTATTCGTATATCCGAATGCAATTTTGCCCATCTCTGATACACGCACACATACATATATATTGAATGAATATATAGTAGTTAAATATATATCTTAATTGGAATTTACATGTGTTCTGACGTTACAAATACAAATAAAAGAAATTATTACAAATTTCCCTACTATTCAAAACAATATAGTGTCTTAAATAGAATATATTATAGGTGGAAATAATCGGGAGTCAGTCTTTTTTTAAATATTTTAATTTTACTGATGTTTTGGCTCAGGCTTGTGTGGGCCATCATGAGGGCTACAAACATAAGAACAAAAGAGGTACATATTAATGTGATAATAGACCTTATTAGCTTTTTGGATTCTGTTCGATATTTCATGGTCTATTTTTCCATTTCTTCCGATAACTGTCCTGAGGTACACATAGTCATCGACCATCTCTAAAGCCCTACCCTTACAGTTAATCTGTATGTCCTCATCAACACGCCCTATCTGCATAACTTTGCTTTTTTTCCTCATTATCAGCATCCCTTTTTTTTTCTAGTTCAGCTTCCTATTCTATAATGGCTTGCTGTAATGTTTTTTGCTGAGTCTGCTATGAGGACTATATCATCCGCGTAAACAAGAGCTTGGGCGAGTATTGTTCTCAAATTCCATTTGCCTATTACTGCTCTTGCTGTTCTACGCTTACAGATTTTTAGGATCTCATCCAAGAAAATGACGAAGAGTAGGGGGCTGAGACTATTGCCTTGTTTGACTCCTCTATCCATCCTGAAGCTCTTGGATTCTTTCCCATTAATCCTCACTATACCTCTTGAGTCTTTATACGTAGACTGGATTGCTTTGATAAGATCTCCTGGGATGTTCTTTTTTCTTAATGCATTCCAGATTTCTTTTCTGGGAACTGAATCAAAGGCTGCCTTTATATCCAAGAAGGCCAGATACATGTTTTTGTCTCGCTCTCATGCCTTTTCCATTATGGTCCTTAAAGCAAAGATATGGTCCTGTGTTTGTCTCAATGGTCTGAACGCTGCTTGTTCCTCTTCTTGTTGGTCCTCCACCAGACCTCTTAATCTTTTCTCCAGGATGGTTGTGTATATTTTGTACAACACTTGAGATATACAGATGGGCCTATAGTTTTGGCATTCACCCTGACTCCCTTTCTTATAGATGGGAATGATGATGTTATATTCCCATTCTTTGGGTATTTGTTTCTCTGAATACACTTTTTGGAATAGGCTCTGAAGTGTCCTAGTCAGACTTTGCCCTCCATGTTTTATGATTATCGTCTCTCCCAGGTGCTTTTCCTGTTTTCAAGCTTTCTATCGCTGCTTATACTTCTCCAATCCCAAACCGTTTCGTCATATTCCTGATATGCTTTTCTTCTTTCCTCTGCCATTTCACTTATAGTTTCTTCGAACACTGGGGAGTAGTGATGTTTCCATCTGTCTAATATATCCGTATCTTTGAATAGTATTTTGCCAGATATATCTTTTATATTCCGGATAGGCTTGGATTTTTTGCCTTTTAATGCTTTGATCTTTTTCCAGAATTTTCTTGAGTTATCCTTATAGTCTTCCTGAAGGTTTCTTCCAAATTCTTCCCGACTTTTTCTTTTTGCAGTTCTTATGACCATTTTTGTCTTGTTTCTTCTTCTGACATACAGTTCCCACGTTTCGTTACATTTATTGCTATTATAATCTTTGCACAGATGCCTTTACTCGATCGCTCCACCAATCTGTTTTTTTTCCGCCATTTGAATATCTTTTGATACCATACACTAACTTTGCAGCTTGTAGGATGTGCTTTTTAATTTCTGCCCATAAGCTGTCCACATTTCCTTCCCTGTTGATGCTTCTCAATTTTTGTTCCAGTTTTTTGGCCTATTTCTCTTGGTTTTCTGGTATGGGAAGTTTAGATTCATCACTTTTCTTGTATGTTTTGCATGGTATCTTCCTTGGCTGAATGATTTAAGAGGTCAGCAATCAGCAGCAGGTGGTCAGAGCCTATTTCTGCACCTCTTATTACTTTTACATCCGTGAAAAATCTTCGAATTTGTCTGCTGTATATAAAATAGTCAATTATGCTATTTGCATTTCTTTCGTGAGCAGCAAATGTTATTTTGTGCACTTTTTTGTGTGGAAAGAATGAATTTACGAGCAGTGGGTCATGGTCTATACAGAAATTTATAAGGCGTTGGCAATTGTTATTTTTAGTGGTTTCTCCTCCGTGTCTCCCCATCACTCCATGGGCTCTGTTGAAATCGCATCCCATTCTTGTATTGAAATCAACCATCATTGTGAGATCCCTTCTATTGTTTTGGGCTTTGATCACTTCTGTTTCCAAACTGGTATAGAAGTGTTCCTTTTCCAGTATGCCTGAGTCTTCTGTAGGTACTTATATTTGTATTATGGTACTTTGTCCAACGAAGAATTCGATATTTATGACCATCATCCTGGAGGATACTGGATACCATTCCGTCACTTTCCAGAGGAGGCTGTTCTTTATCACCACTCCAACGCCTTCTTTTGCCCTGATTGCCACTGGGACCCCAGAGTAAAATAGGGTATGATTTCTTTGCTTTATCTCTCCGCATCCCTTCTTTTTCACCTCACTTATACCCAATATGTCCAAGTGGTATGTTTCCATCTCTTCAACAATTTCCACCTCCTTACCAGTAAAAGTTCTTATATTCCACATAGCAAGTCTTAAATCCTTTTGAGCACTGCGTCGTAAACATTTTGACTGATTGAATCCGAGGCCGTTGTTCGTACTTTGAATCATATAATCACTTTTATGGGTGATTAGCCCAGTAAAAGAGGTTCCGTGAGCTTGGAACAGCAGCACTCATTTTTACATGGGCCCCCTATCTCTCGTTAGTTGACTGACCCAGTCCTCCGCAGGTATTGGTTACCACCCCCTCGGGCTGGGTTGCTCGGCTTGGTAGGGTCCACCACTGACAGGTGAGAGAGGAGTTGTGGTGGAGAGGCTAAGTGGTTTCTTGATATTACCATATATTGCGCATCACACCACCTTGAACCCCCAATATGATGAAGTAGATAAGCATAAAAACAAAAATCTAGACTTTAATATAGAAGTAAAAAATTATATATAAACGTATCATTAATGAGCCATATCCATAAACTGAGGAAAACCGAACACATGGGTGGTACGGAGGGGGGTTGTTGCATAAACCCATGATGGTTTCCCCCTCTAAATATAAATACTACAGCTTGTCTTTTTTTAAATAGTTTTACAAAATTATACAAAGGAAAGAAAAAACAAAATATGCACAAAAGGTTCAACATTTTTACCAGAAAATTATAAACACTAGAATCTGATGTATGTAAAAGAACCATGAGGCATATAAAAAAAATAGAAGTTTTATAAACAAGGAATATACAGTTAATAAAATATAAAATATACAATAAAGTAAAATAGTTTAACTTTAACTTAAGGAGACGGAAGATGTTGGCATATGAGGGAGAGATTATTACTTTGTCTGTTTTATGATTGACAGGTACCAGATCTTTTTCCATATGGATGTGTATAGCTTCGGAAAGGAGTCCCTTTTTGTAGTTAGGTACGGTGGCTAGGATTTCAGGATTATCAAAATCAAAATGATGGTCAAGGGATATAGTGTGTTCGGTTTTCTGTACCAATTGGTGGATAGTGAATTATAGGGATTTTTAACGAATTAAGGAATTTATATTCAAAACTAAAAGATCCCATCTCTTTCCTACAAAAATCAAAATTAGTTTATCGTATTCCCTGCTCTTTCCCAAATTGCAATTCCTCTTACAAATATGAGACCAAAAACTATCTGAAAAAAAGAATTTATGAGCACTAATACACCATATCTACCCGCAACCCATTTTCCTCTAAATTATCCGAAGCTGTAGGTAGAGAGGTATTTTTTTCCAAATTGCAGTGAGAACCCGGTTTTCAGTAACATGATTTATGACTGCAATATTATGATTATTACTATTATTGATAATTATTGTTAATATTAAGATATCTAGTTAACTACTATCTATTCACTCATTGTGAATTTACTGCATTCTTAAATTTATTCAAAAATGTTTTCTTCCCCAAAACAATAATGTCATCTACTAATTATTTTATGGAAATTTTAATATTCTGTTTCAGTTTTTCATTATTAGGGCATTAATATGAGAACAATAAATTCTTGAAACATAGCCTAAACATGATTGTTTATTTATTGATTGAACCTTGAGACCCATAGGAAACTTAATTTATCAACAGCCGAGAACTAACAACAATATTGGGGAAAAAGTAATCAGGAGTCAGTCTAATATTAAGAAGTGATTCTAAGATTTGAGTTGATGCTTTGGTTGCTTGGTGCTCACTGCCCTCATGATGGCTCACATCATAGACCTCAAACATAGGAGAAAAAAAAAAAAAAAAAGAAATCTTAGACTGACTTCTAGTTATTCTCCCTTATCACCACCTCCTTGAATCCCCACCTTATCTCTAGAATTGAAGAAGTACCCATTTAATTCTCAGAACAATGTTTCTAAAACATCAATATTAAATCTTTAATACAAATTCAACTTGTAAAAAACTGTTCAGTATTTTTGAGAAAAAAATAGTTGGCACCTGAAGACGGCATAACAGCCAATGTAAATAAGGTGGCAGAGTTAGTAAGACAGCTTTTTTATTTTACTATTGAATTTTACTGTAACCTTAATATATCAACACTCAATTAAATTTTTAATACAAATTTTCACTTATAAAAATAAAAATATAATAAAACTGTTTGACCAAGTAAAGAAGTCAGATATCTGTGAGGCTTGTAAGACGAAAAGGAATGGAAGAAGAATATATTTTGATGGTTGAAAGTCTCAAGGTCTTAGATATCTTTGAAACTTTTTAGAAATGACACCTAGCAGAATATTGTTATGGCCTATTGAGCCAAAGTAAAGGGAAAACTAGGAAAAGGTTGACTGAATGAAACAGGAAGAAGAATTAAATAATTATTAACAGAAAAAAGGATTTTACTGGAAGAAGAAAAGGCAACTTGTTGAAAATTAACTAAGTTAATGAGGGCTCTATAAAGTTTGCCCTCACACTGCATTGGACGGGTCAAAGATTATGATGAGAATAATATGTATATGTTACGGTGATGATTAATTTATTTTTGTATGTTACTAATTTATTACTTTCACTTGCCTATATCTGAAGTATATCATAAAGGAAAGTATTGCGATTTTGAAAATTTTCTAATTCCAGTTTTCACCGAAATTTCATATTTAAGACAACTATATGCCCGAGATGTTACAGAAACTTTTTCATCAAAATCAGCTAAATAGAAGAGCCACTTTATACCATGCATTTTGCACCTTTTTAGGATTTTCTCAAAAACAGCTCTAACAATTTTGTTTAACTATATATATCGATGTAAAATTTGATGGGCTTTGATATCATGTAAGTTTCATTCTGATTGAAATAGTCTGACAGGGCTTAAATGTCAATATTTTAAATTTTCTTCCTCTAAACTACCTTTAATTTTGCACATTACAAAAGATTAACTATATCATCTTAATAACATTGATGAAGGGAGTCTAAATATACAAGTTGGACGAATTTGATGTCCAACTGAAGGGTAAAAGAGCAAAACCATTTGTTTATGTATTTTTTGTTTTTTTGATAAGAACAGTAATATAGACATATAATGTATGTACCGTTGGAAAGAGAAAGATTTTAGAAAAAATATTATCTGATACAAACAATTTTAAAAGGCAACATAAATTGACGAATTGGGAATAAACTTATTTCTGATTAACAAGTTAATATAGTTATATGATTCAATCTAAATCATATGTTTCCAACGAAAATAAATACACGTTTTATTAAAATCAACATAAAATATTTGTCAAAGTGATATATATTTAATAGTTTTAAATTAATTTTAACTGTCGAGCTAAGTGAAAGTCGTGTGTTGTCAGAACCAGATTTTTTATTTTGGACCAATGATGTTAGTTGAACTACATAAATAAATATTTGTGTAAGAGTTAGTACAGGTTATAAAAAATGATTTTAGCTAGAATTTAAAGTAAATTGCCTGGTGTAGGTGATTAAGTAGGAGCAGTCAGCTTCTTTGTGCTATTCGACAAACTACACCACAGCTGGGCAAGTGTGCAGACATTGACCATGTTCCCATAACAACAACATGGTAACTGGCTGTTTGGTTCTCAGCGTTGGCTTCCTAGTATGTTGTTTTTAATATTCAGAACAGCTGGCAACTTGGCTAGTGTGCAATGGGTCTTACTCTATGTAATCTAGAATTATAATTTAATAGTTTTACTTTTATTTTTCCTTTACTTCTTAATTACTTTTTTGTTTCTATTACAGAACTACCATTCACTATAGGTAAGAGATTTCTTTTTTAACCATGTGCTTAAGTATTTTAGTTTAATTGTATGTATGTGTATATGTGTATTCATACATTTATATGATATAGCTGTTTTGTGCATGAGAGCATGTTGTTTCATAAATTAATGTTTTCATGAATTTGGAAGATTCTAAAACGTAAATTATTTTAAAAACAAGTAAAAGTGCTCAAAAAAAATAAATACCTGCAAACTTACTTTTTTGTACAACAGAAATTCTTATAACCCCAGCTACAGAACTCTAGTGCTCTTTTCGTTCCCATGATTAGCCCCATCATTTTGAATTGCTGTTTTGTTTTGAGTTTGTTTTTTTTTCAAATAGGATTGCATGTCCAAAAAACGTTTTATTAAATATAGTTTTTTTTTTTTTTTTTTGATTATCCAAATGACCGTCAAGATTTGAATCCAAATCCTATATGGTCAGATTAAATATAGTTGGAGGCTGATAATTATACTTCACCCCTATTTTATTATAATGCACGACTTTTCGGCTATAATGCCATCTTCTGGTGCTAGAACAATTTTTTATCTTAAGGTGAGTAGGTGATTTCACCCTCATGTCTGTATTGAATTCAATTGATTTATGAAAAACGAAAAAAAAAAATTTCCATAACTTATTTCTTCAACATAACTATTACTTTTTCTAGACATTCAGTAATGTTTATTTTTTAGTTTTAATCTTTGACCTTCTATTTGATTTCTTTTTCACTTCTTTGCCATCAGGTCTGATTTTTAGTATATTTTATAATTTGATTTGAGATTCATTTTTATTTAGCAAGATATCACTATGGTTAAGGCAATCCCTGGTGAAAGGGCCTACAGCACAAAATATTGTGTTTTAATTAAAAAATCCAGTTAAATATTTCATTGGATTTTAGTGCAAACTTGTTTTTGTTTCCTTTCAAAGACCCTCGTATGTTCTAAAACAATTATGTGTAAAATCTCATTTTAAAATTAATACCTGTATTATATAGGGTATATTATATATTAGAGTGGCCAAGAAATTTTTTTTTTTTTTTTTTTTTTGTTTTTTGTTAATCATCATTCATAGGAAAGTCAAGTTCATTATTATTAGAATCAGTAAGAATTAGAAAAAAGAATGGTTTACATTGGTCAAAGGCTTCTGTTTTTGAGCCAGACTTCTCCTATCTTATATCTCCTCCACATTCCTAACAAACCAAAGTTTGTCATTTTAATGCCATTTCTTTGTAGTTTATCCCAACAAAAAAAAGAAGTTGTTTTTTGGACTACCCTATGGTTTATTACCATAATCATATCTTGTGCCTCTTTCCTCCTAGTTCTCCCTTTAACATTTTTTAGGAGCTACATCTAGCTCCAATGTTTTGATGTAAGGAAAGTATGGTATAAAATCGAGAGCCCTTGTCTTGCTTTAAATAAAATTAGTTTGAAGAATACTTTTTTCATTGATTAATTAATATAATATACACTTTACAACACAATAAATAAAGATTAGTAAGGCCTCATGATTTAATTAGACCTATTTGATTAGTGATGATGATGCAGCATAGGCTGTGTTTAAACAAGCCATTTGATTTACTCCATGATACTTGACGAGTGAGAGTTGTCTACTCTACCACAGGCTGACCGCCTAGGTAGGGCTAATCTTCAGCCAAGAACTAACCTGTCTACATCTCTATGTACGGTTGCCGCTGAATAGGGTGATGGCACTATAAAATGAGACATTAACTAGTAAAGTATAATAAATATGAAAATCCGGGAGGGTGTAAATCCGACATACAGCCAGGAAAGTTGACCTATATATGGACATCTTTGTCTTCTTGGTCACCTTTGTTCTATTGAAGAAATCTCTCCCGATCGAGTGAATATTCACCTAGGTACTCCTACTGTTTGGTATCACCCTTTCAAATCAAATATTTTCATTAAAAAAATCCTTAGTATTCAGGATCCTAGAAATCCTGAACCTGCTACAAGATTTTCCCTTTCAACCTCAAGATACTTCTTATTCTGTGTGGTTTTCAAGCTAACCTCATGCATTTTGTTTTGTTTTGTTTTCTGATTTATATCCATGTTGATGTAGGACAGTTATTCTTCTACGATGTTCACATTAAGTTGCTGGTCCTAGTCATTGTTTGGAATTGTGATAAGGTAGTCAGCCAACACCAGATGTTGAGATTAGGCTGCAGGTTCCTATACCTTAGTTGAAACTATTGTAATCTTGGTTTTGTTTTCAGAGTTTACGAAGCAATAAGAAGTAATTGTATAGAAGCCAATGACAGATTTAGGTCATCCATCAAACATACACCTAGAAATAATTTTTATTTATCATCTAGATACATAACCGCATATTTGGCTGTGCTAAAGTGTAGTGGACTTAACACGTTGAGAACTGTGTCATCGACCGGTGACTGACACTGGACTTTCCGTTTAGGCCACATCAGCCACTAGTGGCTGACAGCATATAGCATGATATACAATTATAGTAAATATATTTAAAATTTACCTGATTTTGCCTTTTATTACACCTCATTTATTTTAGAAACCTTGAAATATCTGTAAAAATATTTTTAAAAACACGAATTGTTCATATACCTATTAGCTTAAAAATATAATAGTAAAATTTTCATTGAAAACATTTGGTTTTAGTTTTAGTTTCTTTAATGTTGTAGAGATTACATGGTACTAAAATACCATGATGCCATAATTTGATCGATCTAATGCGATCGGTCAGTGTTATTTCAATGTTAAGTTAAAGATTTTTTAACATTAATTTAGACAAAATCCAACAATATGCCCTATATTTTATAATTTGTCATTTCTTTGTTCCATCGGAACAAAAAAAAAAAAAATTCACAGGATAAGTATCAAAAATATATTATTTTGTTAAGTTAAATTTGTTGATTTTATGCCTTTAAACAATAGTTCAATATAAATTCTTTATACGTCGTAAATTCCTGAGTAAGGAAATTATAAATGCAGAAGCCTTTATGGATTCGGATAGTAGGTTCTTTTTTTTATTTTAAAGCTCCTATATAGAATAAATTGGTCGCATACAAAAAAATGTATTAAATCAGCAAAGACATATTGGGAGTAATTTTTTCACTTTCACTGGTAAAGGGCATCCCCTACTCATAAATGAAAAAAAAGGGCTGTTTATTTTTCTTAATTAGATCAATAGTTATAGAATTTTAGCCACTAAATCATAATTGTTTTCAATGTGTAATGCTTCTAGTTACCACATGGCCTGGTGGAGACTTCCTAGGAAATCGGCATGGCGCTGAACGTGTTAAAGAAATTTTTTATTTAAAATATGTATATTGCCATTAAAAAAAAAACAAAAACATTGAGCATACTCTTGGAGCCTATTTAATTTGCTCTTCATGTTGGACTGAGATGGAATTAGGACGTTTGGCTGTTCTTCATCTCTCTCTGTCTCCTGCAATGTCTTTCCTCTTGGTCTAGTGTCTACTGGTTTTGCCTCCATAAATTTTTGTGGGTCACAATCGTGGCTCATCCTACATATATCCCTGTATCACCTCAACTGTCTCTTCTCCAGGGTCTCCTTCATTGCAGGAATGTTTAGTTCTTCCCTTATTGTTTCATTCCTGATCCTATCTCTGCAGGTTTTGGGAGCCATTCTGCGCAAGTATTTCAATTCTGCTGCTGTTATATGGCTCCATTTGTTGTCTGGATGTACCTAGCTCTCTGCTCCATACAGTTTAACAGGCCTATATACGGCCTTAAATATATGGAGCTTGACATATTTATTGAACTCCCTCTTTCCTACTACTGTGTTACTGATGGAATAGTATATATTATTCGCTTTTTCACCCCACCCATTCATTTTCACTTTTTTTTTTTTTTTTTTTTTTGAACATTTATGTTTCATTTTGTTCAAAATACTTCCCTTGTCTTAAAATGCACATCTTGCTGATGAGTAGTGTTGCAAAATTAGCCACAGACGTCACAATAGGAAAAAAATCTTATTTTGTAGCTCAAGATAATAAGAATCAAATAAATTTGTCTAATAACACATTAATAAGAGACTTGTGTTTCCTGTAAAATTTCCTAAAATGGATATAGTACTTTTTGGAAACCATTGTCTCAGTTGGCTGACACGAATCATCTATTAAAGGTCAAATGATCAAATTTATTTACAAATTCAATTGCTAGAGAATATTATAACTTCAATTACTATTATCATATATGCCATCATCATCTTCAACTTATTAGAATTTGTCATTACATCCTTTAATAGCTAAATAAAACTGTAGAAATTAAAGATTGAATAGTTGACTGTGTGTTAAATATAAAAGATGAAATGATTTGGGTGACGGTCATAAAAGATTAGAAGATATTGGGTTAAAACGGACAATAAATAGTATTTTACTATTTTCTAATATTTTATGACCGACCACTGCTGAATCATTTCATCCTCATTTCAAAACTAGAATATTTTTCAAAATGAGAAATAAGCTGTCCCACTTCTATATATTTTTTAAAAACCAGGTAATAAAGTTTAAAATCCTAGATTTTAAGTGGTTTGTTTATCGAGTTCAATTTATGGGTAACCAAATTCACTATGTATGTTGATTTTCAATCAAAAATTAATATTTTCTCCCATCAAGTGTACTCATGAAAGTTATTACATGGATTTGAGTATCAATAATTTAATTATATGCAGGTGATATAAAAAGCAATGATTTTTTTAGCATTTATCTGTTGTATTTTCATGCTGTTGTTAAATTATATAGTGGAGTCATAGTTTTATTTGAATTTTTATCATAAAATCTATATTTTATGAAAGTTTCAATGGTTTTTCATTTCTCACTTATTATGCTGTCTAGAATTCGAGGAGGTATAAGTATAGGAATTCCTGAAACAAGGAAATATTTTTGGATAGTATAAAATGTGAAACATTACAAGGTCATTTTTACTAATCAAAAGAACTGAAACTGATGTTATTTCAGACATAAAATATGTCCTTGACACAGTATTTAAGTACTCTAAAAATCAGAATCAGTACATAAAACTTTCATAGGTTAAAAAAAAACATTAAATTAAAATGATAATAAGATGGCAGTAATAAAGTATGGAAGCAAACCAGGAATAGAGGGAGATGAGAGGTTGCGGACAAGTGGGTTTGGGTGGATTGGTAATTTGGAGTGAAAGGAAGTATTTCTATTTCGGGCTAAGTCTGTGACTAATGGGATATTCTGGTCCTTGTGGATTATTTTATTGGTAACAAAGTAAAGGGATTAAGGATCTTTCGAAGGATTGGATGCTAGAGGAATTTGATGGCTTGGTGTAGATCCCCATAGTTCAATTCCATATGTCAAATAGGCCTGAGTATGGTAATTTAAATTAGGTTTTTGTAGTAGGAGAGAAGTCTATAATGGTTGTCAAGTAAATGTTGTAATAAATGATATCTGCGAGCTGTTTTTTGTCGTTTCAGTCTAGTGTGAGGATTCCAAGTAAGACGTCTGTCAAGATGCAGTTCAAGGTACCGGATTTGTTCAACTGAGGTGAGTGGAATATTGCTAAAGGGTATAGTGGGACAGGCAGACTTAAGTTTGGGGCGAAGGGTAAAGGTAATGTGGTGGGATTTAGTAGGATTTATTTTGATCCTCCACTTTTGATACCATTCTTCTGTAGAAACAATGTGAAATTGAAGAGTTTGGGAAGCAATAGTTAGGTCATTGTTAACGGATAACACAAATTTATTGCCAATCAGTATGGCTGTGGTTGATGGATTGCTGCTGGTTGAAGATTGACCTTGATTTTGAGGCTGTTATTATTTTTTTCCTGTTGAATTTTTATTTTTTTTTATTTATTTATTTTTTTTTTTTTGTTAGGTGATTTGCTAGGAGAACCAGGAGTCTTGTTCCTTTGCTGTTTTTGTAGAGTGCTTCTTTTGAGGTATTGTGAGTCTGTCTCACTCACCTCAGAGAATGCAGTATCTTTATCATTGTCTATGCAATTTTTCCAGAAGACATTATGTAACATATTTTTAAGAAATAAAATAAATTGTGAAAAAAAAAAAAATTAGCTGCCTAAATATTTACAATTATATACAAAAAAAAAAAAAAAAAATGTATATAATTAGAGAGAAAAAAAAATGTCACTCTTCTAGTTACGAACTTGCGCGCATTCAGATGCTCAGTAGAGAATGAAGCGCTCCAGCCGTCTGAGCTACCAACGATCTGATAAGAGGGAGTTCTAGTGAGTAATAGCCTCAGTACGGCAGCGGGCATGTAATGGAATGCCCTACCACGTGGCAGACACTCTAGGCTAGGTCCTCACCGTCTTACTTTTATTAGTTTTAATTAAGGCCCTTATCTAAATCAGGAATAATAGAAAATATACATAAACACTTTAAGGTAATGTTTATAAAATTTGGACATAATCCGTAGACAAAGCCACTAAGGACTAAAGTAAGTTTGGATTGACAAAAATGTTGAACTACAGTTGTAGCCACTGCACTTGCACTTCAAATAAAATAAAATTAAGAAGAGATGATTATGTGGATTTAAAAGGATGATGAGTTAGGGATGCTTTATTGAAATAATTTACTTGGTCATTTATTTTTAAAATTTTTAATTTGATTTTATTTGTATTCATCATTTACTTTGTCAGCTCTTTATCATCATTAGTAATTTCCTACACCTCATTTAAATCCTTACCTCGTCACTATTAGTTACATGTTTCTCCTTACTTCTAATACTTCTAATCTTTTTGCTTTCTTATTACCTATAATTTGTTTTAATTCTGTAATTTTTAATCTTAGTCTGCTATTTTATACCATTAATCTTTACATAAAAAAAGGTTTAACATTAATGGATCTTTTTGTTCTTTTTCCAATAAAGTCAATACAGTAAACATAACTAATCATTTCCGACAGTTCTGTTTACATCTCATAACGTTTTTTTCTAGTTTCCATACCACCATTCAGTATGTATTTTCTTTCTTATTGATTTTGTTCTCTTTTCACCATATTTTTTTCTCCCTCTTTCCCTATTCATATCTTTTTACATTATATATCCTATATAATTGTTAGATTAATATTATATTACTTTAAACATTTTGTTTCTATTGTTTCTCGTTTGTAATGACTGTTCTTTTTATATACTACCGTCAAATATCACTTCTAAACTGTTCATATTTAAAAGTTTAATTGTTCATATATTGTTTTGTTTTTTAACTTTTAATTATTTGCTCAGTTTCTCTTCAAAGTCTTTAAATATTCTCATTCCAATACTATCATCTTAATTTTATGTTTGCTTCTGTATTTTATTACTGTCATATCATCGTACCTAACTTATTATTAATTTTGTAATTGCATTGGTTATCTTGTTTCTCTTTTCCTTTTTTTTTTTTTTTTTTTGAGCTGGCGTAGGGATTGCACCGTGACCAGAATCGGTCTATTGAGCTCCATTGAGTCAAAAGTAGTGATACTAAAACATGAATTTTGTGGCAATAGCAAACTTCAGGAGGCTATTTGGATTAACTAGTTTGTTGTTCACAGGGTGTTCTAAGCTTCACCAAAGAGGGTAAACCTTAACTTTGAAAGCCTGCCATAGCAGCAGATTATGTGGAAAGATGTTTCATCTTCCTGTCTACATAGTCTACATAAAGGGGTACTAGAGATATTGATACCAAGTTTGAACATGTGGTAGTTGAGTTTTCCGTGTCCTGTGTAAATAGCAGTAATGGTTTTTAAGCATGGCCTACTCATACTGAGTAGACATTTCCTTCTACTAATACTAGGACTGTCTAAAAATTTAAGTGAGTGTTTAAGTCCCTTGTTTAGCCAGAGTTGTTTAAAGTTGGTTATATAAGATTGTTTAATAGTCCTAAAGGCCGAAACTTAAACTAATTCCACATAGAGGTTCTGGTGTAATGGGAATTGTTGCTGAGCCCTTCCTAGCTTGTTCATCAGCTCTCTCATTCCCACAGAAACCAGTGTGTCCAGGTACCCATTCAATGCTAACGCTATTGTTCCTAGAAAGATTGTTAAGGGTCAGATTAAATGCCTCAACGACTTTTGAGATTATTGTGTGATTGTTCAAGGCGCCAAGTGCAGCCTGACTATCAGTATAAATACTTATCTTTTTACCACTTGTATTCTCGACACATAAGTCAGTTGCACAATGGAGAATAGCTAGAAGTTCAGCCTGAAATACCATTGTATGTTTGCCGAGTGGAATGATAGCTCCAGAGTTCAGTTTCTCTTTCCTCCAGACCCCCGCACTTGAGCCACTATCCATTAGTGAGCCATCAGTGTAGCAGTTAATACCATGATTGAGTCTGTGTTTCCTTGATTTATCAGTAGTGACACTGTAACTGGCACTGATAAACTTCCGGATTTGTAAGTCTGAAGGCATAGCCAGGATATTATTTTCATCGAGCCTGCTAAGTAAATTACAATGACCTCGGTAGGTAAACTTATTGGAACATTTGCCTAATTTAGCAAAGCGATAGATAGTTCTTAGCGCTTGCATCTCCAAGTTTAGAGGCATGATGTTCAACATTGTCTCCATCGCAGCAGTTGGAGTAGTCTTAATTGCCCCTGTTATCATAAGGCAAGCGAGCCTTTGCAATTTACAAAGTACATTTTTATTGCTCCCTATGTGAGCCCTGTGCCACCATATAACGGAGGGGTATGTGAGCATTGGTCTAATGGCCGTTGTGTAAAGCCAATTGACGATTTGGAGTTTGAGTCCACAAACATTGTTGATAGCATTTTTACATGCCTGAAGGCATTTTAAAGCTTTACCAGCAATGTAAGATATATGATTGTCCCACAGCAATTTGTGGTCAAGAATGACCCCTAGGTGCTTTACCTCTTTTGAATTGGTGAGTTATGTACCGTTTATACTAGGTAAGTTCATCATTACCTTTCTTTTGTGTGTGAATGTGCAGATATTAATCTTATGTCGATTGATGTTGAGTCCAGAAGATTTGCACCAATCACAAAGAATATAAATCGCATGTTTGAGTAAGGAGGATATCACGCATTGATGTTTACCCCCTATTAGTATTGCATCATCATCTGCATAGCCTTGTGTGTAGAAGTCTTGGGAGTTTAGTTTCTTGATAAGCGGATCAATCACCAAACACCAAAGTAGAGATGATAGAACGCCACCCTGAGGGCAGCCACCTTGTGGTTTGATCCTTAGTATAGTATTAGATAATTCCGAAACTAAGGTTCTGCTTTCAAGCATAACCATTATCCATCCTCTGATGACTGGATCTATGTCACTATCAATCAGGGTACTCAGGATAGTGCTATAGGAAGTACGGTCAAAAGCACCTTCAATATCGATAAAGGTGCCAATCATTATGTCTTTCTGTTCCAGGGATGTCTCAATCCTGGAGGCTAGATTGTGTAAAGCTAAGCTACCTCCGAATAGTAAGAGAAGGTATCGTTTGATAATTGAAAGGCCTTTCTGCAATAAAGCTGGAAAGATACCACCAGTGCCTGGAGACTTAAAGGGGGCTAATGATTTAATTGCCCATTCAAGCGTGTTTGGAGTAATAATTCCTCTGGCCCTATGCCAGGCCTCTTTGCTGGCTCAGTCATTAGGGTAGACCACATCGTTGTTGTCTAAGTTAGTAACCTTGCCATTGGGAAAGTGAGATTCCGCAAGCATGAGTAGTGTTTCATATTCGTTTGTTGATTGTTTGTCATGAGTCTTAAGGGTTCTAAGTATCCCCTGGTCATATTGTTTAGATAGAATTTTCTTGACACGGCAAGCAGCCAGTAAGTTGTCTATGTCACTGCAGAAGTTTCTCCATGCCTGATGTTTAGCATGTCTGACAGATTTGTGATACTCAGTTAAAGTTGCTTTATAAGTATCCCATCTGCCATTTTTTTTGGCCGAACTAAAAAGTCTCCTGGTGGGTGTTCTCAGCCTGTTAAGGTCATTATTCCACCAAGGATCCTTCCTAGTATTCGTAGACCTCTTTATGGGGTTGCATTCAAAATGAGAATTCATGAGAGCATCAGTTTATGAGGAGTTGAGACATTCAAGATTCCATGGATTCTCAATCCTTGTAGGACATCCTTTGACTGCCTCAGCCAATTGTGAGAGAAAGGATTCCCAGTTTGTTAGTCTGGGGTTCCTGAATGTTGTGGTGTCAGTGTCATCAAATTGTAGATCAAACATAATGTATTTATGATCTGAGCATGTTTCTTCATCAGCTACATGCCAGTTAGTAATATATGTGTACAATTTGGGGGCCCGGAAAGTGGACCTTGGAGGTCGCCCCGCCTCCTGTTGTCCCAACCTGCCTCCCCTCAGGCTTCGACTGTTTAACCCCGGGAGGGATTAGACCAGCCGACGACTCCAGTGGCAGGGGTCTGCTTTCAGTCCCAGCCGCAGCTGAGACTTTCGGCTTTGCCCGCCCTTCCACAGCCGCCACCGGTCCACCACCCAACCCGGAATGATCACCGACGACATCCATTTTCACTTCCTCTAGGATCCTGGAGACCGCCTCGACTTCTCCTTCAGCTCGCATCGGCTCTCCCTGATCCTGAGTACATTCTTTCGTCTTCTTGGATTTAAGAATCCTGATTGTAATACTGTGCATGCCACAGTTGAGTATCATGTTCTTGATTTTAAGGCTGTCCACACTCGTCTCTGGAACTTTAAAGATGGCATAGAAGCCTTTATCAAGCTCCTTAAGGTAAAGTAGGGTCCAGGAGTGAATTCGTTATTGTGTACCCAAATACGATTAATTAATTCAGCCTTAGTGAGTACTCTGCCAGGGAAAAATCCCCCAACCTTAACGGTTTTAGTGAGTTGCCGCGCATCACATGTGCGAAGGGCTCTCCCTCGCCCAAGTTCAGAGACGGGATAGTGGCTTCAAGCCATATCTTAGTAGCCTCATCCTTACAGCATGCAATGCAGCCGCCTACCTTATCGGGGATCAGTTCTTGAAACGTGTCGCTTTGCTCACGAGTGGGCTGAACTTGTGGTTGCCCTCTGGGACCACCGCAACCAACAGGTTCCTCACAACAGAAGTGTAACTGGATGTAGTCTTTGGTTTCTTGGCAGCTGGGGCCGAGGTTCCTGGAGATGACCTAGGGCATTTGCTGGAAACGCTTGCTTGTAAGACAGCTCTTCCTTGGGTCTTCCGCAGGTTCCTTGTGGACACCTGTTACCTTGCCTATTGGCCTTAGATTGGAGGCACCTTAGAATCTGAAATAAGAACAGATGAGTAAGGTCCTGGAGCTTAGGTTCAGTGCGACCAGTCTGGTCTTGAGATTCGGATTCAGAGGGTATAGATTCAGTGAACTTGACTGCTTGTTGAGTCTGAGCATCCCTTCCAGCTTGCGATGTGGCCGCCACCAATAACTCCTGATTTGTTTCAATGTGGTAGCCCTCAATCTCACCTTTAAGGGTTTCGAGACGGCTGCTGACACTCGACTCATCTATAAGATCCTAAGGAGAAATCGCTGAGGTGCGTGTGGGCTCCAAGGTGGACAAGTCTTCATTTGATAGAGTTTCGGATTCGTCTGAATCTGAAATGAAAATAGTTTATTAATAATATTTGGGTTAGACATTTTGTTCCCACGAGAATGGGGTTGTTTTAAAGTTACTGCAGGTACTAACCCCTCTCCCTGCAGCAGGCAATAAGATACAATGGGGTGCGCCAGGTGCCACAAGTGGGTCGATCAAAGACAG
Organism: Piezodorus guildinii; assembly: GCA_023052935.1. Taxonomy (NCBI): domain Eukaryota; kingdom Metazoa; phylum Arthropoda; class Insecta; order Hemiptera; family Pentatomidae; genus Piezodorus; species Piezodorus guildinii. The sequence goes on along the minus strand of CM041295.1, from coordinate 5,222,406 downwards.
TGTATTGTTATACACCCCCTGCCATCCATCTGCAGCTCGAGCTCCCTCCACCTAGCTTGGGAGTTTGAAAGGGTCTTCACCAAGTGACGGACCCCCGCCTCTGTCGTCCGTGAGTCCCATCAGACTCCCCGGGGGGCACCATTAGGAGGTGACAGTAGGCGTTGGTAGGAATAGGGAGGACTGGAAGTTTATCGTAGCAGTGGGTAGGGCACTATGGCTTGATAAAATTCACAGAGAGTGGGAGAGACACCCGCACCTATCTCCCTCTCTAGTCCTGTTACCCTACCCATTTTTCCCTCTCGTTGTTTTTCTTGGTCCTGATGTCCAAAACATTGGCACACAATTAAAATAGTTATTACTTTTTTGTGTGTAATTTTTTTGATAACTGTATCCCCAACCATCTTCCTCATTTGATTTAAAGTATATGATTTTAAACTTAATTTTCTGGTTTCTAAAAAATCTATAAAAGTAGGAGAGCCTTATTTATCATTCTGAAAAATATTCTTTAATTATAGGCTATAAAAAATATTCTTTCTTAATGTTTAACAGAATTTAATGATTTTATATAATTTATTAGAACTGTCTGTTCTTTATAAATTTATTTATTATTGCATATAAGTAAATTAATAATCTATATCTTAAATTGTTTTTAAACCATTTATGTATTTATATATACTTACAGTTATCCATATTTATATAATATAGTTCATTTCATAAATACCTATCTTCAAAGAATTGTCATTATAAAAAACAACTATCACTTTGTGGGTAATCTTCATTTCAATGTCATATAGTTTGATCAATTGAAATATATCTATATTCTTAAAATAATAAGTAATGAAAAGGAATTAAACTTAAACTTCAATCTCACTTCCCACCTGTACTTGCTAATTCCTCCATATCATAAATATATTTAGGATAAAAATTGAGAATATATATTTTTTTCTCATTTTAAAATCAAAAATTCAATCTATTTATTATATCTGCGTGATTATTACAACTTTTTAAAATCTAATTTGCAATTTACTATATATTTTCGATATTTCATTATATATATTGATTCCAAAAAATTTCTATTTTTAGTTTTTTGTTCTGTATTTAATATTTGTCTTTTTTCGAAATTAAAATTGTATATACAAAAGTTATACAAAAATCTTCGAGAAATCCGAGTTCCAAACGCTCTACTTACTCCATTGATACAGATTATCCAGATTATGGGGTCAATGATATTGTGGACATTTTTGGACTTAGCCTCTCTTCAAAAGACTCTCAAAAATACTTTGTTATTGTCGAAATTAAAGGCCAACCACAAAAATTTGAGGTTGGTTCAGGAGCTGGTTACACACTTCTTCCTCGTTCAGAATTTCTATGCTTTCAAGTGAACAAACAGCTCCAAAAATCAAACATTGCTTTCCGTTCCTACACTGATAATGTATTTTTACCAGATGGGTAGTTCAACCTTCAAGTGCGGTACAAAGACACTACCTCTACAGAGGAAGTCTTCATTATTCTTGGGATCAATCTTAAAGATCTTGACAGTTCTCTGTCTCACGCTGCTCTTTTGATCCATAATGTTGATGACAATTTAGCAATTATAATAATAATAAATCTTCATTTATTCTAGGACTTGTCCCTTTAGAATAACTTAACAAGAAAATTAAAATAAAAACTTTAAGATCTTAGAGTATACAAAAACAATACAAAGAAACAATAGAAATTACAAACAATGGATTAAAAAGCAGCCTCAAATAATAAAAAATTATTGAAAACTAAACTAGATAATAAACATAATAAGAAATATGTACATATATACAATTTTCATTAAAAAATCATTACAGTGTTGTTTTTTTTTTTTTAACAATATACTAATAATATAATAAGTGCAAAACACAAGATAACATAAAATATAATAGGTATATAAACGTTTCTATCTGTTTTGTTATTAATTTTAATTGAAATTAGAAAAAAATTAGGATTCTTCGGAAATTGGAGGGACAGGAGATGATTGAACAGGCGAGATTTGAATGTCGGATGAGTATTGGAGTCATATAAGAAGAAATAGAGTTCCATAATGATGAAGATCGAATTAGGAAAGATCTGTCGAAAGCTGCAGTTCAATATGGTGTTATATACATGTCCGAAGGCCGTGAGCGAGAGTGGACTGAGGATTTGAAAAGAAACATATCTGATATGTAAGACGGACGGTGGGATGGAGAACTTGGAAGAGAAAGGAAGCCAGGAAGTACTTACAACGGTAGGAAGGGTAAAGCCACTTCAACTCTTCGTAGAATCGGGTGACAGTGGTATCCCTGGATATCCCAAAGATGAAGCGGATAAAGCAGTTGAATAATCGTTTTAGTTTTGCCTTGAGATCCCCAGAGACACCCCCATACACCGCACAGCAGTAGTCAAAGTGGGGGAATATTAAGGAACTAACCAAAAGCCTGTGGGTTTCTAAAGGAAGAAGGTGACGAAGGTAATTTAAGTGTTTTAAGGTGGAAAATGTGCGATGAGAGATTTCGAAGATATGGTTTTTTTCAGGATAAGGTTTGATCGAGGGTGAGTCCTAGGTTTTTAATGGTTTGGTGAAACTTTATTGGATTATCATTGAGAAACAGTGTTGGGATTGGTGGAAGGTTTTTAAGGAGAGGATGGGATCCTATCATGATAGCTTTAGTTTTAGCTTGTTGTCGGCTGTCCAAGAACTAATCTACTTCTAATATATCTATATATCTAATATTATACAGAACAATCTAGCAGAATTCTGAACTATCTTCATACGAAATCATCGCTGATACCTACCATTGCCAAAGAAACCAGTAAGTACGAAGTTCTATCAAAAATCAAAGCAGACCTCCTGGATGGGAAAATTCAAGATGACTACATTCTTGACCAAGGAATACTCTTCAAGGGCTCACGAGCCATTATTCCCAAGAGACTACAATCTGCCATTTTATGAGAGCTCCATAGCAAATATATTGGCATTACAAAAATGAAGCAGCTCGCTCATAGATACTGCACTTGGGTTGGTATTGGTATATTGAATGCACTTTGACACGCCCTAACCCAACAAAGGTTCCACTCCACATTTGGGATTTGCCAGAGGCAAACTGGGACTGCCTTCACATTGATCACGCCAGAAGCGCTTGATGGAGAGAAACAATTCCTTATTGTCATTGTTGCTAAGTCGAAGTCAGGATTTCCTATGATACCCATACTGCTTCAAGGACTATCGAACTTCTTGGGTTTCTCATAATCATTGTCTCAGACAATGCAACAATTCTTAAATATGAGAAATTCAGTACCTTCTGCAAGACAAACAGTAATGCCCACAAATTCAGCACCCCAGGACATCCAGCAACAAATGGGCTTGCCGAGAGAAATGTCCGTACTCAGAAAGACCGCCTTACAGCTATGGAGAAAGAATCTGGAAACCTCCAATTGAAAATCCGATAGAAGATTTGAGAAGAGATTCTTCAAAGATATTGTGCAACGCCGTTATCTGAAGGAGAATCTCCTGCTGAACTTTACTTGGGTAGACCAGTCCGAATTAGGCTGGACATAATTAAGCCCCTAAAAGAAGCTCCTCGAAATGTTTCACCTAAGACTTTAGTGACCGCGTTCAATCCAGATATTACGCAGGCTCAAAGGTTCATTGGCGTTTTGGTACAGTCCATTACTATTTCTTCATTACTTATTAAAGCTTGATGATTGCTATATCTACAAACGCCACATAAACCAATTGAGACACAGTAGTGTAGTGAACAAAGTTGTTTCTTTTTCTCCGGGAGAAAATGAGGAAACCGAAAAATCAGCAACTGAATGACATTCCAACCCTAAGTCAAACAGACCTTTGGCTTATACCTTCGACCACCGATGAACCTCATCCTGAGCCTGAACTTGAACCAGAGGCACCTCTTCCAGATAAGCAGCAAGCAGCTGACCCACCTAGTCTTGTTCCTATCCGTCGATCTCAGCGTCACGTCAACTTCCAAGTCCTTTCAGTTGTTTTGAATTTATGTTTAAAAAGCTCTGTCTGACCAATTTAAAGTTTATCGGATTTGGGAGTTTTAGTCCATTGTAACTTTAAAGTGGAATTATCAAGAAAATATGTTCATTATTATTTATTTAATCATCAGCAGAAATGAAAAATGTAAATAAAAATTGGTTCAGTTTATTTGTTTGTTATTTTAAAGTGAAGCATAGATTACAGTAAATTTAATTTTGCAGTTATGTTTTCAAAAACTATAGAAATAAAGAAGGTTCCTATCCTATTAAACTGTTCAAAACAAATTTCAAAGGTTTAATTTAGTTTCAATAGGAATCCTATTTATTTTACAGTGAAAGATCTCTTTTCGTGAAATAATTAAAAACTTGAAATAATTAATAACAATGTTAATTTATAGATTTATTGTACAACTTAACATTTATTGTAACAACTTAGTTACAATTTGGTACGTACTATTGTTTCTATAGTCTTGTATACTGAATGAAAAAATAACTTCCCTCTTTAAATATATTCATAAGTTTATGGGGTTGCAAAAACTTTATATTAACTTGTACAATTTCTTTTATTACATATTAACTTTTCTAAAATCTTGTGTTTTCCAATGGTATATTATACGTATATATAATTACTCATATTTCAGGAATAATTTTTTGAAAAGAATTTAAAGTCACAGAAAATTTAATTTAAAATGTATTTTACTTATAAACCTTCAGGAAAGAATGCCCTAAATTATGGTGAAAACCGTATAAAAATACGTCTTATGGTTTAGTAGGAGTTCATGGAAACCAAAATCTCATTATCATTTTATATATATGTAAAATGATTTACCACTCTTGGAAAAATAAATAAAGACCAAACTGTGTTTCTCTGTAAAAAAAAAAAAGATTTATTCATAATATGTACTTTTACAACAATAAAACAAAACAATTTCATTATGTTTACCAACCTGTAAAAACAAAAGAAACTACATCTAAAGTCCTTATCCATGTATCTTTATATTTTCATCAGTAAAAAAACACTGTAAACATAAACAACAACCAACTGCAACAGGTAAAAACCTCCCGGCTACCGTCACGACATCTAGCGGGCATTTCTGGCAAAGCGCCAAATACAAATTAAAGAAAAGCACTTATATATGAGTGACATACTTTTCTTTACATCTCCCCCCTTTGAGAGAAACAATTGCAAGTGGCACTGCCCATAATTGTTAATTTTGTAACCAACGCTGGGTACAGTTTTGTGATATGGTAGAGGTTTGATTCAGTCTTCCTGTGTCCGGTATAAACTTCATAGATAGACTTGGAAATTTTCTTCAGAACTTGGTATGGTCCAATCCTTAACTCCTCCAATTTCTTCCTATTCAGACGATTACCATTTTCCACATAAACTCTTGTCTCCCACTTTAAATTCATGTTTTATCCTATGCCTATCAAATTTTTTTTTTATTATAATTGTGTTTTTAAGAGCTAGTTTCCTGTCTCTTCTAAAGTCTTCTATTGTTCATCCTGATTTCAATTCAAGTGGTAGAATATTTACATTTTCGCCATCCAAAAGGTATTTTGGGGCAAACATGGTGACTGTGTTTTCTGTTTCGTTATATTTGTCTACACATTTGTGCGCAATTGTAGCCCATGCTGTTTTCTTATCACTTTCATTTATTTTACATCTTATTTTATTGACTAAAGTTTGATTTAGTCCTTCATTCAGTCCACTTGATAATGGTGCATCCACAGCAGTGAAAACCAGTTCTCTTTCTCCAAAAATTGTTTAAATTCTTTGGAATTTATACCAGGATATTGGTCTGATAATACCATTTCAACATTATAGCCTTGTGTTGCATTTTGTATTAGTTTTATAAAATCAGTGGAGGTTTGATTCTTCGATGTGTAAATATAAGCGTACCTTGTGAAATGATCGACCTGAAGATGTAAGTATTTCTTTGTTGACCGTGATCCTCCAAAGCCTCCAATAGTATCAATAGATATAATTTAAAATGGTCGTGTTGCTGGACCTAATTGTGACATTAAACCGAACTTTGGCTTTCTCCTAGATTTGTTTTTTATACAGATTTCACATTTATCACAAATTTGTTTGATGTTTTTGATGATATTCTTAGATCTGTAAAATGGTGTTATTTTATTTATGATCTGGTTCCTCCCTAAGTGGCAGTAAGTATTGTGTACATCTTTTATAAGAGTTTTGCTAAGTTGTTCTGATATTAAAATTTTTGTCTTCCTTTTATTCTTTTTATAGTAAATTTCATTCTCCAATATAAGTTTTTTATTTTTTAAGTCTAGATTTGTGTATTGGTCCTGTTTTATATCTTCTAGACTTATTAAATTTACTACTTTTAAAAAATCATCATAATTTTCATAAGGTTCTAAAACTGGGTTTCTACTTAAACAGTCTGCTTCTTGGTTTGATTTTCCTGGGTTATATTGGGATAAATAATAAGTCAAATCCCCTAGTTCTTCATCAGTTCTAGCTTTTATGTTCATATTTTCTAGTGGCTTATGATCTGAGTATACTATAAATTCTTTTCCCATAAGCCAATGCTGCCAATACTTTACAGCTTCTTTAATTGCCAGACATTCTAGGTATAGCACCTTCTCCTTTTTTTGGGCTTGTTAATTTTTTTGAAAAGTAAGCAACTGGCTTACAGACCCTGTTTTCGTCTTCTTGTTTCAGCACTGCTCCGACTCCTTTGATACTGGCATCCGTGTGAATTTGAATTGGTAGTTGAGGGTCAAAGATTTTTAGAAGTGGTTCTGAACATAACAATGCCTTTATTTTATCAAACGATTCCTGACAATTTGTGGACCATATGAATTTCTTGTCTTTCCTTAATAAATTGTGTAATGGGTCCAAGATAATTGCACTATGCGGTAAGAATTTATTATGAAAATTAATTTTTCCCAGGAATATTTTGTTTTGTTTCCGGAACCAGAAAGTTTTTGACAGCAGTTAGATAATCTTTGAGAGGTCTGATTGAATTGTTCTCTATTATGTGCCCTAAATATTTTTCATTATTATTTGCAAAAGTGCATTTAGAAAATTTCAGCCTAAAACCCTCGGTTATAATGGCCTCTAGTAGTCTTGACAGATGTAGAATAAGTTCTTCAAAGGTTTCAGAAAAAATTAATGTGTCATCTATAAAGTTTACTGCAAAACTGGAGAGTTTGTATTTTCTGATGATGTTGCTCAATATTCTTAGGAAAATGGCTGGTGCAGTCCTCAATCCAAATGGGAGACATGTCCATTGAAAATGACCTTGTTGTGTTACAAATGCAGTTTTATATCTATCTTGAATTTTTAAAGGAATTGACCAAAATGCTGAATTTATGTCCAAAGTAGAAAAATATTTACAGTTTACTGTTTTTACCATTAAATCTTCAATCAATGTGTTACGGTTAATATTTGCAAAAAGAATTAATTTTAATTTAAAAAACGAATTCCCTAACCATAACTATGCCCCAGATACACAGTGGAGACGGGCGGGTTCCACAATACTTTTATCTCGCTATTTGTTAAAAAAAAAAAGAAATAAGGTCAATAGCGAAACCCTTTAAATTAATAATATTTTTAATGAAAATAAATAAAAAATTAAAATTAAATTTACAAAAAAAAAAAAAAGTTATTAATAACAGGTGGTTACGAACTCGTTACCTCACAGTCTGAATACATCTACCTATCCCATGAGCTATGGAATCATATGAAGTCACCATACCTTTACACAGTATTAGACTCGACGAGAGTTGTACAGCATTAACTTTTTAAGGTTAATATTAATAAGTAAATATTCAAGACCCAATTTTTGAATTAAAAAAAGAATACATGGTTAAATTGGTTATACAAAAACTACAAAATATAATTTTATTTATAATAAAAAAAAAAAAAACAGGAAAAGAAATAAATTATTCAATAACAAAACATATTTACAACTTATACTAACTTTTTTTTTTCTATTTTCTGAAACTACTACTTTCGATTATCAGTCACCAAACACAAACCAAAAGTTATTTACAAAATGATATTCACCTAGGTTCGGGATGAGGGTTAGGTTTGGGGTTAGGAGGAAGGCAGTTTTTAAGTTTCCAATTTCTCCTCAAGAACCAAACCTTGGCTTCCTTCCTTGTCCGGCCGAGTTTGTCCATCTGGACTTGTCCCTGTTCACACTAATTATATCAGTCTAATCTAAACCACTCGGTTATAGCTGCTATGCCACAATGTCTCTTTTTTACACACCCTCTCCGGTAGCACACCGCCTCCTTCATCCCGCTTCTAGACTCCCCTTATCCCTCACCGTAGTATATAATAAGTATTTGCTTCAGTAATACTTAATCTAAGCTTAAAGATAACACAAACATTTTAATTACCTAGTTATATTTAACATACATTTATTTATTTGTTTAATATATTTTTTTTCCAAATAACCCTCATCGAGCTATCAAAAGTAACCTTAGTTTCTAATGAACTCAACTGATAACTTTTTTTTTTTTTTTTTTTTCATGTAACAAATGGAAAAGGTTGTGCTTGAGGGACAACGATTTTGTTAAGATCTCTAAAATCTATACATAACCTAGTTTTTTGTTTATCTTCTTTTTTATATGCCAGAGTTACTGGTGCAGCGAATGGGCTATAAGATTTTTCGATCAAATTCTTCTCTAATAGTTTTCCTATTTGATTTTCTATTTGTCTTCTATCTTCCTCTGTGCACCTGTAAGGGCATTTGTAACAGTATTTATCCAACATCATATTTATCTTTAGCAAAGACTTGTTTGTATTTTTCAATCAACTTATCAATTTCCGATTGTTGATTTATATCTAGATGGTTTATCATCATTTCAAAAACCTCTAAATTAATATGTTCCTTAAAATTTATTTCACCTTTATTCAAATATTTAGTTTCTTGTTCTTCACATTTTAAAAATAAACCATCATTTTGTTTACCTAGTGCATCAGGAATTTCAGTGAGTGTTGATTTAAAGAAATGAGTTTTTTGGTTGTTATTATTATTTTTTTCTTCTTTATTTGTGGTAACCTTGTTCTCTTCTGGGTTTCCACATTGTATTGTTTTTAACTCTTCATTTTGCATTAATTTGAATTTTTTTTATACAATCCAAACCAGTTAAAAAATTGTAATTAAAATTCTCGTTATCTATTACAAATATATTCATAATACTTTCTATATTAAAGATTTTTATTTTTATTGTTACCATTCCTTTTGTTTTCTTCTCACCATTAATAGTCTTCAAGTTTACTTTTTGTATATCTGTTGAGTATTCTTTCGGACGTATTTTTAATAATTTTGCATTAATTAATGAGAGATTGGTGCCTGAATCATAAATTCCAGAAACTTCCAAAGTATCGTTCAATAATAACTTGATTTTTATTAATGGTGACACTTCTAGTTTTTTGGATTCTCATTCAGTTCAATTTCTAGTTCTGAATTGTTCACACTTTTCAAAACTGCTTTTTGACTTTTTCCTTTGAACCAGCAATTTTCCTCAGGATGGTAACGTTTCCCTTTTTTCATGTTATCTCATATTCCGCAGGGCTTTTTTTCTTCTGTTGGTTTATATTTTGTTTCTAAATGAACATTTCTTTTTTTTTCCACATTACTCTTCGCTACAAGATGTTCCAATTTCCCTATTTCATTATACAGGTCTTCTGTTGTGTTTAGGGTGTTTGGATCAATGTTATCGACCATATAATTTGGTAAGCCGAACACAATCAGGTCTATGAGTGAATCAATAGATTTCCTCACTTCTAAAAGCAATTTTTCTTTTTTTAAGGCATACTCAAGTAGTAACCCTGCTTGATATTTAAAAGAAAGGGCATACCTAATAGGTGACCATTCTTTATTTGCAAATGTAACACTAAAGTTTTTCTCCCAAGTTTCCCATTCTGATTCTACGGTATGTTTCATTAGCATAAAGCTGTACCATTCCTGACCAGAGCATTCCAAAAAATGCTTTAAAATTTCAATTTTTTTTTAGTCTTCGATGATTTCAAAAGGTTGACATTCTTTGTTAAAATCTTTTATCCATTGATCCGCATTAGAGTTTCTGCCATTGAATTTCTGGATCATGAAATCCTTGGCAATTTTTCCTAAATTTTGGTTATCCAATTTTTGTTGCTTTTCTTCAAGCAATTTTTCCAATAGTTTTTCTAGAATTTGATTAGAGCCACTAGGAGAAGACTCAATTTCACTAGTTTTTCCTGCTATTTCTTCTAAATATATGTCATTAAACTGTAAGTTTAGTTCCTCATCCAAATACACTTTTGATATTTTATCAGTTAAGGTAATCCATATTTCCCTTGACTGATGTCTTTTAGTTAAGGATTTTCTTACCTTGGCATAATTAGCTGTATAAATTATCGCTGGATGTAGATTTGTGGGTTGTAGTTCAGGTAGTATTCCAAAAATCTGTCCATCTGGTGTTGCTATAGAGGTAATACACATCATGTGTGATTTTCCATCAGCTGTTGGTTTCACAGCAAAATCAAATCTCAATTTCTCCATTTTTCTTCAAAAGTTCCAAAAATGTAGTTTTATAATGATTTATCACTCTTGGAAAAATAAATAAAGACCTAACTGCGTTTCTCTGTAAAAACAAAAGATTTATTCATAATATGTACTTTTACAACAATAAAACAAAACAATTTCATTATGTTTACCAACCTGTAAAAACAAAAGAAACTACATTTAAAGTCCTTATCCACGTATCTTTATATTTTCATCAGTAAACACTGTAAACATAAACAACAACCAACTGCAACTAGTTAAAACCTCCCGGCTACCGTCACGACATCTAGCAGGCATTTCTGGCAAAGCGGCAAATACAAATTAAAGAAAAGCACTCGTATACGAGTGACATCATTTTCTTTACACACACACACACACACATATATATATATATATATATATATATATATATATATATATATATATATATACATAAATTAATCATGCAGCCCCCAAAATCCTGTGCAAGGGTATTTTTAAATACTAAAACCTGAAAATCTTAGGCTGTTTTGGGAAACTGTTACACCATGTCTGTCATTTTGGGTTTCTGAAAACATCAGTTTTTGAATGGGAGACAGCTTGTTGAAGATTTTGCTATTCCAACTCCTGTTTGATAATTCAAAAATGATAAATATAGGAAACTTAGGAAATCAAATAAAAACTAAAGGATTGTGTGAAAAACACATGCATGTAAGAGAGCTGGAGTTTATTGCTCCATACACAATGTTGTTGGTTTGTTTTTTCTTGTTAGCTTCTGATCTTGACAACTGTGATTATATAATTGTATTATTTATTTTTTTTGAACATCATAACCTTTTACTTGTTAAACAAAGAAATTAATCAATTTTCTCTAATAAAATCGATAGAGAAACTTAATTTAAAAACTGTAATTTATTATTATATTAAAATTAGATTTATATAAAATAAATTAGTTTTATTTAAGTGCAATAATTACTTTGTAAACCTCAAAAAAATTATCAAGAATGTTGAATGAAAATAGTGAAGTAACATTTGAGAATAGAAAAAAGTATTAATAAATATTTACAAACTGTTGCATCCCAATTTATAACTATTGTATGATGATAAAGTATACCTTATACTTATACATTTATCCACCAAAACAACTGAAGCTAGCCTTTAAAAAATGTGCATGTTTAATAGTCTAAGGATATTAAATTAAACAACCTTGGAAGTAATAAATTATGTAAAGATAGTTGTTTAACCAATTAATAAGCATTACTTTATTACACTAATATAATACCAAAACATGGATGATTTGATTACATTTTTGAAATATCAGAAGTATTAACACTAATAAGATATATAAATACTTTAAAAAGATTAATTAGATAAAGATGAATGATAAAGATTTACAGGAGTTGGGGATAGCCTTAGCAAGGTAATACTAGTCCTGTCTTACTACTTGAGCTAGTGTTGTGCTTCTACTTAATTCTTTGTTCTGTGTTTCTGGCTCAATGCTTTCTTGAAACTCTAGCTTTGAATCACAGTAGGAACAGAAAAAAATTAGCTCGCCACTTTTTGCAGATGGTATAAGATTATAGTAGTTTTCATGGACACACTGTTGATACTAAGAGGAAGCTAGATTGTAGAGGTATATACTTGACTTAGGCTACACTCTACAAGAACCTCATCAGACCCATACAGATATACGGTTTTGAATGCTGGGTGCTGAAGAAAGTCGATGAACAGAAGATCGCAGTTTTCGAAAGAAGAATTCTCAGAAGGATTTATGGGCATACCAAAGAAACTGGCACCTGGAGAATAAGGCATAACCGGTAATGAAAAGTATAAGGATGTCACAGCAGTTAAATTTGTCTGGATCAGCAGGCTTTGTTGGGATGGTCATGTGCAAAGGATAGCTGAAGATAACATTCCCAAGAGGATAATGAACCAAGCACCAGTGGGAAAAAGAAAGGTTGGAAGGGATGCTGGGAGCGTTGAGCTAGTGGACAATGGCTAGGGACAGAGACCAGTGGGGACAGTTTCTTGTTGAAACCAGGGTCCGGACTGGGCTGTAGAGCCGAAGATGTATGTATGTATATTCTTGACTTACAAAAAAAAAAAAAAGTGTACCTCTACAACCCATGAAGAGTCTTGGGCTCAGTATGTACAGAGATTCAAGGCTGTATGGTTTCTAGGCCAACAGCCATGCAATGAGGTGATTCGGCTCAGTTTAAAATAAATAAAAAATGTTGATGGAAGTAGAAAAAGATTCACACTTAGGAGTGGGCCATCAAAATATCCTGCATTTGATCGAGCTTTGGAAGGGATAGAGAAAGAAGTTTGGAATGCCTGCAAAGAGGTTATTCATGGCTTTTTGGAGAACAAAAGATGTTATAATATCTTCAGTTGGTGAAAACACCTTGAACTTTGATGCAACATGTCGTTTAAAATCTATTTTATCCTCTCTCATCTAGACTTTTTCCACCCTAGTTGTGGAGCTGTCAGTGATGAACACAGAGAATGTTTCTATTAGGATATTTCTCTAAATGAACAAAGATATTAGGGTGATCAATGGATGAAGCCATGGTTGCAGATTACTGTTGGTTTTTTAATAGTGATGCTCCAGAACTCACAAGAGACAGGCCAAAAGACAATGAAGTCATGAAACCATCTCATAATGCTTCTCAGATCCAACCTGCCAGGTATTTTATAAAATGTAACCGTCAATTAAAAATTTCAAATGGATATTCGATGTTGTTAGCTGATATTTTAAAATTCGCAATTTCACCTAAATTGGTTAATATAAAATATTTCAACCCATTCTATATTACAGAAACTAGGCCCAATAAATTTTTTCATTGTCATATTCGTGTTTATCATCCTGAAATCTGTAATATTTGACTTGTCAATTGAAGGAAACATCCTAAAAATATTTTTTTGTAGTCCAGTGTAATCTAAAGTTTTTTTGTTTTTTTATCATATAAGTTGATCATGTTCCTGACAGATGGTATATCCATGCTGGTATTTAAGGTTCAGTAAATACTCTAAAGAAAGAAGAGATCATGGAAATAAAACATCTTTATCTGCATAGTTTCATTTCTGACCCACTGATTCCTTGAAAATCTATACAGGTCCAACTCCTCCAAAACCCCATCTCTACAATCAAGGTTTACATTGTGATTTTTTGAGCAGCCACTTTTCAGATCTGTAGAGCATAACACTTTCTCCCAGAACCTTGTATATTAATCTTTTTACTTTTACATGAATACTTTTTCTCTAAATTACTGAATTTAATGTACCTTTTGCTTTCTGTCCATTTTTTTCCTTTTTTCTATTTCTTTTTATTGCCTTAAACATCTCGCTGGGATAAAAGGAAAGGTAGATCTGAAGATCATCGGCATATAAAGTCAAATAATTTATTCAATTTTTATTATATAAAGTATATCTAAAAATATTATATTGTTGATCACTTATTTTTAATAATAAATAAATCTCTTTATTTGTTTTCGGGCTAGCCCATACAAATGGAGTTGAGTTGTACAAAACAGTTAAACATAAATCAAAGAAATCTATTACAACTGTACTAAACAAAATACGCTTCAAAAACAAATACATAATAAAAGGCAAAATAAATTGTAACTGTATAAATATTAAACAAATAAATTAATCATAAATAGTTTAACAAATTCAATTATTGTTATTTTAGTAATGTGCTTAAATTATTCTTGAATAGACAGATACAAATTTCTTAGCTTTAAACACTCTGTTACATAATAAAATAAATTTCCAAATTGCTTTTTATTTTCTATTTGCAACAAAATTTGTACTATGAGGTTATTGTCAGACATATTTCCAATATATGTCCTCAAGTACTTATTCCTGGACGGGGAGTAAACAGGGCATTGCAACAAAAAATGATTTAAATCTTCTGGTTTGCCTGAATTACAAATAGGGCATTCAACGCTACTATCTGAATAACCATTTTGGAATCAGTAGCTGGTTACTTTCAGTTTATTGGGTTGACATAGTCTTAGTTGACTGATCAATCTATGTTTCCTCATAGGTCCCTTTATATTCAAGTAATATTCCCCCATATTCAAGCTACTAATTTTCCTAAAATTTGGATTAAACTTTGAGTGCAAAATAGCCTGAATATCTAGGGAAAGATTATGATTATTGAATTTTTCAACAGCGTTATTTAATTCTCTTTCAAATAAGGCTTTACTTTTGATATTTAATATTTCAGCCGCGTCTATAATTAACAATTTATTAGTAAGTTGCCTATACCAATTGAGACGTTGATTTCCAAAAGGTACTATATCCATTCTAGGAAATTTTACAGGAGGCGCGGAAATCACTAATTATTATATTATTTAATTAGCTAATTTGATTCTTTTCCCATTAAAATCCAGAATTGTTTTTTTAGTATATTAATAACATCATATTAAAGATATGAAATGAGATGTTTTGGTATAATTTGGAACGAAATTAAATGTGTAATTATTTCCTTTAGAAAATAATTATATTTCTAAATTGCGTTTATAAAGGGCTTGGGTATTCATTAGATAAAATCAAATAGGAGATTTGGATATAATTAATTGATGAGAATACAAATATGTAAAAAAATCAATTTTGTAAAAAATGTCCTTTAGTACTTTTTGGAAATCAACGTCTCAATTGTACCTCACATCGACCCTCTGGTTCAAGGAATATTTTTTTAAAAAATGTTTAAACATATTTTCGGTAACCGATCCTTTTTCATTAAGTCTACCTTTCGGTACCAGCGAATCATTCTTTTTAGAACATCTGTTTCTATTGATTTCAGACCAGTTTCTATACGAACATAATGGTTAGGTGTATTCCGTGGCCAATGATATATTGCTTTAAAATAACTTAAAGCAACCCGCTCTAATTTTTGACAATGTAATGGGGCCCAGACTTCCGAAGAGTATAAACGAACAGAATTTACCATGGAATTTAGCAATTTGAACTTAGTAGCAAGTGAGTCTGATCTTGACTTTAAAAGAATTTCCCGAACTCTATGTGAAGCCAAATGTGATTTCTTTACAAAGTTATCTGCTGCTTGAGAAAACAAACCCGATGACGAAAAAACCACTCCTAAATAACTGTATTGTTTAGCTATTTCAATTTTAGATTTATTATAGAAAATAGATTTAACTTTGGTTCTATTGCCACCCTTTTTAAAAATCACACATTTGGTTTTTTCTACATTAACAATTAAAGAATTTGATTGGCAATATTTGTACAGAGAAACCAATTTCTTATTTGTTCCGGCCCAGCCATTATCAAGCAGAATTAAATCATCCGCGGACATGAGCCCCGATACTTCCACATTATGATCGATATTTATCCCATTACATCCATCATTTTCAAAATGAGAAATTAAATCTGAAATAAATAATGAGAATATTAGAGGGCTTAAAGAATCTCCCTGTAATACTCCTTGTGTGATCTTTACTGATTCAGTCCCAAGTTCATCCTTCAAAATTATTGAAGCTTTTTTGTACAATTCTTGCAGAATACATATTATTTTGGAACTTAGCCCGAGATTATGAAGTTTTGGCCACAATTTTGTATAGTCCAGCGAATCAAATGCCCTTTTGAAGTCGACAAATGTCGCAAAAACTGTATTACCTTTGTAACCTAGTGAGATGCTGATGACCGAATTTAAAGTGAAAATACTGTCAACACAGCCTCTACCTTCCCTAAAACCATTTTGCTCTTCCGGTAATAAGTTTTTTTCCACCGCCCATTCGGTGATTCTGTCAGCTAAAATAGCCGTGAACAGTTTGACTACACAATTTAGTAGTGCTATTCCCCTGTAATTAGCGGGATCTTTAATATCACCCTTTTTATATAAATGGCATATTAGAATTTCTGCCCATTTTTCCGGAACAATCGCATATTGAAAAACATTATTAAAAAGATTAAGAAGGTAATGGTCCCAATTAGGAGGCATTAGTTTATAAATTTCATATGGCAAATGATCGGAGCCAGAAGCCTTTTTCAATCTACACCCACTGACTACTTTTTGGAGTTCATCCAGAGTCATAGCCTTATCTAATTCTAATACGGAATTTGTGGGTAAAAAGTCAGAAATATAAGTTTTTGTAGAGTAAAATTCCTTATAAAAATAAGCGAATTGTTCGACAGACACTGAAACTTCAACCGCAGTTGTCCTATTAAAGTACTTAATTGTATGCCAAAAAGTTTTAGCGTCATTAATGTTTGATAATGAATCTAATATACAATCAAAATACTTTTTCTTAGATTCTATTATAGATTGCTTATATTGTTTTTTACTGTTGATGTAAATATTAACATTTTCTCGAGAGTACCCATTGCGCCTTAAACTTTTATAACAGTTCTTAAGATATTTTTTTGCCTCCCTGCACTCATCACCAAACCAAACTTTATCTTTAAACATTTTACGGGGATAAACAAAACATTTTCGCTTGATAAGTCCCGAATCGAGAGCACAATTAAAAAAACAATCTGTCATATTTCTATATAAATTGTCTACACAATTAGAGTTAAAATAAATGTTATTAGCACTTGAAAGTAATTCCTGATAAGAATTTGAATTTTTTTCATTTAGATCCAGATAGTATTTTTCTTGTTTTTTTTTGTTTAACTTTGATTTTATCGTTATTCTTACATAGTTTATTCAGAGAAACAACTACAGGTAAATGGTAACTTAAATCTGAAATAGGCCAAACTTTTAAATCTTGAATGAAATCGATCATAGCCGGGGATATCCAAACAGTATCTACAACACTACACCCCTAGCGGTGACATCAGTGAATTGACCAGGTGTGTCGCTGGGTGTCCTCCCATTCAATAATATTATACCATATTCCTCCAGATATATAAATAATTTTTCTCCTCGAGAGTTATGAATCTTATCTAGGCTAATTCTATCGCAAGACAAATAGGAACCTTCCACCAATAATTCATCAATTGTATCATCAGAGCCTAATATTGCATTCCAGCCCCCACCGTTGATCACTTATTTTATAAAATTGAGTGTGTACATGAGTAAATTGTCAATAAATTCATTAAACTTAATTATTGATTGATTTGTTTATGTGTTGAGTTATTTTTTAAATAGAAAAAATGTTAAGTTATTAACACTATAAATGTTTATTTATATTTAAAATGTATTAATACTATTGCTTATACACGTATGTAGCTAGACTCTATTTGTAAGGGGATTTCCCCCAAAACAATTAAATCTATAAATTAATCACTAAACAAACAATATGGAAAGAACTTTATCAATCCCGAGGTAACTTATTAATAATTAATTTTATTTATTGAACGCAATTTCTTTTACAAATATTTTTATTAGAAATTTTTTTTATTTAAAATTTAGTAACATTTAAGCCTTAATCTGGGGATTTTCAACCTTTTCTTCTCTAGTTGTTGAAGATTAAGTCCGAAACATCACTGATGTGGCTTTCTAAGGTGTGTACTCATGAATCTAAACTATGTTTTAAAAATAATGGCTCCACTTCAAATCTCGTAATTTATATATCCACATGGCCTATAGTGCTAACAAAATCACAAAATTAGTAATGAGACTTAATCAGGGCAAAGTAGGTAAAAGATCCTCAGAAAGATTAATGCCTGCTGACTTATACATAAGTAGAAATTTCCACCAACCAAGTTTCAGATCTATAGAGCCTTGTTAGACCTTATTTTAAAATTTTGAAAAACTGAATTTTTATTCAAAAGCAATGTTATTCAGGAAAATTTCGGAGCTCATTAACATTCAGTCTGTATTTTTTAGGTCATGTTCCACCATGTTTTAAACATCCAATTTCTATTTTATCCCAGGCAATGAAGGTTTTGTGTCGGAAGAAATTAGAGACAAGCTGAATATTTGCCAGTTGTTAGGAACTTAATAGATGAGAATTTTCTCAGAAGTCCCCACTCCTCACCCTTGTGCTCACCCAGCTAGCCCCCTTGAACATCCGTTTTGGGAGTCTTTTAGTTATTATCCATAACTTGGCTATTATTCGTTGGATATTAATGCATAATGTGTAGTTTTATTTCTTTATCCAAAAGAATTTTTGCTTAAAATTTATACTTTCACCACTAAATCCCAAAACATTCAAAATTTTCTAATTAAAATTCATATTTTATGTGGTTTTATTAAAATAAATTATGCCCCTAACTTTAAATTTTTTTGGTCGAGAACCAACAGACAACCAAGTGTTAGACTCCAATGTAGCCTTAAACCGTGGTTGGTAAACCGAGTATTAGTGCACGCTCGACACCAAGTTAGTCCTAAAGCGTCTTCGGAAGTTGTGGAAACTGTATCTAGTTAAATTATGCTTATTTCAGTTCCTTTCCTTCAGAACTGATAAAATATTATTAATAATGGTGTTATAATTGTTAGTAGTATATTAATGTTTTACAAAAAATTATAAAATGTAGTGTGGTTGTAATTATTTGACCGTTGAGAATTACTAGAAGGAATTGGTCCGGGTGGCAGTCATTAAATGAAACAACTAAATAGTTTCAACTATTTATTGTTTGCCAACGTTTCGACCCCCTTTTGTGGGTCATCATCAGGGCGCATGGTGGGTGAATGGAAACCATGGATGTACATTTTAGTAGCTTTCCAATGATGCTATTTTCTAATTTAGTATCAAATCTTAGATTGGGCATGCCTGTTTCAATTTTAAATTTTTTAGTTATAATTGACGCCGTTATCATTATCATCATATATATATATATATATATATATATATATATATATATATATATATATATATATATTTGACCGAATCACCTCATTGCATGGTCGGTGCGTCTATCCACATCTCCAGATCCACGTCAGATAGGTTATTATTTTTCGTATTTAGAATACCGATGTTGTTTAAATTTATTTATTAACTCAGTCAGATCCGCAATTATATTGTTGTTTGCATCTTTAACTCCATTCAATAGGGGTTCAAATCTTTACGCGATTTGTTTATATCTTTGTACATCTCTCTCATGTTATTTTCGCTTCTGTGTTTTTCTATTTCTATTATTTTGTCTTTAAGATACTCTCATTTCTTATTCTTTAAGAATTTTGAAGTCTAATTGTTTACTACCCGTTAGTGAGCAACTTTATTATTGCTTGGATTTAAAGAATTTAGTTTAGCGGTTTTTCTTTTTTTCACACATATTTTGACACTCCCCGTCGAACCAGGGTTTGTTATTTTTATTTTCGATTTTCCGAAGACTCAAATTACCGACTTCTTTAATATTGTCCTTGATCTCTTCCCATACTTTGTTTATATCTTTGTGTTCCTCGCCTAAAGATTTTAACACTTCGAACCTATTTTTTATTTCTATCGCCAATTGATTTCTAATTCGAGGATTGTTCAATTTAACTAACTAAATCAAATTTTTTGTGATGAATACAGTTCTGTGATCTCTTTTTTGTACTTAGTTTTTGTCAAAGTTTCGCGATTACTAATTCATGATCAGAACCCATTCTGCACCACGATATGATCTCACGTTGTTTATGCAACTCTGCCATCTGTGCTGTTCTAAAAAAAATTACCCCACCCCAATTTGAAGTTTATTTTCCATGCGTTTAGGTTTTGCTTCATATCTCTGTTATAACTTATCTAATACTTTATTTCAATATGTCATTTCCTTCTTTTGGTTGTTGTGGTTAAATAAGGTCTAAATATATATTGAGTATAAAAATATATCCAAGAGCTTTCTCTAGAACATAAGACTAAAAAATAAAGTAGGTGAGCTCGAGGTCCGTCATAATAAGGCTGAGCAGAGCCTATTTCATAGGTCCCTGGAAATTCGGGACTTCACTGTCCGTCTGGGTGAAATCCCTGCGGCTCTGGTGACCAGTGTAGAGGCAGGCCCAAGCATGAAGATTTCTCCCGAGGACCTGGACATGGTGGTACGATGTAGATCGAAGCCGGGCGACGGAATAACACCTCCTGTCATTGCCTGTTTTGTCAGGCAAATCACAAGGGTTGAGCTGGTGTAGCAAAGAAAGGTCAAAAGGGATTTCACCACGCTGGATATCGTGGGAATCCAATGGCTGCTACCGTATATAACTCAGTGAAGAAATGTCTCCAAGCGCAGAGGTCTTCGGCTGTCGTCCTGGCTACCGTCTACTCTCTGGCTACAAATGGATTCATACCACTTCTGGCCATGTCAGTCTGGTTCTAACTGTCACAGTGTTCACATCACTCTCTTCTCCCTCAAAATTCATCGTATTCCATTCGTACTTCTTATACTGCAATTGTCTATAGTAAGTAGTGATAAATTCTATAGCTACTTTTTTAACCAAGTGGCAAGGCCTCTAATAAATATAAACTTTTAGTTCATTAATTTATATTCTACATTGAATATAAATAGCGTAATAGCATTAGAACAGGTCGTGCTGGTAGAGATTACATCTTATCAGTCCCCACCTCTTCTGGAGCTCCCCACCACCGTTTTCAAGTTAATCACTTCACTTATGCTCAATACTTCGTCATGGCCGTGTGTCCAGCTTGCTAATCGACGATCGCCGGAGACGAAAAATCAGGTATCACTTGGTATCATTTGAAATGCTGCAATATCTCTGATGTTGATGTAAGTCAAATTAATAAAAAAATATTCAAATGCATCTTATGTGAAAATTTACCGAAAAGCGAAAATAAAAAACATAACATCCCCATCAGCAAAAATATGTATCAACCAATGTATCAACCATTTTAATCGAAATCTCAAAAATTACCGACGATCTTAAAGACATAAAAACTACAATGAACAGTCAAAACGATATTATTTTTGAAAACGCCGAGATACTGCGATCGATGGATGAAAGAAATAAAAAGCAGGATGAACTCATTGAAAGACTGATAAGTAAAAATAACAATTTGAAATTACAAATTAAATCGATGGAGGTTAGAATGAACCAAATTGAACAAGCCCAGCTCTCGCATTCTGTCGAAATTAGAGGCGTTCCATTGAGGACTGGAGAATCACTGGAGGGTGTAGTTTGCTCTGTCGGAGCTGCCCTAGGTATTAAGCTGAAGATTTTGACCTTGTGGAGAGAAAAAGGCCGAAAGGAGAGGACCCCCGTCCGCCTTCGATCGTCGTGCGATTTGTTCGCCAGGCGGTCCGGGACGAGATTATCCGCCTCCGGAAGGTAAAAAGAGACTTCACCACGAGGCACCTCAACTGGGATAGTGACGACAGGGCTTACGTCAGTGAGGAGATGACTGCGGGCAACAGGCATCTGTACTGGCTGGCCAGGCAGAAGAAAGTTGCCGGCAAAGTGAAGTATGTCTGGTTCGCTCGAGGTCGAGTCCGCTTTCGAAGAGAGGATGGGTCACCCGTGATGATCATCAACAAACCTGAGGACCTGGAAGGCTTACATACAATGACTGTTAAGTTATCGTTACGACAGATATAAAGTTTTTTCTTTTTCCTCTTTTAAATCTAGAACTATAATTTTCTTTAGAGTTAATAATTTTTCTTTCTTTACATTTTATTTATCTATCGTTTATATTATTTACATCGTTTCCAGAGGTGTTTTCAATTTAAAAATCATTGTACACTTTCGTTCCAATCTAATCTCACCTTTCCTTCTTACTGACAGATATTCTCTATCCTCCTTTAGATGACTGACATCCTATTGACCTGTCACGTCAACGCCCAATCCCTTTCAGCTCACTATGACGAATTTCTCAATTACTTCTCCCGCAATTTTCATCACATTATTTCCATTTCTGAAACCTGGTTCAAACCGAATATATCCTCTTCCTCTATATCCATTCCTAATTATACCCTTTATCGGCATGATAGGATCGACCAAACAGGCGGTGGTGTTGGACTTTTCATCCATAACAGCCTAAGATCAAAAATCCTTTATAAATCTCCCTCTCAAGATGTTCCTCATTTAGAATATATATTCGTCGAAATCTCTCATAATTCTCATTCTCTCCTTTACGCGACTATATACCGTCCTCCTCACTTCTGATTCGATCCCACGTTTAAATCCTCCCTCTTTACCTATGTTCCTTTATACAATAATATAATAATAGCAGGTGACTTTAACACTAACCTTTCTTTGGAATCTCCAGACAGATCATACTTTGTCAACCTCATTCACTGGACCTGTTCATAGTACCCTTCAACCCGACTCACCACACCCAGTCTACAAGCACGTGGCTAGATCTGTTCATAATAGATTCCTCCAAAAAACTGTTATCCTCCTCCCAGAATCCATTTTTTTTTTTCCCCATCCCATTCCTATGACTAGTATCCTAAACATCTGCCATGTTAACTCCCTATGTTTACCCGCTCATTATGATGAATTTCTTCAATATTTTACCCGGATCTTTTACCATATAATTGCAGTCTCAGAAGTATGGTTAAAACCCTACATTCTCTCTTCTTCTATTTCCTTACCCGACCACTCCTTCTTGCCTCATGACCGATTAGGCCACACTGGTGGAGGTGTCAGTCGCTATGTACACAGTAGCCTAAAATCCCTTATCATATTCTATTTATTATCCTTGAAATTATTTGTAACAATCATTCTCTCCTTTAGTTCTGTTTGATACTCCTTTTGAAACTACCCTCTACAGAAAATCTCTTGTTTTCCCTTAATCTTTTCATTGTACCTTTCTCTTCCAAGCATCATACTCGTTTTTAAGATACCTGGCTGGACCTTCATTTAATTGATTCAGCACATAGCCTTCTCACTTAATCTCAGTTACCAGTCCCATTCTTATCCTGCCATGACCTAATACACATATCATACTATGTCCAAACTCCAGCAATCTTCAACTTCAACCAAACCACAACTTTCCGTAATATCAACTCCCTTACTCATGAAAATATCCAATCCAATCTTGAAGTCCTAAAATAGGACAATATATATTCATGTACCTCTATAGACTCAATGGTCGATATCCTCACCTCCAACCTCATCAGTGTCCTCCACAGACATGCTCCTTGGATGAGTCCAGAAATAAAAAATTTACAAAAGAGGTGTGAGGCTGCCCGCAGACACTATAGACATACTAGACTAACGCATGTCTATCAAGTATTCAGGGCTCTCCGAAATCTGACTCAGGAAACAATCAGACAAGAAAAATCTAAATACTTTCACAAAACTCTCTCCTCTGCTCCTGATTCAAAGATAAAATGGCAACCCCTTAAAAAAATAATTATATACTTTTCATCCTCCTCCTCTAATAATCATTCCCCACATTCTTCTGACTTTCTTCAGTTACATCATTTAATCCAGGTAATTTTTATTTTTCCAATATCTCACCTACTGACCTTATCTCCTCTGTAATGAAATCCCATAACAACTCCATAGGATTTGGTAGAATACCCATCAAATTATTAAAATTATGCCTTCCTGAAATCCTACCAGTTCTTCTATTCATATATAATTTTTCCCTCCAAATTTCCATATTTCCTACTACTTGGAAAAAAGCAATAGTCCATCCTGTCAATAAAACTTCTAATCCTACATCTCCCAAAGATTATCGCCCAATTTCCATCCTATCTAACCTTTCCAAGCCTTTAGAAAGAATAGTACTATCTCATTATCTAATTCCCTTTAAAATTCTAAACTTCTTGATCCTTTCCAATCCGGTTTCCGATCTGGCTTTTCCACACAATCCGCTCTCCTTAAAATCACCAGCGACATACATACTGCTATGGATGAAAAGAAACTGACCGTAATAATACTTCTAGACTTTTCAAAAGCTTTTGACTCCATAGACCACTCCATCCTTTTCTCCAAACTACATCCCTATCCTATTCCTACAGGACTCTTCGTTAGTTTCACTCATTTCTCTCCGATGAAACCCAAGCTCTCACTATTCCTAATCATCCTCTATATTCCTTTCTTGCCCTTTCGGCAGGTATGGCCCAGAGTTCAAGTATATCTTCTCTCCTTTTTAATTCCTATATCAATGTTCTTCCCAACTCTATCCATAATTGCTCCCACCACTTGTACAGTGATGATTTACAGATCTACCTATCCTTCCCCTCTAAGAGCCTTTTCACACATAGACGGCTGCCGTCCAAACAGTTTATAATCCTAGGCTTATCAGCCGGCCAAACGGTCGTTGATATAGGGACATAGTTGGAACTTTCACACATACACGGCTGCCGTTGGGACGGTTTATAATCCTCTTTATAGCCGTGTAGCGACCTTTGAGGAAAAACGGTCGTGCAGCTGCCGTGTACGGCACATTTCCCTATCTCGGCAACTATAAGTGGACGGCAGCGTGTACGTGTGAAAGGGGAGGGGATTAACGACCGGCATGGCAGATAAGCCTTTTCACGGCAGCTGTCTATGTGTGAAAAGGCCCTAAGTCATTAGTAGCATTTTCTAAGATTCAGGAGGATGTGGATATAATCAGTGCCTGAGGAAATCTGAATAAACTTAAGCTATGAAAACGCAAGCTATTGTCATAGGCTTGCTCCAATTCCCTCTTCAGATCAAATACCAACTTCCCAAGAACAATAAGTACTCTTAAATTTTTCCATCGATCCTGTTATCTTCTTCCCCTATCCACCCATAAACTCCTTGTTTCCTCACTTATTTTCCCCCACTTTGACAATTGTTTTGTGGTGTATATTAAAGGAGGTCCCATGTTACCCACTTATACGGTGAATTAAAGTGGCTCCTTCTCTCCACCCGCTGACAATATTTCCTTGAATCATACCTTTACCAAACTATTAACTCCCAGCATCCTTCCTACATCCACAGTCTCCTTCAATTTAAATCATCAGTCCACTCACTTGAAACTAGATTGTGACATTCCGACCTTTAAGTTCCCAAACACAGAACCAAAACTTTTGATCATTCCTGTATTGTTCGCTCTCGCTTGTACACTCTGAAATTCTCTACCATCCCATATCCGCCATGCTGCTTCTCTATCCTCATTCAAATCCCAACTTTTCCTATACCTTCTGTCATCCCTACTTGACGATTAGTAAATGTGATATGTCAATTCTATCTAGAAATCTACATTGAATGAATGAAGATAACTGTTTACCGCCCAAATTTTAATTTGTTTTTAATTTCATTTATTTTTCATTTTGCTAAAATAAGATTTTTTTTTCAGAAGACAAAATTTAGAGTTTTTTTTTTTATTTTTCTTAATTTCTTTGCTAGTTTTTTATGTATAGTATTTCTCCTTATTTTACCATTGTAAATTATAATTAATCATGTTTCTTTTGTCTATTGGCCAGACATATTATATATTTCAATTGTACATAACTGTTATTCTTAGGGGACCTTGTCCCAGAATAATTTTTTTTTTTCTATTTTATTCAATTTAAATTTTCTTCTATCGAAGAAATGCAATACCAATACTTCTTCTTTGAAAAATAATTTCATTTGTTAATAAAAAGTTCTCTGTTAATAATTATTAAAAAATCTTCAAATAAGCATTGTAGGGAAACTTTTCCTCTTTAAAATGGTGTATATAACCACATATTTACACATATAACAATTTATTAGCACAACAAATTACCCCTCAAAATAAGGACACCACGCGGATGGGCGCCCATCAAGCTGCTCGGTTTGTACTCTTTTATTATAGATTAAATACATTTAAACAATATGATGTTGATATATTACATTTCTAAATGTGAAATAATTATTATATTTTAATGTTTTTATTTGCTACTGAGAGTTTTGGTGTTCGTAGGATTTCTTTAAATTTTTATTTTTATAAAATAAATAAATTAAATTGTTAATAGAAGTCCTTGAGCATTTTTACTTTGTAAATAATCAAATTCACTTATAATAAATACTAATAGTCGATCATTAAAAAATTCATATGGAAGATACCCGGACAAGAAAATATAAAGTAATTGTCCTAACTATTTATTGCAAACGTTTCTAGATCCATATTGTAAGTTTGATACTTCTCATTACTGTGCCTTGAAATAATCTTATGAAGACCTACAACAAGGAACTACACACGTTGGCAATAAATAGCCCCTTGGACTATCTTCCTTACTAGATATCTGGCTTCAAAATATAATCTGAAAAACTTATATTGTTAACATTAGGCTATGAATCCAATAGATCAGTGAATTGTGATATCATGCAGACATTTCAGTGACACATAAGATGTGCGAAAAAAGTCTAAGAAGTCTTGATGGAAGCCAAGCTGGGAAAGAACTTTAATTAAATAAAGTAATAATGAACAGCACATCTCATGAAATGTATATATTTTGATAACCCTTCGAAAATATGTTTTAAGGCCTATCCATAAAGGAAAGAAATATAAAATGGCATATAATAATAGTGGTGAGTTTGATGTTAAGACAATAAGTCAATTTTTTTTAATGGGAAAATAGTAAATATATATTGTGAATATGTTTTATCCAACTATGAATGGAACTCTTTCTTTCAAGAATATTTTGAGCACTGAACTACTAACAATTTTGGGTTCCTCCAAAGATAAATTCATTCTTGTAATATATATTTAGAAAAAATAAAGGGTGTACAGTGTGGCACCTCTTGGGAAAAACCATATATATACTATGAAAACATGTTTGTTAAGAGTAGGTGCTTTAGGTATTAATAAAATGAAAATATAAATCCTACCTGCTTAACATTGCTAGGAATTATATTTAATAAATTCTTCATTAAAAAAAACTGCTCAAGGAGAGCTATAAGGAAAGAGTCAAAGCATCGAGCACAAATTTGTTAACTTAGCTGTCATTCTGAAACCAAAGAAACAGAAATTTATTTTAATTAAGGATGGGATGATTCGGGCGGTGGTCATAAAAGACAAACTCACTACAACTGAATAATGTCAATACCAAATATAAAGAATATAATAGCAATCACAGAAATAAGCAACCTATATTCTAAGCACAGATAGAAATCAGTTGGTAAAATATGTTAGAGGAGAGAAAATTATTCTTTAATGTATAAGTTCTTCAAACCTATTTGATATGAATAATTTGTTCTACAAATAATTGCTGCTCCAAATCTGTTTGTAGTTGTAAAATTACAAATTTTCTTTGAACAACTTTATCCGACTATTGAAGTATATTTGTATTCGCATTCCATCTGAATCATGAATGATTATTGGCTACAATTGATAGCAATAAAAAAATAAATAAAATAAAGTAAACATTAATAAATAAATATATAGGTATTTAAAAAAAATAATCTAATGAATTACAATCAATGGTAAATACATTTTTAATTTAAAATTTCTTTAAAAAAATTTATGCCCGGGATCCTTTGGACAGTATTAGTAAAACGATAAATATTTCTAGCACTGTTGGATCTAAAACACCTCAACTACCATCCACCCACTCAAGGCACGGTGGTCTTACAGTTAGTGGATAATAAAATAGTCCTCATTATAAAGGTCAAAGCAAAATCTACCTGGGACCAAAACTAAAAAAGAAAAAGTTTATAATTTTTGTTTGTTAAATATTGCTATAATACTAACAATTAGAGCATGATTATTAATAATATTTTATCAGTTTTGAAGGAAAGGAGCTGAAATAAGCATGAATTAACAAGAGGCATTGAGAAATTCTGCAACACCCAACCACGGTTTAAGGCTACATTGGAGTCTGTAGGTTGTCGACCCCCAAAATATAAAGTTGGGGACATAGTATGAAAGGGTAGGAACTGCTCTACAACTATTATTTGACATTTGTTTGGATATAACTTCAAATAGAAATATTTATATAAAACCACATAAAATATGAATTTCAATTAGAAAATTTTTCATAATTCAGGAAATTGAGGCTAAAGTATAAATGTTACCCAAAAATGATGTATTACATACATTTTTCTCATGTTTCATACGACGAACTACTTGCTACAATCTTAAAATCCCATACCAATGACTGGATGGACCTGACAATATCCCTGTAAAACTAATAAAATCCAGCCTCCCATCCCTCATACCGGTACTATATCATGTTTATAATTTCTCTCTGAAAAATTCCACTTTTCCTTTTTCCTGGAAAACTGCCCTCATCCGACCACTAAATAAAGTTCCGAATCCCACCTCACCACAAGATTTCCGACTTATTTCTATTCTCTATAATCTATCAAAACCGCTCGAATGCCTTGTTCAAACCCAGCTATAAAATTTCCTTGAAGAAAACTCCCTCCTTAGTCATCTCCAATCCGGTTTTCAACCTGGTTATTCTACCCAATCCGCTCTCCTTAAAATAACACAAGACCTCCAAACTGCCATCGATCACCAACAAATAACAATTCTTATCCTCCTTGATTTCTCAAAGGCGTTTGACACGGTTGACCATCGTATCCTTCTTACCAAATTCCAAAATCTTCCAATATCCAACAGTGCTTTGCGCTGGATTCAATCCTTTCTCTCCGATCGTTCTCAGTACGTAGTAGTGCCAGACCAGCCTCCATCCTCAACTTTGCCCCTTTCCTGCAGTGTCCCACAGGGGTCGTCTCTATCTCCTACCCTTTTTGCTATTTATATTAATGACCTGCCTCTCCATATTAATCACTCTAAATACCACCTCTATGCTGACGATTTTCAAATTTACCTTTTATTTCCACCTTCCGACCTATTATCATCATCTGGTGCTAAAACTCGTCACAGAGTCTGGGCCGCCTCAAGTAACCTCCGCCAGATGGCTCTATCTTGTGCAGCATTTCTCTAGTTCCTAACGCTGAGTAAGGTCCTAGCATCTTCTGTCACAGCATCCATCTACCTCAGGTTAGGCCTCCCCACTCTTCTTCCGCCATGAATTTCTTCGGAGAGGATCTTCTTGGGGATCAACATATCCTCCATTTTTGCTACATGGCCTGCCCATCTGAGTCTCCCAACATTGGCAACCTTGACAACATCTGGGCTGTTGAAGAGGTTGTAAAGTTCTTGGTTAGTGCTTCGTCTCCATGCTTCACCTACATTTTTTTTTTTTTTTTTTTAGAAAAAAAATTTTTATTCTGGGACTTTGTCCCTCAAGAATAACATGAAATTTACAAGTAAAGGTAGCACATCTTTACTTTTACGGGCCCATCTTTCGCAGGATCGTCCTCTCGAATATCTGAATACTTTTTTCATCAGCTTTTGTTATGGCCCAAGCCTCTGAACCATATAACAATACTGGTCGCACTAAGGTTTTGTAAAGGATTATTTTTGTTTTCTTCGAGATGAATTTGCTGCCAAACTGCTTCCTTAGACTGAAGTAGCACCTATTAGCAGCATCGAATTTCCTGCGAAATATCATTTTGCTTGTTAATTTCGGTTCCTAAGTAGACGAAGCTGTCAACGCATTTGAACTTGAACTGGTCAACTTCGAGGTATTCTTTTCTTCCTTCTTTCCCTCCTATGCGCATGTACTTAGTCTTTTCTACGTTGACCTTAAGTCCAAGTTTCTTGGCTGCAACCTCCAATGCAAGGAATGCTTCCTTGAGTGCTTTTTCCGATCTTGCTATGATGTCCAGGTCGTCTGTATAGCCGAGGATTTGGACCAATTTGTTAAATATTGTTCCACCAACCTGGATTCCGGAGTCCCTTACTGCTTTTTCTTCTGCAAGATTGAAGAGTAGGCCAGCAAGGGCATCACCTTGTCTTACCCCTTTGTCTATGCTGAACTCTTCTGAGAGATCAGATTCAATTTTCACGGCACACATGGATCCTTTCATAGTCATTTTTACAAGACAAATGAGCTTCATAGGTATGTTCATTTCTCTCATGGCTTGATATAGTTCATTACGGTCCACATTATCATAGGCTGCTTTGAAGTCTACAAAGAGGTGATGCGTGATGATATTATGCTCTTTGCACTTCTCCAGGATAAGCCTTAATGAAAAAATCTGGTCCAATGTAGAACGAATTATTGACATTGACTAGACATAAGATTATTGACCATAATTTTGATTTTGACAACCCTGATATCCTAGCTAGGTAACTAATTATAAAAATGACTCCTCTCCATATACATTCATATGGAAAAAGATTTGGTACCCATTTACCATACAACGGAACGAGAAATAATCTCTCCCTCATATTCCAACATATTTCGCCTCCTCAAATTATAACATTTTTATTTAATTGTATTATTGATTTATTTTGTTAACTTGCTTGAATAATATTGTTTTATTTACTGTACATTTTTCTTTTCATTTATATAACTTCTTGGTATAACTCAGATTCTACTTTTTATAATTTTCTGTTAGCAATGTAGTACTAATTTTGAGGTTTTTTAATTTAACTTTATTTTTATTTTGTGTAATTTAAAAAAATTGTTAAGGCAAGGTGTAGTATTTATATCCAAAGGGAAAACTCGTTAGGGGTTTTGACATCAACCCCCTATATACCACTTATTTGATGTTTTTTGGTTCTTCCTCAGTTTATGGCTCACTGATAGTACGTTTATATTTATTTATTTTGTTCACCTCTCTATTTCCTTCTAAATTTTAATTTCATACTTAATTAATTGTTATAAATATAATTTTATTTATTTGTCTTTAGGGCAATCCCCATACAAATAGAGCTGGCTGGCACAGCACAATTAATAAATTTAATTTCATACTTATCACCACCTTATACTATCACCTTGTTGTTTATATATTTGTAATTATAATATTATCTTTGTATATTTTTTATTTTCTATTGTCACTACATTTATAATTTTTCATTGTCATATGGTATTGATATGTATTTCATATGTTGTTCTGACGTTTGCAGACATCATGATGGAACACATGCTTGAAACATCAGCAAAATTATAATATTTTTCACACGACTAACTTCTGATTATTTCTAACTATGATAACATCAACAGTCGACCATACATCCTCAATAAATTTTATCCTTTATTTATTTATTTTTTTTTGTAGATCAGGATTGTAGATTAGTTTGAAGCACATTTAAATTTCTTATTACTTCTTCTTTCTTCCCAAGAAGCCTTTATCTGTTAAATTAGAGACAAGCTGATTTTTAGTCAGTTGTTAGGACCTTATTAGAGCAGTATTTTCTCATAAGTCCCCACTCATTCCCCCACTAGCCCCCCTTGAAAATCCGTTTCAGGGGTCTTTTAGTTATTGCCTATAACTTCGCTATTATTCATTCAATATCAATGCATTGTCTCGTATTATTTATTTATTTATATTATCTAGAAGCTTTAAAATATGTTAATAATAACAAATAAAGAAATTCTTTATTATTCTGGGACAAGTCCCTTTAGAATAACATTTACATAATATATAAATTGGGCATCAGAGTCTTAGAGTAATTAATTATTTATAAACAAGTTAACAAAAACCAATCGAAAACAGACATACACAAATATGTAAGTGTATAAAATACAATAGAGTCATATTTACAATTTTGTTCTGACTGGATGGTCATGAGATGAATGAATAAGCGGGATTTGAATGTAGGAAGAGAATTGGAGTGAGGGATAGAAAGAGGAATAGAATTCCATAGGATTGAGGATCGGATAAGGAAGGACCTGTCAAAATGTGCTGATTGGTGGGCCGTTGTGTATAAATCTGAAGGCCTAGAGCGTGTACAGAGGGAATGGATCGAGGATTTGAATTGTAAAAGGTCGAAAATGTATGATGGACAGCAGAATTGGATAACTTGGTACAGGAATGATGCAAGGAAATACTTGCGACGATTGGAAGAGTAAAGCCACTTCAACTCGCTTTAAAATCCGGGACCCCGAAGATAAATAGAACAAAGCAATTAATTAGGTGTTTTATTTTTACTTCGAGATCCCCAGAAACACAACCGTATACGGTACAGCAGTAGTCAAAGTGGGGGAATATTAGAGAGATAACAAGGAGCTTCCGGGTTTCATACGGGAATAGGTGACAAAGGAAATTCAGTCGCTTTAAGGTGAAAAAGGTGCGGTGGATAATTTCGGAAACATGGTTCTTGAAAGAGAGGGTTTGATCAAAGGTTATGCCCAGATTCCTGATGGTCGGACAAAACTTTATAGGGTTACCATTTAGGAAGAGGGTTGGGATATGTGGAACAGTTTTCAAGAAGTGATGGGATCCTATTACAATGGCTTTTGTTTTTTCAGCATTTAGTTTCAGTTTATTGACTACAGCCCAGTGACTCATTCGATCGAAGTCCTCTTGTAGTCTATTTGTAGCTGGTAATAGGTCAGAAGTAGGGGTGTGGCGATCCCATCGCCCAGTCTTAAGACTGCAATCAGCCTCTGGCCCACCAGGTTGGTGGAACATCAAAACTGACACACACATACAATACACAAGCACAGCATACTACAACACCCATTCGCTACAGACCAAGGTCATATACAGTACTCACCCTAGGGTCACCTCCCCTAGGTAGCCGCCCCTGATGGGGGAGCCAGCCCCTCCACCAGCCTCGGGGTGGGTGCAAGGGTTGACTACCCTTCTCTCTTAAATACCAACTGTTGCAAAACCTCCAAATACAGCTAAAACCGGATTGTCTAACTGGAAAAGACCCATTGACTGTCATAAGGACCTACGTATTGTCTACTGGAACATTTTATCTCTCAATAGACTAGGAGCCCTAAGAGCGCTCCTCACACAACTTGACCAATATAATACTGACATAACAGCTATCCAAGAAATCCGTTGGCTGGGTGAGGGCCTTCATGAAATGAAATATCATACTTTGTATTACAGCTGCCATAAAACACACCATAATTTTGGAACAGGCTTTGTAGTGAGAGGTAGAGCCCGCCATTTAGTGCTAAACTTTACTCCTGTAAGTCTGAGGCTATGCTGCATACGCATCAAAGGTAAATTCTCCCATTATACCCTAATAAACTGCCATGCACCCACAGAAGTAGCTCCTGAGGAGGAAAAAGACCAGTTCTATAGTGATCTAGAGAAGACATTAAATGGCTGCACACAGCATGATATCAAAATAGTCGTTGGTGACTTTAACGCTCAAGTTGGACAGGAACCAGCCTATCAGCCTACAATTGGTAAATTTAGTCTCCACAAAAAAAGTAATGACAATGGACATAGACTGGTAAGCTTTGCAGCTGCACATGGACTAGTTGTTGGAGGTACCATGTTTCCAACTAAAAGGATCTATAAGGAGACATGGAGAACACTAGACAGAAGAGTAGCCAACCAAATAGACCATTTTCTAATAAGTTCCATGCACAAGACAGGTCTAGTAAGCCTCAGGTCATATAGAGGAGCAAACATGGACACAGACCACTACTTGAGCATTGCCAGGATTCATGCCAAGATGCCTGCAGTCAATAATCATCACAATGAGGCTCGGAAATTGTTTAACGTTACCAAGCTTAAGGATCCCAATCAGCTTACAATTTATCAACATATCCTGGAAGAAAAACTAAAAGATGAAATGAAGGGTAATGATGGAAATATTGATGAGCAGTGGGATTCTATCAAAATTGCCATAAGGTCGACTGCAGAAGATACTATAGGATTAAGTCCAAAAGCAGTTCGATCACAATGGTTTGACGAGGATTGTCAACTGATGACGAATAACAAAAATACGGCTTACAAAAAAAAAAGATACAAGGTGCACTAGACTCACTAATGCTGCCTACAAGGAGGCAAGGAGAGCTGAGAAAAGGGTTCATCAAAGGAAGAAAAGAATGTGGCACGAAAACCAGATGAGAGATATTGAGAACCTCAGGAACACTAATGGAAGCCGAATGTTCTTTTGTAAAGTAAATGAAGAAAAATCTGGTTTCAAGCCAAAAATTACATGCTGCAAAAATGAAGATGGAACCCTAATACCCCAAAGAGAAGAGATCCTTAAGAGATGGGTAAGACACTTCAAAATTGCATTGAGCACAACAGAGTCTATATCTGAACATGCCGAAATGGATCCTGTTGGAGATGTGGAACCGCCGGATGAAGATGAGCTAGAAGATGCCATCAACAAGCTGAAGAATAATAAAGCACCGGGTATGGACAATCTCCAGGCTGAGCTTTTTAGATATAGTGGAGAAGGATTCAGGAAAGTGCTACATGACCTTATCCTTGATGTTTGGAAGGAGGAGCGGATGCCTCTGGAATGGAGTTATATGTCCAGGCATGGAATGGAGTTATAAGGCAGTTATATGTCCAATCCATAAAAAGGGAGACAAGACTTAGTGTGGGAACTACCGAGGAATCATGCTGCTCTCTAGTGTTTATAAAGTCCTATCGAACATTCTCTTCGCCAGACTTATCACACATGCAGAGAGAGAACTCGGTATGTACCAAGCAGGCTTCAGGAAGGGACGTTCTACATTGGACCAGATTTTTTCATTAAGGCTTATCCTGGAGAAGTGCAAAGAGCATAATATCATCACGCATCACCTCTTTGTAGACTTCAAAGCAGCCTATGATAATGTGGACCGTAATGAACTATATCAAGCCATGAGAGAAATGAACATACCTATGAAGCTCATTTGTCTTGTAAAAATGACTATGAAAGGATCCATGTGTGCCGTGAAAATTGAATCTGATCTCTCAGAAGAGTTCAGCATAGACAAAGGGGTAAGACAAGGTGATGCCCTTGCTGGCCTACTC
Organism: Piezodorus guildinii; assembly: GCA_023052935.1. NCBI lineage: Eukaryota > Metazoa > Arthropoda > Insecta > Hemiptera > Pentatomidae > Piezodorus > Piezodorus guildinii. Next base: position 5,187,363 of record CM041295.1, on the reverse strand, counting down.
TTCAATCTTGCAGAAGAAAAAGCAGTAAGGGACTCCGGAATCCAGGTTGGTGGAACAATATTTAACAAATTGGTCCAAATCCTCGGCTATACAGACGACCTGGACATCATAGCAAGATCGGAAAAAGCACTCAAGGAAGCATTCCTTGCATTGGAGGTTGCAGCCAAGAAACTTGGACTTAAGGTCAACGTAGAAAAGACTAAGTACATGCGCATAGGAGGGAAAGAAGGAAGAAAAGAATACCTCGAAGTTGACCAGTTCAAGTTCAAATGCGTTGACAGCTTCGTCTACTTAGGAACCGAAATTAACAAGCAAAATGATATTTCGCAGGAAATTCGATGCTGCTAATAGGTGCTACTTCAGTCTAAGGAAGCAGTTTGGCAGCAAATTCATCTCGAAGAAAACAAAAATAATCCTTTACAAAACCTTAGTGCGACCAGTATTGTTATATGGTTCAGAGGCTTGGGCCATAACAAAAGCTGATGAAAAAAGTATTCAGATATTCGAGAGGACGATCCTGCGAAAGATGGGCCCGTAAAAGTAAAGATGTGCTACCTTTACTTGTAAATTTCATGTTATTCTTGAGGGACAAAGTCCCAGAATAAAAATTTTTTTTCTAAAAAAAAAAAAAAAAAAAATGTAGGTGAAGCATGGAGACGAAGCACTAACCAAGAACTTTACAACCTCTTCAACAGCCCAGATGTTGTCAAGGTTGCCAATGTTGGGAGACTCAGATGGGCAGGCCATGTAGCAAAAATGGAGGATATGTTGATCCCCAAGAAGATCCTCTCCGAAGAAATTCATGGCGGAAGAAGAGTGGGGAGGCCTAACCTGAGGTAGATGGATGCTGTGACAGAAGATGCTAGGACCTTACTCAGCGTTAGGAACTAGAGAAATGCTGCACAAGATAGAGCCATCTGGCGGAGGTTACTTGAGGCGGCCCAGACTCTGTGACGAGTTTTAGCACCAGATGATGATAATAGGTCGGAAGGTGGAAATAAAAGGTAAATTTGAAAATCGTCAGCATAGAGGTGGTATTTAGAGTGATTAATATGGAGAGGCAGGTCATTAATATAAATAGCAAAAAGGGTAGGAGATAGAGACGACCCCTGTGGGACACTGCAGGAAAGGGGCAAAGTTGAGGATGGAGGCTGGTCTGGCACTACTACGTACTGAGAACGATCGGAGAGAAAGGATTGAATCCAGCGCAAAGCACTGTTGGATATTGGAAGATTTTGGAATTTGGTAAGAAGGATACGATGGTCAACCGTGTCAAACGCCTTTGAGAAATCAAGGAGGATAAGAATTGTTATTTGTTGGTGATCGATGGCAGTTTGGAGGTCTTGTGTTATTTTAAGGAGAGCGGATTGGGTAGAATAACCAGGTTGAAAACCGGATTGGAGATGACTAAGGAGGGAGTTTTCTTCAAGGAAATTTTATAGCTGGGTTTGAACAAGGCATTCGAGCGGTTTTGATAGATTATAGAGAATAGAAATAAGTCGGAAATCTTGTGGTGAGGTGGGATTCGGAACTTTATTTAGTGGTCGGATGAGGGCAGTTTTCCAGGAAAAAGGAAAAGTGGAATTTTTCAGAGAGAAATTATAAACATGATATAGTACCGGTATGAGGGATGGGAGGCTGGATTTTATTAGTTTTACAGGGATATTGTCAGGTCCATCCAGTCATTGGTATGGGATTTTAAGATTGTAGCAAGTAGTTCGTCGTATGAAACATGAGAAAAATGTATGTAATACATCATTTTTGGGTAACATTTATACTTTAGCCTCAATTTCCTGAATTATGAAAAATTTTCTAATTGAAATTCATATTTTATGTGGTTTTATATAAATATTTCTATTTGAAGTTATATCCAAACAAATGTCAAATAATAGTTGTAGAGCAGTTCCTACCCTTTCATACTATGTCCCCAACTTTATATTTTGGGGGTCGACAACCTACAGACTCCAATGTAGCCTTAAACCGTGGTTGGGTGTTGCAGAATTTCTCAATGCCTCTTGTTAATTCATGCTTATTTCAGCTCCTTTCCTTCAAAACTGATAAAATATTATTAATAATCATGCTCTAATTGTTAGTATTATAGCAATATTTAACAAACAAAAATTATAAACTTTTTCTTTTTTAGTTTTGGTCCCAGGTAGATTTTGCTTTGACCTTTATAATGAGGACTATTTTATTATCCACTAACTGTAAGACCACCGTGCCTTGAGTGGGTGGATGGTAGTTGAGGTGTTTTAGATCCAACAGTGCTAGAAATATTTATCGTTTTACTAATACTGTCCAAAGGATCCCGGGCATAAATTTTTTTAAAGAAATTTTAAATTAAAAATGTATTTACCATTGATTGTAATTCATTAGATTATTTTTTTTAAATACCTATATATTTATTTATTAATGTTTACTTTATTTTATTTATTTTTTTATTGCTATCAATTGTAGCCAATAATCATTCATGATTCAGATGGAATGCGAATACAAATATACTTCAATAGTCGGATAAAGTTGTTCAAAGAAAATTTGTAATTTTACAACTACAAACAGATTTGGAGCAGCAATTATTTGTAGAACAAATTATTCATATCAAATAGGTTTGAAGAACTTATACATTAAAGAATAATTTTCTCTCCTCTAACATATTTTACCAACTGATTTCTATCTGTGCTTAGAATATAGGTTGCTTATTTCTGTGATTGCTATTATATTCTTTATATTTGGTATTGACATTATTCAGTTGTAGTGAGTTTGTCTTTTATGACCACCGCCCGAATCATCCCATCCTTAATTAAAATAAATTTCTGTTTCTTTGGTTTCAGAATGACAGCTAAGTTAACAAATTTGTGCTCGATGCTTTGACTCTTTCCTTATAGCTCTCCTTGAGCAGTTTTTTTTAATGAAGAATTTATTAAATATAATTCCTAGCAATGTTAAGCAGGTAGGATTTATATTTTCATTTTATTAATACCTAAAGCACCTACTCTTAACAAACATGTTTTCATAGTATATATATGGTTTTTCCCAAGAGGTGCCACACTGTACACCCTTTATTTTTTCTAAATATATATTACAAGAATGAATTTATCTTTGGAGGAACCCAAAATTGTTAGTAGTTCAGTGCTCAAAATATTCTTGAAAGAAAGAGTTCCATTCATAGTTGGATAAAACATATTCACAATATATATTTACTATTTTCCCATTAAAAAAAATTGACTTATTGTCTTAACATCAAACTCACCACTATTATTATATGCCATTTTATATTTCTTTCCTTTATGGATAGGCCTTAAAACATATTTTCGAAGGGTTATCAAAATATATACATTTCATGAGATGTGCTGTTCATTATTACTTTATTTAATTAAAGTTCTTTCCCAGCTTGGCTTCCATCAAGACTTCTTAGACTTTTTTCGCACATCTTATGTGTCACTGAAATGTCTGCATGATATCACAATTCACTGATCTATTGGATTCATAGCCTAATGTTAACAATATAAGTTTTTCAGATTATATTTTGAAGCCAGATATCTAGTAAGGAAGATAGTCCAAGGGGCTATTTATTGCCAACGTGTGTAGTTCCTTGTTGTAGGTCTTCATAAGATTATTTCAAGGCACAGTAATGAGAAGTATCAAACTTACAATATGGATCTAGAAACGTTTGCAATAAATAGTTAGGACAATTACTTTATATTTTCTTGTCCGGGTATCTTCCATATGAATTTTTTAATGATCGACTATTAGTATTTATTATAAGTGAATTTGATTATTTACAAAGTAAAAATGCTCAAGGACTTCTATTAACAATTTAATTTATTTATTTTATAAAAATAAAAATTTAAAGAAATCCTACGAACACCAAAACTCTCAGTAGCAAATAAAAACATTAAAATATAATAATTATTTCACATTTAGAAATGTAATATATCAACATCATATTGTTTAAATGTATTTAATCTATAATAAAAGAGTACAAACCGAGCAGCTTGATGGGCGCCCATCCGCGTGGTGTCCTTATTTTGAGGGGTAATTTGTTGTGCTAATAAATTGTTATATGTGTAAATATGTGGTTATATACACCATTTTAAAGAGGAAAAGTTTCCCTACAATGCTTATTTGAAGATTTTTTAATAATTATTAACAGAGAACTTTTTATTAACAAATGAAATTATTTTTCAAAGAAGAAGTATTGGTATTGCATTTCTTCGATAGAAGAAAATTTAAATTGAATAAAATAGAAAAAAAAAAATTATTCTGGGACAAGGTCCCCTAAGAATAACAGTTATGTACAATTGAAATATATAATATGTCTGGCCAATAGACAAAAGAAACATGATTAATTATAATTTACAATGGTAAAATAAGGAGAAATACTATACATAAAAAACTAGCAAAGAAATTAAGAAAAATAAAAAAAAAAACTCTAAATTTTGTCTTCTGAAAAAAAAATCTTATTTTAGCAAAATGAAAAATAAATGAAATTAAAAACAAATTAAAATTTGGGCGGTAAACAGTTATCTTCATTCATTCAATGTAGATTTCTAGATAGAATTGACATATCACATTTACTAATCGTCAAGTAGGGATGACAGAAGGTATAGGAAAAGTTGGGATTTGAATGAGGATAGAGAAGCAGCATGGCGGATATGGGATGGTAGAGAATTTCAGAGTGTACAAGCGAGAGCGAACAATACAGGAATGATCAAAAGTTTTGGTTCTGTGTTTGGGACCTTAAAGGTCGGAATGTCACAATCTAGTTTCAAGTGAGTGGACTGATGATTTAAATTGAAGGAGACTGTGGATGTAGGAAGGATGCTGGGAGTTAATAGTTTGGTAAAGGTATGATTCAAGGAAATATTGTCAGCGGGTGGAGAGAAGGAGCCACTTTAATTCACCGTATAAGTGGGTAACATGGGACCTCCTTTAATATACACCACAAAACAATTGTCAAAGTGGGGGAAAATAAGTGAGGAAACAAGGAGTTTATGGGTGGATAGGGGAAGAAGATAACAGGATCGATGGAAAAATTTAAGAGTACTTATTGTTCTTGGGAAGTTGGTATTATTTTAGACATGACTTAGGGCCTTTTTCACACATATATCACATCCTCCGATTGATGTAAAAGGGCTTTAAATAACTGCAAACATGCCGGTCGTTAATCCCCTCCCCTTTCACACGTACACGCTGCCGTCCACTTATAGTTGCCGAGATAGGGAAATGTGCCGTACACGGCAGCTGCACGACCGTTTTTCCTCAAAGGTCGCTACACGGCTATAAAGAGGATTATAAACCGTCCCAACGGCAGCCGTGTATGTGTGAAAGTTCCAACTATGTCCCTATATCAACGACCGTTTGGCCGGCTGATAAGCCTAGGATTATAAACTGTTTGGACGGCAGCCGTCTATGTGTGAAAAGGCTCTTAGAGGGGAAGGATAGGTAGATCTGTAAATCATCACTGTACAAGTGGTGGGAGCAATTATGGATAGAGTTGGGAAGAACATTGATATAGGAATTAAAAAGGAGAGAAGATATACTTGAACTCTGGGCCATACCTGCCGAAAGGGCAAGAAAGGAATATAGAGGATGATTAGGAATAGTGAGAGCTTGGGTTTCATCGGAGAGAAATGAGTGAAACTAACGAAGAGTCCTGTAGGAATAGGATAGGGATGTAGTTTGGAGAAAAGGATGGAGTGGTCTATGGAGTCAAAAGCTTTTGAAAAGTCTAGAAGTATTATTACGGTCAGTTTCTTTTCATCCATAGCAGTATGTATGTCGCTGGTGATTTTAAGGAGAGCGGATTGTGTGGAAAAGCCAGATCGGAAACCGGATTGGAAAGGATCAAGAAGTTTAGAATTTTAAAGGGAATTAGATAATGAGATAGGACTATTCTTTCTAAAGGCTTGGAAAGGTTAGATAGGATGGAAATTGGGCGATAATCTTTGGGAGATGTAGGATTAGAAGTTTTATTGACAGGATGGACTATTGCTTTTTTCCAAGTAGTAGGAAATATGGAAATTTGGAGGGAAAAATTATATATGAATAGAAGAACTGGTAGGATTTCAGGAAGGCATAATTTTAATAATTTGATGGGTATTCTACCAAATCCTATGGAGTTGTTATGGGATTTCATTACAGAGGAGATAAGGTCAGTAGGTGAGATATTGGAAAAATAAAAATTACCTGGATTAAATGATGTAACTGAAGAAAGTCAGAAGAATGTGGGGAATGATTATTAGAGGAGGAGGATGAAAAGTATATAATTATTTTTTTAAGGGGTTGCCATTTTATCTTTGAATCAGGAGCAGAGGAGAGAGTTTTGTGAAAGTATTTAGATTTTTCTTGTCTGATTGTTTCCTGAGTCAGATTTCGGAGTGCCCTGAATACTTGATAGACATGCGTTAGTCTAGTATGTCTATAGTGTCTGCGGGCAGCCTCACGCCTCTTTTGTAAATTTTTTATTTCTGGACTCATCCAAGGAGCATGTCTGTGGAGGACACTGATGAGGTTGGAGGTGAGGATATCGACCATTGAGTCTATAGAGGTACATGAATATATATTGTCCTATTTTAGGACTTCAAGATTGGATTGGATATTTTCATGAGTAAGGGAGTTGATATTACGGAAAGTTGTGGTTTTAGGAAAGATTGCTGGAGTTTGGACATATTATGATATGTGTATTAGGTCATGGCAGGATAAGAATAGGACTGGTAACTGAGATTAAGTGAGAAGGCTATGTGCTGAATCAATTAAATGAAGGTCCAGCCAGGTATCTTAAAAACGAGTATGATGCTTGGAAGAGAAAGGTACAATGAAAAGATTAAGGGAAAACAAGAGATTTTCTGTAGAGGGTAGTTTCAAAAGGAGTATCAAACAGAACTAAAGGAGAGAATGATTGTTACAAATAATTTCAAGGATAATAAATAGAATATGATAAGGGATTTTAGGCTACTGTGTACATAGCGACTGACACCTCCACCAGTGTGGCCTAATCGGTCATGAGGCAAGAAGGAGTGGTCGGGTAAGGAAATAGAAGAAGAGAGAATGTAGGGTTTTAACCATATTTCTGAGACTGCAATTATATGGTAAAAGATCCGGGTAAAATATTGAAGAAATTCATCATAATGAGCGGGTAAACATAGGGAGTTAACATGGCAGATGTTTAGGATACTAGTCATAGGAACGGGATGGGGAAAAAAAAAACTAATGGTAGGAAGAAGATGTAGTTAATTTTTGATAAATTTAAAAATAAGTAGAAAATAAATACAAAATAAAAGAATCTAAAGTTTTGAGAGAAGGATACTTGAGAAATAAAATAATGACTATTAAAGTAAATAAAAACTGTACAAAAATAAAAATATAACGCAGTGTTAAACTTATTAAATTACTGATAGAGTCCGTGGTAAATAAAATGAAAAGTAATTTTATTCTGGGACGAGTAGTCCCCTAAGAATAACAAGAAAAGTACAATATAAATAATAATTGTCTGGTCGTTTAAGACTTCAGTTTAACAATAAAAGACAGGTTTTGTGACAATGAATAGTTATCATCTATAGCTTTTAAATATTACATATGTTGGGAAGATTTATGCTTTAGAAGATGGAGAAATAGTTGGTGTTTAAAAGTGGATAATGATAAGGATTTATGAATGGATACAGGCAAGGAATTCCAAAATAGGGTAGCACGAATAATAAAGGATTTTTTGAAGGAAGCAGATCTATGAGAAGGTATATACAAGTTTATAGGTCGGGATCTAGTGTTTACTGAATGGACAGAGGAACAAGTGGTAAGCATATCAAGAATATAAGGAGGTTTTTTTGTATGGAAAAATCGGAAGAGACAGACACCAAGGAGGTACTGCTGACGGAAAGAGGGATAGAGCCAATTCAACTCGGTATACCTTCTAGAAACATGGGAGCGCCTGGGGATTCCACATGTGAATCTAATGAAACAATTCATAAGTCTTTTGAGTCTCATATCGAATTTCTCAGACAGCCCACCATATACGAGGCAACTGTAGTCAAACAGGGGGAAAATGAGCGAAGAGACGAGTAGCGTACGGGTTTTAGATGAGATAGAGTCACGAAATCTTAGAAATTGTTTTAGGATAGCAAAATCCGATGGATTTTCGGATGATTTGAGAAATATGATTACTCCAAAATAGGTTCTGATCAATAATAACTCCAAGATTTCTTACAGAGGTGTGGAAGTGGATTGGTATGTTATTGAGGTAAAGGAGTGGATAATATGGAAGAGAATTTACAAGGTTCTTGGAACCGATGAGAATGGCTATGGTTTTTCCAGCATTCAATTTCAAATCATTTGTCGTAGCCCATGCATTGATGTTGTCAATATCTTGTTGTAGTTTTTGGATTGCCTTTAGCATTTCGGAAGGATGGAAAGAAAGATAGATTTGCAGATCATCTGCATATAGGTGGTACTGTGAGTGGCGGATGCAGTCAGGGAGATCAGTAATATAGATGGAAAAAAGAGTTGGTGAGAGTAAGGATCCCTGAGGAACACCACGTGTTAAGGTGATGGAGGAAGAAGAAGGGTCATTTGGTATGATAACAGTTTGAGATCGATAGGATAAAAAAGAAACGAACCATTTTAGGACGTTGTTTGATATTTGAAGGTTTTGGAGTTTGGAAAGAAGGATGTTATGATTAACTGAATCAAATGCTTTTGAGAAATCGAAGAGGATCAAAATAGCGATTTTTTGTTGGTCTATTGAGGATTGTAGGTCTTGGGTAATTTTTAACAATGCAGATTGAGTAGAATATTGGGATCGGAAACCGGATTGTAAAGGATTTAGAAGGTTTTTTTCCTCAAGAAAGTTGTTGAGCTGTGAGTGAACAATTCTTTCAAGAGGTTTGGATAGTATGGAGATAGGTCTAAAATCGGAGAATGCAGTGGGATAAGGAACTTTATTCAGTGGACGTACAATGACTTTTTTCCAGGCTGTTGGGAAAATAGATTTTTGAAGAGAAACATTATAAATATGTAGAAGGACAGGAAAGATGACAGGAAGACACAATTTAATTAATTTCACAGGGATTTGGTCGGGTCCATGATCGTTCGTTCTGGACTTGAGAATGGAGGAGAGCAATTCTTCGGGAGATATATCCGAAAAATAGAAATTTTCCGGATTGAAGGATGTCTGTGGTAAAGAGTAATGAGTACTATGGGATATAGGAATTGGTTCTGCGAAGTAGGAATTTAGTTCTTCGGGAGTAAATGGAACACATGAAGAGGATTTGGAATTTATAATAGATAGGTTTCTGAGTAGTTTCCATTTGGTCTTAGGGTTGGTTGCTTGGGATAAGGAATTATGGAAAAATGCGCTTTAGCACGGCTAAAGGAAGACTGAGCAAGGTTGACATGGAGAAATCATCTGGGGCTCGTGTGCGTCTCCTGGCGGCATCTCTTCTCCTCATCAACTCTCTTATTTCAGGAGTGATCCATGGTGCAGCGGGACGTTTAAAGGTTGAGGTCTTTAGTGGAGCATGGGTATTTAAAAATATAAGGAGGTTCGTAGAGAGGCATTCCACCTTACATTACACACTTCTTTGTCATAGATAATGTTATCTGTTATCTATAATGCTTTTGACCTCCCTTACTTCCGCTTCAAAAGTAATTTTATGAATCCTCTTATGTCTAAAGTGAGAATTCCCAATAACGATATCATTCTCTATGCAGAATTCTATCAGTCTCTGTCCATTATCATTTTCAGCTTCTTTACCACACCATAGACCTAGTACTTCATGGAAGTCAGCACTCGCCTGGCATTCAAATGTCCACAGATAACAGCCATTCTGTTCTCAACGCGGCCTTTGCCTTCAGGCCTTCATAAAACTGGTCCTTGTCAGCAACCTAGGATTCTTCTGTAAGGGCATAAACCTGAATAATTTAGGTTCTACAATAGCAAGTTGGATGTTGGCTAATATGATACATGATAACAGTTCATCCTTCATAGCAAATGCGACTCCACCCTTGGCCCTCTCCTTCATGATCACTCCAGATTAGATGATCATAAATTCATTAACCAGCCTAGTAACGCCATATTCTTTCTTGTTAGTTTCACTGAGGCCTATAATGTCCACTTTATATTTCTTAATTTGCCCAACAAGTTCGATCTCATTATGAGATAGGGTCTTTATGTTTCATATACCTAGTTAGTGTCCTTATCCATACTTCGTCTGTTACCAGTGGACTGTCCAGTTCCAAAACAATTTATTCGTCTTTGAATCGGTTATACTTAGAGTGGGTGATTAGCTTGAGCTCCAAAGGCTCCTTTACCTTGGGACTACAGGTTTCTCTTTATATCGGGTACAGGGAACCCTAAGTGGATTGCTTTCATCACAGCTTGGAGATTCACCTGCCTCTTTCTAGAATATCAGCCAATCTGCCGGTCTCCAGCTACAGCTGATGATGTCTAATCATGGACTCAGCTGACTCAAAACTTTTCGGCTCTATGCTAGTACTGAAGCTCGTGCTGCCTCACACCAGGGATATTTATCAACCCCCTGGTCTAGATCCGCTGTGTTTTGTTGATAGCAGGACCACCTCAGGAAGGGTGTGGTTCTTCACCATGCACGGACGGTCTTCTAACTAGATCTCCACCAAGGCTTCACAGATCTCTCGGCTGATGCCGCTGACATTGGGAGAGGACCAGTGTCTAGGTCTAAGTCCACCCTAGCAAAGGTACTACCCTACCCAACATCTTGGCCCCAACATTCCAATATGCTTACCTTAAACCATTCCTATGTCTTAAGTTCCATAACTGGTGTAACAGACCATGTTCCTTCTGCTAGAAGTGTAAAAGTTAGGAAAGCATAATCACAGAAATCCAACATCCATCAGAATTTCCCAAAGCTACATGATTCACCTCTTATTGTCTCATCATATATCGTCTTCAGCAAAAAGGCTTCTTCATTCATGGCTGAAGGAGCAGGAGTGGCATATATACTAAATGTAGACCTAGTCTTCAAACTTAAATATAATGAGTTACCTCTTGTTTTTATACTTTAGTGGGGAGTCAACATTTCAGAGTAAAGCATGTAAACCCTGTTGAACTTCCTACCCTTGTTTATTTGAATTATTTCCCTACATTGCTGTTGTATTCTGTATTCAACATTAAACAAGTAGAACCTCAGATATGTGGATTGCACTATGGTCATGAGATACTGCTCATACTTTGCCATATAATAGAAAAAAATGGGTTTGGAAATGGCATGCATTATTTTGTCCATTTTTTGCGAGTACTACTAATGTATTTGGTTTTCAAATATTTGATACACACATATGTAGCATTTCCAAGTCAATCGTAACCTTTCCTAAGTCAAATGCAACTTTTTCCATTTCAAATGTAACCTTTTCCAAGTCAAATGTAACCCTTTCCATTTCAAATGTAACCCTTTCCAAAGCAAATGTAACCATTTCCATTTCAAATGTCACCTTTTCCATTTCAAATGTTACCTTTTCCAAAGCAATTTCACCTTTTTCTTCACTTCACAGGAGTTGATAATTGTGTTTTCGGGTCTTGTGGTAGGACATTTTTCAACTGTGTTTTTTATCGCTCGCGCTTATTTTGACTAAAATTTACTTTTTATGTTTTTCATAGATTTTTATCGCTCCACGCATAAAAAGATTAAAAGTAAATGCAAGTTAAAATGCGAGCGAGCGATAAACAAATACAGTTTACAAAACTTAATAACAAGACTCAAATATACAATTATCAACCTCTACTACGCTAAAAAATATTAAAAGTAAATGCGAGTTGAAATACGCATGAGCCATAAAAGATACGTAATCATAACCACCCGAAAGCACATTAATTAATCCCTATAACAATAAAAAGATTAAAAGTAAATGCAAGTTGAAATGCGAGCGAGCGATAAACAAATACAGCTTACAAAAGGTAATCGCAAGACTCAAATATACAATTATCAACCTCTATAACAATAACAAATATTAAAAGTAAATGCGAGTTGAATTACGTATAAGCGATAAACAAATACAGCTGGAAAAACGTAATCATAGCCCCCCGAAAGCACATTAATTAATCCCTATATCAATAAAAAACATTAAAAGTAAATTCGAGATAAATGCGTGGGAGCGATAAAAAAATAAAACTCAAAAAACGTAATTATAGGACCCGAAAACAACAATTATCGACCCCTGTATCAATAAAAAACATAATATAAATATATATTAAACCAAGGAAGAGCTCATTTAATTATTAAGGTTGATTTTGGGCTGAATAATTCTTCCATTAATACTCGATTTTTTATTTCATCAGTATGTCGTTTCGGGATATTCTCCCATCTTCAGAAGTCTATTAGAAGTATATTAAGCAATTACCATTACATTAAACATTACTATAATGAAGTGAATGGTTTAAAAAAAATTATAAATTAGGTGTCAATTGATAACAAAATTTAAAACTATTAAATAACAAATTTTAAAATCAGAAGGAGGCATTAAAAGCAAAAATTTAACAATGTTACATAGTACTTAGTTAAATAAATAAATATATATTATAAAGTTACCTTGTTATATACCTATTCAGTAATCCCAACATTTTCACTAATCACACATTGAGCTAGGTAAAATATTGACTTCATTTTACTATTTTACCTACAGTGAGTGTCAAAAGTATTCGGAATTCGGATTTCTTTTCGTTTAATTATTATATTTCACAACTATTAATTTATATAATTCTTTTTCACTCCCAAATCTTTAAAAGAGACTCCCATAAAGGAAAATCACTGAGCAGATAACCTGAAAGTTTATTGTTTTTATAAATATCCGATTAATAATGTAAAATTACAAGATCGTTCAGTGTCAAAAATTTAACAATGTTACATAGTACTTAGTTAAATAAATAAATATATATTATAAAGTTACCTTGTTATATACCTATTTAGTAATCCCAACATTTTCACTAATCACACATTGAGCTATGTAGGTAAAATAGTAAAATGAAGTCAATATTTTACCTAGCTCAATGTGTGATTAGTGAAAATGTTGGGATTACTGAATAGGTATATAACAAGGTAACTTTATAATATATATTTATTTATTTAACCAAGTACTATGTAACATTGTTAAATTTTTGCTTTTAATGCCTCCTTCTGATTTTAAAATTTGTTATTTAATAGTTTTAAATTTTGTTATCAATTGACACCTAATATATAATTTTTTTTAAACCATTCACTTCATTATAGTAATTTTTAATGTAATGGTAATTGCTTAATATACTTAGTAGACTTCTGAAGATGGGAGAATATCCCGAAACGTCATACTGATGAAATAAAAAATCGAGTATTAATGGAAGAATTATTCAGCCCAAAATCAACCTTAATTTTAATTTTTTTTTTTTTCAATTTTAATTAAACTGATTATTTTTCTATAAATAAATAAATAAAACGTAATATTTAAGGCTAGAAGTGAAGAAAAAGGTGACAATTGCTTTGGAAAAGGTAACATTTGAAATGGAAAAGGTGACATTTGAAATGGAAATGGTTACATTTGCTTTGGAAAGGGTTACATTTGAAATGGAAAGAGTTACATTTGACTTGGAAAAGGTTACATTTGAAATGGAAAAAGTTACATTTGACTTGGAAAAGGTTACAATTGACTTGGAAATGCTATAGATAATTATTGTTTAAAGCCGCACATGAAACTATTTAAAGAGAAAAGCCATATCTCCAATAAAAATTGCTCACAGCATTTGTTAGCAAGAAAGCCATTAGCCACATAAAGACAGTTTTACATCTATTGGGAGAGAAAATTAATTAATTAATAATAAAGGATGTCTAATATATTGGCTTTCATGACCTGATAGAAAACCAGGTGTTAGAAGTTAGGTGGTAGGCTTTTTTACCAATAGCCCAGGCAATGAAGGTTTTGTGTTGGAAGAAATTAGAAACAAGTTGAAATTTTCCAGTTGTTAGGGCCTTATTAGAGGAATATTTCCTCAAAAGTCCCCACTCCTCACCCTTGTGCTTCCCCCATTAACCCCCCCTTGAACATCCGTATCGGGAGTCTTTTAGTTATTATCCATAACTTGGCTATTATTTGTTCGATATTAATGTGTAATGTGTCGTTTTATTTATTTATCTATACGCTTTAAAACATGTTATATAACATTTTTGCATACAATTTATACTTTCACCACAATTTCCTAAAATATGCAAAATTTTCTAATTAAAATTCATATTTTATGTCAATCCCACATCCGAGACCTTGAAGTATGGTGTCAGAATTGGAGAATCAGAATCAATTCCAACAAATCCCACCAAATTACCTTTACCCTTCGTCGTAAACCTACAACATCCTGTCCTACAGTGTCCTTTAATAATATTCCGCTAGTCCCGGTTGAACATATTCGCTATCTAGGACTCCTACTTGACAAACGACTAACTTGGAATCCGCACACAAGACTGAAACGACAGGAAACTGCCCAACGCTTTCGCTTACTTCAACACTTACTGGACAGACGCTCTAACCTTCCACTTAACTACAAAAGGCTCATATATATTACCATCATAAGGCCTATTTGGACGTACGGAGTTGAGCTTTGGGGCTCTACTAAACCATCAAATTCTTCCCGTATTCAATCCCTACAATCCAAAATCCTTCGAAAAATCCTCAATGCTCCTTATTTTGTCACCAACAAACTCATCCATAAAGACCTTAATGTCCCATATGTTGCTGATTTGGCCCGTACGAGGTATCATTCCTTCCATGACAAACTCCACTCTCACATTAACCCACTAGTTTCAATCCTAGCTTCCTCTACCATTCCTGACAATCCTCCGAGACGTCTGAAAAGAAGATGGCCTCGAGACCTTCTAGTGTAGTTTACCTAGTGGAGTGTTGCCAATGGGCATATTCTCTTCATGTCTTTTCATGTATATTATCTATATTATGAGCCAATTTACTTGATGTATTTACTAATACAGTTGTAAATTTCAATAAATTAATAAATAAAAAAAAAAAAATATTTTATGTGGTTTTCTTGAAATAGAATTTTTATCTGAAGTTATATCTGAAGAAATGTCAAATAAAAGTTGTAGCGCAGTTTCTACCATTTTATACTTTGTCCCTAACCTTATATTTTTGGGGTCGAGAACCTACAGACAACCAAGTATTAGTGTGCGCTCGACACCAAGCTAGCCCTAAAGTGTGTTCGGATGTTGCGGAATTGCTCGCTGTATCAAGTTGATTTATACTTGTTTCAGTTCCTTTCCTTCAGAACTGATAAAATATTATTAATAATGATGCTATAATTGTTTTTAGTATATTAATGTTTTACAAAGAAAACATATAAAATGTATTTTAAAAATAAATTTTCGATTCAGATTTAGCTTCTGACCTTTATATTGAAGACTATTTTATTATCCATTAACCATAAAACAACCTTGTCCATAGTGGGTAAACGGTATTTGGGGTGTTTTAGATCAACAATTCTAGAAATAATTGGGTTGTGTTTGGTGAGAGGTTTTCTTTAAACAATTTTTTTTCCTTTCTTAAAATAAATGAATAAAGTTGTCGATAGAAGTTCCTAAGGATTTTTAATTTGCATATAATCAAGTTAGCTAATGATAAATACCAATAGTTGAACGTTAAGAAATTCAGAAGGCATATGGTCGGGTATATAAAGAAATTGTCTTAACTAATTGTTGCCAACATTTCGAGGTCCATATTGTAGGTTTATATTTTTCACTTTATACCTTGAAGTAATCTGATGAAGACTTAAAATAAGGACCTACATACGTTGGCAATAAATAGTTAAGACTATTAAAATAAATAATCTTGAACGCCACTCGGACTGTCTTCCTTACAAGATATCTGGCTTCAAAAAACTTAGGGTATGGATCCAATTTATCAATGAATTTTGATATTACGTAGATATCTCAGCGGCAAATAAGACGTGCATAAAAATCTACGAAGTCGTGACAGAAGCAAAGCTGGAAAAGAGAGAAGTTTTATAAAAGAAAATAATAATGAGCAGCATATCTAATACAATTTATGTATAGCCATAACCCTTTGAAAATAAGAGAAGATACGTCATGCAATTTAGCTTTGATAGCATTGACATGATTTAAGGCCTATCGATAAAGGAAAGGCATGTGAAATGGCACAGAGTAATGTTGATGAGTCTGATGCTTAGGCAATTCGTTATTGGGATAAAGAATAGTAAATACGTATTGTGAATATGTTTTATCTAACTATGAATGGAACTCTTTCTGGAACTATTCAACAAAGATAAATTCATTCTTGTGATATATATTTTGGAAATATACAGTGCCTCACCTCTTGGAGAAAACCTTATACTATGAAAACTTGGTTAGAGAAGTACTGGAAGGAATTAGTCTGGGTGGCGGTCATTAAATGAAACATCTAAATAGTTTCAACTATTTTATTGTTTGCCAACGTTTCGATCCCCTTTGTGGGTCATCATCAGGGCGCATGGTGGGAGAATGGAAACTGATGGAAACTCAGTTTCCATTCTCCCACCATGCGCCCTGATGATGACCCACAAAGGGGGTCGAAACGTTGGCAAACAATAAAATAGTTGAAACTATTTAGATGTTTCATTTAATGACCGCCACCCGGACTAATTCCTTCCAGTAATTCTCAACGGTCAACTAATTACATCCACAATTGGTTAGAGAAGGTGCTTTAGATAATAAGAAATTGAAAAGATAAATCCTACCTGCTGAACACTGCTAGGAATTAGTTATAATAAATTCAGCATTAATGGTGTCAAGAGTGCATTAATACTTGGTTGTCTGTAGGTTCTCAAACCCAAAAATATAAGGTTAGGGACAAAGTATAAAATGGTAGAAACTGTGCTACAACTTTTATTTGACATTTCTTCGGATATAACTTCAGATAAAAATTCTATTTCAAGAAAACCACATAAAATATGAATTTTAATTAGAAAATTTTGCATATTTTAAGAAATTGTGGCGAAATTATAAATTGTATGCAAAAATGTTATATAACATGTTT
This sequence comes from Piezodorus guildinii, assembly GCA_023052935.1. Classification (NCBI taxonomy): domain Eukaryota; kingdom Metazoa; phylum Arthropoda; class Insecta; order Hemiptera; family Pentatomidae; genus Piezodorus; species Piezodorus guildinii. Next base: position 5,170,332 of record CM041295.1, on the reverse strand, counting down.
TAAAGCGTATAGATAAATAAATAAAACGACACATTACACATTAATATTGAACTAATAATAGCCAAGTTATGGATAATAACTAAAAGACTCCTGATACGGATGTTCAAGGGGGGCTAGTGGGGGAAGCACAAGGGTGAGGAGTGGGGACTTTTGTGAAAATACTCCTCTAATAAGGTCCTAACAACTGGCGAAAATTCAGCTTGTCTCTAATTTTTTCCGACATAAGGCCATTTTTGACCTTCATTGCCTGGGCTATAATCTGCATCCCCAACTTCGTTAGTGAATTGATTATCTAAACTTCAGTTATCAGATTATAAATGAAGTACGAATATCATTCTTTCTTGCAATAAGGTCAAACTAGAAATTTCAAGTGATACATTTGCAATACCTATAATACAAAATAAAAACTTGGCACAATTAACCTTTAACGCTCACAAATTACACTTTACTATTGAAAACATTACATTATTAACATTGTCCCTCTGGGTATTTTCTCAAAAATCATATTTTTGTAAATATGCTGTTGCAACAAATGACTAATTTTAACTTTTAACTTCTTGTTATTTTGTTCTAATTTAAGATTAATGCAATTACAACTTTTTCTTATTTTATTTTATCCCCTAAATCTATTTTTTTTTAAATTTAGAGATTAGATTAGATTAATTTAGAGCCCATATATCAATGATCACATTTGCTTGATGTTTTTTTTTTTTTTTAATACAGTAAATATCATTATAATAAATTAAAAAATAAAATAAAATAAAGCAGCTGCTGTATAGGAATAATTTTCACTGCCATTAGGCTCTCCTACTTGGCCAATGCCATATATATAGGTACAACAATAATGAAGGCCAAATGCATAATTATTTTACATAAAGGGCTGTATTTCAACTGCTTAAAAATAATTTATGTTTGCATAAATGCAATTTATGTTCTAAAGTAATCTATAACAAATCACAATATGGCTTTTATTGTTGCATCCATAACTATTTTTTGTAAAAGGTGCATTAAACAAAACAATTTGAAAGTAAACTATAACATATAAGGAAAGGGCAAGGTAGTATCGTTCAGCATTTAATGTAAATCCATATCAACTAAACTTTTTCTAAAATAGATATTGTTAGATACAAAGCTGGTTATTAAAAAAAAAAAAAAAAAAATTAAATTGACAACCTGAAAAGTAATAAAATGATATAATTGCATGCAATGAAAGGCGTGGAGTTGTGTTGTACAAATGAATAGTGATTTATATACATATATATATATATATATATATATATATATATATATATATATATATATACATACATACATACATACATACATACATACATACATATATACATTCAGTGACAAAATCTTAGCCACTCCCTTTGAAATTAAAAAAAAAAAACTTTTCATGGTTTCTTTATTTTTTATTGAATTTTTTTTTAAAGTACCTACAGTTTAAAGTATAAATTATGATATTGAAATAGGGACAATGTTATTAGACCTTGAGGATTATTTAAATCCAATATCAGTAAATATTGACATTCTATGCGTCAAAATGATAGGCACACTTGTTGTTGTTTACTCTTTTCTTAATCCTCTTAAGTTGAAATCGTTAAGATACCATTTCTACTTCAGTGTAGTGTCAAATTTTTTTGCAAATAGACCTAAAAAAAACATGAGTTATGGGGAAAAATTGTTTCTCCGAAGTAGAGCGCCGTTTGATTTCTTCACTCCACAAGGACAGTATGAGTTATAGGAAAATAGCCCGCCAAAACAAGCAGAGTTTTTCATCGGTCACAAAGTTTATTCCACACAGGGAGACATATGGAACCCATCGTTCTTCTTTGAGGCCCCCTGTTTTGACATTAAGGGAGTAACAGAATATTCTTCGAATCGCATCCAACTCTTGCAAAACAGCAAGAGCAATTGCTGAGGAAGCTGAAGTTCAAATAAAACTAAGAAATGTTCAATGAATATTAAAAAAGTAAAAAACAATAGTTAGAAAAAAATTAAACAATAAACTAGTTTTGACTACCTGTCACAAATTAGCCCGGATGGCCTTTGCTCGAACTGTAATGTCATGGACTGAGGAGTGGAAAAAATTAATTTTTAGTGATGAAAAAAAATTCAATCTGGGTGGGCCAGATGGATTTTTCTATTTTCATGACTTAAGAAAGGAAGAACAAATTTTATCAAGAAAGGAAGAAAAAATTTTATCAAGTCAAATGGAGGCAAAGTTATGATTTGGGCATCAATTGGTTACAAAAAGAAAGGAAATTTGGTGTTTTTTTTCATCAAGAATAAACTCAACTGAATATAAAAATTTGTTAGAGGTGCAAAAGTTGACATTTGATGACATATCTGAAGGAAAACCAGTTTTCCAGCAAGATAACGCCCCAATACATTCAGCAAAAATTATTAAAGACTGGTTTACTAGAAAAAAAAATTGCCGAATTAGACTGGCCTTCTGTCTCCCCAGACTTGAACATTATCAAAAATGTTTGTGGAATTCTTTCAAGAAGCATGTACTCTGAGTCAAGACAGTTCAGAACAATCAACGAGTTGAAATCTGCGATTCTGGCTTCATGTGAACAAATACCTCAAGAAACAATCAAACAATTGTATGATTCATTACCAAACAGAATTTTTGAATTAATAAATGGTGGTGAAAAGGCCACGGAGTATTAAAATGAGTTTTATTTATTTTTACCAGGGTGTGTGTCTAACATTTTGACGGGCCTTAACTTAAATATGAAATTTTAAAAAAAAATGTATATATTTATGTATATAAGCAGGCTGCTGATCAACTTCAGGTGAGTCTTAGATAATCTTAATACTGTTTTACGGATGATTCGAAAAGATGGGATGGTAGTGATAACAATATTTGTAGTGTGTCTAACATTTTGACAGTGAGTGTATATATTATGTTCAGATATATGGAAAATGCTAATAAGCTGATTTGATCCATTTTATGTGTATCTTTGATAATTGGGGATTATTCCCATACCTTGAAATATAAAATTCTAAAACTTTTAAGAATTTTCTTTAAAATCAATTGAATAAGAATTAATTAATGAATGTTCACCTTTCAGTACTATAGAGCAAAAAATAGAACTGATGTATACATTTTTGTCATAATCTAGTTTCATTAGGATAATGGTTAATACCTTTTTCTTTAATACAGTTTTGAATAATATCAGGTTTCCCTCATCTCTAACATCTTCTCATACTTTTTTTTTTTTTATTTATTTATTTTCTATACTTTACAGTTCACAAGGCTCATAGAGAAGAATTAGAAGCTGTTCTTAATATTTTGGACAAAATATTGATTCTTCTTCCTGAACTGTTATCAAAACGTTGGCAGTGTCATAGTTTAACAAGAATCTTGACAAAATTACTTCACCCAGGGAATTCCCATAAGCTTCGCAGAGAAGCAATAAGGTAAACATTTTTTTGTTTTCAAAAACAATAATTTTTGTCATCCTTTGAATTGGAGTATTAACTTTGAAATTTGTTAGCTATACTTTTAAGTTTTGTTTTTCAACTTTTTGAATTGACTATTTCTCTATTGTTAATGTTAATATCCTTTGATTAATTTTTTGACTGATCGATTGTGAACTCTGAATTATATATAGGAGAAAATATTTAAAAGAGTTCAAATCACTTATGATCTGATTAAAAATTTTCCTGAACAAAAAAAAATGTATGTATTTTTATATATAAAAAAAGAGTTAATTTTACTTTGAGGATTAGATAATATTTAAATAAATCAATGCCATTTTCTCCTTTTATGATGACATATTATTCCATTTAGAAATACCATAATTCTTCCCCAAAATTTAACACTCTACCTGCATCCTCTTGTGATACTGTCACTGATCTGAAGCCTGGGGGTATTTAAATTTCTCCCTGTTCCAGTCACTATAAACAGTGAATATTCTGCTTTCATATCTTTATTTCATTCCTATTCTTATCAAACACCCACCTTAGTTACAGTGATATCATAAAATTCTCCAACCTCAACTTTCTAATAATTTACTTAGTCTTACAAACAATCTCATCTGTTGAATTTAATTTTAAAAGGTATAAGGCAGCTAATGATAAAAAAGCTTCTGTGTACTTGAATAAATGTATTTTGCCTCTTAATCTTAAATAAAGTTTCCTAATCTAAGCTCTTTTTCAATTGTCAATTTTGACAATTTCTGAGCCTTCTTCACCACCTATTAGGATAATTTTGATTCTTTGATGGCCTTAAAAATTAGCAGTCTTCCAGGCTTTATAATGCTTTATCATTAATTCTAAGTAGTAATTGAGAATACTTATAGGCTTTTTAAAAAGTATTTTAAAGACAATGAAGTGATAACATTTTCAAATTTTGCTAATTTATTAAAGCACAATATCAAGTTGCTGTACTTAGCAACGATTCTACCCCTAAACCTGTAATATATATAATCAATTTGATTGTATTTTTAGCATATTGTCTCTTTCAAAACACACAACAGTACTCATATGATTGTAAGAAATCAAATAAAATAGTTGTACATAATTACAATTTCTATTCAAGAACACATCAAATTTTGGCGATGAGGTGAATATGAAGTGGCGATTGCATTGTGTCTAGTTATCGAGGTAAACCTACTTTAAATATTTCTAAATTTAGACATTTCCTGCCTGCATCAAAATGGCTAATATACAGTTTGAATCGTTTATGGAAGCTTTCAATAAACACCAAAGGATACTTATAGAGACTCTTTCAAAAATTATCGCTGGTGGTCCTCAACCTCATGTCCCTCTGAATCCACAAGTTCTTATACCGTCGTTCGAGAATTTCAATGCTAAAGTTGACAGCCGCGAAATTTCTAAGCTTCAACCAACTCCATTAGTATCTGTTGCCGGAAACAAAATCAACAACATTGGCCAACACAAGTCACGTGCTCAAAATCGATCTACCAGCCAGGAAAATCGGATCAGTTATTCAAAATCTACCAAATTCATCTCGTGATTCGCGCTCAAAATAACGGTAGAAACAAATAGCATCTCAGACTCGACAACCCACTGCCTCCGGTGTTCTTTTCAGCACCCTACCAAAGATTGCCCGCAAAGATCGAAACTCCGGTGCAAACGAACTGGTCATGTTTCATTCGTTTGCATTTCTACTTTAATACAACAGAAAAGCAAGAAGATACAAACGATGAAATCAAATCTCAACTGTATGACCGAACCAGGTACCATTCAGCACAAAGTCTGTGAAATATTATCCGGATACAGAGTCACCCCTCTCCAGAATGGCAAAACTCCATCCGAATTTAATTTAAATCGAAACATAGGATGCCAGCTTGACGTCTTCAAGCCTCATTCTCCCAAAATCCAAAAGCGAGTGCGATTCGTCCTGCCACTATCCCGATAATTCAAAATTGTAGAAAGGGTTCTCGCAAGATGGTATTCGAATAACATAGATACTTGGAAAATTGGTTTGGTCATTCGAAAATTCGGGCATCTGCACTACCAAGTCGAATTAATTTGTGGAGGGAAAGTATTATATATAATCGATATGATTGTATTGTTGGCATATTGTTTCTCTCAACAGTACTCATATGATTGTAAGAAATCAAATAAAATAGTTGTACATAATTACAATTTCTATTCAAGAACATAACAACCTGCTAAGTCGAGATTGTTCTTTCTAAGGCCTAGTTGCACCAACATCTCTCAAACTGTCATAAGCTAGATCCTGGTTGAAATCGCCTGTTGCACCAAGCAGGTTCAAATTCTTATCGGAGGGTAAACTTCACCGGTCCTCGGTGACTGATTAACCTCCAATAAAGGGCAAATACAAGTAAAATTAATCTATAAAGGGAAAATTCAAGCTATATCCTTTTTTGTTTTTGTTATTTTAAACAAATAGATTATATTAACACTGTAATTATAACTTTGAAAACCGAAGTAATATAAATTTTAATTAAACAAAAAAATATAAATACTCTTTAAGCATTCAATTTATTATCAACAAAAATAGATTATTGATGTTATTTGCATTTTCATTTCTGTTATAGTAAATTTTTAATCTTATTTACTAGTGTTCGGAATAATAATAATAATATTGAGTTTACAATATAATGCACAGCAACACTTTAATCAGATTATACATGCACTATTGAGATTATATAATAATAATAATAAATAAATTCTTTATTATTCTGGGACATGTCCCTTTAGAATAAAATATACAGAATGTACAAAAAGGGCTTTAGAGTATTAGAGTAAATTAAATAAATATAAACAAGTTAATAATTACTGGTATAAAATAGACATATTTAAATGAGATGAAAACAAAAAAAGTAGGGATCACTTGTAGCTGGGTGGCTAGCGTAACAGCCTCCCAAGCTAAAGGTCACAGGTTCAAACCCGCAGGTGGTCCTAGGATTTTTTAATGGGAGTAAAAAATCCTTAGTTACGCCGTCCTTCGGAGGGGACGTTAAAAGGTGGTCCCGAGCCTGTGCGATGTCAGGTACTCGTTAAAGATCCCTATCCTAATAAAACCTGGATAGGCAAAATTTAGGACTCCCACTGTAGCATCGTCCAATTAGCCATAGTAGCATAAAGTGACGTTAAATAAATAAACAAACAAAAAAATAAAAATAAATAAATAAAAAGTTTATTTACAATTCTATTGAGCCTGGATATTCAATAAGTGATCAAATTTGCGATATTTGAAGGTAGAAAGATGGAAGGATTGAGGATCGGATAAGAAAGGATCTGTCGAAATGTGCAGTTCGGTGGGCTATACTGTATAAATCTAAAGGCCTAGAGCGTGTACAACGGGGATGGATAGAGGATTTGAATTGTAGGAGGTCAATGTATGATGGATGGCAGGATTGGATAACTTGGTAAAGGAATGATGCAAGGAAATACTTGCGATGATTGGAAGGGTTAAGCCACTTCAACTCACCATAAAATTGGGATATAAAGGTGTATCTAGGGACCCCGAAGATGAAACGAACAAAGGAATTAATTAAGCGTTTTATTTTTACCTCGAGGTCCCCAGACACACCAGCATACACCATACAGCAATAGTCGAAGTAGAGAAATATTAGAGAGGTAACGAGGAGTATTCGGGTTTCAAGCAGGAATAGGTGACGGAGGGAATACTGTCGCTTTAAGGTTGAAAGGGTACGACGAGAAAATGAGATAAACACTGGAAAGATAAATTATAAATATGGTTTAGTACCGCTATGAGGGATGGGAGGCTGGATTTTATTAATTTTACTGGAATATTGTCTGGTCCATAGTCATTAGTACAGGGAGAGAAATGCTTTATTTTATCAAAATTACAATAAAACAAAACAGTGCTGCCCAACTGTATTGGGTTGCTATCATACACAGCGTACTTATCAATCTTGATGACATGTGATATTGACCTGAAAAGTTATAAATTTACAATACAATTACTTTCTTTATCAACAGATTTCTATGTTATATCTTATAATATGTAATATAGTCTATAATCCAAAGCAAAATCCAAGCATAAAAAAAAGAAACAGATTTGAAAATGCACACCTTAAGGACCAACAGAATCAATGACAAAATTTAAGCAGAAAGATAAGACGAATAAAGAAAAACATAAATATGAGTCTTGTAAGGAAAAATCTTAACCCAACTAATATCCATAGAGGTGATGATGAATAATCCCCAGGGAGTCCAATATTATATTCTCGGCCATCATGGACAATTCACTATTACCAACACCGAGTTCTTCTAGAAGGCTCCTTGTTCTACTGGGGATAGTCCCGCGGGATCCTAGAGAGAGTCTAGTATGGATCGGAGGTTTGAGGTGAGAGTGGAGACCATAGGATCAATGGAGTTGTTGGTGTATACCGTGTCCCAGTGGATAGAGTCCAGATAAGGTTGAAGAGATTCATAGGAAAGAAGGTCCAAATTGCGATATGATATGACTCTTGGATTGAAGGATTTGAGAGGTAGATCATAAGTAATATGGATAAGGTCTTGTGATGATAAAAATGGAACGGGATGCTGCGATGAGGAAATAATTTTTACAGGAGAGTCAGAAATATGAAGGTCTAATCAGGTATCAGTATACTGCGAGTGATGAGTAGGGTGATAAGGAACGAGGTATAGATTGAGGGAGTATATTAAATCGGTAAGGAAGGATTTGTCGCTGGACTCAGATAGCATGTTAGTATTAAAATCTCCAGAAATAATTATATTATTATATGCTGAGACAAGTTGGACAAGAGAGGATTGGAAGAGGTCATCAAATGGAACACGAGGAGGTCGGTAGACAACGGCGTATAACAAGGGTGAGGAGATGGTTGAAATTTCAACAAACATGTATTCTATGTGAGAAAAGGAATTAGTAGGAGACTTCAATAGGATATTTGCTTTCAGGCTATCATGTATATACAGCCCGACTCCACCTCCCATGCGATCAGATCTGTCATGTCGTAGGAAAGAGTAATTTAGAAGGGAAACCTGAGAGAAGGGATAAATGGTTTTAACCATGTTTCGGAAACGGCTACTATATAATAAAAATTGTCAAGGAAATATTTTTGGAATTCATCATAGTGGGCTAAGAGGGATTGTGCGTTTATGTGACAGGAAGTTAGGATATTAGTCATAATGGAGGATATATGTAATTAATTTTATTTCTTTTGTTAATAAAACATTAAATTTATTCCCTAGATCTACTGTTCTATTCTGATCTAATAAAAAAACACAAACAAAAAAACTATTAAATCAGGGTTTAATTCTAGAGACTATAACACATACGAGAGATAACTTTATTATAACATATATGTGATTTGTTATTAATGTTATTCTCAAGTTTTGATTGAAAACAAAAACATAGAACAGAAAGAAGCTAAAATGAAAAACGTAGCAATTATACTGTTATTATGCTATATTGTACAAGTAATTTAGAGCAAAATTCACACATTTAAAGCTCAGTCTCAGTCAAATAATGAAGAATATCTAAAATCTTGTACGAATTAGAAGGTAATAAAATCTTATACCTGTTAAAACTGGCAATAACTATAACCATTTTAGGTGCATTTGCAAACTTTTTATAAAAAATAAATACCTTCCTTTTGTTAATTGAATCTGTACTTAACTTAAAAAAAGAATTATCCAGCAGAAGACATATATTTGATGATGTTTAGGCTATTTACATTTGTGGCATAGTAGTTATTACTTAAAAAGCGATTAGCTGTATTTATGTAAAAAATTTAATACAATACAATGGTAATCTGGTGATTGTATTTGAGCCTCATACGCTTTTTTTAATTTGCACCAAACCAGTTTTATAATTATTAATATATGGTAGATTGATATAAACAGGAAATTAAAAAAACAAAAGATTAAAACTTCTTTATTTATATACATTAATAATATAAACAATATTGCAGATAACTTCATACTATTGTACAATAACACAACATTCTTAAAATATTAGATCATGTAGAACACAGTATTTAGTAATAGATGCTGAATTTCTGTTTTATTGAATCTAATGAATAAATGTAAGATTTATCATTTTACATTTAACATAAAGTTAAAGGTTTTAAAAAAGTTAACACTATACAAGATGAAATAAGTCCTTAGTGAATTCTGTTCACTTATTAATTTTAAATTTACTGCTAATTGTTTCTCAGTCAGAGTATATATATTTCAGTTTCCATTTTATAAATGCTTATATCGATACATAGATAGTATAATATAAAGTAAAACCATAGTCATTTTTTAATCACAAACAACAGAAGTACTATTGAAATAAAAAAGGTGATGGTTTCAGGCCAAATTGGTGAAATAAGTTATTAATGTAAATTTTGTTCACTATTCACTTAACAACGAGATTGTTTCTTTCTCGTTAAATGTTCTTCTTTACAAAACAAATAATTTTTTCCCTGTCCCATTGAAGTACTAGTTCAACTTCATCCTTCTGGTATATCAATCTTTGCAGCTACTCTATAGTTGACATTCTATTCTTAGTTGTTTCGTATCTTATATTTTGGCAAATATTCATCTGCACTTGTGCCCAGAATAGACAAAAGTGATAGGGTATTTAATTTTATAACTTCATTTTTCCCTCCCTTTACCAAAAAATTTAAAAAAGGAAAACAATTAAAGCTTAGATAATCAATCATTAGTTATGTTTATCCCTGAAAGGCTAAATATGAAAGAGTGGAGTATAGAAATTTTGACTATTGATAAGTTGCTTTTTAAAATGAAAATTAACCCTAAAGTATTAATATAGATATATTCTGAAAATGTACATTAAAGTAAATCTCCTGTATATTATTCTTATCAGAAGTTTAGATCAAACAGAACCCACTATAACTTACTGTGTACATAATTTGAAAAGGACTTTACTATTTGATCTTGTAATTGTGACTCACTCTTTAAAAATCTTCATCTTTATGTTAAATATCAAATCATAATTCTTACCTACCTTGATTTCAAAAACAAAGAAATATAAATAAATCACGAGCATAACAGGGTGAAAACCTGGCGAAACCTCCCTTAAAAGTGAAGGTAGCTTAGTTCAACTAATTGGCACACCAGCAACAATCACCGCTGGAATTGTAGATTTCCAAGCTAGTAGAGCTTTAACCGCGGTGAATGAATCATAGTTTTATCATGTACTGGCCCTAAATCTCCTGATTCTTTAAAACCTTAGATTCTTTTTTCCGAAACTCATTTATAATTCTACACCTAGTGAAAAAACTAAAATTTTCCAGAAGTGTCCTTTGCGAGAAAAATCATAAATTTTATCTTGTTCTGAATTTGCGGTGCTGATTGAAGATCAAATTATTCCTTTACTAAACTTCTAAAATTGTGTTTTTCATAAACAATATCTAAAGATTTTTTCAAATGTCTGAGTTCTGATACCTTCCAAAGCTGTGGAAGTTCTAGGCATAATACTTTATTTCATTGAGATGATATCCTTACTTTTCCATCTAAGCTGTTAAGGAAAACCTACTGCAGCCCAACAGATCCTGCTTGATAGTGTGCCATTACTTGTCATTCCTGGTTTTCCTGCACTGTTGGATACTGCCAACAATCCTATTCAATATGTTACTGGTCACTAGTATTATTGCTTAATTGTCATTGATCCAGGTAGCCAGGTAATTTTATTCACCTTATCATTTGCCCATAAGGTAAACCAAAAAAAGATTGTTTACTTTGGTTGTTTCGAGTGTCAGTGAAACCACTATTCTGATGTTTTTCTCAAGTAAAGTGTTTCTGTCACCTTTCCTTCTGCATCCTCTATCCTAAAGATGCTTTCTGCAAAGGCCATTTCCAAAAAACTTTTTCTTAAGACATCTTTCAACTCCACAATAGCTGTTTAGGCATCCCAGGTTCCTTTAGGGCAATCTATGTTCCTTTCAATTGATACTATTGATGGCCTATGAATAAATGATAGGTTTAGATGTTGTGTTCAACACTTGTTGCAGATTGATGATTTTGGCCCGTGTTGATTTTTCATTATAAAACTGCATTGATAGGGTCCTGCTATTCTTTCTAGTAGTAAACCTCTACTGAAAAGTGGGTGTAGAAAATGATGTCTCCAGTGAAATAAGGTCTTGTATCACTAAGTCCAGTAGATGTTTTTGGTGTAATGTTCATATAATAATGTCTGTAGCTGCCTGTTTTAAACAGCATCATAAATTGAGCTGAATAAAATCTTAGAGAAAAGTCCTCAGTTAAGATGGCTCTGATAAATGGACATTGAACTTGTCAATGAATAAGTGAAGAATCATGTGAGTAAGATCCTCCTATCAATTTATTGTAGAGTTTTGGAGTACCAAGAATGGCATCATAGGACCTGTCGATAATTGTATTTTTTCTTCAAAAAAGTAGGTATAGCAAGATTTGTACATATATTTTAATCTATACATATTGATACGGGAGATACAAACACTATACTAATCAGGAAACATGTAAAAGTTAATCAATCACATGATCGATTTTTGCATAAGCAAATTTGATGTGGCCCATATAATCAACTTAATACCTATAATAAGTAGGGTGTATATGAAGAAACAGAAAATAAATACAGGCGGCAGTAAGAAAATATCAGCCAATGCCTGAGCAAAATGTGGGAGGAAGTGACCTCACAGCTACTTCACTAGTTTTGGGAACCATGAGTTTGACTACGTGGAAGACAGAGCACAGGACATTTAGTTTTATGTTGTTATGTCAATTTGTGGATTTCGGGAAGAATAAAAGAAAAGCTACTACCTCATGGAAAGATAGAACAAAGGAAAACAGCTAAACCCCTTCAGACCATTTATTTATTTATTTTTTAATTATGTGTTTGATTTATGATTTTAATATTATTTTTTAAAAATTATTTTATACTTTTGTAATTAAATGTTCCTTCAAGAGCATCAGGCAAACTATAAGGGTTGCATAGTTTGTAAAAACATGCAACGTCAAAAATCACTTAACGCAGCCTTTCATTCTCAAAGAACTGCAGTTTCTGCCTACCGAGCACAGGACCTTCCATGAGGAATTACGTTCGACCCTCAGGAACACCAGCAATTAATGAAGACGATAGATTGACGAACTCTTCAACTATTACCTCAACATTTTCAAACATCTTTAGAAAATATCAACCACGTCAACAGGCACCTCTGCCTCCCTTATCTCAGCTACAAACCTCCCATCCTGACCCTAAGACTTCTCATTCTAAACTTAAGATCTCACAACCTCTTCCTGAAATTTCTGCAAATGAAATAAACCCCAAAAATCTATTAAGGGTTAATCTGTCATTAGAAACCTACTCCAAACATCCTGCTCCTTCTCCATCTACCTTTCAGCTTAATCCTCAACTAGATAAATCAGTGGAACCTACACAGTGTTTGAGGAATCAACCTCAAAACATCCAGACTAATACTCCAATCCAAAATACTGCCTACTATTCCTGTCCTAGCCAGAATCCAACAGACATAACAGCAATCCTTTCATAATTTATTCGTGAAATCTAAGATACAATCAATCCTTTGATCTATCTCCTTACCAGACTCCCATCAAGCATTTTTAAACTGGAAATAAACAAGTTTTATTAAAAGTAAATTACAATATTTCTTCTTCTAAGGTTTTTTTTTAGATTTTTCATACTTTTTTAAAAGTAACTTAGGCTACAATAACCTAATGGTACCCCTACTGTAAATATCACTTAAGTGTTATTTAAATTACAATATTTCTTCCAATGAACAAAAAATTTAGAAAACTTACTTTTTAAAATTTTCGTTTTTTACAATTTTAACTTTTAAATTACAATTTCAATTTTTAATTTACATTTAATAAGACGTATTGCCTTGCTCCCTCTGGCTTGAATGACTGCTTCCACCCGTCTTGGCATGCTTGTAAAAAGATATTGAAGAAAATCTTGGGGTATATTGTCCTACTCCTCCTATAAAGCTGTCTTTAGTATTTTAAGGGTAGTAGGAAGTGAATCTCGTGACCGAACCTTTCTTTTGAGATAATCCCAAACGGGCTCGATTGGTTCAAAGTCAGGACTTCTTGCTGGCCAATCAATGGTGTGAATATTTGTGGTGTTCAGGTATTCAAAAACTAATCTTGCCTTGTAAGGACGAGCATTATCATGCATGAGCAATTATTCAGAGCCTATTAATGGCGTAAAAGGCTCTACATGATCTTGAGGAATCATTTCTACTTACCTCAAAACATTCAAAGCCCCTCCTTGGGTTGGCACTAACTTGGTGCATGCCTCCCAAGATATACCTCTCCAGAACATGATAGAACCCCCTCCAAATGGCTCAGTTTCTAACGTGCAGCACTGACTATATCGATCTCCAGGCCTTTTCCAAACTCTTTTATGGCCCTCTGGGCTGTTAAGAGCCACTCTCGTCTCAACAGTGAATATAACTTTTTTCCATTCCTCCAGTCCAAGATTGGTGTTCCCTTGCAAATCGTAATCTTTTCACACGGTGTTCTGTGGTGAGAAGAGGACCTTTCACTGGCTTCTTGACCTGAGATTTGACTCTCTCAGTCTTCTAATGACCATTGACTCCGAGAATTGATAACCCTCAAGCACCAGCTATCAAGTTTTTAATGGAAGACTTATTAGAATTACGCTTCTAAAGTGCTTGTATTTTAATGAAGTGGTCATCTATGTAACCCTGGGACATTCTGACGTTGTTCGTCTCGAATGACTACCAGTTTCCATGTACCTTTTTCTGGTCCTTGAAACGGTAGAATAGTGAATCCCAAGGCGATTCGCAATGTAATGAAATATTTGCCTTCTTAATAGAGAGTGATGATTCTGATCGAATCATCGTGACTTAAATGATTAATTGTGAATAAAATTTATTGTTTTAACTATACTTAAGAGAAAAGAAAGAACAGACTTGAGGCAAACAAAAGATAAACATGGACTGAAAGGAAATTTGAAATAATGAAACAAAATTCCATCGTTTGTTTTTAAACAGTGAATAAAAATAATATTTCTAATCCCTAATATCTCTTATTTAATAAATAATGTTACTATAAATTTAAACAAAGGCTGGATTAAGGTCGGTCAAAAACAAGTAAATCTCGAGAATTGGGGGTATTACAATACTTTTAATGGGGAGTGTATGACTGATTAAGGGTATGTAAAAATATTTTACAGCAATGTGAAAACAAATGTTTATTATCTTTTGATTTATGAAACTGATCTTATTAAGATCCTTGAGAATGGTCTAGTGCTACAATGAAAAAAAGGTGTTGAGTGAAAATGTGGATCACAATTATTTTTTAAAAAGCCTATGATTATTATTGATATTTTAAATTATTTTTTTATTTTAAGATTGCTATTAATATTTTAATGATATAATGAAATTAATAATTCAGCCATTACATTACAATATTCCCACTAAAGAGCTTGTGGTATTATTTAGGACTTTTATACAGAGGGTTAATCTCAATTATTATCATTATGACAATTTACTAGTTTCAGAAGAAATACCTAGCAGTATTTCTATCATATAAAATGTGACCAATTTCTATGCAGATTTCACCTGAAATTCAAATTCAGGTGGTCTACAAACATTAGTGGAAGAAGAATTACTATTCTCTTATTCTAGGGGATTCCATTGAATGTCACTTTTCAAATGTAAAATCTGCCCTAATTGGTGAAAGTGAAACTATAAACAGCCATCTATCAGTTCCAGCTCTATTTTCATACCTATTTATAGTTACTATGACAATCACAATACCATTTATTAATCAAATTAACTATCTTTTATCTAAAGAGCTGATTCAATTAGGAATGAGGCATTTTTTATTATTTTCAGGTTAAATTCTATTATGACTGTAAATAAAGATAAAGATCCCAAGATTTTTTTAAAAGATTTATTTAAAGGGGATGTTGTAAATGATTGATACAAATGTACCCATGGATTAAATGAGTTTCTTTCCTCAAAATCGTTTTCATTTCAGAGCAGAATTTCTCTTTATTTGTTATTCTGGTTTTATCTAATCCAGCATGCTAGTTAGTTGTTTTAAGAGTTGTCATGACATAAAATTGAAAGAAAATTAAATTCCCAACACAAACATGTTTGTGTTATATCTCGTCTTTGGGGCAATACTTTAAGTTTTTTCATCTATTAACATTAAAATATTTTTCTGTGAACATTTTTTTTTTTTAAGTTTCCCCATTGGTAAATATTTAATACCTAACTAATTGCAACACTTTGTCAAAAGCATAGAGATCAATGTATGTTTTAAAAATGTTATCAGTAGAAACAAAACTTAAATTTTTGACACAATCCACACTTCATTATGTTATCTGTATATTGGGTTGTCCGGAAAATAATGCAGGATTTTGAGTTTACTTTAAGATATTCCTTTATTTAACAAACTGTTAACATTTACTGGATTATGTATTTTCATGAATGACAACACTAATTATTCCTCTTCCAAACGATGTTTGTTTGCCCCTGTAGCATTTCTTTGCTTAGAAAGAATTCAGTCTTTGCTATGATGTCAACGCTTGATATTCATATAATTTTGTTTTATGAGTTTAAACTCAGCCAGAACAGCCTCTAGACTGCCAGAAACACCAATCAAGTCCGGGGTGAGTGCACTGTTCAACAGTGGTTCGAAAAATTCTGGGGGAGAGATTTCAACCTTGAAGATAAAGAAGGTCGTGGAAGGACTTTATTTCTTGTAGAGGATGCTCTCCCAGGATTGTGTGGAAGAAAACTGCCAGAACAGCTGTCCGAGAACTTGCAGGGAAACTTAACTTTAGTAATTTAACCATCAAAAGGTGATTGGAAAGGTAAAAAGCTTGAAAATTGAGTTTCCACGCACATTAAAAGACTGCCAAAAAAACCAACATTATGTAGTTTTTGCTTCACTTCTTTGCCAATACAGAAACGACCCTTTTCTATCCACAATTGTTACTTATGATGAAAAGTGGATGCTTTATGATTACAGTATGTTTTTTGAACATTGGCTCGATATAGGAAAAGCAGCATACAATTTTACAAAGTCTACCGAAGTCATGAAGAAACGGTGATGGTAACTGTTTGGAGGGCTTCATTTGGTTTGACACACTACAGTTTTTTTAATCCTGGAGAAACCATCAATGCTGAAATTTAGTGAAATAAAATTAATGAAATGCATCAGAAATTGGCAATAATTAAGACAACTTTGGTCAATCAGAAGGGGCCCATTTTGTTGCATGACAATGCTCATTTACATGTCTCACATGTGACATTGCAAAAACTGTATAATAATAAAACTCTGGCACATAGGCCGTACTCTCTGCATGTCTCACCTGCGGATAATCATTTTTTTGAGACACCTGCACCATTACATAAGTGACAAAAAATTTAATGGAGAAAGGGAATTAGGAAAACTTGTTTTTGGAGTTAATCAATTTTAAAGGTGGGAAATTCTATTCTGAGGGAATGGTAAAGTTGTCAACAAATTAGCGGAAACTATTTGGATTAAATAAAATCAGCCTCCAATTTTATTCACAGTTATAAATCTTTCTTTATTAATTTTCCTGACAACCCAATATTAAGATTTATAAATAAATTATTATTTTATTGACATTTTTTTAAATTATAAAAGTCATCTCAAATTTATCTAATTTTAATTTATGAACTAATGTAAATAATGATATATAGAATAATAAAGAATATTAGAAGATTTTTCTTAAATGACAAAAAATAAACTTATATATTTTTATACATTAAAAATTAGCTAGTCCTACCATTAAAATTGAATTCACTTAGGAAAAAAAATATGTTGTAATCAAGAAATCAGGACAGAGTTTTCTACCAAAACAATGCGTTTGGAATCACTGTACGTCCATGCAGAGTTTTTTTAAATATCTTAAGGTCATCATTCAATTTTGAATGTCTGTGTCTGCTCTTGAGGGTAAGTGGCCTCCACCCAAACCAGAATCGTAGCAAGACAGTTGTACTATCAAGGGCTCTCCCTTCTGGGTTTGGGCTCTGTAGTTTGACCTGCAATGCTACCATCACCACCAGAGTCATTCCGTTTTACCAGATGACTAGAAGATTTTATTCAAGGGTATTTGAAATGTTCCAATGTCTCTTTATTAAATATTGTTGAAAACAAATAGTTTTTGATGGGTAAATATAAAAAAATAATAATAAAATAAAAACCTAGTGACTATTGTGTGGAATTAGGTTATTGTAGAATGGTCATTGTGTAGAATGAACTCTTGTCATACAGTGGCCATTCTGAAGTATTTACATAGTTGTTCTAATATTCACTTATTTAATTACTGAGTATAGTGTAAACTATGAAAAAGATCATTGTGCAATGCTTTATACAACAATTTAATTAAACTAAGCTATTCATGAATTTATCAATATTATTATTTAACTCTGTAAACAACCTTCTTCTCTTTGCTTTTTTATTATTTTATTTTTTTTTTAATCCACTCATTCTCATTTATTGTATGTCCGATGAGGTTGATGTAGGAAGTTCTTGACTGCTATATTAGTGTTCTTCTCTTTAATCTCACCTCCATTGTGTTCATCAAGTTTCTTTAGTGGTCTATGTAGTATTCAAGTTGCCTCTTCTCCAGAGTTTCAGTCATTTGATGTGCTTTCAGTCCATTCTCTAAACCTATCATTCTTCTAAGAAACTCTATTTCAGTGAAAGTAACACAGTTTTGCAGCCTCTTACTCAGAATCCAGTGCTCTTCACTAAGAAAGATTCATAGACTTAAATACACGGAGCTTCATATCTTGTTCCCCTTTTCTTTTTTCAATAACAGAGGTACAGTTGTGGTAGTAGACATAATGAGCTTTAGAGATTCTGTTCAAGATTTCCAAATTATCTTTCACTACCTCCAACAAATGAGAAAAATAAATTTTATTGTAGGACATTCAATCCCTAAAAGAGGAGAGAAAACCTCAATTGGATCGGCTACCTTAACATTGCTGAGTAGCTTTTAATACATACCACACTGAATCAATCTTGAAGACAATCTTAAAGAAACAAAAAAGGAAGATACTGCCAAAGAAATATATATATATAGCTCTTACTTATATCGAAATTGGTCTTGGCTCCACTCCTCTAAAGATTGCTCTCTTAAGAATTTTCTAACTTTCTTGAATATGAGTGTCGATTACGTAGGTCAATCTTTAGGAAATTGCCCAATGCTGAAGAGACATCACAAAAGCCCCAGACCCCTGTATCTTTGTATATAGCATAGAGGAGCTGGAAGTGGCCAGCAATCCCATGATTTCCTGTATGCATCTCCGAATTATAGAATCCCTTGTTTCCAGTAGAGATGGGCACAGTTTTATCTGTCTACAATGGGTATATCATGGAAGGAAAAACACATCTATTAACCATATTTATTTTTTGGTCTGGCTTTAGGAGATTAGTATTTTCCATATCCCGATTCAGCCTACCGATGGATTCCTCTTCAAGTCTTAATTCTCCTGCAAATCTACATCCCAGGTATTTGATGTAATTCTTATCTTGAACAGAATAAATGAATGTTAAAATAACTATCATTTGTTATTTGTATGGCTTGATTTAAATACTTAATAGAAAATAGTAAAGAACTTTATAAATAAAACAAAAACATATGAAATTTTATGTATTAAATATAGTTAGCTTTATAGCTATTTCCTTAAATTGGCTTAGTCATGGTAGTTTAGATTTGTTTAATACGGAAGGTTGGTTATTGAGGAGATTGATGAATAAATGGTGTTTGATTGATGTTAGGGAAGAGACTTTCCAAATAGGGAATGTAAAGAAGTTTCAAAATAAGGTTGCTCAGATGATAAAGGATTTTTTAAAGGAAGGAGAAGTAATGTATTAACCATTAGGGTAAGATTTTGTATTTAAGGTATGAAGGAATGTAGGATGAGAAGTTCAAAAATATAGAAAGGATTTCTTGCTCTTGGGGGTTGGAATATGAAAAACACAAGACTAAGTATTTCTTACTACAAAGAGAATACCAGTCAGAGGTTTCTGGAGAGATCATAAATAAATCTTATACAACTATCCATTAATATGTTCGTTCTCACCAAATACTCTGTTCACTAAGCACCTGTCATCAAAATGTGGGAGAATGAGGTATGATACTGAGAGATGATGGGTACTTTTAGGGAATGAATCTTTGAATTGAAGAGCAGTTTGAGGATAGATTGAATTTCGACTTATTAAGGAAATGTTACCCCATGTTAGTTTTCAATATAAAACTTTCCCAGTCATTTTAATAGAGTTTTGGAACTGAATAGATATGCTGTTAAGGGATAGTAGAAAAGAGTATGGAGAGAGAATTTTGAACCAAAGAGCATCACCTGGGTTTTCACGGGATTCAGGCTCAACTTATTTTCTGAACTCCTACAGTTTCTGAACTCCTATCTATCAATATCATCTTGGAGCTTGCAAGATACCTGACTAGAGAAAATCTGGACCTTCCTCTTCAGTTCTACTGACTTGATTAACTTGCTTTTTTGTGATTGGTTTTAGGACAGTAAAGAACCTTTGTGAAAATATTGCACACATGTATATAATCTAATTTAAAATTATTAGCTTTACTTCTTAATACTATCACAGTTTCTAAACCACAGTTAATATAGTGGGTTAATGAACTCTGCACCCAATTTCACTTGATAGTATAAATGTTATTCATGAAGTAAATTTTCTTGTTAAAATTATGTTCAACAGATTAATAGACTATTTTTAAAGTTTTTTTTTTTTTTTTTTTTTTAAGGTATTTTCTTATATGGTACCAGATTTTAGGAGAGAATAGCTCTGATGAAGTCCATGCATTGTTTGCAACTCTTGTTCCTGGGTTTTTCAGCCCTATCCCTGAATACCAAGGATTATGTATTTTAAACCAATGCTCTTCTGCAACTGTTTTTCATGATACACAACACGGTATGTTAACGCTTTTAGTTTCCTTTGTGAAGTATTTTATTGGATTAATGAAAATAATGACTGGTCTGTAATATTGACGAAATTCTTCCTTTTGAAATTTATAGATACATATTTTCCATCGAGACCACCATATTTGGTCTATTCAGCAATCGTTTGGAAACTAAATAATTGTTGATCAGCTACTGGGAAAATAATTGTGAATTCTGTGTTTGTTAGAATTTATCATTCTATTCTCTGACATTATGTTGTTATATAGCAGGTTGTTCAGTTACCTGGGAAAGTTTTTATTCTAGATGAGTCAGGGAATCCAAGAAAAACTGGGAAAGTAGCTGTGTTTGGAACAATTTTGTTTAAAACCCCAAAATGAGCTACTCCATAACGTTTTGACCCATAGATTATAAAATTAATCAAACTTTGTAGTTATCTAATGTAGCCATTGGTAATGAATGGTGACGTTCAGTTGTTAGTGACACACTTTAGTTGAAAGGATAATAAGATGGTTGTTTTTTAATTTCATTTATTAGATTAATCATTCTGTATTCACTTATCACAAATATTTTGTTTAGCTAAAATGTTTTACTGCTTAAATGGGTTTAATGAAAAAAGGTTCCCCAAGACTGTTTTTTTTATGCATGTGGTTCTGTGGCACTTGATTGTATAGTACAATCCTTTTAGAAATATTTTTTAAATATTTCACGGATTTCATGTCTGGAAAGGTATCTATGTCTAGTTGAAGATTACATAGCCAAAAAAAAATTTAAAATGCAGTAAATTTTGTCTGTTATATTATACTAATAGAGAATTGTCTAAATTTCTGGCTGGATCTTATAATGCTTACTCTCTTCACACAATTTAGGTTTATTTTAATATTTCTGTCATCAGAAACTATCAGGAACATGCATAATTAGGAAAAAAATAATTAGCAAAAACACTAAGGTGTAATATAAAAATCTGATGTGTTACTTATTAGTGTGTTGTTTTTTTATGACAGGATTCCCAACCACCTTCCTCATTGAATATTCTCAATGGTCAACTAAGCTCCATCATTGCAAAAAATCAGATTTTTGTTAGATTACATTAGTGTTTCTTTAATTACTAATAGCAAAGTTGAAAAAAAATAAAAAATAAAATTATATATATATATATATATATATATATATATATATATATATATATATATATATATATATATATATGTATACAAGTATTGTATATGAGTGACAGTTAAAGCATGGCAAATTCAATGAAACAATCTGGAGAAAAAAGACACATAAGTCCATGGACTGTTTTTTTTTCCTAGTAACACCTTAATTATTATTGAGGCCTGACTTTATATTTATACAATTAATCCAAAAACTATAGAAATAAACAAATGATTATTTTAACAATGATTTTGATGGTTTCTGTAAAGCTCTTAATGAATAAAAAATATTGATATTGTAATTCAAACAAAAAAATTTGTTCTCTTCTAAAGTAAATAATAATCTGCTTTCACTGAAGAGTTGAAGGTGGACTTGTTTTTTTATTGTCTTTATTTTGTTTAATCCTGTACTATAAACAACAGAAGAGCTTATTTCCGAGGCTGTGAAAGACTTTATTATGGTACCCAATGTACTACAATATGTCACTATGTATTCTATTAAATGAGGGGTATTCTTAATTTTTTTTAAACCATGCTATTTACGTTATTGCCAAATTTCTGGTATTTGCCATTGGAAACAGCTAAATGACAGTATGTGTGTTATATGTAGTGCTGCATTGTATCAGACAACAATATTGTTTTTGAGTAGCTGTTGATAAATAAAATCTACAATCAGATTTCATCGTGATTAAGGTAATATCAAAATTAATTTTCTATGGCTGGTCAGATTGACAGGATTAAAGAATAAAATTAATCCTACACAGTGTAACTTTAGAATTTCTACTGAGTGAAGGAAAAAGGCATGAGAAGCACATTTAAATAAGAGCCTTGATAGTGACAAGTCATCAATTATAATCCTTCTGTCCAACTACCACTTCACTCTCAAGGTAAGTGCCTTTGATTTATACCATACAACAATTAAAAGAAATAAGTTGTATAGTTTTAACTGATGCTTGATTTCTGAAGTAGTTCTTAGCTAGGTAATTTGTTTCAGATTTCAAGATAACATCCATAAAAGCTTATTTTCGAATAGATTGGCTAAAACTTACGTTTTATTACCTTTTTTTTTTTTTTTTTTTTTTTTTTTTTTTTTTTTTTTTTTTTCCGGAGCCCGCAGACCTGACCATATTCTGGCCATTATACTTTTATTCTATGGAAATATTTTTATTTCCATATTCTATTCCTATTCCAAACCTTGAAAAATAAAAAAACCTTCCTATTCAACTGGGGAGCGGCGTGGTATAGTGGATAGAGCGCTAGTCTACTGTGCTCCGGGTCCTGGGTTCGAATCCCAGTTATGACAGAATATTATTTATTCTGTTATTTCAACCGGGGGGCGATCCTGGGATAAGGAGACCCTCCTGGGGCAGACCCAGCCTCTATAAAGTGGGTACCCATAAATGGGGAAAAACCTGGCGGCTGAGGGTGATCTCGGCCGAATCACCTCATTGCACGGCCGTTGGTCTAGAAACAGTACGAATCTCTATATGTACTGAGCCCAAGACCCTTCATGGGTTGTAGAGGTACAGGTTTTTTTTTGTTTTTTTTCCTATTTAACTGAACTCCTCCCCCTCCACTCTGACATCCATTCATTGAACACTAGAACCCATCATCATCATTGTATGGCATAACAACTCGTCACCAAGTATTGGCTGCTTCCAGTTGGATCTATCTTACGCACCATTTCTCCAGTCCATAACACTGAGGAAGGTCCACGCATCTTCTGTGACAGCCTCCATCCACTTCAAGTTACCTCCGTACTCTTCTTGCACCCTGGATTTTCATTAAGCTTTTACATTTCTGGTGAGCTTGTTTTGCTTTCCTTTAAAACATTTAATTTTTCACTTGAATATTTTGATGAATTCGTGATGATCCTTGCTCAGTTGTTTTACCGAAATCCTCCCAAAGGCGTTTCTTGGCCCTTCTAATGGCTATCTTACTCCCATTCCTGGTTGTTCAATAAATTTGTTGCTATTCATCGTTCCTATCTTGAAGGTATGCTTTCCAGGCAAGCTTTTTCCGAGCAACTATTCGCTGGAGGTCATACATCCACCAGTCATTCCGCTTTCCTTTACCAGATATTCTCCTCATCCAACCTATTGCATTTGCTGCCTTCAGACTTTAAAGACTTCTAAATCTTTTATACATTTACATTGAAAGATATTTTTTCTTAATTTTTCTCCAAAGTATATGGCTCTCTTTTCTAGGTAATCCAAGGCCTTCCTCAACAGGGCTTTTGCTTTTCTTTTATAGTCTGAAATTCTTCTGGTGTTGCCCTCAAGTAGTTGTTGATCACTGCTTATCTCTGCTCCTCTCATGATCGTGATATAAAAGAAATATTGTTGTATATCTATCTAATGGCGCTATGGTCTTTGCAAAACCTTCTCCATCCGCTGACATCCAATGACCAAAGGTCCTCCTCTACATCTTACAGCCAACAAAGTTAAGGTCTCCCCCTGTGCCTTCTTCCACCAGGGTGTCCCTCCATCATCACTTTTGGCAATCTCCCACTTTCCATTCTCTGTACATATCCTAGCCATCTTATCCTGGCACTCTTAATCGTGACAACTATATCAGATGTCTGATATAGATTTATAATTTTGTTATTTGTCTTCATTCGCTAGTGATCTTCTTCTTTTGTAGGACCAAAGATTTTTCTGAAATTTTTTTGCCCGCATGTTTAATAGCCTTTCATCGTTGCATGTTAGTGTCCAGGACTCACTTCCATTCATAACTAATGGCTGAAGGACAGTACGATATAATCTTATTTTGAGTGCTCTGGATATATTTTGGTTCAGAAATATTTTCATAAGAGACCAATAACATCGATTGCCAGCTGTTATCTTTGCTTTAATTTTGTACCTTAATCTTATTATTCTCTGTGATAACAGTGCCCAAGTACTTAAACTTTAATATACCCAGCTCCTTCGATATACCAGTTTCCTCCTTCTTCCCTACTGGTCCTCATATATTTATTTGTTTCAGTATTTACTATCAGTCCTGTTCTCCTAGCGTCCACTTTGCACTCCTCGAAAGCTCCAAGTAAAGCACTGGCCGTTCTCCTGGTTATCATAATATCATCTGGAAATGTTAGATGTTTCGTAAGTCTGTGGTAAATACATCCTCCAGGCCTTGTCCTGATTGACCTCATAACCACTTCTAATACCATGTTGAATAAAACTGGGAAAAGAGGATCACCCTGTTTAACACTTTTCTGAATGTCAAAAGAATTCGACTATTCATCTTGAATTTTGTCAACTCCTTTACTATCTAGCAGGGTAATCCTGATAAGTTCAAAGGACATCCTAGATGTTTTAACTTTTCATACGTTACACTTCTATTTATGCTGCCGTATGCTTGCTTGTAATCGAAATTCCATCCTCAACATTTTTCTAACACCATCCTCATGCAAAAGATGTGATCTATTGTAGATCTTCCAGGGCAGAATCCACACTGGTAATCGCCCAACTCCTCTTCTGCTCTCTTGACAACCCGCTTCATTAGCAAAGTTGACAGCATCTTATAGACTATACCCCACTAATTTGATTCCTCCATAATTCCCGCAATCCAATTTGTCTTATTTTTTATGAATAGGCAACATAACAGCCACATTCCACTTACTGGGTATTTCCTCTTTCGTCCATATCGTTAAGATCAATTCATATGTTTCTCTATGAAAGGCCTCCCCTTTAGCTTTGATTGCTTCTGTTGGAATCCTATCAATTCCTGGCACTTTATTATTTTTTAAGGACATAATTACTTCTTCTGGATCTGGTGGTTCCAGCTCTACATCCTCTTCTACTGTTCCGAGATCACAAATTGTCTCTTCAAAGTTTTCGTCTGGGCTTAGCAGCTCTTTAAAATAGTCTTTCCATCTGTCGATCACTCCATTCTTGTCATGCAAGAGTAGACCTTCCTTGTCTTTACAAAACGATATCCGGGTTAGGAATCCTTATCTTATCTTTTTCACTCTTCCATAGAATGATCAGCTGTTTTTATTTTCAAAATCCCGCAGCTTTGTTATTGTTTGCAGATCTTCTTTTTCCTTCTTTCTCTTTTTATACCTGCAGAACTGCTTCACAGTTTCTTTCTCTTTTCCATTGGTATTCTTTGCTGGCCTGTCTTTGAAACATCTTTTAACAACACCTTTGAAACATCTTTTAATGAGCTTTTGACTTCTCTTGTACCGCTATTTCACATTCATGATCAAACCAACTGTTCTTTTTCTCTCTCTTTTCCTCACCTATCGTCTCATCCGCCACATTCTTTACAGCTTCACCTTTTCTAATCAATTTCTTTTGTACGTCCTCTTCTTCTGTTTCAAGTGTATTGTTTCTCAGGATTTTCAGGTCTCCGACCATATATCTCTTCCTTGCTTTCTCAGTTTTTGCTTGAAATCTAGCCTCTGTTTGTAAATTATCCTACCAGATGATAATCTGTTGAGCAATCCGCACCTCTATAGCTCCTCACATCTTCTATATCATTCTGTTACCTGCTATCAATCATTACATGATCAATTTGGTTCTTGGTTTTTCCATCTGGCGAGACCCATATTTCCAAGTGAACAGTTTTATGTTGAAAGGACGTACTAAATATTTTTAGATTCTTTTTATAGACAAAGTCTTCTGCTCTGTGTCCATTATTATGGCTGTACTTGAGTATGCTAAACTTCCCTACTCCTCTTCCTGGTGTTTCTTCTCTTCCAGTTTTACTATTAAAATCTCTGAGAATAATTTTGACATTGTATTTGGGAAGTTCGTCAAAAGGTATTCTTAACTGATCATAGAAAGCATCTTTCTCCCCATCTGTCTTCTCTTCCGTGGGTGCATGTTCACTACCAGAGATATATTAAAGAATTTTCCCTTCAATCTTAGTGTGCTATTCTTTCATTGTCAGCTTCAAAACCTAAAATAGTGTGTTTTATTTTCCTGCTTATCATGAAGCCAGTTCCAAATCTATTTTTTTCATGCCCACTATTGATAATGATTTATTCTTTTAGCTCTATTATAGTAGGCTTTCTCTTCCATCTGATTTCTTGGAAAGCCACAATGTTGATTCTATTTTTCCTTAGACAGTCTTCTAGAGTATGGTTCTTTCCTATCTGTAGGAGACTACGTACATTCCATGTTCCTAATGTTAATTTCATGTCCGTTCCTGGTCGTTTATCATTTATCCTTCCGAATAAGGCTTCTTTGAGGTTGTGAGCTTAATTTTTACACAGGTGGGGGTGCTGGCACCACACTGTGCCCCTTGTCACCTTTTATGACTGGCAGGAGATACCCCAGGCTTATTTTGATCTGAGCCTGGACGGATATATTGTCGTATATGCTGATCATATATAACATATTCAATTATACTATTTTGATCAAAGCTCAAGACTGTGATTTTATGAATTCCCTGTGAGAAGGTCATTATTGATGCAAAAGTCTATTATGCACTAACTGAAGATGCCAATGTCATGGATATGGAGGTATTCCACTCGAATTTACAAAGAATTAAGATAATAAAGTCAAGCAAACAAGAATGTCTGTTATCCTGAGTGGGGACTTGATGGAATGCCAGAACAGAAAATGATGTTGGATAAGGATATGGTGTTTGTGTTTAAGGCTGCGTGGCAGAGAAAATATGAAGAACAACTATCTACAGCAGCTAATAGATTACTATGTGTAAATTGTAGTGTTTTGTTATGTTTTTCTGTCAAGGTATGAATATGAGAATAGTAAATTCTTGAAACGTTGCTTGTACATAGTTGTATATTTATTGACTGAACCTCAAGACCCTTAAAAAAAAATTAAATTAACAACACAAAGGATGAAATGATTTGAGTGTCGATCAACAAATATTAGCAAATAGTGAAAATCTAGTTATTAACCAACTTTTTCGACTCGCCTTGCAGGTCTTCAACAGGACTTACAGGGAAGAGTCATGAAGTAACTGATGCTGTTGCTTAGGCATCATTATCAATTGCTTCTTGTATCTTGCCTGTAAGCCCTGATGAAAACCCAGAAGGTTGGTTAATAAATAGTTTTTCACAATTTTGTAATATTTTTTTACTGCCACCCAAATTATCTCATCCCTCATATTTCTCACACGCCAACTATTTAATCTTCAATTTTTTTTGACGTGACAATGTCTTATAAATTGATGGGTGCATGAACGAAAAAGTTGTGTCCCGTTACCATGTACGTGTGCGCATGCGCAGGAGTCAAAGTTGATCGTCAAGGAGTGGGGGTAGTGTCTGTGACGCGTGCTGATGAGTCATTGAGTATCATGTTGCATGAATGGGGAATGCTGTTGTGCGTAGGCGGAGCCTACGCTAATGATGAGATAAGGTTTATATTTTGAAGCTATTAATTATGTATGCACAAGTGTATCGTCAAAACATTAATGTAATTTGATACCTATATAAAAATTTAATAATTTTGATCAATGGAATTTATGGTTTAGTATTTAGTGGACCTTACACTGGGAAGCATGATAATAAATTGGGTTGTACAGAAAATGGATATAGGAAACGTATACAAAGTGCTTATAGAAAACGCTTTAAGGATATAGCTACCGCAGAAGAAATCGCCATGTGCAAGAAATATTGAAATGTTTACCAAGAATTTTTAGGTTGTTAGATTGGTTAACCTACAAGTTTTTTATTAGAGGGTCCTGCATAATATATATATGTATATATATTTTTTCAAGTTGATCTCAAATGTACCCAATGATAAAGAATTAAAAAAACAGTCTTTTGTCAGCTCTCTCACAAGCCATGCTGAGGGTGGTCACCAGTCACGTCTGAAGAGTAGGTAATTACATATTACTTACACACTATGCACCTACATATTCTGTGTTACACCTATCATTATAAATATCTACCTTTGAATTAATTTTTTTTTTTTTTTTTACTTGGATAACAAGATAACACTGTATTTATAAAAGAAAAATGCTATATTTATACAAGTAACTACAAAGATTTTTAATATATATTTGTTTATACCATTAGGATAAAAGTGTAAAATTAGTTAAAAAGTTAATCTAAAAAGCCATGATATCAGACTTGTATGGAATGCTCGTGAAAAAATAAATAACAATATATGTATTGTGGATGTAATTAGTTGACCGTTGAGAATTACTGGAAGGGATTAGTTCGGGTGGTGGTCATTAAATGAAACAACTAAATAGTTTCAACTATTTATTTTTCTCATTAAATTTCTTTATTTCCAGATCGGCTGCTTGAGCCATACATGGTTTTTTTTTAACATAAATGAATAATTATTACAACTCGTAACAATGGAAAAAGTGGGGGTATAGCCTCGTACAAAGACACCCCTAACGATTATAAATTTATAATTATTTCTGAGAATTAAATAATAAAAACAATTTGATAACATAACGAACAATTATAATAAAAACTAAAGAAAGAAAGAGAAGTAATGAATATACAAAATTAATACTAGGTTTGCAAGAATATAAATTATAAATTTAAGATCCATTTTAGTCTAAAAAAAAAAAAAAATAAAAAAAATAAAAATAAAAAAATAAATAAATAAAAAAAAAAATAAATAAAAAAAAAATAAATAAAATAAAAAATAAAATAAATAAATGAGAAAAAAGAAATTCAAAAACAAAAGCTAAATAATAATAAATAAAAATAAGTTAAAAATATACACAAAAAGTAAAATAATATGAGGTTCATAAAACTAGACAATAATATTTACAACAGCATGTCCTGTAGAAGCCTGGGCTTGAGCCTGCGAGATGAAGTTGGAATTCCTATGTTGTAGGCTACTGCACCTCCAACTGCTGGTAGCTGCGAGTGATATTTTTTGAAGCGGATTTTGATGAAGTCTTCCATGTATTCGATTTGTAGCTCACGATGGAGTTGGCTATTTCTAATAAACCATGGGGCATCAACGGCTATTCTTAATATTTTGTTTTGAAAAGTTTGCAATTTTTTTCTTTTCGTTGAAGAAGCTGCGCCCCACACTTCACAACCATACATTAGTAATGGCCTTAATATTGTTTTATATATAAGAATGGTTGTTTCAGGTTTGAGACTAGATTTTCTATTGAGGATCGGGTATAGCATTGCCAGTCTTGCATAGGCCTGGGTTAGTTTAAAGTTAATGTGGTCGTTCCAAGTGAGGCGGCGATCGAGGTGAACCCCGAGGTATTTTACTGGTTCGTAGGCTGGACTCCATGGCAGCGTATTACCGTTGAGTGTCAGTTCAGGTGGATCCGAAGGTCGTCTTAATGTAAATATTTTTGAGTTACATTTTTGCACATTTAGACTTATCTTCCATTTAGTGAAATATTTTTCTAAGTCTGTGAGGTGGCTTTGGAGGGTATTACGGGCAATATCTATATCTTCATGCTGAGTGAAAACTGCCGTGTCATCCGCAAACATAGCAATCGAGGTATCTGTAGACTGGATGATGTCATGGAGGTAAAGGTTGAAGAGGATGGGAGAAAGAACTGAACCTTGCGGAGTACCGGCTTGGATGGGTCTGATAGTGGAGATAGAGGTGTTTATTCTCACTGTAAAAGATCGGCTGCTGAGGAATGAGAAGAGAATGTCGTACAGGTATTTTGGAGTACCGATTTGTTTCAGTTTGTACAATAGGCCTTTATGCCAAACTTTGTCAAATGCCTGTTGGAAATCGAGAAATGTTACGAGAGTATGTTTTTTCATTTCAAATCCGTTGACTATAAATTCGGTAAGTCTGGATAATTGGTGAGAAGTGGAGTGACCAAGTTGAAAGCCGAACTGAAATTCCGGAATGATATTGTTAAACTGTAAGAAGGAAGAAAGGCGGCTTTTTATTACCGTCTCTAGTAATTTCCCTAAGATAGGTAGTAGGCTTATTGGCCTGTAGCTGCTAACATGATTTGATTTTTTGCCTGGCTTGTGGACAGCTATTAATACGGCCTTCTTCCAGGAGTCAGGGAAATATCCGAGGCGTAGACTGCTGTTGAATATTGTTGTGATTAAAACAATAGCTTTTCTGGGCAATCTTTTTAGAGCAATAGCTGGAATCAAGTCATGTCCTGGACTTTTCTTTGTTTTAAGCCTGAAAATAAGTTCTTTTATTTCTTTAGGAGTCGTGAATTTCAGCGGAAGTTCAGCAGTGAGTGACTGTGATTGTAAAAACTCATTGATATCTTTATAACACTCTAACTATTTATTGTTTGCCAATGTTTCGACCCCCTTTGTGGGTCATCATCAGGGCGCATGGTGGGAGAATGGAAACTAGGTACTGATTTTCCATAGTAGAGTACCTAGTTTCCATTCTCCCACCATGCGCCCTGATGATGACCCACAAAGGGGGTCGAAACGTTGGCAAACAATAAATAGTTGAAACTATTTAGTTGTTTCATTTAATGACCGCCACGGACTAATTCCTTCCAACAATATATGTATTTTTCGTAACTTCAGGATGTTTAACTATATATCGATAAATGTCAACTAACTTGGAACAAAATATACTATAACTATTTACACATATAAATTGCACAAGCACTATATAAAATTAAGAACATATAACTAATTACATCTTCAAAATAAACTATACACTTAAATTTTACTTACAAACAGGTCTAGGTGCATATAAAAAAAAAAAAAAAAAAAAAAAAAAAAAAAAATTAGAAAGAAAATATCTACATAACAGGGTAACAAATTTTTGAAATATAACTTTTGCCAAGACACCAATAAGACAATTGAAAATATTTTTTAACTAATGAAGTTGTCAATTTTTTTAAATTTAAATATGAAAAAACTTAAGAAAACTATTGTGAAAAAGATTTACATTTGGACCAGCTATTAAAATTTAATACTTGAATAATTCTAATAATTACATTATTTACAATTTATTCATAGATAATTCCAGTATGTAATTATAGTATATAACTCCTTTTTTTTTCAGTGGCGCGACAGGCTGTGCAGGCCCTGGGCCTCGCAGTGTAATCTCCTGGAAGTTTACACCCGCGTTTCACGATACAATTTATAGTGTAGGGTTATCACTCCCTACGCCTAATTTTGTGAGTGGCCACCATTTGGCTGACGGGTCTCACATACCCGGGGGAGAGGCTGCGAGTGAATCCCCATTATATTACATCCTTATAAAAGCCCCGCCGGGACTGGGATTCGAACTCGCAACCTGTAGAATGAGAGACTAGCGTGCTATCCACTCAGCCACGGGCTCTCCTGGTCCAGTAATTTATTTAGTGATAATATTCGAGGTCCGGGTACGGGAAATCATTCTTATCTCTGATTACCTACAGCACCCTCCTTCCAACCCTTCTCCTTTTTCAAGACCAATGACCTTATAATAGTCACCCGTCCAGATAAAGGAAACAAAACAGTTATCATGGACCATGCAGAATACGATGAAAAACTAATATCCCTTCTTTCTGACCAAACCACATACCTTTAACTAAACACGATCTTACATCCTCTCTCACCACTAAATTTAACCCACATTTAAACACCTCCACGAAACCAAACAGATCAATCTCTCTACCTAAAAAAACCTCATCTCCTATTATTCAGTTGCTCCCCGATGTTATGGCTTACCTAAAATCTATATAACAGGATACCCACTACATCCCATCATTTCAAATATTAACTCACCATCCTCTAAACTCAGTTCATTCTTTCTCTCTCTCATACAAAAACTCAGCAAAAGTAGCCAATATGACATCCAAAATTCATAGCAACTAATTGAAGAATTGATATCCTTACACATTCCTCAAAATTTCATTTTAGCCTCCCTAGATGCCGTAAACCTATTTACCAACATTCCTACTGACTGTGCTCTCAAAATAATCGATTAAAATTGGCTGACCTTAAAACCACATACCTCCCTCAACCAATCCTCATACCTAGAATCCCTCTCTCTGTGCTGTAACTCTGGCTACCTATGTTTCCAAGAGAAATTTTATAAACAAATTTCTGGTTTAGCTATGGGAAACTGTCTTGCTCCTGATCTCTACAACATCGTCCTCAATAACCTCCTTGACACCGTTATACCGAACTTTTCCTCAGATATTTTTTTCATTAAATATTTTCCTTATCCTCAACCCCAAAGCCATCCCACATATATTGACTGCTTTCAACTCTTACCATCCTCGACTCCAATTTACCATTGAACAAGAAAACATGAAGTCACTTCCGTTCCTCGACCTCCTTATCATCAAAAATCCCGATAATTCACTATCCACCAACTGGTACACTAAACCTACCTATTCTGGCCGTCTCCTTAATTATTTTCCTTCCACCCCCATCACCAGAAAATCAGCGTTGCCTAAAACCTCATACACTGTTACTTAACACTTTCTGATACAAAATTTCACAAAGATTATATAACCCTACTAGAAAAAATTCTAAAATCTAACAATTTTCCTGACCACTTAATTAAAAAAACTTCTTCTAACCCTCACTCCACCCCTGCACACTCTCCACAACCCGTCATAGTTCCTCAGTACAGATCCATTCCATACATCCCATCTTTATCTCAAAAAATTAAATAAGCCTTATCCTCTAGCTTTCCCCATCTCCACTTAGTTTTAAAACATGATAGCAAACTAAAGAATTTATATTCAAAACTAAAAGATCCCATCCCTTTCCTACAAAAATCAAATTTAGTTTATCGTATTCCCTGCTCTTCCTCAAATTGCAATTCCTGTTATATAGGTGAGACCAAAAACTATCTCAAAAAAGAATTTATCAGCACCAATACACCATATCTACCCATAACCCATTTTCCTTTAAAATTATCCGAACACGCTATATCCCTTGACCATCATTTTGATTTTGATAATTCTGAAATCCTAGCCTCCTTACATAACTAAAAAAAGTGACTCCATATGGAATACACATCCATATGGAAAATGATCAAGTACCCGTCAATCATAAAACTGACAAAGAAATAATCTCTCCCTCGTATGCCAACATCTTCCGCCCTCTTAAGTTATTACTTTCTTACTTTATTGCATAATTTGCTTGTATAATTTATATTTTATTTACTGTATATTTTTCTTTTTGTCTATAACACTTCTGGTTTTTGTTTAATTTATTTATTTATTTATTTAATTTTTTATATACCTCATGGATCTTTTACATACCTCAGATTCTAGTGTTCATAATTTTCTGTTAACAATTTTGAGCCTTATTGTACATATTTTGTTTTGTTTATCACTTTGTATAATTTTGTAAAACTATTTAAAAACAAAGATGAACTGTAGTATTTATATTTAAAGGGGAAAACCGTCAGGGGTTTTACATGAACTCCTCCCCATACTACCTATGTTTTCGGTTTTCCTCAGTTTATGCATGGCTCAGTAATGGTACGTTTATATATAATTTTTTACTTCTATATTAAAGTCTAAAATATTATGCTTATTGTCATCATATTGTTTATCATATTATCATTATTTGTATTAATAATAATAATAATAATAATTTTATTTATTTGTCTTTAGGGCAATCCCCATACAAATAGAGCTGGCTGGCTCAGCTCAATTAATAAATTTATCACCAGCAAATATACAATAATATAATTACAATTCGAATAAATATTTAAAACAAAAACAACAAAACAGATATACAGCAGTAAGCATAAAGGTGCTGCTATCTTTATGATTAATTTCATCCAGCATATACATAAATATCATAAATTAAATATTAACATATCAATAAATAATGCAAAAATAATAGTACTAAAGCGAATACTAATTCCCCACAAATTACTAACAAGTCCCGAAACCTTTAAGAGTGATTAACATTCTGAGAAAGATGTTGAAATCTTATTTTAAGATTCTCTTTGACAAAAATAAATAATGATTTCAGGTCCATTACGTGGGGTTCCGCAAGAATTTCGTAAAAGCCATCAATACTCACATCATTTAATACGGGCATATAATGGGTTCTATTGTCATGGTATGCGGGACATCGGGCAAAAAAATGGAAACAATCTTCCAATGCCTCTCCATCACAAACTGGGCACGGCTTCTGTGGGTCCAGACTATACTTCTGCGGGCCGACACTAAAGAAATGGCGTATTTTCCCGACAGTCTGATCTGGGCTAAAGCTCTAACATACGCTATATTGCATCCTAACATTAGATAACTTTGCGGAAGGACGGTGTCAGCAAAGACCTTTCTGTACCACGGGCTAGAGGTCGACTCTTGGAGCATGGCTATATCCTTCATTCTCATATATTTGCAGTAGCCCTCCAAAATATCCCTCTCCCTGGTTCTAACAGTAATAGAGTCGTTAAATAATAACGGGTCAAACATCCCGAAACTCTCGAAGAATTTCCTTAACTGTGTGACCCAGTTATACTGCTTACTCCACCTATCATCTCTATCCAGTTGCATCAACTTTAGGAAACATTGCTTTACATATTGGGTATTATCCATGTTTAAGACCTTTCTCAACCATTTAAGCATTGTTTTTAGTATGTAATACACCACAGGCATGGATGCGACCTCCAATCTTACCATATAGTGTGGTGTATTTCGACTGAGGCACAGCAGCCGCTTGTAGTACCTGGCCTGTATATCTTCCAACTCCTTGATGTGCCTCATAGCCCAGACTGGTGCCACATAGAGAACACAGCTCAGCATTAGTGACTTATACAGTCTCTGTTTGGCGTCCCAAGATACCATTTTAGTTCTCGCGCAAGTGTTCATTACCGCCCCAATACTTGTATTGCTTCTCGATATAATATGCCTCATCGCCCAGTTAAAAAGTCCTGATGAGCTAAAGGCAATGCCAAGATAATTGTATTCTGGAACCTCCTCGATTATGTCACGATTGAAATATACACTTCTACTTCTCTTTGGTCTACCTCCATAAATTTTTAACAATTTTGTTTTTGTGATATTTACAGTCAATAAGTTCGCTGTTCAATATCTATTTAAAATGTTTAGTTTTGATTGAACATCAGTCACAGAATCCCCAATCAAGACCAAATCATCCACATAAATGAGGCTCGTAATTTCATCATAAGGACTTATTCTTATTCCGTGTGCCTCATTTTCCCGAAAGAAAGAGTCGATATCGGCGATAAATAATGAAAATAATAGAGGGCTCAATATCTCTCCCTGTAGGACACCTTCAGTAATGGATATTGGATTACTTAAATGGTTTTTACATTTGACTTGCATTGTTGCATGACTATACATGTCGCCTATCATCCTGAGGAGCTTTCCACTTATCCCCATCGAGAAAAGCTTACACCAGAGTTTTGAGTGTGACACAGAATCAAAAGCTCTTCGAAAATCCACAAAGACATAATAAATAGTACGCCCGCGTTTTAATAGGTTTATTTGGGAGAGAGTACTTAGAACAAAAATATTGTCCAAGCAGCCCCTGCCATGCCGAAATCCCGATTTAGATTCGGGTAGAGCCTTTGTTTCCTCGCACCAAATCAACAGCCTGTTGTACAATATACCTGTAAACAATTTAAGTAAGCAGTTTGTGAGGGCAATACATCTATAGTTTTCAGAATTATCCATTTTACCTTTTTTGTGTATCATCACAGATATTATATTGCTCCAAGATTAAGGTATTTTTTCAGTTTCCAGAATTTTATTAAATAATATTTCTATATCTATATATAGCCAATTATCAGGTAGATTTTTAATAAATTCATAGGTTATTTTGTCAGGTCCAGGGGATTTCCCAGACTTAAATTTATATAAAGAAAGTTTAATTTCATCCTGTGAAATATATGTATCAAACAAGGGATGTGTTACATTAAAAAAATTTATATCGAATTGTACCCTTTCGGGGTAGATGCCGTGAAAGAAGGATTCCCACTTAGCACATGCTATAGGCGAGAACTTTTTTTCAGCTGATCTGAATTTATTAATTGTTTGCCAAAATGAAGTTGAGTCAGGGACATCAGACAGTTGTACTAATTGTTTATGATAATTCAACTTTTTAAACTTAATACAGTTTTTATACAACTTTTTTGATGCAGTGTATATTTTAAGATAGTATTTCGAGAATTTAAACTTTCGACAGATTCTAAGGTTTTTATTAACTTATCTTTTCATTATTTTCAATTCCTTGTCAAACCACGGTTTGTTGTTTTTAGGTATCTTCATGCATAGAACTTTTATTAGATTTAAATGGTTTGCAGTTCTGATTATAGAGTCAACTAAGTTATTATTCAATTCGTTTATACCAAGTCTACTCAGAGAATCGATGTAGCAAATAAACATATGGTCTTGATACTGTTTTGAAAGTCGCGGGATCCATTTCAAGCTTAAACTCTCTCCATGTGGTCTATTACAGTATGTGAAGTCACTGTGGTTATCAGTACGAATATTCAAAGTCAATTGAATCGGGAAATGGTCCGATCTGTTATGAATTTGACATACTATTATCATCCTTAATATTATCGTATCATTATCATTATTTGTATCTATAATATTTAGGTATGTTGATATATTCTCTTTTTTATTTTAAATGTTACCATTGTTATTACATTCAAAAACATTTCATTATCACATTAAAATGTATAACTTTTGTTCTGATGTTTCTAGCCCTGATGATGGCTCACAAGCTTGAGCCAAAACGTCTGCAAAATTAAAATATTTAGAAAAATACTGACTCCTGATTGTTCTACCTATAATAGTTTCTACATTCGACGATACATCTTCAATATATTTCAGTATTTTTTTTAAAAACCTTAAATTTTTTTCGTTAAAATTGGTTAAGCTGTTCGGGAGAAAACACTTTTTTTTTTGTTTTTCTTTCCCCTTCTACAACTTCCCTTCCACAAAGATTATGGAGCTAAACATTTGCAAAAGGTAGTTTCTCATAGGTGTGAATCAATGGTATAAATTTGGTTCTGATATATGTGAGGTCAGATTTCACATAATTATTCCACTAGGCTTTTTCTCCCATTATGTCAAAAACCATTTTTAAGAAAGCTCTATTTAATCTAAAATTAGTTTCACCTACTCCAGATCTCATCGTCCATCATATAGGGCTTCCATGCATGACTGGCTTGTGATGGGGATCATAATTATTGTATTATTTTATCTATTGTACATGTTTAGAAAGTATTTAAATTGTTGACATTGCTTTGCTGGTTTACTGCCTTGTCCAAGTTTATGTGTATATATATATATAGTGTGTGTGTATAATTATTGAAATTACTAATGTAATTAAAAAATTAATAATGTAATTGAAAAGGTTTTTTTTTTTAATAATTTTAAAGTCTTGGCTATGGTTATTTAATTATAAATTATTTGAAAATATTAAAAAAAATTTAAAAATCCCTTTTTAATCAGTATGCAGGTGTTCCTCAAGGCAGTATTTGTATTTTAGGACCCATCCTTTACACAGTTTATACAGCTGATATCCCATCCCATCCTAGCACTTTCCTTTCTACCTATGCTGATGTCACTTGTGTGTTATCAGTCAACAACGATTCAACTATTGCCTCCCAAACTCTTCAATCCCATATCAGAGACCTTGAAGTATGGTGTCAGAATTGGAGAATAAAAATAAATGCCAATAAATCCCACCAAATAACCTTTACCCTTCGTCGTAAACCTATGACAACCTGCCCAACACTATCCTTCAATAACATTCCTCTTGTCCCGGTTGAACAGATCCGATACCTAGGACTGCACCTGGACAAACGTCTCACTTGGAACCCTCATAAAAGACTGAAAAGACAAGAAACTGCTAGACGTTTTCGACTACTTCAACACTTACTGGACAAACGCTCAAACCTTCCACTTAAGTACAAAAGACTCATCTACATGACTATCATAAGACCAATATGGACTTACGGAGTAGAGATTTGGGGCTCTACTAAACGATCAAATTCATCTCGTCTCCAATCCTTACAATCCAAAATCCTTCGAAAAATCCTCAATGCTCCTTTTTTTGTCACAAATAAACTCATCCATAAAGACCTTAATATTCCATATGTTGCTGGCTTGGCCCGAACCAGGTACCACTCCTTTCATGACAAAATCCATTCCCACTCTAACCCACTAGTTTCAATGCTTGCTTCCTCTACAATCCCTGATAATCCTCCGAGATGTCTGAAAAGAAGATGGCCCTGAGACCTTCTTGTTTAAGATAGTCTTTGGGGAGCTGCCAATGTGTAGTATCCCTACATATGAATCATGTCAACATATCTTGTATCACATTTACTAAATGTATTTTATCATACAGTTATAAATACCAATAAATATATTTAAAAAAATAATAATAAAATTAATACTATTATGAAAATTAAAACTAAAAACTTATTATTTTCTATTGTCCATGCTCCTCTCAGAATTCCGCATTTCTTTCTTCTTAATGCAGCTCTTCTTTTTTCTTTGATACATTTGCACTATTTTCGCAAGATGTCTAAGCTCCATTCTCATCAGCAGCTTCTGGCAAAAGACGCTATTCTCCAGAAAAACATACGGTGCTCTAACTACGCTATTCCATTCTCTTCTCTCATTGGCTATTTATTTTGTGCCTCCTCGATCTTTATTCCTATCCAAGAACCCATACCCTGAGAGAAAATAAATTTAAATTCAGTAAATATTGTGATAATTAATTTTTTCCTAAAAGAATATTAAAAAAAGAAGAAAAGAATATTATGTAATTTTTCCCCCGACTAGGTGAGGCTTGATTCATTAAAAATTAAGACCACGACAGACAACCAGTGCACAATTCATAGTTTAATAAGTTTTTCAAGTGTTTATTTTTGATCAAGCAATGAGAATCGAGGAGAATTAACTAAAAGTATAAAGACCAATGAGAGTTATTCAGATAGGGTAGAAAACATGTTCCAGCATATGATGACGATGATGGAAAAAATGGATAAATTTGATATAGAAGTATTTGAAATGATTACAACTTTAAAAAAAAGAAGTGAAAATTGATTCCCAGAAAAGAACCTCCACTCAAGATGAAGAATATAATAATGAGGAACCTACTCATCAAGAATGTGAAGAACTTGAAATAGAAACAGTACCTCCTATTTGTATAGAAGAACTTATATTCATGACTAATCCCTGAAATGTTATGATTGAAGAGGCCCAGGGCAAGAACTTCATAACTAGCTCTATTGATGTGAGGGAAAGTGTAAATATCAAAGAAGATGAGATTCGTGATGTGCAACCCAGTGGGAACAAATGCTTAACTTTCAGAACTTTAATAAGCTCCTTAAGTCCTCAAAATTGACACCATCTGGTATTTTATAGGTCAAATGTTTTAAATAATCCGAAAATAGGTTTCTCCATCTCCTATAATTGTTTGTTACCTGTTGTAAATTTAATTAATCAATACTGGGATGTGCCAACCAAAACTATTATCATTCTTCTTTTATACTATAAGCTCTACCAAGGCCATATGGTCTTGGATCATGCTAGGAAGAACCAGACACCATATTACTTTTGGACACGGCAGTCATTATCCTTTTCCAGGTGATAAAAAGGGAAGATAAGCGTTTCCTCCGTTAGATGAGCTTTCAATGGACAGTCTGAACAGTGTTCAGATTGAACCATACTGTAATTATCTATAAATAAATTGTAAATAATGTAATTATCAGAATTACTCAAGTATTAAATTTTAATAGCTGGTCCAAATGTAAATATTTTTCACAATAGTTTTCTTAAGTTTTTTCATATTTAAATTTATGTAAGTTCACAACTTGATTAGTTAAAAATTATTTTCAATTGTCTTATTGGTGTCTTGGCTAAAGTTATATTTTTAAATTTGTTACCCTGTTATTTTGTAGATACTTTCTTTTTAATTTTTTTTTTTTTTTTTTTTTTTTTTTTTATTCATATGCACCTAGACCTGTTTGTAAGTAAAATTTAAGTACATAGTTTATTTTGAAAATGTCATTAGTTATATGTTCTTAATTTTATATAGTGCTTGTGTAATTTATGTGTGATATAGTTATAGTATATTTTGTCCCAAGTTAGTTAACATTTATCTTTCAATGTAAAATCTTGTTTATAAACTTAATTTATAGTGTATTGAAAATATTTTAAATTTTAACTAAGAAGGTTTATTGAAAGAAATAATGTGTATATTTAAAAATATGGTGCGGGCAACACACAACTTTTCATTACCTCGACTGTTAAAATCAATTTAAAAACTATTAAATATATTTGAAGTTAATTTTAATAAAACATTATTTATTTTTCGTTAGAAACATATGATTTAGATTAAATAATATAACTATATTAAATTGTTAATCAGTAATAAGTTTATTCCACATTCGTCACTTTATATAACCTTTTATAACTTTGCTTATCAGATAATATTTTTTCTAAAATCTTTCTCTTTCCAACAGTATATTATATGTTTATGTTACTGTTCTTATTATCAAAAACACAAAAACTGCATAAA
Source organism: Piezodorus guildinii (assembly GCA_023052935.1). Taxonomy (NCBI): domain Eukaryota; kingdom Metazoa; phylum Arthropoda; class Insecta; order Hemiptera; family Pentatomidae; genus Piezodorus; species Piezodorus guildinii. The sequence goes on along the minus strand of CM041295.1, from coordinate 5,129,410 downwards.
AAAATATGTTTGCACTTTTCTCCTTTAGTTGCTTTTAAATTAACTTAACTCGAATATTAAGCTGTTATTTATCAATGCTAATAAGATGATGTGCCTAATTTTTTGAAATCTACAAAATTAAAGGTACTTTAGAGGAAGAAAATTTAAAATTTCGGCATTTAAGCCCTGTCAGAATATTTTAATCAGAATAAAACCTACGCCATATTAAAGCTCATTAAATTTTACATCAACATAGCGAGCTTAATCAAAATTGTTTTAGCCGTTTTTGAGAAAATCATAGAAAGGTGCAAAATGCATGGTATGAAGTTAGCTGATTTTGATAAAAAAAAGTTGCTGTAACATCTCGGGTGTATATTTGTCTTAAATATGAAATTTCAGTTTCATACGACTTATGGTTTTTGTGCTAGACTTACCACACTGATCTTTTTTCTGGACTTGGTCATTTGGATTCAGGAGACCCTAAAACGTGTATTTCCGTCGAAAACTGGAATTTGAAAATTTTCATGATCAAAATACTTTCCCTTACTATATATTTCATATATAGGTAAGTGAAAGTAAAAATAGTTAAATTTGAAAAAAAAAAAAAAAATACTTCCTTCCCAAATATTTTTTTTTACCTAGGACTGGGGACAATTTTAACATTACCATTTTTTAAAAAATAAAATATATATGTATTTATTTATTTATTATTTAAATATTATGTTAGGCAGGCTAACAATCAGATACAAATTAACAGTTCCAATTTGAATCTTTGTTTCTAAACATAGCAACCACTTTGGATGCAAGGAGAAAACCCTAACAGGTAAAAAAAAAAAGTAGGGCAGGTAGAAAAAAGGTTATTCAGAGTTGGGGTTTGGACCAGAAAGGGGAAAGATCTGCTGCTGTCTGAAAAATATGAAGGATCATTGTTAGCCTTAACATGTATTATTTTTGTCAGTTATTATTATAATTAAAAAAGTTAAATAAAAAAATAGTGCCTGATTGTCAAAAACCCATACCCTGAGAGTAAATGAATTTTAATTAAGTAAATGTGATAATTATTTTTTTCTTTATTTTATATTATATATATATATATATATATATATATATATATTATATATATATATATATATATATATAATAGGCTTAGCGAACCCGAAGGTTCGATGCCGATACCACCAAATTCTGCCTACAAAGACTCGTCCAATGTTCACCAATCAAGCCCAAGCTTCCGAGATCAGCCTTAACGCAATCCTTCCATCTACGCTTCGGCCTACCTTTCGGACGCCTACCAGTCGGATCAGCAAATACCAACTTTCTCGGAATCCGCTCGTCATCGAGCCCAACAACTTTACTCGCCCATTTGAGTCTCCGCGATGCAATCAGCTCAATTATATTCACAGGATACAAGTTCCGCAATTCCGCGTTGTGCAACCTTCTAAACTCCCCAGTGGACTCATCTTTCTTCGGACCAAATATTTTACGCAATACCTTATTTTAGAAGACCTTAAGCCGTTGTCCATCCTTCAAAGTAAGCGGCCACCTTTCACATCCGTAAAGAACCGTTGGAAGAATAATAGTTTTATAAATTCTAATCTTTAAGTTTTTAGATAGAACCCGCGAACTAAGTAACTTAGCAACTGAATAATAACACGCATTTCCCACCTTTAACCGGGACTTTATTTCTTCCTGGATTTCATTTTTTCTAGTTATAATTGAACCTAAATACTTGAATTTCTCTACGTGTTCAAAAGTATGCCCTGATACATCAATATCACCAAAATCGCCACCGTTTCTGCTACTAATCATATATTTCGTCTTATCGGTATTTAATTCGAGTCCTATTTCTTTACCGGTTTTTATTAACACACTTGTATTTAGTTGCATGGTTTCCGTGTCGTCACCTAGCAGTACCAGATCATCGGCATACCCCAAAACCGGAATCATGTCACCCATATTTAAGCCTTTCTCGGTACACATCACCTTTTCTATGACATATTCTAAAGCTATATTAAATAACACAGGTGAAAAGGAGTCATCCTGTTTCAAACCCGATCGCACCTCAAATCTCTCGGAGTAATTATGACCGATTCTAACTTTATGGAATGTTTCCGACCAACACATCTCTACTAGGTTTACTAACTTTCTAGGTATTCCCTGTTCAATCATGATGTTATATAGCTTCTGACGGTCTATTGAATCATAAGCCTTTTTAAAATCGATATAAAGTTGATGGACTACACCGTTGTATACATACATTATTATATACTTGTTTTTAAAAATATATTCTTTCAAGAAAAAATTAATTTAATCATTATTTACTTCATTATTATTCATTTTACTCTCAGGGTATGGTATGGGTTCTTGACAGTCAGGCACATTTTTATTATTTAACTTTTTAATTATAATAATAACTTACAAACAATATGCAGGCTTACTATAATTATTCTCCATGTTCAGACAGCAACCCCTTCCTCCCTCAGGTCCCAACTTCAACTAACTGACTGACCAGGTATAAAGATACCTGCCAATTGGTATCTGCTAGGGTTTCCAAAATGGATGCTATGATTGTAAACAAACAACCAAATAGGAGCTGTTATTTAAATGTCACTTTTTATTATATTGTTAGCCTGCCTAACACAATAATAAATACTATAATTATAAAAAAAATGGGTATATTACTTTTCTCTTAATTACAAACAGGTCTAGGTGCATATAAAAAAATAATTTAGAAAGAAATTATCTACCGAATTACAGGGTAACAAATTTAAAAAATAACTTTTGCCAAGACACCAATAATAAGATACGGTTCCACATTGTTCCAGGCTGACAATTGAAAATAAATTTTTAGCTTATTAATTTGTGAACTTACCTAAATTTAAATATGAAAAAACTTCAGCAATTATTTTCAGAATGTTAAATTTTCTTTCTAAAATCACATTAGTTATTGAATTTGGTTCAGTGGTATTCCCGCAATCAGTCTTCAGAAATAGGCATTTTTCCATTTTTGAAAAACACAATTCGGTCAGAGACAGCTGTAGCTTTGAAACAACTATCCAAATCGAAAGAAGTAATGGAATGAAAGTTGTTGATTTGCTTGATATGTCCAATTTGAAACATTCTGCAGTGACTGATGCCGTAGTTTTACTGTGAATAACAATATTTGCTACATTAACAATATTACAGCCAGCAAAATGGAAGCTTTTCTCTATATGGGTGAGTTACACTACTTTTAGTAGCAAGTCTATGAATTCAATTGAATATTGAAGTTAAGCCTGAAAGTACTTCTTTGATAAGTTTCAATCAACATATTTTCTAATATTCTTTATTTTGATTTAGAATATTCTTTATTTTTATTAAGTTTATACATTTATTATTACGTATATTTATATTATGCATGAATAAAAAAAAGTAATAATAAATAAAATTAAAAAACCTGTACCTCTGCAACCCATGAAGGGTCTTGGGCTCAGTACATATAGAGATTCGTACTGTTTCTAGGCCAATGGCCATGCATTGAGGTGATTTGGCGAGATTATGCTCAGCCGCCAGGTTTTTTCCCCATTTTTGGTTACCTACTTTATAGAGGCTGGGTATGCCCCAGGAGATCGATCCCTATAAATAGTTGTGTTGAATAAAATGAAAAATAAATTAGTTTAAATATATAATAAAAAGAAGAAAAATAAATATATACATTGTTTTGATACTTAGTTGTTTAAGAATAACATAAGCTTTGAAATAATGAAGGATCTTTAACTAGCCAAGAATTTTTTTTTTTTATAACATATTTATTGATATCTACAACTGTATTACAAAAATACATCAAGTAAATGTGATGATAAAATAGAAAAATGTCATGAATTGCATGTAGAGATACTACCCAGTGGCAGCACTCTAAAAATATTTTAAACTAGAAGGTCTCGTGGCCATCTTCTTTTCAGACGCCTCGGAGGATCGTCAGGGATCGAAGAGGAAGCAAGGATTGAAACTAATGGATTGGAGTGGGAATGGAGTTTGTCATGGAAGGAACGGTACCTGGTTCGGGCTAAGTCAGCAACATATGGAATATTAAGGTCTTTATGAATGAGTTTGTTGGTGACAAAATAAGGAGAATTGAGGATTTTCCGAAGGATTTTGGATTGTAAGGATTGGATACGAGAAGAATTCGATGGTTTAGTAGAGCCCCATAGCTCTACTCCGTAGGTCCATATCGGTCTTATGATGGTAATATAGATGAGCCTTTTGTAGTAAAGTGGAAGGTTTGAGCGTTTGTCCAGTAAGTGTTGAAGTAGTCGGAAACGTCGGGCAGTTTCTTGTCGTTTTAGTCTTGTATGAGGATTCCAAGTAAGACGTTTGTCGAGATGGAGTCCTAGGTATCGGATCTGTTCAACAGGGACTAGAGGAGAGTTATTAAAGGATACTCTAGGGCAGGAAGTCATAGGTTTACGACGAAGGGTAAAAGTAATTTGGTGGGATTTGTTGGAATTAATTTTTATCCTCCAATTCTGACACCATACTTCTAGGTCTCGGATGTGGGATTGAAGAATGTGGGAGGCAGTAACTGGATCATTATCTACTGATAGCACACACGTGTCATCAGCATAAGTAGAAAGGAAATTGTTAGGATGGAATGGGATGTCAGCTGTATAGACTGTGTAAAGAATGGGTCCTAGGATGCTGCCTTGAGGAACACCAGCAGACTGAGAAAAAAAGGAAGAATAGGAACCATGGTGATTTACTTTAAAGGATCTATCAGTGAGGTAGGACTGGATAATGAGGTAATATGTAGGGGGGAGAAATTGTCGAAGCTTGTAAAGCAACCCCGGGTGCCAAACTCGATCAAAGGTCTGTTCTACATCGAGAAAGGCTCCCGTGCAGTACAATCCGCGCTCTAATGCAGAGGAGACAACGTCCACCACACGATGGCATTGCTGGATAGTGGAGTGAGATGTTCTGAATCCAAATTGATGGTCTGGAATAATGTGATGGGAATCAAGAATGGGGTATATACGTTTCAGAAGGAGTTTTTCCAGAATTTTACCCATGATACACAAAAGAGACATGGGGCGGTAGGAAGATGGATTTTCAGGTGGTTTTTTGGGTTTCGGAATCATTTTAACTATGGATAATTTCCAGGAGTCGGGAAAATATGTAGTGCGAAGTACAGCATTGTAAACGTAGGTGAGGTATAGGATAGCTTTATGAGGAAGACGTTTTAAGATATAGGAGGTGATTAGGTCATGACCAGGAGCTTTTCGAGAAGGTAATCTGCAAATGATGTTGGATATTTCTGAAGGATGGAATGCTTTAGGTGGGGGGGGGGACATTTGGAGAGGAATAGTTAATTCTGCTTCTATACATTCAAGATGACCAGGATTAAGGATATCTGGGTGTGGAATAAAAGTTTTAAAAAGGTGTTGGCCAAAAACCTGGGCTTTTTCATCGTCTGATCTTGTCCAGCTTTTGGAATCGGTAAGGAGTGGATGATTGCAGTCTTTAAAGTTTAGGATTTTTTTAGTGGTCGTCCATAATGATTTGTCAGTAGTATTTAGGTTTTTAGTTAAATTAAGTAAATTTTGGATTTCTGATTTTAGTTTGTTAGTCAGTTTAGTATAATGAGATTTGTCAGCTGGGTATCTAGTCTTATGCCACCTCGCTCTTGCTCTACGTTTATCCCTATATAAGATGCAAATATGAGGGGGCAAGTTAGTCTGTGGTGAATTAGTAGTTGTTCTGTTCGACGTGTTGTCTTTTATACTGGTCCCTATTGATGTTGTAAGTTTTTCTATAGCTCTGTCAATGTCATTAGTAGTCTTTAGTGGAATTTTCAGGTCTAATTTATTTTCTAAATCGCATCGAAATCTGTCCCAGTTGATTCGTCCTGTTAACAATGTAGGAGGGAAGAGTCTAGGAGCGAAGTTTGAATGTAATAAAAGCAGAACTGGACTATGATCTGTTGAAAGGTCGTCCAAGGACTTTACTATGGTTTGGGAGACGGAAATCTGGGAAGTGACAAATATATCGAGGATATCAGGACTTTTTTGAGGGATGTAGGCCAATATGTAGGGTTCATGGGTGAAAGAATTGCGTAAGAGTTGGAGCTTGAGACATGAGAAAGAATGTTACCACGGGAATTGGATGTTCGACAACCCCATCGTTGGTGTTTAGCGTTGTAGTCGCCTCCAGCTATAAAGCGCGGTCCGAGGGAACGGAATAAGGATTCAAGAAGGTTATATGATAGGGGATTGCCAGGAGGACAGTATACAGCTGAGAAGGTTAAATGGTAAGGACGAGTTGTAATGATTACTGAGGTGGATTGAATGGCGTCAGTTGGAGTAGAAGGAATAAAGGAATGGGGTAAGGATTTGTGGATAAGGATGCAAGAGCCGGCATGGGAAGTGTTGTCTGGATGGTCTGTTCTGTAAATAATGTAGTCTCGTACGTAAAAATGTGATCGTTGAGTAAAGTGAGTTTCAGTCAGAAGTACAATGTCTATGTGATTATCATGTAAGAATATGTAAAGTTCGTCACGATGGTTAAGTAGACCGTTAGCATTCCACAAAACGACAGATAGGGGCTTTAAACTCATCGTGGGGTATTAAAATGAATTTGAGACAGGAATCTGGTGAGTAGGGAGATCAGTGGGCGGATGGTCTCTTGAATTTCAAAAAGGAAGGATGACAGAATGGATGTGATGTCGATAGGATATTGGTTGTTAAGAGAATAAGGATCAGGAGGTTGCGGTGGGTAGCTTATGTTATTATAATTGGTTGCTTGAGGCTGGACACGCTGTGGTGTACGAGGAATTGTTTCGGTTTTTAGGGGTTGAGTTGGGTTCGATGGAGTAGGTAAAGGAGTTGGACTTGGGTGTGAGTGCTGAGGGGGTAATTTAACCCGCAAGGGCAGATGATGGGGAGGAATTCGTGGAGTTTTAGCCTGGAAAAATCTGTTCTGAGGGTTGGATTGGTTAGTCTGTGGCTTGGTTTGGAAAGTCTGAGGCTTGGGTTGGGAGGCTCGAGGCGCCTGAGGTCTAGTTGGTTGTTTCCTGGTTGCTTCTAGGTAGGGATTCATTTCCTGTGGTGGTTGATGCCGAGCTGTTGACGTAGATGGTTTCATTGTGGTGGCTTGAGTTAGGGGCTTATCCAATTCAGGAAACGTTATAGAAGATTCAAACTCAGGAGGCATGATGTTACTCTGTTCCTGCTGTTTAATTGGTGTATTGAGAGTTCGGTTTCGCAGTAGGCTTTTGTAAACTGAGCATCCTCTGTAGCTCGCCGGGTGTCCTTCTCCGCAGAGAGCGCAATTTGCTGGTTCGTCTCTAGGTTTCTGGCAAGTGTTTGATTCGTGTGGACCGGCACATTTGACGCACCTGGCCTGGTGGTGGCAATAAGTCTTTGTATGCCCCAAATTTTGACATTTGGTGCATTGAACGATAGTATTTTTTTGCCTCGGCTCCTCAAATTTGACCGTTGAGTAAACAAGCCTGTTGATATTAAAGATATCTGGATTATTTGTAGATGGCTCTAAATCTACAAAGAATAAAGGTAAGGGATATCTATCTTTGGGGTGTAATACATATGTCACATTTCTTACTGTATGGCCGATTTCTTCTAATTCTTGTTTGATGATATCTGTAGGAGTGGTGGAATGAAGGCCTCGTAGAACAGCTCTGTAGGATTTTTCCTGTTTTAACTGGTAACAGTGAAAATCATAGTTATTTAATGAGAGGTGATTGATTAGGGTTTTGTAGGTTTCCTTGGTTGTGGTGTTGATTTTAACGTCTCCAACTCGAGAAAAACATCGAAAATTGTTAGGTCCAATTAAGTTTGCTATTTCTTTACTAAAATTGATGAAATTTTCAATTTTTGAAACATAGACTGGTGGTGGCTCAGGATCAGTAAAACCTTGAGGCTCCGGAATCGTATTTGGTTTGTTTCGCGTTTTATTTGGATTATCGCTGGCTGAGGAGGTGCTTGGTTTTGAGAGATCTGATGTTATGGCTGCAGAAGATTGGCTGCGAGTAATAAATTGAAATTTGTTTTGAGGTGGTGGCATTTTAGTTTTGGATGATTTATTTATTTTTTTGTTCGGAGAATTGTTAGCGGAATTCGGAGCTGAATGACGATTTCTCTTTTTAAGAGTACGCCGTGTTAAATATTGTGAGTCTGTCTCACTGATTTCTGAAAAAGGTGTCTCTTCCTCAGAGTCGTCGTTTGACGTATGGTCTAAGTCCATATTATAATTATTTCAAAAAATATATATATATAAAAAAATAATAAAATATTAATAATTTAAAAAAAAAATTAAAGAGAAATATTTAACCTTTAAATAATTAGAAAAAAAAATTAAACAATTCTTAAAAATTAAAATATTTACATGAAAATATAAAATAAAAGTAAAAGAACATTTAAGAATGAAAAAAAAAATTATAAAGGAAAAAAAAAGAACTTCTATAGTCTGTATACGAACTGAGGACGGCTGGTACCAGGTAGGTTGCCAGGCTTGGTGATAAGAGCAAAGGATTAAGCGCCTCGTGGCAGCCTTAATGCAGTACCACCACGTAATGAGTCAGTTATTAAACAAAACTCACTCACCTCATGGTTCGATAGTCTTATTCTGTTCAACTGGTTTTATGATCACTTTTCACAAAGTATGACAACTGTTCATCACGTTTTATAATAGTTATTGAGACACAATGGCAGAGCGATTTGAATAGACAACTGCACTGTCGGCCATGACACCTAACTCTAGCCAAGAATTAATGAAAAATAAACTAATTGAACATAAATAAAAATAATATACTACAATAATGAGGAACAAAATCTTCTAATGTCAATATAAAACATTTAAAAAACAAAAAAAAAATACTGTAAGGATTGAAACAAAAGAAGTATTCTAGTCAAAAATTTTGAAAAATCATAAAAAATACTTCTGGAAAAAAATTAAAATATTGAATACAATTTTACTAAAATTATTACATTTTCGAGCAGTGTCATTTTGGGATGCTAGAAAGTACTGGAAGAGAAGGTGTTTAAATGTGGAGAGGGAGGGAGCATGACGGATGTCTGTTGGGAGGGAATTCCAGAGACTAGTAGAACGGGCCAGAAAGGAGCATTCATATTTTTTTGTTCTGTGGGAAGGGATATAAAGGTTGGACTTATGGGATCTTGTTTCTAGTGGATGAATTGAGGGTTTGAACTGCAGGAGATCATAGATATAGGAAGGATGTTGGGAGTTTATGGTTTGGAATAGGAAAGATCCAAGGAAGTATTGCCTACGAGTGTGGGGAAAAAGCTAATTTGATTCGGTATACAGATGGGATACATGAGACTGCTTCGATATGCCATAAATGAATCTTGAAGAGCAGTTCATTATCTGCTCAGACGATCATTCTTGTCATAAGTTTTGAATGACGTGTCGAACCGTTCTTTTTGAACGATCGTGTGAAGGGGCCTTTACACTACCTTTTGAGATACGATACTCATTGAATTAATGTATACTTTATACATATTTCCAAGCGCGAATAGGACACAGGATAATAAACTTTAATAATTCATGTTTTCTTTTTCATCATTTTACTGTTTAAATGTTATTAATTAATTTTAAAAAACACAAAATTTCATACGGAATATGTCAATATGGTCAATTCTAGTATTTTTGTACATTTTTAAAAATACAATTTTGATAAACGAAATGCCAAAAAATGTATGAAATTTAATGATTAATATTTGCCAATCATTAAATTTAATAATCTAATTTAAGTATCAATGTAAGAAGTGAACTAATAGTATTTCTTTTTTCTCTAAAATCTCTTACCGAACAGTAAGCAGTACCCAATCTTATTGATCAACAACTTAAAGTAAGATCAATGATTAAATAGCGTGGATGGTTGGCTTGAAAGGATGAAAAAAAAACGTTGGTGTCCATCGGTTTGTCGTTCCAAATGACAGTCCCTACCCCCTCATCACTATTTTCTTTCCTTCCTGGTGGACTGGAACGACAAAATGAACGATTGTGTTAGTGTGTCTTAAAATTTGTAAGCCTACTTCTGAAAAACAACAACATGACTTTTCCTTAAGGCTCACTTACACGATCGATCATTTTGTTGTACCAGTCCATCAGTGGAAGGAAGGAAAATAGTTTGATGAGCTGAGGAATCCTTGCACCATCGTTATTTTTCATCCATCCAAACCATCTTTCTAGGCTCTTTATTCATTGATTTCACTTTTAATTATTAATTAGTATCATTAGTTAGTGTTTACTGATCAGTAAGTGGTTCTATAGGAAAAAAGTAAATAGAATTAATTCACATCATATATTGATTGTATAATTAGATTTTTACAATTTACTTAATGAAGATGAGAGCAGTGGTTTTATCTATTATCATTAAAAATATTCAGTTTTATGAAATATTAGTTTATTGTGGGTAAATATTTTTTGGTCTGTTTTTTTTCTCTCTGGCACGACAGGCCGTGTAGGCACTTGGCCGCGTGGTTTTTTCTACTGGGAGAATATACTCACGATTCTCGATGAGATTTTACAGGGTAAGGTCATCACTCCATACGCCTATTTTTGTCAGTAGCCACCATTTGGCTGACAGGTCTCACATACCCGGGGGAGAGGCTGTTCTTGAATCCCTATTTAATTATATCCTTATAAGAGCCCTGCCGGGACTGGGATTCGAACTCACAACCTTTAGCATGAGAGACTAGCGCACTAGCCACTCAGCCACGGGCTCCCCAGTCTGTTAATTTTTAAATTTCATACATATTGTTGTGATATATTAAGTTATGATTGGTGGTGGATTTAGGGTAGGGTAGGGATGGTGTTTTAGGGCGATAAATGACGAGATTATTACGCCCGTAAAATTCATGATGATCATAGAAGCTTGTATAATTTCTTTACAGTGCAGAATTTTTAATTACTTCATACTTACTTCTAAGATAATTTATTAATGATGGTCCATTCTATTTTATTTGTTTGTTTAAATTTATTTATTTTATTTTTATTATTATTTTTTTATTTTTTTTTATTTTTTTTATTTTATTTTTTATTATTTTTTTTTATTTATTTTTTTTTTTATATCTTATTGTATAGTTCGATTTCTTTTAGAATCTCTATAACTAAATCGAGAACCTCCTTATTATCCCCTAATAATGATGAGAGTTGCCTAGGCAGGCCTCGAGAAGAAAACGCAGCTGCGTACAGCGGGCAGTCTTCTAAGATGTGCTGCATTGTCAGAGGATTAGAACACCGTTTGCATGTTGTTACCTCCGCTTTATCCATAAGGTATCCATGGGTGAGTCGAGAGTGGCCTATTCGCAATCTGGTGACGACTACTTCTTCTCTTCTACAGCCTCTCACGCAGCTTCTCCAGGGTTTTGTCGTATTCTTAATTCTCCGTAGCTTATTTTGAGGGAACACTGACAGCCAAGAGGTTTCCCACTCGCTGGAGATCTTATCTCTTAACCATTTTTTAATATCGTGCTGTTCAAATAGTTTAATTGGGGGAATATTCAGTTGTGCGGCCTCTTTCGCCGCTTTGTCTGCTGCTTCATTTCCTGGTATACCAATATGGGCTGGCGTCCAAATGAAGGTGACAGTCTTTTCTAATTCTTTTAGTATGAGGAGATAATTTTTAATAGTATTCATAGTACTGTTTGTTGAATATTGGTTTCCCAGGGATTTAAGTGATGATAGGGAATCTGTACAGATATAGATAACACGACTGTTCGAATTAATGGCTGTATATAAAGCTGAACTAATAGCTTGTAGCTCCGCGGTGAATACAGAAGTATAGGGTGGGAGCTTATATTTTTTGATCTTCTGGGCAGAAACGACAGAGCAGCCCACTTTTTCTCCTGTCTTAGAGCCGTCAGTATAAATGATATGACAGTCTGAAGATGTTTCGTTGATCATGGCGAAGAATTCTTTGATCAGCATTTGTCGGGGTAATTTTTCTTTAAGACTTAGAAGTTTTAGGTTTATTGCAGGTGGAGAATAGGTCCAGGGTGGGTTTTCAAACGAGGTGCGGGTAAAATCGACCTCTCGTTTTATTAGCATAATAGTTGCTCTTTGCCTGATTCCTAGAGGTGCTGAAGAACGGGGTTGAGCATAGTAGATTTGGCAGTGTTTCGGTTGGAAGATAAGATGATGAGCTGGGTTGTCGAGTTGCGGTAAGAGTTTCGAAAGATGCGATGAGATGATTTGTTGCCGTCTGAAGATCAAGGGAGGAACACTGGACTCAGCTGATAAGCTCGTTATTGGAGACGTTCGAAAGGCACCAGTCGCCAGGCGGTTTCCAGAATGTAGGATGGAGTCTAGAAGTGATAGATATGTAGATTTGGCTGAAGAGTAAGACTCACAGCCATAATCAAGCTTTGATTGGATTAAGTTCGTATAAACCATCAGCATACTTTTCCTATCGGCTCCCCAGGAAGTTCCTGCTAGAACCTTTAGAAGATCAAGTCTTTTCCTACATACTTCCCTAAGGTACTTTATGTGGCTGATCCAGTTCAACTTTTCGTCTATCAGTAATCCGAGAAACTTAACATCAGTAGAGAACGTAAGGATATTTGCTCCTAAAGTGAGGTCAAGAGCGACTGTAGGGTTACGTTTTCTCGAAAAGCGAATGCATTAGGTTTTGTGTGGGGAAAATTTAAAATTATTCTTCCTTGCCCAAACTTCCAGTGTATTGAGAGTATTCTGGAGGATTCTTTTCATCCACTCTATATTTGTGTATCTTAAGAAGATTGCCACATCGTCTACAAATACTAAGGCTCTTACAGATCAGGGAAATATTTCTGTAATACTATTAATGGCTATAGCGAAAAGAACACAGCTGATAACTCTTCCTTGAGGAAGTCCACATTGCATTACCTTAGGATTAGAAAGGGTATTGCCTATTCTTATTCTTATTGTTCTATTTGAAAGAAAATTTTTAATGAAGGTAGGTAGGTTCCCACCAAATCCCCAGTCGTATAATTGTTTGAGGATTGTGTACTTGTTTACTGAGTCGCACGCTTTCTCTATATCAAAAAATATCCCTATTGCTTCTTGTTTAGTAATGAATGTGTTAAGAATTTCAGCCTCAAGAGTAGCAAGGTGATCAATGGTGGATCTTCCTTTCCTAAAACCACATTGCACTGGGGACAGTAAACTATGCTTTTCTAGAAACCATAGTAGGCGTTTGTTTACCATTTTTTCCATTAGTTTGCACATGCAGCTGCTTAGAAAAATAGGTCTGTAATTGTTGATTTGAGTTTTGTCTTTTCCAGGTTTGGGTATAGGTATAATTATTGATTCTTGCCATGATGCAGGAAACTTGTGTGCTGTCCAGATTTCGTTATAGAGATGTAGGAGGGCACGCTTGCAAGTTAGTGGAAGATTTTTTAACATTAGATTATGAATGTCATCAGGTCCAGGAGTGGTTGGCTTCAGTTCGGCGATGACTTGATCAAGTTCGGTAATCGAGAAAGGAAGGTTATAAATATCATTGGTGTTCAATAGAAAAGTGACATCTGAGGTCGAAGTCGAATCTTCGTGGTTAGTTGGAGCGTCTGAAAAGTATTCTGCAAATGATTCGGCTATTGGTTCTGGGTTTGAGATGATTTGATCATTTATTTTAAGGAAAATTGTAGAACAATCGTGGATTCCTCTAATGGAGTTTATTTTGTTCCATACATTTTTGATGGGAGTGTATGCATTAATCTGTTCTAAATAGGTGAGCCAAGACGTTTTCCTTTTGTGTTTAACGACGTTCCTGGCTTTGGCTTTAAATTTTTTGTATTGTATAAAGTTGGTGGTAGTGGGATATTTTACAAACTTTCGAAGCGCTCTATTTCTGTCCCTAATAACTTGACGGCATTCGTCATCAAACCAAGGGCAATGGTTCACTTTTGTAGATCCTCGAGATTTCGGAATGCTTTCATATGCGGCGTCTATTATGTGTTTCGTGAGCCCTGTCGTAATTGTATCAATATTTTCTGCGTAATTTTGGAATAGAAAGGAAAGTTTTTGTTGAAAAAGGTTCCAGTCAGCTTTTGAATTGATCCACCTAGGATATTTCTGGACTGGAGGGAGTTGACTTGTGAGAGAAATGACCAGAGGGAAATGGTCACTGCCGTGTTGGTCTGGTGCAGTATCCCATATGACTCTATTTAGCATACTAGGTGAACAGAAGGTAATATCTATGGATGATGGCGTTGTGTACTGTGGGCTTATATACGTAGTATTCCCATTATTCAATATGATACTATCTGTAGCATCTATTACGCGTTTTATAGAATTTCCCCTACTATTATTTGAAGGTGAGCCCCATGATTCATGTGCACCATTCAGATCTCCAGTAACAAGGTAAGGGGTAGGAAGATCACCAATCAGTTGAATCAGAGCAGCTTCGTTTATTGCTACGCTTGGAGAAAGGTAAATATTGCATATGGTGAATGAAAAGGTGTGGTGAACTCTAACCGCTAGTGCATGTAATGAGGTATTTATAGCTAATTCTTCAGAAGGATATTGTTTTTGGATTGCAGTGATTATTCCCCAGCTTCCCGGACCTTCAGATACTCTATCTTTTCTGAATACGTTGTACTGTTTTAGAGAAAAACTGTTAATAGGTTTTAGCCTGGTTTCTTGGAGACATATAGCTCAAGGGTTGTATTCTTTCATTATTAATTTTAATTCTTCAAACTGAGTCCTTACTCCATTGCAGTTCCAACTGATTAGATTCATGTTTTTTTATGTATAGAGGTATAGAAAAAATAATACGTGAGATTGAATACAATTATGAGATATTGGTTTGCATAAGAAATTATACAAGCGATGTGTTCAAGCTCATCTTTTAAAATTTTATAGATATATATTTTTTTTTATAAAAGTATTATTTGAACAGCAACACAACTGTGTACCGCTATAATACTCTAAGTATAAACAAGCAGTGGTATTAGCGTCCCCTCCACGCTCGCCTCAGCCGCTTATCGCTTCTTCTCGCCCAGTCTTCGCCCTAGCAAGACGTCATTACAGTGCACTGTGCATTTTATGTTATTTCAAACCATTGATATTGAAGCCAACCCAACCGGGCCCGGCCTCCAATATATCGGCACGCCGACCTTTTCTTACACATAGCAGCGAGGGAGCCACCAGGTGTACAAATCGTACTGTATAGACATTTTTTTATTATATATTAATTTTAGTGTTTAATTTTTTTTCTATAATTTTATTAGTTTAATTAATTTTATCAGTTTTTAAAAGATTTATTTTCCTTTTTTTTGTTAATAATTAGGAGTTTAATTTATGTTATTTTTATTATATTAAAAGTGTATAACAATAATTTTCGCTCTTTTTTTTTTCTTTATTTTAATCACCTTAATTATAAGTAAAATTATAACAAATTTTGAACCAGCATCTATCATAGGGAAGAAGGATAGTGGTAAATATTTTAACACCGCCCCTTCCCCTACATTTTGGTCCTCCGGGCCGGATTTTATTCTTTGCCTATCGAACATTTTGGTCCTCCGGTTCGCGGATTTTATTCTTTGTCTAACGAACATTTTGGTTCTCCAGCTCACAGATTTTTATTCTTCGTTCATCCGATATATTGTTATACACTTTTTTTAATTTTATAATTTTTTTTTTAATGAACGCATTACAAATATTTTGTTTATCATTTATAATAATTTTAAACTCTATTGTAAAGCAGCGGTGCTAGGTTGGTTATAATTATTTCTTCTTTTATTCTGGGTTTAAAATTAAATACTTTTCTTAAATTAAAATGGCCCCTAAGACAGACCCTAGACAGGAACAACGTTTCGATGACCTCGTAGCGGAAATCAACGATCTATTTGATGACTTGAAGGAAACTGAGCAATTAAGTCTTCAGGTAGCAAGTGACCCTAGTCAGATAACACTATTTAAGGCCCGAATCTCGCGGTTTGATGACATTTATGAAAAATTTAGGAAAACGTCTAATGAAGCTATTAGTTTAGGACAGATACTTTCACATGCGAATCAAATAGACTCTTTGAAAGCTCTCAAGAAGGAAGGTCGGGATTTATTCTACAAAGCCCTTGCGGTAGAAATTAAAGAATCCAAATCTGAAATCCAATCGACATCTTTTAATCAATCAGTTACAGAACCATCAATCCGAGCGGTAAAATTGCCATCAATAAACATACCTACGTTTAATGGGGATATAGCTGAATGGATTTCGTACAGGGACACATTTCTTTCATTGATTCATGAAAATGTTGATTTACCCGAAATTCAAAAGTTCCATTATTTGAAATCTTCCTTAAAGGGTCAAGCCGCACAATCAATTTCAGCAATTACTATTTCAGCAGCAGGTTACACCCAAGCATGGGAAACTCTTTGTAAAAGATATGACAATAAACGCCTTCAAGCGTCCAACTACCTTGTCAAAATTTTTAATTTTAAGCCTATTCAAAAGGCGACCTTTAATAGCCTCCAGCAATTTACTGAAACTGTACTAGAAAGTGCAGTTGCTTTTAAATCATTAAATTTGGCCGATCCAGCAGGGTTCATTATCTACACGTATGCATTACGATTACTAGACCATCAAACCCGCGAGCGTTTCGAAGCTGAATGTGCTGGTAGAGCAGATATTCCGGGGTTTGATTTCTTTTCAGAATTTATACACCGGCAATTTTTACAATTGCAAGCCACGAGCCTTGCCCTCAATCCTCGTCAACAAGGCCACACATATACTAAAAACGCCAAACAAGTATTTTTTACTACAAAAGAAGATACACGTAACAGTTGTCCATTATGTCATCAGCGACATAGAATGTATCACTGCAAGCAATTTCTAAAATTAAATCCTGCAGAAAGATTTCAACAAGTCCAATCTCATTCATTGTGTGTAAATTGCTTGGTTTCTTCCCACTCAACTTCAAATTTTACATCTGCCACCTCTTGTCGGTTATGTGGCAAAAGGCATCACTCATTATTACATTTTAACAAGGGCAACAAGGATTTGGGTACATCTCAAGCAACAAAATTTGAAACACCAGCGCCAAAAGATGAAGGTGGTACTCCCGAAACATCAACTTCCAGTAGCACAGTTTTATCCTCAGCCACTATGGGGACCGTAAGTATATTATTAGGAACGGCTACTGCACGAATACAAGATATTCATGGAAATTACCGAACGATCCGTATGATCATCGATAGTGGTGCTCAAAGATCCTTCATCACTAACGAGTGTGCCAAAAAATTAAGTTTACCTCGTGCACCCAATCATCATACTTTGAAGGGGTTTGGTAACAGTACTATTTCAGGAGGAAAATACCAAACCATTTGTTCACTATTACCTAAAAGTAAAGATCATCCACGGCTAACAACAAGTGCGGTAATAGTACCGAGTATTACCGACCGCATGCCTTCAAATGTCGTCCCGATCGAAGTTCAACAATTTTTTACTCGTTTCGATTTAGCGGACACCCATTTTGCAGTACCTGGACCAATAGACTTTCTTTTAGGGGCAGATTTATTTGGACAAATTCTATGTGGAGAACAATTTTCGACACCAGAAGGAATGCCCCACGCCATAAATACAATCTTTGGATGGGTCATCCTCGGGCCCATCAAGGACACAAGATCTGATGACACGGAAATTTCAGCCTTGATGGCAACCAGTGAAGAGTGTGAAGCCTTATGTCTCAGCGATGTTATGCGAAGGTTTTGGGAGGTTGAAGAAGTGGCTTCAATAAAACATCAAAATCCCATCGACATCCAATGTGAACAACAATTTCTTAAAACCCATTCACGTGACTCAACTGGGCGTTACATTGTTCGCTTACCTTTCAAAGATGAAATAGTAGAGTTAGGCGATTCTTATCAAGCCGCTGTACAGCGACTTCATCGATTGGAAGTTAAATTAGTGAGAAATCCCAAGATGAGGATTGAATACTCAGCCGTTTTACGTGTACACTTGAAACTAAATTATATTTCTCCTACCAATAAACGAGGAAACTGCATCCTGCCTCATCATGGAGATTTAAAGGATGGTTCTACAACCAGCTTAAGAATTGTATTTGATGGCTCAGCGAAGACTGCCAAAGGATCATTGAATGACAAACTGCTAGCCGGTCCGAAACTTCAATTGGACATAAGAGATGTTCTTTTAAATTTCCGTCTTTTTCCAGTAGCCCTAATAGCAGATATTCATCAAATGTACCTGCAAATATTGGTACATCCCGATGACCGATCCTTTCAACATTTTTTATATAGATTCGACCTTGACCATTCTGTACAAGAGTTTGAGATCAATCGGGTGACTTTTGGATTATCCTGCTCTCCCTTTTTAGCTCTTCGTGTAATTCAACAACTGGTTCACGACGAAGGAGCCCATCACCCTTTAGCCTGCAGGGCCCTCAGGGAAAATATTTATGTTGACGACATCCTCAGGGTGGGCGGAAGGCTTGCTAATAGTCCTTTGCCTTATTTTGATATACACCCAATAATATTACCAAATAAAGCACATATAGCATCACTGATCATCGATGACATGCACCGAACCTATTTACACGCTGGACCACAGCTGTTGCTCTCCTTGTTGCGACGGCGTTATTGGGTGATTGCTGCACGACGAATCGTCCGGTCACGCATATACCAATGTGTAATTTATCATCGATTCAAATCTAAAAATTTCAGCCCTATTATGTCTAACCTACCATCTACAAGGTTCGCACAAGGGCGCCCGTTTATAAATATCGGGATTGATTTTGCTGGCCCTTTCAACACGAAAGAGACACAAAGAAGAAAGGGACCTCAAGGGAAATCTTATGTGTGTCTATTCGTGTGCCTCAGTTCCAAGGCCGTTCTTATAGAACTGGTGTCGCAGCTTACAACGGACGCCTTTTGGCGGCATTGGACCGAGGGCTTCCTCATAAGATTTTATCTGACCAAGGTAGAAATTTTATCGGAGCCGATCGTTACTTAAAAGATTTATACAAGTGGTGGAAGTCCCAAAAAACCCAAGACAGAGTTGTTCAGCATCATTCTGGTCAGCAGATTAGATGGGAGTTTATACCACCTTATGTCCCACATTTTGGCGGAATTTGGGAGGCCGGGGTAAAATCCTTCAAACATCACCTGAGAAGAGTAATAAAGACACAAGTTCTCTCTATTGAGGAATTCAACACACTCATCATTCGCATCGAAGCAGTGTTAAACTCTCGGCCTTTATACCCAATGTCATCATCTCCTCAAGATTATGATGTACTAACACCAGGCCATTTTTTGATTGGTGCGCCATTGGTGAGCCTTTCCGATGAGTGCAATGACATTCCAACCAATCGATTATCTCGCTGGCAACTCCTCAAGAAATGCCTTAAAGATATTTGGAATAGGTGGCGATACGATTACCTTCATGCACTACAGATGAAAGGCAAGTGGACAAAGAAGACGGAAGACTTGAAACCAGGGCTCCTGGTACTACTGAAGGAACCAGATGTGCAACCCTTATACTGGCCTGTCGGAAGGGTTATCGAAACGTATCCAGGACCAGATGGAGTAGTCAGGGTAGTGCAGATCAAAACTTCTGAAGGCACATACAAGCGCCCAGTTGTAAACTAGCCCCGCTGCTCCCAGAGTTATAGTAAATTTATAGTAAATTCTTCAATATCTCTAAGAAATATTTGTTACTTTGTATTTTTTCTCAATTTTTCCCTTTAAAGTGGGAAAATTTAATATAAATTTTGGTGGGCGGTTATGTTCAAGCTCATCTTTTAAAATTTTATAGATATATATTTTTTTTTATAAAAGTATTATTTGAACAGCAACACAACTGTGTACCGCTATAATACTCTAAGTATAAACAAGCAGTGGTATTAGCGTCCCCTCCACGCTCGCCTCAGCCGCTTATCGCTTCTTCTCGCCCAGTCTTCGCCCTAGCAAGACGTCATTACAGTGCACTGTGCATTTTATGTTATTTCAAACCATTGATATTGAAGCCAACCCAACCGGGCCCGGCCTCCAATATATCGGCACGCCGACCTTTTCTTACACATAGCAGCGAGGGAGCCACCAGGTGTACAAATCGTACTGTATAGACATTTTTTTATTATATATTAATTTTAGTGTTTAATTTTTTTTCTATAATTTTATTAGTTTAATTAATTTTATCAGTTTTTAAAAGATTTATTTTCCTTTTTTTTGTTAATAATTAGGAGTTTAATTTATGTTATTTTTATTATATTAAAAGTGTATAACAATAATTTTCGCTCTTTTTTTTTTCTTTATTTTAATCACCTTAATTATAAGTAAAATTATAACAAATTTTGAACCAGCATCTATCATAGGGAAGAAGGATAGTGGTAAATATTTTAACACCGCCCCTTCCCCTACACGATGCACAGGAAAACTATTATAATATAGAATAGAAATAGAAATTTTATTTTGTCTTTGGGGCTTCCCCATACAAAGAAAAAGATTATAATAATCGGATGAAAAAAAAAAACAGATGCAGAAGAATTAAAAACTGTAAACATCTGTTTAAGGTAATATGAATTTTCGATTTCAGGAGTGGTTGTATAACTGTGATTATTATTTTGATTATTCGTAGAATTGTTGTGATAATAGGGTTTTCTGGAAGATGAGGAGAATTATGAGGCAGGGCTATTACCACCGTCACACGGCCACATACCCTAATGTCGGTTTTAAAACCGCTTCGGTAAATGTGATAGTCTTCGCGATTAAAATTTTTGTTGAGATTGGTTTCTTTATGACACAACGTTATTATTCGGTATATCATGGTGATAAAGACAAGTTCTTCATATTTTCTAATGGTACCATAGCAGTTACAATGTATAATTATAATTTTAAAGTCCATTGGAGAAGTAGAAATTAGATAAATATAACGATATAAAATAGATGAGAAAGTTAAATAAGTGAATTATGTCATTAAAATTAATTGTTAGATATGCGAATTGGTACGAATGGCTGTTTAAGTAGTTTGTACTCTATCTCTGCTGCGTGTTTTGCTTCTAGCTCGTCTGTCTTTCACTAACGTCCACTCGCCCTGACGATCATGGTCATCCGGAATAGGTGACATCAGTAGATGTCGGTTTTCCCGAAGACGTAGACTTCGGTTGTGTGGAAGGGTCCCGGGAGTTAGGTATGGCTTCCGTGGGGTTGGTCAGTCCCCGGTCTCGAGACCGTGAAGTTCGGTGAAGAAGTGGATTAGGAAGAGAAGGTATGGTAGGAGGAAGAGGAGGGAGGGTGGGTATGGTGGTGGGAGCGGTGGAGGGGAGGAGCGTGGTGGGGAAAATGATTGCATCATTCAATTCCCCACAGCCACTAGGTAAGGACTTAGTTAAAGGCCTCTTAGTAATAAAAGAACTCTCGTTTAGTTCTTCAGTTTTTACACTGACACTAACAGTTAATTTATGTTTCACAATATTAGAGAACGATGTTTGGCTTTGAACAGGGTGCAATAATTCGTATTTCTTTTTCGCGGCGGTATAAGGTATTTTTTCACAATCTTGTAATTTTCTAATTTCTTTTTCTTTAATAAAAGTAGGGCAAAGTTTTGAAAAGGAGTCATGTTGGCCTAAACAATTCACGCACTTTACGCTACTAATACATTCTACACCTTCATGTTTATTGTTTCCACAAAGTTTCCACAGTGGTTGCTTGGTACATACTGTTTTTGTATGGCCAAATTTTAGACATATGTAACATTGTATTGGATTGGAAAAGAACTGCCTGACAATAACGTTAAAAAAGCCTATTTTAATTTCATTGGGTATAGTAGGGCTATTAAAAGTAAGTAAATAATTGTGGCCTTCAAGTTTTATATTATTTTTAAAATATGTCATTCTTTTAACATCTTCAACTTTTTGGGTTTTCAATTCGTCTTTAATTTCATCAATAGTGTAATGAGCTAGGTCAGGGCACCATATAACCCCTTTACTTAAATTCAGCCTGCCATGAGGTTCCACCTTAATAGGAAAATTGTTTAAAAAGCTAGTACACTTCAATAATTTTCCCAACTGAGCATCTGACAAAACCTCTATCAAAAGTGTGCCATCTCTCAGTTTTTTAACTAATTTAACTTCCCCGATTAAATTATTTAGGCTCTTATAGATAAAAAACGGCGATACTTTTTTAAAATCCAAAGCATTACCGTCTTCATCCATGTCAGTCCTTCTTATTATCAAAAACCTAATCGAATTTTTAATTGTGTTAACAGAATCTTCTGTTATAGGACCTTTAAATCGTCCCTTTTTCCGTTTAACGGGATGTGATTCAGCCATGTTGTAGGCTGTATCTTATTTTTTTAAAAAATGATAAATTAAAAAAAAAAAATATATATATATACAAAATTAAAATAAATGGACACCTTTTAATTAAATTATATATAAAAATATGAAAGTTTAAGAGAAAGTTCAACTTATCAGACGTTGAGCGCTGAATCCTCAGGAGCTTCTAAGACGCATCCACACTGTACCGGACGTAAACACCAACTCGGTGGTGGATTTAAGTTTTTAGGCCAATAGTGTTATATTTTAAGCCACTTTTGCAATGAGAAAAAGCCACTATCTTCGTTTCCCAGTGGAACTATTCCGTTTTTCACGAACATTAAAAATTATTTATTCTTTAAATATCACCTGTATATCTAAATATCCTGAAATAGCGAAAAATAATGTTATTTATAATATTAAAAATATCTTCTATTGGGTGTTTTTTTTTTTGGATAACAACATAACACTATGTGCTCTATTTATATAAGAAGAAGGATATATTTAAATAAGTAACTCCGAAAAAAAAAATATATATTTTTTATATGATTAAGGTAAAACCAGTTAAAATGTTAGTCTATAAAGCTATGATAATGTATGGAATGATCATTCAAAAAATAAATAAAAATACCAGTATTTTTCGCTACTTCAGGATATTTAGATAGACAGGCGATATTTAAAGAATAAATAATTTTTAATGTTCGTAAAAAACGGAATAGTTCCACTGGTAAAACGAAGATAGTTGTTTTTTTTCCATGCAAGTCTAACATCATAGCTTTTTATATTAACATATAATAATATGAAAAAATGTTTATTAAAAAAATCTTTGTAATTACGTTTTATATAAATATAGCATATAGTATTATGTAGTAGTTATACAAGTTAAAAAAAAAAAAAATATATATATATATATATTATATATATATATAATATATATATACACACACAATAAACCCTCGTTATAACGAACTCCAAGGGACCAAAAAATTCTCTGTTCGTTATTTAAGAATTTGTTATATCTGAAAAATGTACGTACAGATGTGTCTTGGTATAAATTCATGTGGTTAAAAAGAGATATTTTCAATACAGCATTCGCTTTCAGGCACATGCTTATATAGAAACTACAAAAGCAGTTAAAACTATGCATTATGTACATATATCATGTTTCACATTTTACATAATACTTTAAGATTAAAATAAACCATAATTCAAAATACTTCTTCTTCTTTTGCTTCTCCCTGTAGTGCCGTATCAGCGTAAGGGATAATTCAAAATACACAACGTAAAAAGGAAGTTACAATGTCAGAATCACAAGAATTCATATAAAGTTAAAATAATAAAAAAATGTGAATGTAAACTTATCTTACTGATGCTTAAAAAACTTTTAATTTTTGTTTATTGAAGTTTTGGTTTGACTAAGGTTATTAGAACTGTGCCAATGACGTCCAGAGCCTTGACGATCCTCTCTGGAACGGAAGTGGTATTGGCGAACCGCTGCAGGACATAAAGAGCGCTTGTTACCTCGGCTTTAGTTCGTTCGGATTACTGGTTCTTCGTTGGAATCATCTGAGTCAATAGTTTGACATTGGAGGACTACAGAGCTTGATCCTTCTGATACCTCTGTGATCTTCCAAGTTTCGAGATTCTCATCAATACTGACGTACTCGCTAAAGTTGCCTAATGTTTGCTTCACCATGGAACAGGCTTCCTTCCATTCAGACGGGGCCTCCACTAATTGTTCTTCTTGTGTCGATGTACTGTCCGAAAGTGGTGATGTCCAATCCTTTCTAAAAAAGTTTTTGATTGTTTCAGGAGAAATTTTAGACCAGGACAGTGCTATGGCTCGATTTTTTCTTTATTAGCGATACTCGTTGATAGAGTGGATTTTGATATCCCGTATTTTTCCGCAATTTTCGATATTAACTCAATTTTTTTATCCACTTCTTGGAGAATCGTCAACTTTGTATTTAAATCAATGGATTTTCTCTTTGACATAATGTACGGAACGGAAGCGCACTTAAAACGAAAAGCAAGATAGACTTGACCTCGAAGGAACCTCGAATGAAAGCTAGTAATAAAAGGAATACCAACAGAATAACTTGCTTAAACTCTAGAAGCCATAAGCCGTGACAGAATTTGAATCACAGAATTCAGCTGAATAGAGGGGAGAGGTAAGGAGGATTTGAATAGAAGGCGCCGCTCTTTACCTGGAATCAAGACTTATCGTATTTTTTTTCTTCTTCATTTTTTGTAATAACCGAACAAATTCAATTCTGAGGTCCACGCCAGTAGTTCGTTATAAGATAATATTTCGTGATAAGCGAGAGGAAAGCATAGTTTTCTATTCATTTTTCCAGAGACCGTAACGACAGTTCGTTATAAACGGGTGTTCGTTATAACCTTGTTCATTAAAAAGAGGGTTTACTGTATATATATAATATATATATATATATATATATATATATATATATATATATATAATATATATATATATATATATTATATATTAATCTATGCTTGTAAATATAAACATGTGATAAAAGTATAAATAGAGGATTAGAAGGAAGAATAAATCAGTTGTTATCGAGCAAGCGTGAGTGTCATTTCTCCTCCCTATTTTCCTTTTTTTTAATATATTTTTCTCAGCTGAACTTAAGTGGTGCCGAAACCCGGGAACTTTGTTTTAAGTATTTTGAGTGCGAAAAGAAAAGTGTTTAATTTTTTTTTCTTTAAATTTCTTTTCTGCGTTTTACTGTTTTAATTTTTTTTTCTCTCAGTCGTTTTATCTCTGTTAAATTTGAAAACATGGCCCAAGCTTTTTTGAGACCACCAGTTCTCCGGAAGACAGTGTATTACCTCAGGCGGCACAGCAGGTGGTACCCCCAGAGATACCCCCCACTACCGGCGCAGACATTGGCAGGGGCACACGCTACCACTCTGGTGTGGATCAATGTCTAAACGGCGACAGCGCAGGACATAAGAAAAGCCATCTCAGAACTGGAATGATTGATGACGGCGAGGTTGGCGATCTAAACAATTTCCTAAAGGGAGGAGACAGAATAATGGCAAGCATAGAGGCTAAATTAGAGGAAAGGCTGATGGACTCACAGGACGCTGTATTGCTTAGAGCAGCCCTGGTATGCCGAGCAGATTTTAAATCTGATACAGGCTGATGAGGACACGCCATGGGTCGTCATTAAGGACAGGCTGAAGAAGGCATTTGGAGGAGGTAGGTGGCCTCCGGAAGAGGACATATTCCAGATGTTCCGTGATACAAAGAGACCACACCAAACGTGTGGCCAGTATGCTGGGATATTACTGGCTCGCTACAACCGGATAACAGAGAAGTTGAGAGAAGCGCACTGCACAGAAGAGGTGGAAGGCAGGATGGGCTTTCTATTGACTATTTTGAAAGTCCAATTGGCAAGAGAAATGGGTAGGAAAGAGGGCCTTCCCCGAGATAAGACTTTCGTAGAATGCGCTCAGGAGATGGTGGATGGGAGTGCGAGGGAAGAGGAATCCAGGTACGGGGAAGCGGGGAAATGGAGTGGAGAAAGGTGCCCTATAGAAGGACTGAGCCCTACAGAAATAGACTGGAGAATGGGAGGAAGAAGATACCGGAGTCCTACGGTAGAGAGAGAGTTATCTCTAGGGACAGGAGACTAGGAAGGGAGAAGAATGGCTTTCGCAAAGAAGACCGCAAGTGCCACATTGCTCAGCAGTGTCCTTACATGAGTCAGAACCGAAACATAGGCAGAGGAGAGCTCATGGGGGTCAATGCTCAATGGGTGTGGACGAGGATCAGATCAGCATCGGGTTCAGTACATTAATCGGAGACGGAGGATGACAGGAGCGAACCAGAAGACAGCAGAGAAGAGGAGCGAAGGACGACGAGGAGCAGAAGACGTCATGACGAATGAGGTGAGTGTGGGCAGAGGGGCAAGTAGTGAATAATATTAGAGGGTTGTGCGGTAGGTTGCCTATCATAAGGATCGCGGGGGGAGCGTGGTGTTTAGTGGACACAGGTAGCTCCCACACAGTGATGTCAGGGAAAATGATTGAGGTCTTATGTAAAGAAAAGAGGATACCGAAGGTTTGCCAATGTAGACTCATTACTCTGGGCGGCCCGTGTAGGGTGATAGGGGAAATAGAAATCGAACTCGGTCGTTGGGGACTAGAGAAAGAGAAATTAGTGGTTCACGTGGTAGAGAGTATTCCGCGTGAATAGGGAGGGTTAATCGGATGCGATTTATTGGGGAAATTGCTAACCAGGATAAGAAATTAGGGCAGCGAATGGACTATACGGATAGGGAAAAAGTCGTATTGGGGGAAATGGGCGCAGAGGGATGGGTTAGGCCGAGTAGGCGCAATCAATCAGGCGGAGGATTGGGAAAAAACCGTTTTCCGTGAATATAAAGATATTTTCATCCAGGAGGGGGGTATATTGGGAGTCACCGGAATACCAGCCCTCTTTGGGCGGTGAAGAAAAAGAGCATGGGCGACGGGAGACCGGAAAAATATAGGGTTGTTGAGGACTTCCGGAAACTGAATGAAAACACAGTAGACAAGAAATATCCCATACCCCGGTTTGAGGACATCCTGGACTGTCTTAGTGGAGCAACGGTGTTTAGCACTTTAGACCTGAAGGCCGGATAGCATCAAATTCAAATGCACCCTAGAGATAGACATAAGACGGCGTTTTCATTCGAAAGCGGGCATTATGAGTTCACGCGAATGCCGTTCGGTTTGAAAAACGCGCCCATCACATTCCAGCGGCTGATGGAGGAGTTTCTTAGGAGGGTCCATGAGGCGGTCTGCTTGGTTTACATGGACGATCTCTTGATCTTTAGTAGGTCCGAGGAAGAACACATCACTCATCTGCGCAGCGTTTTTGATCGTATCAGGCAATTTGGACTCTAAACTATCGGGGGAAAAGTCGCTGTTGGGTCGGTTGGAAATAAATTTTTTAGGCATAACCCAGGAGGGTGTGAAACCGGATGTGCATAAGGTGGCGGCAATCCGGAACATGGCGATACCACGGGATGTTAAGGGGATTCGACGGTTGTTAGGAACGCTTAATTATTACAGGCGGTTCGAGCGCGGCTACAGGAGGAACCTATCCTGGCATTCCCAGAATTTACCCGGCCTTTTTCAGTTACCACCGACGCGAGTGAGTATGCGCTGGGGGCGGTACTTTCCCAGGACGGACCAGAAGGGGTGCGTCCCGTAGCGTATGCAAGTAGGCGTCTCACTGAGGCAGAGAGCAGATACAGTGCGTTGAAGCGGGAACTCTTGGGGATCGTTTGGGCGGTAGAGCATTTTCGTCCTTACGTGTTTGGGCGGAGGTTTAAGGTACACACGGACCATAGGCCCCTCCAATGGGTCGGTACCCTCAAGGAATCCTCGGCGCGCGTGACCCGGTGGAAGGAGTTCATCAGCCAATATAACATGGAGGTTGTGTATAAACCGGGCCACGATAACGTTGTGGCGGACAGGCTGTCGCGAGCGCTGGTTGTAAACGCGATCGAGGAAGAGGAGAGCGGGCCGTCCGGGGGTGTTCGACAGTTCCTTCGTGAGTGGAAACCTGAGGGTGAAGGAGGGCGCGGTACCCCGGAGTCTGGCAGTGCAGAGGTATCTGATGAGCGTGGGATGGACATGGAGGAGCGAGAGGAGCTCATTAATGACAAGCGGCGACAGATCGTGTGGAAGACTCGAACATCAGGCGTATTAAAGGTGGACTACACGAGATACGGCAAATCCCGCATTACTACCATCTGGTCGAACCCTGGCGTTCGTGATGACCAAATTTGTAGGGCACTTCAGGACGCATCTAAGCCGGGGAAGACTTATTTCCTGTACGTCGGGAACGCGACGATTTGGGAGAAAATCAAGCGGCTCTGGACTCAGGAGCAGATCGGGATTGATCGAACATTCGTGCGTTATAAGCTGTCGGTCTCGAACCCGGAACGGCAACGGGAGGTCACACTGGCGTACCACCAAGGGAAGACCAATCATCTGGGAGAACCCGAGACCCTGCAGGCACTGCGGCATCGGTACTTCTGGTGGGGTATGTGACGTACCATCGCAGACGTTGTCGGGCCTGCGAGGTTTGTTGGGTCACAAAATATGACCGCCATCCGCCGCGGTGTTTACAGGACGTTACGCCCACCTCCGATACGTCATTGTGCGATTTGCAGGTGGAAACGTTTACGTGGCGGGGTCACAAATGGGTTACGGTGTTAGACCTTTTTAGCAAGGTTGCCATGGCTTCTCTCGTGCCGGACCCTTCATCAAAAGCCATTTTAGGGGCCCTCCGTAAATGGTTTCAGTTTTATGGAGTGCCGGATTGGATATCCTCGGACGGGGGTCGGGAGTTTGACAACAGTCAGGTTCGGGAGGCAATGAAAGCACTAGATGTCCGGGGCACCCTAAGAGAGAGGCTGCACAGTACTCTCGGAGACCACCTTCGGGTGTATCAGGTGGATCAAGGATTAGAACCCCATGTCGCAATGCTTCAGAGTCGCCGTGTAGCCAAGGACAATCTTCGCGTTCGCGATCGGATGGAGGATCTTCGCATCGGTTCTATTGTGTATCGGAGGATCGGTTCGAATAGGGGTAAGGAAGTTGCTCGGTATGAGGGTCCGTTTCGGGTGGTGGTTATTCGCGAACATAATGTTGTCACGATTCAGAGTTTAGCGGATCCCGCAAGAGGCGGACGGTGCATATCGAACAGTTGAAACTTCCAGTGCGGGAAGACCCTTCGGTAGTTGATCTAGGTATCCTTTGTTTCTGTTGGCCACTCCCAGCGGAGTAGGTCGTATGTTTTTTATTTTTGTGATTGGATACTTTTGTTTGTTTTTCTTCCGAGTGCTTTTTATTTTTGTTGTTCAGGATCTCAAATGAGTGTTTTTATTTAATTTTTTTTTTTCAGTTTTCGAGTGTTTTTTTTTGTTTTCTGTTTTAGATTTTTTCTAGTGTGTAAGTTTACTATTTTGTAAGGTTTCTAGTTTGTAAGTTCGCAGTAATGTCGAGTATGTGCTTTTGTTTTGTTTTTGTAGTTTTTATTGTTATTTTATGTTTTCCCCTTGTAGAGTTTACGAGGAGTGTTCGTAAACTGGCAGGGGGGAGGTAAGATGAGATGTCTACTACCATATATCTTAATCCTATGCTTGTAAAGATAAACATGTTATAAAAGTACAAATAGAGGATTAGAAGGAAGAATAAATCAGTTGTTATCGAGCAAGCGTGAGTGTCATTTCTCCTCCCTATTCTCCTTTTTTTTTAATATATTTTTCTCAGCTGAACTTAAGTTAGTTTGAGCTGTTCAGGAGAACACAATTTTTTTTTTTTTTTTTCTTCCCCCCTCCATAACTTTCCTCCCAATAGGATTTAGGGGCTAAAAAATTGCGTAAGGTTGTTTCTCATAGGTGTGACTCAATGATATAAATTTGGTTCTAATACTCGCGGTGGCAGATTTCTCATGCTTATTCCGCCTAGGCCCTTTATATTTAAAAAAAATGTATTTAATATTATTTTTTTAATGAGGAAATGACAACTATGGTCCTTTAATTCACCTTATCCAATTAATAGGATTATAAATCACACTTGACTAATCCGTGGGGTGGAATGCATTCGAGGACTGGAACTGTTGTTACCTCACATTAAACACGTTTGAACTTGCAACAGTGTTGCCCTTCCTTAAGTGAAAAAACGTAGATATTAGCTCTGGCATGAACGTGTTAATATGAAATTTTGTATTGTCATAGATGATTATGGCACTGTCACAATAAGCTTCAATAAGTTATTAATACAATTTTTTAATGAGACTTTCTCCATAGTATTAAGTCTTAATTTTAAGTTTAAGAATAATACAGTCTACCTGTACTATATATTTTTTTTTTTAAAGATAATCTTCATTGATGAATAGTCATATGTTCAAAGATTTTGCTCAAGAGTTTATGGTTAACTTATGGTTTTGTGCATCAATCAACAACAAGAGGAAATATTTTTTGTTATTAAAAAATTAGCAAAGAAATTCCGTACACCTACCATTATGTGAATGCTGGAATCAATTTCAAAATGCTGCCATGATAGAGTTATATGTTAGACACATTCATTCTGACCTTGGATTAATTTCTGATCAAGATATAAGTGGAAAATGCAAACACTGCAATTCATTTTCCATCCCTGTAACTATCCTCGAATGGTTCTAATGGCAGTGGCCTTAAGACTTTTTTAAATATGCTATTGGCCTCATGGCAACGGCTTCTTCACTGGTCTTTAATATCACTGATACAGCTGGGAGTGAAGTACTTGGATCTCCTGGCTTTGTTTATCTATTTTTATTATTCTTTAGTTAAAATTACTTGTTTTTCAAAACAGTGAATGAATATGTTAATTCATGCTTACAGGAGCTCAATGTCTTAAAGTGTTTATGCTCTTCTTAATTTATTAACTTTTTCTATTTATTTAATATTATCAATTATTCTTTATTATTACCCATTGTCTTACATTATTTATTTAATTTTTAGGTCCTGTTTGTTCTTATGAAATTCAACCAG
This sequence comes from Piezodorus guildinii, assembly GCA_023052935.1. Classification (NCBI taxonomy): domain Eukaryota; kingdom Metazoa; phylum Arthropoda; class Insecta; order Hemiptera; family Pentatomidae; genus Piezodorus; species Piezodorus guildinii. The sequence goes on along the minus strand of CM041295.1, from coordinate 5,098,608 downwards.
TTTATCCATCCCCTAGTGGTGAAAAACAGCCCGATGATCCTACCCGCTATTTTTTGGAAGCATTACTAGAATTTATGGTCACTCAAGTGAGCACTGTTTATTACTTAGTGTTTTTTCTATTTCTAGTGTGAAATTTTCTTTGGTAATATTTTTTTTGAATTACCACTAAACCTCTAAATTCTAGGTTTCAAGAATTGAATGGCGAGATAAATTCTACAAACAGCATAGGTGTTTCAACTTTTTGTTTGAAAGATTCAAAGAATATTATCTACCTCACATATTTCCTAATTTTTCTAAGAACACCAATTTGTTTAAGCCTTATTTAGGTTAGTAAAATTAATTAATGTTACAACAACCCAAGAGTGAGTGAATTTTACTATCTCTTTATTTTTTAGTGAAGTCAAATTAAATGATATATTTTTTGTACATCTTATATTTTTCTATATTATCTTGCACAAAAAATGAGATATTATGAAAATATTGCTATATCAAACTTTCTTGCTATAGAAATGTGCTTATATGTCTTGAACTGTACCTTTATAAGATTCACATAATATTATCTTCCTCACTTATTTCCAATTTTTTTTTTTTTTTAACATCACTTTGTTTCAGCCCTATTTAGGTCAGTATAATTAATTAATGTTACATCAACCTAAGAGTGACTGAATTTTATTATCCCTTTTTATTTTTCAGTCAAGCTAAATTTATTATATATTCATATTAAATCTGATGGTTTTTTGTTTGTTTAAACTAGTTCAGTGAAGGTAGTATCAAAAGTCTTAAAAATGTGAAGTGAGCATAAGTCAGCAACTCGAAACATGTATTTATTTTCAAAAAATATATTAAAAATAGCCAAAACATACGTAAACCAACAAATAAAAATATTTTCCTCATTTCAAAACTATTTTTAATTTAATTTAAAACAAAAATATACAGGCAAAAAATAATAGTGTCCAGGCTCAAACACACCGCCCACCAAAATTTATCTTATTAAATTTTCAAAATTGTAGTTAATCCACAGGAGGGAATAAGAGATCTAATTTTGAAACCGGTCTTAGGTATTCTCCAGTTGCTGTTCTGACTTTTGCCACTCTAGTTACCTCATCGTCTCCAGGAAACACACCAACGATACGACCCTTGGGCCATTTATTCAATTGCATGTTTGGATCTTTCAACAATACCATGGTACCAGTTTTTACATTAGGTGTATCTGTAGTCCATTTTCCACATTGTTGTAGGCAGTTCTAGTAGTCGTGTCTCCATCGATTCCAGAAATTTTTGATGCTACGTTTCAAGAGTTGCCATCGAGTGAGACGATTAGATGAAACGTCATGAAGGTCTTGATCTGGCAATGGCAGCAATGGTGCACCAATAAGAAAATGTCCTGGTGTCAATAAGTCAAAGTCCTCAAGAGAGGAAGACATTGGATGTAGAGGTCTGGAATTAAGAATAGCTTCGATACGCACTTTTATAGTTGACATTTCCTCGTAAGTTAGACTTTGGTCTTTATGACACGGGTAAGGTGAAACCTGGGCGATTTTACCCCTGCTTCCCAAATATCACCATAATGCGGCGCTGAAGGAGGGATAAAACACCTAAGATGGTCTTACAATATATAATATAATATATATTATATTATATTATATTATAAAACAATATAATATATATTATATTATAAAACAATATAATATATATTATATTATATTATAAAACAATATAATATAACTCTTTTCAGCGTCGATGAGCTCCGATGAAATTGGTCCCATGATCGGACATGATTTTCTGCAGTAAACCGCATCGAGCAATGAAGCGATCTAATCCCGCAAGGAAGGCTTCTGTTGTAAGTTGAGAAATAATCTCCACATGTATTGCCTTTGTACTGAAACAAACAAAGAGAGCTACATATGCTTTCTGAACTGCAGCTTTGCACTTGAGCGATTCTCTTAACAGAAATGGGCCTGCGAAATCTACTCCTACTACGAGGAATGTTCTTCCTTGTTGGAAAGAAGATGGCGGTAAGTCAGCCATGCGATAAGTGTAATTTTTCGCCGACAATTCATGACATCTTAAGCACTGGTGAACTCGTCGGACTAAACGCTAACCTGATAATATCCAAAATTTTCTTCTGAGTAATGACTAAAAATTTGAGGACCTGAATGTAGATATGTTGAATGGTAATAGTCTACAAGCCAATTTACAAAGTGGGATTTACGAGGAAGCAGTATTGGATATTTAGTGTCTTCAGATAGCGGCGCATTCATTTATCCATCACCTGGCTGGGAATAGGATTAGAGGGCATGTTTGAGCTGATTTGGTCAATAATAATATCGCAAGTTTCCATCTCCATCCACCATCTTCAGTTTCAGGTATGTGTGAACATGAAACTCGGTATTTTCCCCCTGAAATTGTTTGGTTTCCAAAACCTACTATTTTATGAGGGTTTCTAAATTTTAAAGCTCTAATTTCTTTACAAGTTGTGAGGTGGTAAATGACCTTTGGGACCCACTATCTATTAGTAACCTCAAAAGATGATACTGTCCAAAATTATCCTTTATTCTTGCTTGAGCTGTTCCAAGTAGAACTTTAAGGTTGCCAGAAGTTGATGACGAAAGAATAGTGGTATTATTTGATAGCGAAGGTTCATTAGAGTTTGTCTAAAGCTGAGGTGACTGGTGGGAAATACGTGGAACAGAAGAATGATTGGCAGTCTCGTTTCTTGGTTCAGAGTAATTTGTTATCCGACTGTTTTGATTATTATGGGTAGGTGTTTCAAAGGTTAAAAAATGGAGCAAGCTATGATGCCGGTGGCTACAATACTTACACGAATGTTTAGATGGACATTTGGCAAGAGAATGACCTAATCCAAAGCAGTTCAAATCTTCATCTGATCGAATCTTTGTTTAGGATGCATTTTTCGAAACAAAGAACAGTCAACAATGCGATGAGAGCTGTTACACATTGGGCAAACAATATTAGAATTTATATTGGACATGAGGACTGGTTTTGGAATTTTCCTGTCATCAGTGTACGACGGAGAACATCTATTAGTGGATGTTAAAGATGTCGATTGCAGCTCCACTATTTGTTGAGTAATAAATTCTGAAAACTCTTGAAAAGTGGGTAATTCGGGCTTCGAACTAAATTTCATCTCGAAACGCTCTCTAGTTTTATAATCCAACAATCGAAGAATGCAAGTGTACAATATAAAACCAAATAGATCTGGGAGTTGCAATTTAAGTAATACCGTCACGCTCTCTAAAACAGTCGATGACAAATTTTCTAGGTCAGCATTGGAAAATTAAAAATATTTACTAGATGATGGGTTGCCTGTATTCTTAGACTATCAAAACGCTTATTAAGGGCCTCCCAAGCTGTGGTATATCCTTGTTGTGATATTTGAATAGCCGATATTGTTTGTGCTGCCGCGCCTTTTAAATTCTTTTAATTTTAGATAATGAAATTTTTGGACTTCACTAAGATCCTCATTTTCATGAATTAGAGAAACAAAAGTGTCTTTAAATGCATGTCATTCCGATATATTTCCTGAAAACGAAGAGATCAATTACGGGAAGTCGCAGATGAAAACTAGTGTCTTGCGCATGCTTATCACGGAGAGATACATCAGTAATGGTGGATTTATTATTAGACCCGGACGAAACATCAAATGATAATGCCTCTTAATTTTTTTTTTTTTATTTTGTCTTTCAAGTCTTTGTACTCTTCAGTAAGTTCCCCCATTACTTTAGATATTTTCCTAATTTCATTATATTTATCACTAAATTTCTCGTAGGTAGAATCTAATCGAGAAAGTTTTGCCCTAAATAATCCCTTTTTACTACGATCGGAACTCCATGCACGCCCTAATGTACATGTTTCTAATATATCATCGGCAAGATCTTTAAATTCCTCAACTAAAAGTTCCAAGTCAAATTCCCCCTTAGTTGATGGTGTTTTAGATGGCATTATAAAGCTGTATTAATAAAAAAAATGGTATTTGAACTAATAATAAAACAGTTGAAACTGAAAAGAAAACAAAAAAAAAAATTTAAGAAAATTAATCTAATATTTCCATAAATAATAATTAAATAAATGGTTAAATTATTTTGGTTAATATATATTTAAACACTAAGAATTAAGTAATAAAAAATCTGGCTACCAGAGGACCAAAGCTGGGATGAGTAACGTTAAAACAAAAAAAAACAAAAAAAAGGATGTGCTAACGTAGACTCGATCCCGTTTCGAATCGAGCTGGTCTTTGAGTACTTAAAATAGAAATAAAATAAAATAGGTAATATTAAATAAAAAATAACATTTAAAATAAATTAAAAAAAATTAGGTTTGTGTCTATACGCCCGAGATGTTACAACAACTTTTTCACTAAAATCGGCTGACCGGAAGTCCTACTTTATTCCATACATTTAGCACCTTTTTACGATTTTCTCAAAAACGGCTCTAACGATTTTGATTAAACTCACTATATCGATGTAAAATTTAATAAGCTTTAATGTCATGTTATTTTCATTCTGATTGAAATAGTCTGACTGGGCTTAAATGCCAATATTTTAAATTTTCTTCCTCTAAACTACCTTTAATTTTGTAATTTGTAAATGCTATGTTTATATATATAGCATTTCCAAGTCAAATTCAACCTTTTCCAAATCAAATTCAACCTTTTCCATTTCATATTCAAACTTTTTTTATTTCAATAAAATAATAAAAAACAAATTAATATAATCATATCTTTTTATGGTGATTTTATCTATACATTATGTTTTTAACCCTCGTGGCTTGTTAACTGTTCCCAGGGGCCCTTTTACTTACCATTACTCACGATTATAATAATAAGTATAACTAATACTTCACTTTTCGATACAAAGGCTGGTAGTATTAGGGGGGGTTCGTTTAATTTTAGTTTTAAAATCGCGGGATAGAATATTGAACTATTTTAGTTATTCAGATTTATTTAATACTAGGCCCTGTAGCTATGTTACCAAGGGTTCGTATTCTGATTATACTGTTAATTTTAATTGCCAGTTTACTCTGAGTAATCCTACAAAGAGGACAGCTCCGCTCCGAAGGATTAGCAGAACGTTTCCAGATAAGAACCTTACTTTATACTTATTTTTACTTTTTATTTTTTACTGCTTGAAAATTTCACTCCACGTATTAGCTCTGTTTGATTATATATTACCTAATTAAACGGAAATTCATTCCGTCCATCTGAATAATTCGAATATTTGGTAGTAAGGTCCCACTATGGGGTCCGATGGTGATGGGGAGGGGGCAAGCCACCTCCTATTATAGCTAATAACAAAATTAATCAAAATAAATCTTTCCTTTTTCATAATATAAAATATTTACATTATTTAATAGGACCATACATAGTGATTGTTGAAAAAAACGACACCAACCCCATTTTTTTTTTCCATGATATGAGATTAGGGAAATTTTTGGCTTAAGTAGTAACACTCATTAATCGAAATTAAATAAAAAAAAAAGGTCAAGGTACACTATAAATTTATAGAAACAGCAGAATCAATTTCAAGGCCCTTGGCATTGAAAACAACTGCCTCCGATGTGCGGGTACTAACCACAGGTCCAAAACTTGTCGCGTCCCATTGGAAAAATTAAAATGTGCGTTTTGTTATAAAATTGGGTATATACAGAAAGTGTGTTTATCTTACTTGATGAACAATAACACAAGCGTCACAACAGTCGTAGTAGACACAGATGAGACCGAGGAAAACTACTTATGGGAAAATGACTTAGTAGGGGTCAACAAAATTTATGGTATTTTTAGTTTTAATTCGAATCTGTCCGCCAAAGACGCCGCGAAATTTTATGCAGCTGTTCGATTGAATCAACAGCATGATCAAAAGTTTGAAGTTGACTCAGGATCTGCATTTACCCTATTGCCAAATCATGACTTTGAAAAAATGAACTTCAAGGGAGAATTAAAAAAGACAAATGTTCGTTTTCGGTCTTACACTCAGTGTGTTTCCCAACCTCTTTGCTATGTTATAGTTCCAATCGAATATGAAGGTCAAACTTCTAATGAATTATTATTCGTGGTTCCTGATCACCTGAGTCCAGTCCTTGGCAGGGTATAGATAAGGCGTCTGCATATTGATTTGAAACGTCTTAACTATACCAAATCCAATGCAATTCTTTTCACGTTAGTCGATTCCGTCCAAATGACACCTCATATATGCAGACATTTTTAAACATAAATGTGGGACGCATTCCTAATTTTAAATGTTCCTTGAAACTGAAGAAGGCTGCAATACCGATTTTCCATTCGTGTTACGTGATGCAGTTGAAAAGGAATTAGATGAATTGATTAGTAACGATATCATCTATCAAATAAATCACTCCGATTGGGGTTCACCTTTAGTTCCGATCCCTAAATCTAACAATAAAGTACGTTTAGCCGTTAATTACTAAGTTGCTGTCAACAAACATCTTGAGGATGTACATTACCCCATTCCACGGGTTAATGAGATATTGAATAACCTTCGAGATGCTTGTTTTTTTTGTACACTCGACCTTTATAAGCCGTACCTTCATGTTGAAGTTAACAAAGAGAGTGAGATGATTCAAGCGATTTCTACATACCGGAGGATTTTCGTATTGAAACATCTAAGTTTTGGAATAAAATCAGCTGCATCAGAATTCCATCGGATTCTAGACCAGATATTATTTGGATTAAAATAAGTAACTGCTTATTTTGATGATATTATCATTAATGGGTCCAATAAAGAAGACTGTGCCGAAAATCTTGTTTGTTGCCTAAACCGTCTTCGCCAGTACGATCTTCACCTAAATAAAGAAAAATGTAAGTTTTTTGATACATCGATTTCATACCTTGGGTACGTTATTGAACAAAATAAGGTGAAGAAGTGTCCAAATATAGGGAAAGCAATAGTACACACTCCACGACCAGGTGATGCCGATGTAAGGGCTTGACGACGTACTATACAAAAATTCATCCCGAACCTATCTTTTCTCACTTTTCCACTGCGCTCTATGCTAAGAAGAAATTAAAAGTTTAAATGGTACAATGCATGTGAAAGTGCTTTTCAAAAATTGAAGGAAGAAATAGCCAGTGACCGAGTCCTCATGCCATTTAATCCAGAATGCCATTACTACTCGCCTGCGATGCTAGTCCGGTATGGATTAGTGCTGTCTTGTCACATAAAGTCGAATATCAGGAAAGACCTATAGCATTTGCTTCCAGGTCAATGACGGTTTCAGAAAGAAATTACATTTAATTGGCCTGCGAAGCGCTAGCGATTGTATATGCGGTGAACGAATTTCACCTCTACATTTTTTTAAAATTTACCTTGATAACGGACAACGGTCCCATAAGTCGAATTTTTCCCCAAGATGCAAAATTGCCTGCACTATCACCATGCATCAACCAAATATCAACTGAGAGGATATCTGCTAAATCAATAGCAGAAGAAACTTGAAAAGATTTGGAATTAGCTAACCTTTATCAAAAGCTAAAAAGGGGGAAATTCAAGATGAGCAATTTTCTCTTCAAGATGGTGTGATTTTCAAAGGCCATAGAGTTGTCGTGCCACCAAATTTGCAGTCTGCCGTTCTTGCTGAACTGCACACAACTCACATTAAAACGTTGAAAATGAAAAACTTGGCCAGAAGGTGCTGTTACTGGAAGAACATTGACCGGGACACTGAAACTTACGTCAAAAGCTGTCAAGCCTGGGAAGATCCTATCTCCAACTTCCAACGTGTCCACGTAGAATATGCCGGACCAAAGGATGGGTATACCATATTTATCCTAATAGATGCAAAGTTGAAATGGCCAGAAGTTCGACTCACAAGGTCAGCACCTACATCGAAATCTACTATCGATATGTTAAAAGATATTTTCAGTGTGCATGGACTTCCAGAGGTGATGGTGTCTGATACCGCTGCGATATTTACAAGTTTGGAATTCAATACATTCTGTGCAAAAAAAATCTTGCTTAAGATTTTACAGCGTGGGAGATCGAGTACTGATTAAAATGTAGGGACAAAGAGGGGGGCAGGAAATATAGACACCTGGAGTGGTTACCAATAAATTTAGAAGACTACATTATAAGGTGGAGCTAAATGATGGGTTTTCTCTGAAAAGTTACATAGACGAGTTGCGAAGCTCGGAGATATTGCGACGTGGTTCTTTTGTAGACTCGCCTGCTCAAGAACAGAGAAGCAGGCTGCCTATTGAGAATACTTCAGGAACTTTCAGCCAGCCTAACTTGGAGATGATTCCTGTGATCCAGACCCTGCCAGTTCAAGACAAACAAGCCATCGCCACCCCAGCACCTGAGCAACCTATGAAGGAACTTCAACCGCCGTCAAGCAGAAGCCAGGAAGAGGTTGTCCAAAGCGTTTTTGTTGACCACCACTTTATTTAAAAGACTATATAATATGATAAATTCTTTTTGTTTAGCTTATTATTCAATTTAGGTCTGTTTTATATTTTTAAAATTTTTCATGCACACTAGAATTTTTATATAGTGTGGGAGATTGTTGTTATATCAAAATCGAAAAAAACATGTGTTAAAGGATATGAGAAGGTTGTTGTGGTTATAAGAAAAAAATTGATTCCATTTAAGAAGTGTATGATAAATTAATTTATGATGACCCAGTCTTTCTTTTCTCAATATTACAAAATTAACCTGAAAGTTAGAAACTGCTTCTATGTTCTTCCAACAGTTCTGCAACATATTTGAACCAAGACATAGTTTCTTTGGAGCAACTCATCGCTAGTACTAACAATGATCCTCTGACCATACCTCTACTATTAACTGAACTGGAAGCAGTATTGAAAGGGAAGAAAGGTACCGCCCCAGGTATCAACAAAATCAACTATACCTGCTACCACCGCTCCTGAAAGACCAGTTAACAAAGACTTTAAACCAAGTATGGTACAAGTCCCAAATGAATGGAGAATAATTCAGATTGTACGATCTCCTAAACCAAGTAAGGATTCTTCTCTTATATCATTTTATAGACCCATAGCTTTAATACCTTTTCTACGACGTTTGTGACGTTTGATTCATATAATGGTTTACCCCAAGTAGACGTGAACTGACTCAAAAACAAAAGCTTGGTAAAGTCCCGAAACGCCAGTACCGCTTCCGCCTGCAGACGATCCATGCACTTACGGATGTCATGCTCCAGCACCAGCGTCACAACGTGCTTAGCTTCTTTTTTCAACAAATTTTTAATATTGGCCAGGTATTCTGCCATATCGGGCACGAACCGCCGATAATAATTGAGCGTTCCGAGTAGGCAACGGATCACTTTGACATCCCGGGCAATTCTCATACATCGAATCGCTTCCATTTTCATAGCTGGATATCCCCATTGGAAATCGTATGACCGAGGAAGTTGATTTGCGCCTGCCCGAGTATCAACTTTTCTCAGGACAATTTTGCAGAACTGACTCAACTGGTTCTAATGTTATTAATTTGGTTTGTCTTATAGTCGGTTGATGGAATGAGGAGCACTCTGGCAAGGCAAGTAATATTTGATGTATTATATTCCAAAAAAAAAACTGGGTCTCAGCCACTAGATTTTATTCTATCGTACTTATTATATACAGTATAATCGGTATGAGTTTCATTATTTTTCACTCAGTCCTTTATGAGATAAGTTACTATAGATATTACTAAGCTGGAAAATAATAATTCTTTGAAAATTTATATTGAAAGAAGGATATAGCTTACACGATTAAAATTGCTAGAAGTAGTGCAATGATAAGGCTATATAAGGAAAAATAATTAAGCGTGAAAACCATTTCTAACCTCCCTTGTCTTAGGTCCTTTGCCAAAGGTTTCATTTGATGTAATTTTTCGTGATTTTTTAAACCATTTTCTTGGCTACTTAGGTAATGTGTTGAAAGGACCAAAATTGTTTAAAATACTCTCATCATTCTAGTTTTTGTTTGGTTCTTAAATATGCAAAATTACCGGAGTTGATATTTTTTTAAAGAAAGCGTTATGTTATCAGTTAAGAGAGTTTTATAATTCCGGAACCAGCTTAGTCTCAAAGACCAAGTTTATATCACTTAAACACATCGTATAGATAGTGTAGCGGAGTGGGTACTCTAACCTTCTGTTAATCCTACCACTCGCAGGCATAAATCGCGTTAGCCACTTGGTCACATAATTTATCTAATTCATATTTTTGGTTGTGAATATTTTTGATATGTTCATTAAATTTATATGTACAATATATATTTTATAAAATGTGTACCAGGTAGCTAACCAAAAAGTAACCTTCCTATAAATAAAACATCTGTTTTTAAGGTTGTTGAAAAAGCTTGTCTGAAGATAATAAAATGTGCTTTTTGGTTATAAAAGTTTAAATTTATAAGTAAGAATTAGTTTTGACGAAACACGTTAAATTGGTGACCCCGGCGTGATCCGAGAGCTGTGAGTACATAGTTTTAATAAGCATTTTTACAAAAATGGCGCCGAACGATGTGTTTAATCTTCTCATGCTAGACGACGAAGAGATCGTAACTCCGCCGGTAATTTCACAACCCGTAGAAATGGTATCAACGGCTTGTGTCAAAGCACAGCTACCGGAATTTTTTAAAGCAGATACGGAAGTTTTCTTTTCTTTGTACAAATGGAAACAGTTTTCTCGCTATATAGTATTAGAAGTAGCCTAAAAAAAACTCAATACACTATAGCCCAGTTAGACCGGGAAGACATGAGAGAGGTTGTAGACCTGGCTAAAACACCACCAGCTGAAAATCCTTACGAAATTCTCAAGGAAAGAATAACTCGGTGTTTTGGGGAATCCAATGATAGACGAATTCGTCGCCTTCTGGACGAACAGCAGCTCGGTGACCGAAAACCTTCGCGTTTCCTTAGAGACCTTCAACAGCTTAGTAGTTCATTGCTTCCCGAGGATCTCATGAAAGTTATTTGGTTACGGGGACTCCCTAATAAGATGCAGTTAGCCCTGGCTACAAGCTACGAGCAGAACTTAAAAAATCTTTGTATTATAGCGGATAGGATCGCCGAATTTAGCGAAGGTCAAGACCGCAAAGTTGCCGCAATAAAGCTACTCCACCCCTCTGAATTTGAAACCCGATTGCTCCCTACTCTTGAGAGGTTGACTGAGAGGGTAACAGCTTTAGAAGCTCGTGAGTCGGGCACAGGGAAATCGCTGCGACGTCGACCGAAGAATCGGAGTGTTTGTTTCTACCATGCTAGATTCGGAGGACGGGTGAACAATTGTATAAAGCCGTGTACTTGGAATGGTGATTCCAAAGCTTCGGAAAACTAGAACTAGCAGTAGCTGAGGCGGAATCTACTGCTAGACGCGTTAACCGCCGACTTTTGTTTACGACTGACAGTCCCGTACCCGGTACTTGGTGTACAAAGGAGCTGCAATATCGGTATTCCCGGTGAAGAAACCTCTGAAGGCCAAACCGGGCGAATTCCTTCTGTATGCAGCAAACGGAACACCTATGGGGTACCTATGGGGAACGCCTTATCGAAGTGGACTTGGGCCTCAGACGGAAGATGACCTGGCGTTTTATCCTGGCAGAGGTTTGGCAACCAATCATCGGCGCTGATTTACTCTTTCACTACCAGCTTATGGTAGATCTGGCTGGTTGTACAACTGATCAGGGGCGTCAATTCGAATCGGATTTATTCCGTGAGTTATCGAAGACCTTAGGATTCCAACGCTGCCGAACTACAGCATACCACCCACAGTCCAATGGTTGCGTCGAGAGATGGCATCGTACTTTAAAGACAGCCCTAACGGCGCAGTTCAACAGCAATGACTGGACCAGCCTGCTGTTCGGACTTCGCTCGGCAATACGGGATGGCAACGTCACAAGTGCCGCAGAGATGACTTCGGCTTCCTGGTGATGAATGTTTAGAAGACTCTAGGCAACGGGAAAGCGCTGGAGAGTTTGTTCGACAACTACGGGAGCAATTAGTGAGTCTCAGGCCGGCTGCCTATCGGACGCCCACTAGAAAACCCTTTGTTCACCCGGACCTCTTAACGTGTTCCCATGTCTTTTTGAGGGACGATATGGTACAAAGACCAATCATCACACCTTATACGGGCCCCTGCAAAGTTTTAAAAAGAGATAAGAAGACGTTTGTTCTTCAACTGCTTAGTGGTTCCAAAACTGTCACCATAGACCGATTGAAGCCAGCATTCCTCCTACAGAATCAAGATTCAAGTTGTGCTCAGCCAGACCCTCAGAATGTTTCAACGGAACACAATGACTCCGCCGAGCCTGATCGCCAAGTTCATGACCCCAGGATGACTCGTAGTGGAAGAATAGTGAGACCACCGAGCCGATTCCTCGACGCAGTCATTGGAGGGAGGTGATGTAGCGGAGAGGGTACTCTAACCTTCAGTTAATCCTACCACTCGCAGGCATAAATCGCGTTAGCCACTTGGTCACATAATTTGTCCAATTCATATTTTTGGTTGTGAATATTTTTGATATGTTCATTAAATTTATTTGTATATATTTTATAAAATGTGTGCCAGGTGGCTAACCAAAAAGTAACCTTCCTGTAAATAAAACACGTTAAAATAGGTAATCTGTATTAGTTTCAAAAATGTTCACTCAGTCCCTTTTGAGATATTTTCGTGTAAACATCGCGAAAAATGAATTTTTTTCAATTTTGAAAATTCATATATAAAAAAGGACTATGTTCTCATGATCGAAATTTTTACAGCAAGTATAGTAAGTAGCTATGACTAAGCTATATAAGAAAAAAATATTAAAAGTTGGTCTCTTTTCCTTTAAATACTTTTCTCTCGTTAAAAACCTCGTTTTTTTTTTTTTTTTATTAATTTTCAAAAATTTTTTAAACAACTTTCTTTAGTATTTAGGCAATGAGTTGTAAGAACAAACAATATAATGAATGTCCCTACCTTATTGTTAGTTTTTGTTTTGATTTGATATATAAAAAATTATAGGAATTAGAAAGATTTTCCTATCACATTTTTTCGCCCGTGAAGCTGACTTAAAACAGCTGCAACACTAAAAGTATTGGCCCGAAAAAAATTGTATTTATGGTTTTATACTTTCACTTATACTTAAAGGATAGAGAATAACTGTTAAAAAAATCACGAAAATCAAAAATGTCAAGCGCAAAATTAATGAAAATTGGACGATTTCAAATGGATTGACCCATATGTAAAATTTTTAGTGTTTTGGGTTTAGTATTTAACATATATTATTAAAACACTTAATTTCCATAATTGTTACTTATTTACTACTCTATAAATTAATTTTTGCTCTAGTAGTGCTAGTAATATTTTAAATGTTTCTATTACCATAAATAATTTGTTATTATATTCAATAGTATTAAAGTAGAAATAGTTAATTACTACAATCATTTAAATGAATTTGTTTTTCATCGCTCTCTGTTACCTTACTGACTTTGTTTATTATATCCTAATTTTTTTAAAAGCATTAGCTTTCTAAAAGGATGTGAGACATTCATATTACTACTCTTATCGGTTCTAAGAGATCCCTTAATTTTCTTTCTAAAGATTTATTCTAAACCAAGGAAAATATTTCTTCTTAAGTTAATTATCAAATAGTTTCATAATTTGTATTTATCAAGTTGTTTTAACTACTAAAAATGAGATATGTAGACTAGAGAGATATGAGACTATTTTAATGAGGATTTTGAGGAGGTGAGGGCGAAATGACTACAGCCTGGCACTATGGGTTCAAATGGTTCTTTTATTGTTCTGAAGGTTTAAGAAAGTTGAATAAAATGAGGAATAACAGAATATAAAAAAGAAGAAAGCAATATGAGGAGCACACACTAATCAAGATAGATCAAAACCACAGCTGGTGAGAGGTTGCAATGGATTTGCCACTGTAAAATAAAATAATCTTTCTACTATCATAAAACACAGAAAATAAAATAATAAATAAAAATGACCGTCAATTAAATATAAAGAAAACTAAAATATAAACATGTTTGAGGCAGTGACAAATCCATTTCACATAACCTCTTTGCTCCCACCAGCTGTGTGTTATAACCTCACTCCCTCACACACATCAGGCCCATCACAAGGATAAGACCTACCTGATATTACAGGCATTGACATTACAGGTTTTATAAAAATTGTTGGAATCGTTTTCAAGAAAACTGTGAAATAGATGGTATAAAGTAATATTTCTATCAGTTGCATTTATCATTGCAATATTTTCTCTTTCTAAATATTTCTATTATAACTTACTAAAAGTAAAAATGTGCTAAAGAACTTTTATGAAATATTTGAAAATTTAATCATTTGTTAGGTAAATAAATATTGGGTTGTAAAATAAGTTTGTAGTATTTTTTATTGGTAATTTCAATTAAAACTTCAGATTATTGTAAATATTTTTAATCAATTATATATGATGAAATCCCGTGTTGTAGAGTGAGGGTTGTCTGTGACGATTGCTTGAATTTGGTCATCATCAACTGTTGAAGGATGATCCGAGCGCTTTGTGCCTTTCATGTTAACACTTCCACTTCTGAACAGGGCAAACCACTTACGGATGTTAATTTCTCCTTAGGCATCATCACCATACACACTGCAAATTTTGTTAACTTGTGCAGCGGATTTTCCTTCTCGGAAATAAAAAATCATTTAATGACGAAAATGAATTTTTCTTTTCCATTTTGAGCAAACAAAATACCACTTAAAGACAAGGTATGTTGGTTGAAACTGATGTATAAAAGCCCCATAACTAATCCTATGCAAATATTATTTACCAAGTAAACATGATTTTATAAACACAGAAAGGATTAAATTGAAATATTAAAAAATACTAGGAACTTATTTTACAACCCAATAGTCAAATCTTGATAAAATTAATTATTAAGTTATTTTTTAATTATTAATATGTTAAAAAAAAAAAAAACTACTTAGACAACCTGTGAATGGTCTTGTTTCAGTACATATAGAGATTCCTACTGTTTCTCTATATGTACTGTAAGGAGGTGAGTAGGCCTTGATCACGCTCATCCACCGGTTTTTTTCCCCTAAATTTGGATAACCACTTTGTAGAGACTGGGTGTATACCAGGAGTCTCCTTACCCCAGGGTCACTCCACAGCTGAAATATCAGAATAAATAATTCTGCCTCAGCTAGTTTTCCCCAGATAACTCTATCCACACCCCCTTTTTTTCCTGTGATTAACAAATAGTTGACCATAAATGTAATCAAGAAGCAGTATCTTCAGACACAGAATAAGGTAATATATTGCTAAATTGTAGTCTTTTATTAGGACTAAGCATGATAAATATTGTCATTAAATGAATCTACAAAAAATCATACAAAATAAAACCATAAATAAAGTAAAATCTCATAATTAATGTGAAACACTATTAAATTGAGCACATTCTTTATGGAGACTTCATTAGAAATTATATAATAATATAGGAAGCTGTCACTCTCCATTCGGTTTTATAAATTGAATTGCTGTATAATAATTTTTCTAAATTATTGAACTTCCCAATTATATATAATACATCTATATTACTACATTTAAGTGTATTATTTATCTATATTTTTCAACCATATAGTTAAAAGGGGTTCATTCACAGCCTCTCCATTTTATTGTTTTATAGTTTCTACATTTCTTATTACTTCCTATAGTATGATACAGTTAATTAGTTTAAATGGTATTAATTAATGAAGGTATATTAGAGGAAGACATTTTGAAAATTTGGGTTTTGAGCCCTGTCAGACTATTTTTGCAATGTGGATAAAACCTATGTGATATTAAAGAGCATGCCTTTGAAATACTAGGGAATAATAATGCTTCTGGATATGATGGTCTTTCAGGAGAACTCATCAAGCATGGTGGATCTGAACTGGTGAAAGGCCTAAAAGATCTTTTGATGGATTTATGGACAGAAGAATTAATGCCACAACCCTGTAAAAAAAACTTTCATTTCTCCAATGCATGAAAAAGGAGATCAGCTGAAATGTAAAAACTACCATCTCTCTCCTTCCAGTGGCCTATTAGATATTATCCCAAATAGTATATGAACAACACCTTCCCTATGCTAAGAGAGCTATCCGATCTTACCAGATTGGGTTTAGAAAGGGCAAGTCTACGAGGCACTGGGTACTAACTCTCTGCCAAATTCATGAAAACCCCCAGAAAATTTAACATAATTACCCATCTCCTGTTTATACACTTTAAAAGTGCCTATAATAGTGTTGACAGGGGCAAATTATATACTGCTATGGAGGAGCTAAATATTCTAGACGAGCACATTCGAATGTGTGAGATAACAATGGATGGAGTTGAGTGCATGGTTAGGGTACAGGCTGGTCTTAGTGAACCATGTGTTTCCAGTAAGGGTCTGAGGCAGGGTGATGCCTGCATGCCTTCTGTTTAATCTGGATCTTGAAAAAGCTGTAAGGGACTCAAGCTTCCAATATCTTCAATAGTTCTGTCCAGCTCCTAGGCTATTCCGATGATCTGGAGCTGGCTGCAGAGAGGTTTGGGTCTGGTTATTAATATTACCAAAATACATGGTAATGGGACAGGAAGTGATTCCAGGAGATTCTGTAAGAATTGACATACTTGCCTTTGAACGTGTCAACGAGTTCATGTATCTTGGCTGTAATGTGAGCACCTTGAATGAAATGTTGGCTGAGATCAAGACAAGAATTAAGAAATCCAATCGCTGCTACTATGGACTAAGATGCCTTCTCGAGAGCAAGATAATCAATATGTCAAATGAAATGGTTATTTATAAAACCCTCTACAGCCAGATTTAACACTTGGTTCAGATTCTTGGACTATCTTCAAATCAGCTGGACAGGCACTCTTGATTCATGAGGGAACAATTGTTTTATCCATTTTGGGGGTCTGCATAGGCCAGGTATGGAGACATAGATTGAACCAAGAGCTGTATGAGGTGCTTATAGTACTGAATGTTGCTCATTTCATCCGTGTGGGAAGGTTAAGATATAGGCCTATGAAGGGTCATATAGCTGTACGTACGGACTTATCAAGGAAGACCATGGAAAAATCAGTGCATGGGACAAGAAGACCAAAACTATTTTGGAGTGATGGGGTGGCTAAAGATGCTAGGGCCTTTCTTGCCATTCCGAATTGGATAGTTGTTGCACAGGATCGGGGGAACTGGCGGAGGCTTATCCAGGAGGCCCTGACCTAGAAATGGGTTTTGTGCCATGGAAGAAGATATTAAAGAGTGTTTAATGATACCTTGATGTAACCAGGTGAAAATCACACATTTTCTAATTATTCACATACAATTATTTTATTTCAGAATAACAAAAATAATAATAGAGTAAGCATTATAATTATCTTGATTGAGGATGTATATTCAACTGTTGAAATTTTCATAGGCAGAAATAATCGGGAGTCAGTCTAAAGATATTTTTTAGTCAGTTCTAAAAATTTTCAACTCCTGAGAGTTAATGCTTGTCATTGCTCACATGTGCCCTGATGATGGCTCACAAGTTGGAGCTGAAACGTTCGGCAAAATTAAAATATTTTTAGACTGACTCCCGATTATTTATCATAGACAGAGATTTAGCCCTGGTTTAACTAATAACAAAAAAAAATCTTCAAATACTATACACTTGAAATTTATGAATGAGCTTAATCCCTATTTGTATATTTAAATATCAATAAAAATATTTTTTCTTCATCTTCTTTTACTGCCTCTTGTGTGTCATTTAGCCTAGAGGGGCCTTAATCGATTGGAGCCATTCTTCTCAGTTTTGAGATGTCCTTTTCATTTGAGCCTACATTTTCCCTCTTTTGGTTCCTATTCTTTGGATATAATCGTCCATAGAGGATTCTCGGGTGACCACGGTGCCTTCTTCTTAGCATGTGGGCTTCCATAACCTTTATGTGGTACCCTATCTTGTCCACCTGACAAACATGGCTGAACCACTTAAGCTGTCTTTTTTCAATGGAGGTCTTCATTTTGGCCATCTGCAGCTGCTCCCTTATCTTAGTATTCCGCACATGGTCCCTCTTTGTTTTGCATAACTTACAGAAAATATTTTTGTAAATTAAAAATGTAATATAATAAAGCTCTTATAAAAGTAATTAATTTTGTTTTTTTAAAACAATTTATTTATGGTTTTATGTTATACATTTCATATCATTATAGTATATTTTTTATTACAGTGTATGTTTTAAAATTTCCTGGTTGTCCTTTCTCCATTCACAGCCATTTATTTCAAAAGTCGGAATTTCCTACCTACTGTTCTTCAAGAGAACCTACGTTTCAGAATCATACAAGTTTATTGGGCATATGAGGGTTTTAAAAAGGCTAAGATTTGTTAGTATGGAGTGATAGTTGCTGGTGAGGTGTCTGCAAAACCCAAAGTAACACTGATTCACCAAGATTATACTATTGTTGATCTGTTCTTGATTATGCTGCTTGACAATTGAAGCCTGATATGTCAACTTTGCCATTTTTTTAAACTTATAAAAACCAATTGTCACTATTTCTCGTTGCATAAGCACTACCCCCCCAGACAACATGTATTTAATTTTGGTTCTATTTACTTCTAGTCACATTCGCTTTGCTAGTTCAGCCAAGGATAGAAATGTTTCAGTTACTGTTGTTAGTGATTGACCCTCAATATCTATGCTGTCATGATATACCATAAGCTCTGAGAGGTGGTTGATATTATTCCCCTTGTTTGAAGGTCTGAGTCCCATATAACGTTTTTCAAGTCCATATTGAAAATAAGTCAATCTGTTTCCTTGTCAAATTTCTTTTCCAGTGCTAAATTCTTGAGGCATATTATATTGCTATTGATTCATACTAAGTACTGCAGGTTCTTTATAGTTAGCTTGGTGAGTCTAACGAGCTTGGCAGGTATTCCAAAATACTCTAATGCTTTATACAGCTGTTCTCTATTAATGCTGTCATAATTTGACTTAAAATCTATGGTCATGGGTCTTGATATTATATTCATTTCATCTCTTATACATGAACATCATGCAGAGGCTGAAGATCTAGTAAATTACCTTTTTTTCCTTTCTAAAACCTCTTTTGTATTGACCTTGATTTCTGTCTGTACACATAGGGTAATTGTTGAAATAGGATATTTGAGAAAAACTTGTATGAGGATGGTAGCGATGAAATATATCTATAATTGCTACAAATCATCCTTTTTGTGAGTCTGAATAACAACAGTTTTATTCCAGGTCAATGGAAGCTTCTCTTTTATCAAGATGGTAGATATTTATATATATTAGAGGACTTTGATGAGTTCACTGCCTCCATATTTGAGTTAGTTATTCCACTGGAAATCCATCTGCACCCACTACTTTATGTTTTTTGAATTGTTGATGGCTTCCTTTATTTCTTCTTTATTCCAGGTTTTAGGTTATCATCTGGGGTGACTCAGATTTTGTTTTTCCTAAACTTCAGTAGGTGTATGAATATTTAGCAGACTGTAATTATATAATCTTCCTTGGAGCTAGAGTTAACAGATGCTTAAAATCTGACTAAAAATCTAGCTATTGTTATCTTTCCCTAAACGTGAATCCTATTCCATGTTCATGACATCTTTCACTATAGCTTTAGTAGTCTTTTTTATTTATTTTTTTTTTTCTAGAAAGCATTGACCAGTCCAGCAAATTTCATGAATGGCAACTACGTCTATTTTATATCTGTTGAGTTGGTCTAGGATCTGTACTTCCTAGATATTCTTCCACATGTTCTCCATATTTTTTTTTGGTGTCTACCTTTTTCGTTTGATTTTTACTTTTGTGTAATGATTTTTATCACTTTATTATTATCGTTATATGATGTATTTGGTTTACCACCTTACCTTCTGGAAATATCCATGTTTCTAAGTAGATAGGCATGTTTAAACTAGGTACAAAGGTAATACTGCTATTTTCATGCTCGTAAATCTATCTGTATCCATTGTCATTTGAAGTTTGGCTACACCCATTTTTTCATACCGGCCCTACGGTATTCTCTCTCAAAAATTTTCCATTGAGGTCCACCAAGATAATTTTGATATCATATTTCGCAATCTTGACGTAAGTTCTTTCTCGCTATTCTTAAAACTCATCTTTCTCTTTATCTCCTCTTTCTTGCTTCACTCATCAGGAGTATATTGAAAATTTTCCTTCACTAAGACTTCTAAAATGTTTAAGCATATTCATATTCTTTTATTTATTGTCTCATAATTTACTATGAGTTTTGGTTAATTTTCACTGTGAAACCTATCTCTAAAACATTCATAGGATGACCACTTTGGTGAGGGAATATTTATTTAAATCAACCACAGTAAGCTCCTTCCTCCAACTAATCTCCTGTATGACTATATCATCTATCCCTAATTTTTTTTTTCCAATCTTCATAAACTACTTAGTTTTTTTTCATATTATGAAACAGATCTTAATATTTCATGACAATATTCATTCATATATTTCTCTATTCATACATTTACCTTTTATATTCATTATTTTTAGTTTTCAGCCCTGATGAAGACCTACAATGTGGGTAATAATATTGGTTTCACTATAGGTTCAGTTTACGTATTTTTGAAAATCATTTGTTAACCTCCGTCCAAACTGTCTTATTCTTGATTGCATACACATATGGTCAATTCAATAAAATATTATATGTAAAAAAAATGAAATAGCTTATAATCTAAAAATGTTTGAAAAAAATGCATGCATAAAATATAGGAAATGAAACAATATATTCTTACTTATATATAGCATTTCCAAGTCAAATTCAACCTTTTCCAAGTCAAATTCAACCTTTTCCAAGTCAAATTCAACCTTTTCCAAGTCAAATTCAACCTTTTCCAAGTCAAATTCAACCTTTTCCTAGTCAAATTCAACCTTTTCCATTTCAAATTCAACCTTTTTCGATTTCAATAAAATAATAAAAATCAAATTAACATGATTTTATGTTTTAATGGTTATTTTAATTACACCTTGTGTTTTTAACCCTTGTGGCTTGTTAAATGTTCCCAGGGGCCTTTCTACATATAATTAGTCACGAATATAATAATAAGTATAACCGATACTTTAATTTTAAGACATTTGCGATACAAGTTCTGGTAGTCGGATTAGCGGGATTCGTTTTATTTTAGTTTTATAATCGCGGACGAAAATATTATCAATAGAGGTTTATTTTAACTTTTTCGTATTTATTGGATAGTAGGCTCAGCAGATGCGTTCCCAAAGGTTCGTTACCGATTACACTATTAATTTTAATCGCGCTCGCTCTAATATGGCTTTATTATAACTGTTTCGTATTTATTAGATACAAGGCTTAGTAGCTGCGTTCCCAAAGGTTCGTTACCGATTACACTATTAATTTTAATCGCGCTCGCTCTAATATGGCTTTATTTTAACTTTTTCGTATTTATTGGATATTAGGCTCAGTAGATGCGTTCCCAAAGGTTCGTTACCGATTACACTATTAATTTTAATCGCGCTCGCTCTAATATGGCTTTATTTTAACTTTTTCGTATTTATTGGATATTAGGCTCAGTAGATGCGTTCCCAAAGGTTCGTTACCGATTACACTATTAATTTTAATCGCGCTCGCTCTAATATGGCTTTATTATAACTTTTTCGTATTTATTAGATACAAGGCTTAGTAGCTGCGTTCCCAAAGGTTCGTTACCGATTACACTATTAATTTTAATCGCGCTCGCTCTAATATGGCTTTATTATAACTTTTTCGTATTTATTAGATACAAGGCTTAGTAGCTGCGTTCCCAAAGGTTCGTTACCGATTACACTATTAATTTTAATCGCGCTTGCTCTAATATGGCTTTATTATAACTTTTTCGTATTTATTAGATACAAGGCTTAGTAGCTGCGTTCCCAAAGGTTCGTTACCGATGACACTATTAATTATAATCGCGCTCCCTCAAATATCGGTTTATTATAACTTTTTCGTATTTATTGGATACTATGCTCAGTAGCTGCGTTCCCAAAGGTTCGTTACCGATTACACTATTAATTTTAATCGCGCTCGCTCAAATATGGGTTTATTATTACTTTTTCGTATTTATTGGATACTAGGCACAGTAGCTGCGTTACGGGGGGTTCTTTCCCGACCAGTCTATTAATTATTCGTGCGCTCACTCAAATATGGGTTTATTATAACTTTTTCGTATTTATTGGATACTAGGCTCAGTTGCTGCGTTACGGGGGGTTCTTTCCCGACCATTCTATTAATTATTCGTACGCTCGCTCAAATATGGGTTTATTATAACTTTTTCGTATTTATTCACTATTAGGCTCAGTTGATGCGTTGCGGGGGTTGCTATCCCAATTATTCAATTTATTTTAAGTGCTCTCGCTCAAGAAGAGGTTTATTTTAACTTGTTCGTATTTACTGCATACTAGGCTCAGTCGCTGCGTAACCAAGGACTCGTTACAGATTATACTATTAATTTTATGCGCTATCTCAAGTAGAGGTTTATCAAATAAAAATGTACTTATAAAATCGTTCTGTTTAGCTGATTATTATCAAACTCCAAAATATTAACCAAAAAGATAACTTACTATCCTGAAAAAAAGGATAAGCGGTAACCCAATACATGAAAAGTTACAAAAAACACGAAATAAACATAAATTAGACCAACTGACTAAAAATACATTAACACATTCACTAACAAAACTCCCGAAACACAAATACAGAAATTAGCATTGAAAAGAAACATGAATTTATAATAAACCCATAATTGAGCGAGCGCGATAACAATTAATAGTGTAATCGGTAACGAACCTTGGGAAAGGCAGCTACTGAATAATTAATAGACTGGTCGGGAAAGAACCCCACGTAACGCAGAAACTGAGCCTAGTATCTAATAAATACGAAAAAGTTATAATAAACCCATATTTGAGTGAGCGCACGAATAATTAATAGACTGGTCGGGAAAGAACCCCCCGTAACGCAGCGACTGTGCCTAGTATCCAATAAATACGAAAAAGTAATAATAAACCCATATTTGAGCGAGCGCGATTAAAATTGATAGTGTAATCGGTAACGAACCTTTGGGAACGCAGCTACTGAGCCTTGGATCCAATAAATACGAAAAAGTTATAATAAACCCATATTTGAGCGAGCGCTATTGAAATTAATAGTGTAGTCGGTAACGAACCTTTGGGAACGCAGCTACTGAGCCTACTATCCAATAAATACGAAAAAGTTAAAATAAAGCCATATTAGAGCGAGCGCGATTAAAATTAATAAATAGTGTAATCGGTAACGAACCTTTGGGAACGCAGCTACTGAGCCTTGTATCCAATAAATACGAAAAAGTTATAATAAACCCATATTTGAGCGAGCGCGATTAAAATTAATAGTGTAATCGGTAATGAACCTTTGGAAACGCAGCTACTGAGCCTTGGATCCAATAAATACGAAAAAGTTATAATAAACCCATATTTGAGCGAGCGCTATTGAAATTAATAGTGTAGTCGGTAACGAACCTTTGGGAACGCAGCTACTGAGCCTACTATCCAATAAATACGAAAAAGTTATAATAAAGCCATATTAGAGCAAGCGCGATTAAAATTAATAGTGTAATCGGTAACGAACCTTTGGGAACGCAGCTACTGAGCCTTGTATCCAATAAATACGAAAAAGTTAAAATAAAGCCATATTAGAGCGAGCGCGATTAAAATTAATAGTGTAATCGGTAACGAACCTTTGGGAACGCAGCTACTGAGCCTTGGATCCAATAAATACGAAAAAGTTATAATAAACCCATATTTGAGCGAGCGCTATTGAAATTAATAGTGTAGTCGGTAACGAACCTTTGGGAACGCAGCTACTGAGCCTACTATCCAATAAATACGAAAAAGTTAAAATAAAGCCATATTAGAGCGAGCGCGATTAAAATTAATAGTGTAATCGGTAACGAACCTTTGGGAACGCATCTACTGAGCCTAATATCCAATAAATACGAAAAAGTTAAAATAAAGCCATATTAGAGCGAGCGCGATTAAAATTAATAGTGTAATCGGTAACGAACCTTTGGGAACGCAGCTACTAAGCCTTGTATCTAATAAATACGAAAAAGTTATAATAAAGCCATATTAGAGCGAGCGCGATTAAAATTAATAGTGTAATCGATAACGAACCTTTGGGAACGCAGCTACTGAGCCTTGGATCCAATAAATACAAAAAAGTTATAATAAACCCATATTTGAGCGAGCGCTATTGAAATTAATAGTGTAGTCGGCAACGAACCTTTGGGAACGCATCTGCTGAGCCTACTATCCAATAAATACGAAAAAGTTAAAATAAACCTCTATTGATAATATTTTCGTCCGCGATTATAAAACTAAAATAAAACGAATCCCGCTAATCCGACTACCAGAACTTGTATCGCAAATGTCTTAAAATTAAAGTATCGGTTATACTTATTATTATATTCGTGACTAATTATATATAGAAAGGCCCCTGGGAACATTTAACAAGCCACATGGGTTAAAAACACAAGGTGTAATTAAAATAACCATTAAAACATAAAATCATGTTAATTTGATTTTTATTATTTTATTGAAATCGAAAAAGGTTGAATTTGAAATGGAAAAGGTTGAATTTGACTTGGAAAAGGTTGAATTTGACTTGGAAAAGGTTGAATTTGACTTGGAAAAGGTTGAATTTGACTTGGAAAAGGTTGAATTTGGCTTGGAAAAGGTTGAATTTGACTTGGAAAAGGTTGAATTTGACTTGGAAAAGGTTGAATTTGACTTGGAAAAGGTTGAATTTGACTTGGAAATGCTATATATATAATAATCTTACTATAATATATTCTATTGTAAGACAAATAGGGACACTTGGGTTGGGTAATGCTGAGGAGAATATTGGTGTTTTGAATGTTCTCATCGGTAATTTATGCTTTGGAATCATAAAATATTAATCGATATTGAACCCATTTTCTTTTTATATCAATAAAATCATAAATTTTTTATTGACATTGCTATTTTAAGTTTTATATTAACTCATTTAACCATTCACTGTGGTTATGTATGGTTTGAATAAACTTGTGTAAACTTAACAGACATAAACTAATAAAAAGTGATGATGAATTTTTAATTTCAGAAATTCCATCATTCAGAGTTGGTCCATTTCCAGAAGTATTTTTAAGTTCCAAAGTTGCAGTGATAAAGTGGATATCCAATTTTACTCACCTCACTAAGACTCATCCAGGACCACAATTAATAGGAGTTTTTTCGAGGTTAGAATTTTTTTTCTTTGAATTTATTTATTAAGATTTGAAATAAAACATATGAATTTCCTTCGAAGTTTTTAATTATATGCATGTGTGTTAAAATTGTATATTTTTCTCATTTTCTTGCTTAAATTAATATGTTCCATATTATATTTATTGTTTTTCAAATTCTCTACTTCAGCTGTTCAGTAATCAGTGAAAGTGAATCAGAGCGTTCACCTGGTTCAGACCTACGAAGAGTGAGTGTTGGCCAAAGTGGAAATGACTCACCAGTTATTACCCCCTTTTCTCCCCCTGTTGATCTTCATGTTGTTAAGTAATGATGATTATTTATATTTTTTTTAATGTCTACTTAATTATATTTTATTAATTATATATATATATATATTATGTTATATATTACATATATTTTGATAATATTCTTAAAAACAAAAGTATTAGTTTAAATACAGCAGAACCCTACAACCCTAATCCACTACTGTGAAGTCACACCATTATTTATTATTTAGAAACATGCTGTTGTAGACTGAAAAAAGAGCTGACTTTATTCCGTCTTAATATGTACATTAGGTATCTTGTTTATAAATAGCAATGTTTTTTTTTTTTTTTGAGCTGGCATATTGTCAAAAATGGTGATTTTAAAACATGAATTTTGTTGCAATTGCAAACTTCAGTAGGCTATTTGGATTGACTAGTTTGTTGTTCACAGGATGTTTTAAGCGGACTTCACCAAATAAAGTGAACCTTAACTTTTAAAGCCTGTCACAGCAGCAGATTATGTGGAAAGATGTTTCATCTTCCTGTCTACATAGTCTACATAAAGGGGTATTAGAGATACCAAGTTTGAACATGTGGTAGTTGAGTTTTCCGTGTCCTGTATAAATAGCAGTAATGGTTTTTAAGCATAGCCTTTTCATACTAAGTAGACATTTCCAACACTTCCACCTCCAAGTTTAGAGGCATGATGTTCAGCATTGTCTCCATCGCAGCTGTTTGAGAAGTCTTAATTGCCCCAGTTATCATAAGGCAAGCGAGTCTTTGCACTTTACAAAGTACATTTTTAATGCTCCCTATGTGAGCCCTGTGCCACCATATAACGGAGGAGTATGTGAGCATTGGTCTGATGGCCGTTGTGTAAAGCCAATAGACGATTTGGGGTTTGAGTCCCCAAACATTATTAATTAGCATTTTTACATGCCCAAAGGCATTTTAAAGTTTTACCAGCAATGTAAGAGATATGATTGTCCCACCGCAATTTGTGGTCAAGAATGACCCCTAAGTGCTTTACTTCTTTTGAGTTGGTGAGTTGTGTGCCGTTTATACTAGGTAAGTTCATCTTTACCTTTCTTTTGTGTGTGAATGTGCAGACATTAATCTTACGTGGATTGATATTGAGTCCAGAAGATAGATAGAAGTCACAAAGAATATAGATCACATGTCTGAGTAAGGAGGATATCACGCATTGATGTTTGCCCCCTATTAGTATTGCAACATCATCTGCGTAGCCTTGTGTGTAGAAGCCTTGGAAGTTTAGTTTCTTGATAAGCGGATCAATCACCAAACACCAAAGTAGAGGCGATAGAACGCCACCCTGAGGGCAGCCACCCTGTGGTTTGATCCTTAGTATAGTATTAGATAGTTCCGATACTAAGGTTCTGCTTTCAGGCATAACCATTATCCATCCTCTGATGACAGGATCTATGTCACAGTCAGTCAGGATTGTGTTATAGGGAGTTTGGTCAAAAGCACCTTCAATATCGATAAAGGTGCCAATCATTATGTCTTCCTGTTCCAGGGATGTCTCAATCCTGGAGACTAGATTGTGTAGGGCTAATTCGCAAGACTTACCAGCCTGGTAGGCGAATTGAAGTGAATGTAACGGTTTGTTAAGAGATAAGTGTTCTTTAATATGCCTGTCCAAGATTTTTTCGAGAATTTTCATGAGAAAGGAGGAGAGGTATATAGTTCTGAATGATTTAGAGTCCGTGTAGGTACCTTTCCCAGGTTTGGGGATGTAGCAGAGTTTGGATTCCCTCCAACTTACAACTGAAAGGCCTTTCTGCAATAAAGCTGGAAAGATGCCATTAGTGCCTGGAGACTTAAATGGGGCTAGTGATTTAATTGCCCATTCAAGCGTGTTTGAAGCGATGATTCCTCTGGCCGTATGCCAGGCCTCTTTGCTGGCTTCGTCAGTAGGGTAGACCACATCATTGTTGTCTAAGTTTAAAACCTTGCAATTGGGAAAGTGTGATTCCGCAAGCATAAGTGGTGTTTCATATTCTTTTATTGATTGTTTGTCATGAGTCTTAAGGGTTCCAAGTATCCCTGGTCATATTGTTTAGATAGGACTTTCTTAACATGGCTGGCAGCCGGTAAGTTGTCTATGTCACTGCAGAAGTTTCTCCATGCCTGGCGTTTAGCATGTCTGACAGATTTGTGATACTCAGTTAAAGTTGTTTTATAAGTATCCCATCTGCCAGTTTTTTTGCCGAATTAAAAAGTCTCCTGGTGAGCGTTCTCAGCCTGTTAAGGTCATTATTCCACCAAGGAGCCTTCCTAGTATTCGTAGACCTCTTTATAGGGTTGCTTTCAAAATAGGAATGCATGAGAGCATCAGTTAATGAGGAGTTGAGACATTTAAGATTCCATGGATTCTCAATCCATGTAGGACATCCTTTAACTACCTCAGCCAATTGTGAGTGAAAGGATTCCCAGTTTGATGGTCTGGGGTTCCTGAATGTTGTGGTGTAGGTATCATCAAATTTTAGATCAAACGTAATGTATTTATGATCTGAGCATGTTTCTTCATCAGCTACATGCCAGTTAGTAATATATGACTTTAGCGAGTTTGAGGATAAGGTTATGTCTATGATCTCAGATCTATTTTTATTGTGAAGGGTTGGTACCCTTCCTTTATTTAAGATAATGAGATCATTTTCAATTATATAATCTAGGATTAGCACACCTCTGTTGTTGGTGTTCGTGCTTCCACAGATTGCGTAATGTGCGTTGGCATCCAGTCCAGTAATGGTGCTTTGATTGCACCACTCCAGGGCTGTGCCAAGAATGTAGGTAGGGCCAGGCTCCTCATATGGCAGATAACCCGCCACTATGGTTAGCTCCCTATGTTTTGTATTCCCTTTCGGGTTGAGTTTCGCTACTGCTAAATCTCTGGAACAAAGTTGCCATAGAGGCAGCAGTTTTAGAGTTTTTTTAAATAAGATGCAAGCTCTTGGATTGCTGGCAGCAGAAATGATTTCAAAGCCCCTCAGTTTCAATCCAGTAACCTTGCCATTGAGTAAATATGGTTCTTGAATAAGAATGATATCTATGTCCTGACCTTTTATGAACTATTGTAGAACACCACAGGCAGCAATGCACTGGTGGAGATTAATCTGCAGCAACTTCATAGTAATGTTTTAGTCTGTAGTGGGAGGTCGGCCAGATTGCTGTTGCTGGGGTCCACCCTTAGATTCAGTTTGCACTGAGCCCTTGGGCTTCGCCCCACCTTCAGACAAATCTGGTCGCCTCAACCTCTCGCTTACAGTGGTTGATTTAGAGCCACCGGGGATGGGCACACGCGGTCCCATGGGTTTATTCTTAGGAGCAGCTTTCACTGGTCCCTTGGAGGTCGCCCCACCTCCCGTTGTCCCAACCTGTCTCTCCTCAGGCTTCGACTGTTTAACCCCGGAAGGGCTCGGTCCAGGCGACGGCTCCAGTGGCATGGGTCTGCTTTCAGTCCCAGCGGCAGCTGAGATTTTCGGCTTCACCCCGCCTTCCACAGCCGTCACCGATCCATCACCCAACCGGGAATGATCACAGTCTACGTCCATTTACACTTCCTCTAGGATCCTGGAGACCACCTCAACATCACCTTCAGCTCACGTCGGCTCTCCCTGATCCTGAGTAGGTTCTTCCTTTTTCCTGGATTTTAAATTCCTGATTGTGATACTGTGCATGCCACAGTTGAGTGTCATTTTCTTGATTTTAAGTCTGTCCACGCTTGTCTCTGGTACTTTAAAGATGGCGTAGAAGCCTTTATCAAGCTCCTTAAGGTAAAGAAGGGTCCAGGAGTGAATTGCATCTAAGTTGTGATTCCGGACACAAATTCGATTCATTAATTGGGCCTCAGTGAGTACCCTGCCAGGGAAAAATCCCCAACCTTTACAGGTTTAGTTAGCTCCCTCCCATCACATGTATAAAGGGTCATTACCTCGCACAAGTGCAGGGATGGGATAGTGGCTTAAAGCCATGTTTTAGGGGCCTTATCCTTACAACATGCAATGCAGCCGCTCAGCTTGAAGCTGGGTCCATCGAAGGCAGGATGGTGTTCTCCAAAAGCATCTAATTCACCTACCTTGTCGGGGATTAGTTCTTTCAACGTGTCGCTTTGCTCACGAGTAAGCTGAACTTGGGGGTAGCCCTCTGGGACCACCTCAACCTGCAGGTTCCTCGCGTCAAAAGCGTAACTGGAAGTAGTCTCCTTTAGTTTCTTGGCAGCTGGGGCCGTAGCAATGGTTTAAAATATACATTAGGTAACTTGTTTATTAATAGCAATGGTATCAGGCCTAATACAGTCACACTTGCTCTCTTAACTCCCTCTTGCCAGTTAATGAACATCTGTTCATTAACTCTCGGGTGGGACCATGAAAAGAACAATCACTACATTCTAACATCTCCCCAAAGGGTAACTGCAGTAATTCACAATGAAAAATAAAAAACTATCTTAACTACAAAACGCAATAAAACTATAAACAAAACAAATTTTACTTAAAAAATAAAAACTGTTTGACACCATAGCACTTGACCTTACAAAGAACATAAACAATTCAAACCATCACAACTGTTTCAGCACACTAAAAATTCATGATTTAGTGGTAAAAATTCTATAACTTTTGTTCAAATTAAGATAAGTGAAAAATTATATTTTCATTTATCAGTATGGGATGTCCCTTATCAGTGAGCCTGAAAAAAAAAATAGATAGATTGCGTCACGAGGTATTTTAAAATATTTATTTTATCACCTGATTTTCTTGCATTTTTTAAATTTAACCTGTTCATTGTATACAGGGACATCCAAATTGAAATAAGACAAAAAATCGAAAAACTCAACTTAACAAAATGAGTTTTTAGATACATATCCTTGAGTAAAAAAAATAAATTCTAATGGAACAAAAAGATGACAAATAATAAAACTCTATTCATATGAAAGACTTTATCATAAATTAATGTTTAAAAATGGGGCAGAAACATGAATTCAGTTGACCGGAAGATCTACTTTTAATTACATATATACTTACATGCATTTTGCACCTTTTTACAATTTTCTCAAAAACGGCTCTAACGATTTTGATTAACCTCTATATATATCGATCTAAAATTTAATAGCCTTTAATACGATGTAGGCTTCATTCTGATTGAAATAGTCTGACAGGGATTAAATGCCGACATTTCAAAATTTCTGCCTCTAAAGTACCTTTAGTTTTGTAGTTTTTTGTATCTGCAAAACATATATCTTTGTATATATTGTATCTATATATATATCTATATTTTAAAACATATATCTTTCCAAATGAAGCCTATCTGAAGTAATTACAAAGATGTTGTGTGAATTTCCTAAAAAATGAATACGCAACAAGATTAGTTAATTATAGATTTAACTTTAAAATTCAATCGAAATTGTTTACCGAGGAAGAATTATATTTATTTATTTGTGGTAGTTATTAGAAAATCCATATTGATCCATTCAGATTTTTATGATTCTAAATAAGAAATAAAATGTTTGCTTTCAGCACTGATAAACGTCTGTTCGTTTCTAAAACATTAAACTTTCAAGATGACAATATATCAAATTTAGTTGACATTTTTTAAATATTTATTCAACACTGGAGAGATGAAAAATACCTCATATTTATTGTATTATACTTACTAATAATGAACTTTTATAACTGAACAAAACTTTTTTTTTTTTTGAAGGAATATATGTAATATGGAATATATGAACAGATATTTGAATATCCGGATTTTTCATTCCTTCGGGTTTTCCATTTCAAAGTTCTTTACATGCAGCAAATGATTTCGGGAAAATTGCACCTTTGTAAAACAGGGTGCCTCACGCAATTCAATATTTAAATAAAAACAGTATTTGACACAAAAAGACAAAGTTTGTGTCCAGTGTAAGAGATTCAAGCTCAATATACACACACAGGAAAAAGTACTTGAGAATTGGAAGAAACGGATGAGCCGAACCAGTGTAGATGTCAGTAAACATGAAAGTGGTGAAGTCCATATCTGTACTTTTCCATCGTAATATTGCGTACAAAACAATATTTAATTCTAAAGTATTCCTAAGCACATTACCTGATTCACTTATTTATTTATTATTGATATTTTAATTAAAATGTGATTATTAAACTCCCCTTCATACCACTCTTTTCTCATTTTAACTGGTGATGAGATTTTATTAAAAATATTGTTTTCGGGCTAGACTTATGACATACACCCACACACACACACACACACACACTCTGACACACATACACAAACACACAAAGACCATTTTGCGGGACTTTTTTCATTCTGAGTCATTTGAACTTGGCAATCCTTCCATCCTTTCTACCATTGTTGCGGATTTGATCGGTTGTGCTCAACACACGACTTTCACTTACCTCGGTTGACAGTTTTAAATAAAGCTAGAGTTTAAAAACACTGCAAATCATCACACAGTTTAATTCTTTATCCAACCTAAAAGAGCAAATTGCTGTGGTTTTATTTATTCTTGAAACATATTTTTTTTGAGCATTGTTGAACCTGCTTAGTTGATGTGATATATATATATATATATATATATATATATATATATATATATATATATATATATATATAATATAATAATATATAATATATACTAGCTGGCCACTCAAATGTTGTTCTGCCATATAAATTATTTCTATTGAATATTTTGGCTGTCAAATAAAAATTAATGAATGTATTGTTAGTGTGTGGAGATGGGAATGGTAGACTATGACTGCCCATAAAAAAAAACTAACCATTCATTTTCTCAATCCAATGTATTTAATTAAAATAGCAGACATGTTTATTGTTTGATCTCTTAAAAGTATAAAATGATAACTATATTTTATTTACTATTTAAATTTTTATAGGTTCTAAATGGAACAGTTTTGAATTTGGATCCTTGCTGTTTAATGGTTCTGGTAGTGTATCAATTTCTGGTATTTCCACTTTTCCTGATGTGTAATACAAAATAGACTTATGTTTGAATTTGAGCGCATGACAATAGGGACATTCTTTGTCCATAGAAACTATCAGCACTTTCGGATGAGCGGAATATTAACATCTGGTTTTTACTTGAATGCAAGAGGAAGGAACGAATCGTATTAAAAGATATTTAATGGGATTTAATATCATATAGGTTTCATTCTGATTGAAATAACATGGCGGGACTTAAATGTTGATATTTTAAATGTTTTTCCTCTACAGTACCATCAATTTTATTAATTGGGAAAAATTTAACATTACATGTTGTTAGCATTGATAAAAAATGGGTAAATACAAATCTGAAAGTATTTGATAATCAACTGATGGAGCGAATTGCATAATTGTTTCAGTCAGATTTATTTTTATTTATTTATTTTTTCTGAACCTAAGAATAGTGATGTAATGTATAGGAAAGCCCGTGGCTGAGTGGCTAGCACGCTAGTCTCTCATACTATAGGTTGTGAGTTCGAGTTCCAGTCCCGGCAGGGCTTATATAAGGATGTAATTAAATGGGGATTCGCTCACAGCCTCTCCCCCGGGTATGTGAGACCCGTCAGCCAAATGGTGGCCACTCACAAAATTAGGCATAGGAAGTGATAACCCTACCCTACAAAATGCATCGAGAAATGTGAGTGTAACTCCCAGGAGATTACACCACCAGGCCCAGGGCCTACACGGCCTGTCGCGCCACTGGAAGAAGAAGAATGTAATGTATAATATACCGTTGGAAAACGTCAGATATTAAAAAAGTGTTAACTAGAAAGAATTAGTCCGGGTGGAGGTCGATGAATGAAACAATTAGGTAGATTCAACCATTTATTTTCTGCCAACTTTCGACCCCCGTTGTGGGTCATTATCAGGGCTAAAAAGATACGAAAGAGATACATTTACAATAAGATTAAATATACTATTTAAAAATAATATTAAGCTAAAGGATGTCAATATTACAACATAAAAAGGAACTAGATGTGTAAAGAAATCGATTAATTAAATTACAATGACTAAAGTATAATAATGAGAAGGCTATACAGAGCATATAATGACTAAAGATTATGTACAACGGTATAAAAAATTACATGAAATAAGAAACATTGAAATATGGAGTGGAGTGGAGATACGTACTGTATTGTAGGCGAATGGAAACTAGGTACAATTTGGTGGAATGGGATGTAGGTAGTTAGATAGGAAAGTATGTACAAAAGGAAGGTAGAATAGAAAATACGAACCGCATTTTAGATGGGATCTGACAACAATGAGTAAAATTGTAATACTAACATAAAATGAAGTAATCAGATTAAACATATAATAGTAATAATACCATAATGGTACTAGAAAATGATTTAACAAACTTCTTAAAGTAAAAACCTATATAGATCATAGCCCGGTCTTACTGGAATTAGCAAACCATCCTTTTACAAAATCAGCATCCCCCAACACTAATCAATGGCCACATAAACTGGGATGACTTTAAAAATTAATTGAACAAGACAATTTCACTAAATACTTCCATAAGAACAACTGACGACCTAGACAATGCAGTTAATTACTTAACAGAGTGCATCCAAAAGGCAATTTGGAATTCGACTTCACCAAGGAATACTACTAAATCTGATCCTTTCCTACCGCAGTAACCTCATTTCAGAAAAATGTAGGATTAGAGCATTATGGCAAAGGACCAGATATCCTTCTCACAAAACAGAACTTAACAAACTAACCAGAAAACTTCACCGAGAATTGTCCAAATTTAAAAACATTAATTACAGGGACCACATTAACTCTATTAACAACAGAGAAGGGACAGTATGGACAGCAACTAGATTCATCCTAAAGAAAAAATATATCCAATATCCTCTCAGACGTACAAACAATACCTGGGCCATAACAGGCTACGAAAAAGCAGAAGAATTCGCTAAACATCTCTCACAGGTCTTCGGGGTGAACTCTTTAAAGGTCGATTCTTTCACGGCAGAAATCGAAGACGACCTGGCATCACCTTTACCCCTATCACTATCTCCCCCAACTTTTCATCCAAAAGAAGTTTACCAAGCAATTAACAAACAACCAAACCGAAAAGCTCCTGGCTATGATTACACCCTTCATTCTTCACTATTTACCACGAAAAGCTATTCTCTTCCTAACCTACATCTATAATACATTGCGCACAACTTATTTTTCTCTCCTTTGGAAATTCTCCACAATTAAAATGATTCTTAAACCTTCAAAACCCACCTCTAATCTAATCCTTCATCTTACCGTCCTATTGCACTCCTGCCAATCATGACCAACATTTTTGAAAAACTATTCCTAGACCGCATAAAGCCAATTGAAAGCCGTCATGTTATACCAAATCTCCAATTTGGCTTTCGTGCTTATCACTCCACTGTGCAACAATGCCATCCTATAGTTGATACTATCTCTGTTGCTTTTGAGAAAAAAGAATATTGCTCAGCAATTTTTCTTGATATCGAAAAAGCGTTTGATAGTGTTTGGCACACAGGTCTACTATGGAAAATAAAACCACACCTGCCTTCTACATCTTTTCTAATTCTCTAACAATTTTTCTTTCTCGATAGGTTCTTCTGTATTTCCTTTGATTCTTCAATATCTCCCTCTTTTCCTCAATACACTGGCATACCACAGGGTAGCGTATTGAGCCCTCTTCTCTACTCTGTTTACACTTCCGATATTCCTGAACACTCTTGCACCACCAACTTACCTTTGTTGATGATACAGCACTTCTTTCTTTGCACTATAGCTTCTGTTTCCTTACAAAATTATATATTTGACCTAGAAATGTGGTTTCAAAAATGGAAAATCAAAATTAATACCTCCAAATCGAGCCATGTGAGCTTTTCTCTTCGGAAAGGTACTTGTCCAGCAGTGAAAATATACAACAATGCAGTACCTTCAAAAACCTATGTACGATACCTCGGACTATATATGGATAAAAGACTAACATGGAACATAAATGTTATTAGTCTTTTTTGTTTTTTCTTTTTATGTGTTCTTTGGTCAGTCATAATACTTATTGCTTTTGTACCTGTATGTTATTCTTAAGGGACCTAGTCCCAGAATAAAGTTCTTTTTTCATTCATTCATTCATTCATAAATACGAAATTAAAGCGACAAAAATTAAGAAGACTTTACAAACAACTTTAGATTTAGAACAACTCTATTAGATTGCTGATCACCACTAAATTTACAAAACAAGTGACTAATATATACATATATATATATATTATATATATATATATATATATATATATATTGCAACATGACTCTACTGAGACCAATATGGACTTACGGAGCAGAACTTTAGGGTTCTGCAAAACACGTACAAACAAACAAAATACAAACAACTCAGTCCAAAATTTTACGAAAAATTATTCACGCACCATGGTATGTTTCGAATCACACGATACACAATGACACAAACATCCCAACAGTAAATTCTTACGTTCACGACAAGTATAACACGTTTCATTCTTCGACACATCAATTTCTTCCTCCCTGTTACCAGGGCAGACCCAAAGAAGACTTAAAAGACGATGGCCGAGAGATCTAATCTAAAAATTCTTGACGCTGACCAAGAGAAAAATAATACCTTACATTCGCCGGATGCGCAGCAATGCTGTTGCGAATCGAAAAAATAAAAAAAACCTATATAATAGTAAGAACAAAAATGGATAAAGTATATGGAATAAAACTGACTACCTCCCAACCAACTTTTCCCTAATTATGATAAATATATTAAGACAGTAAACATAACAAGGCTACTATAATATGAAAAAAAATTTAAATTACAATCATTGACAGGTCATACAAGTTGATAACTAAATAAATAAAACAAATACATGTTGGGATAAATTGTAAAATTATTAAGAATTTTTAATTACATAAACAAATAAAATAAATACATATATAAAAATAAATGTATACATAAAATAGATAAAAAAACAAATCAATAAACAAACAATAAAGTATACAGTGGGATGGACATGGGAAGTTGTGTTACTTAATAGAGTTTAATATATGGCTATAGGTATAGGTGGAGGAGATACATTGTTTATCGGTTTTGTGATTGACAGAATTAGATCGAAGGTGGATGTGGATGGATTCAGCAATGAGTCTTTTTTTATGAATTTTATGAATGGGAATCATTTTAGAAGGTTTGAAGAAGGGGTAAAAAAATTGGGACCCAAGCTATCAATCAATCAATAAAAAACCGCATCCCAAAGGCTCGGAATATTGGGTCAAAATATTTCAACTACCTCCGTTCCCCATATCGTTTACAATATTTTGAGCTTGGGTCCTACTTTTTCTACCCTTTCTTCAAACCCTTCTAAAATGATTCCACAACTTATCACAGATTTAGAATATGTACGACGATATGTTCAAAATAACTGAGGAGGACAAAGAAATTTCCCGGATACGTATTAGCAACATAATCTCTAACCACCTCCAACACCCTACACCTCAATCATCTCTTTTCCCACTCTTTTTCAAAGATCCTTTCCTTAACCTGTTCATTCCTCAAATCCCTATCATTAAAAACGCTTAACGAAAGATACCCTTCTACCTCATGGACTCGAGTGTATACTGATGGATTAGCTACAGGTGCTATTGCGAATGGTAGAGCTGGGGTCCATATAGAATTCCCGAGTCGAAACACCTAGACAAAGCCATTCCAACAGGCTTAAGATGCACAAATTTCGAAAGCTGAAGAACAGGCGATCTTGGAGGGCAGCAAAATACTGAGACGGCTCAACAGAAACGCAGACTCAAAAATAGTCTTTCTGTCAGACGCAGCATCTGTACTACATGCCCTGAAGTCAAAAAGAAAACTAGGACTTCACACTCTTGTAGAAGAAATTGAAAATCTACAATTGCAGTATAGTGGAGTGGTACTGCAATGGATACCAGGGCACTGCGGTCTGTACGGAAATGAAGTAGCCGACCGCAAAGGAAGGAGCAGCATTACCACAACCAAACTGCACCCAGACCCTCCTGGAGGCGATATCAATAAATAGGGCTGCAGTGAATGGTAAATGGAATGACCTGCACCCGAATCGCGACCCAGAAGACGCCTACTACAAAATAAGTAGAGGAACAAGTTGTGCTCTTCAGGCTCAGAACTGGCCATAACAGGGTAAAAAGTTTGGCATTGGGGAAAGCTCCCTCTGTGGATGTAGAACTGGTGACCAGACTGCAGAGCACATCCTGCTGACATGCCCTCCGCTAGAAGACATCAGGAAGCGGATCTGGCCAAAACCTACCGAGTTGGTGACTAAGTTCTATGGTGATCTGGAGGACCTCAAGAGGACCATTGAGTTTACAGTTTTACTCTCGGACATAGCCATTTGAGGGAAGAACGGAAAAGAAGAAGATACAAGATAACATTATTTCATATTTGATATTGGGTTGTGTCACATGAAATGTCCGTTTTCAAGGTAAAGGATTTTTATTAAAAATACGATATGAAAACAAGATAATTTTATTCGAAGTATTTACCTTCTTTTTCTACACATTTTTTCCAACGTGACACCAACTTTTTTATCCCCGAACTGAAAAACTCTGAGCTTTGAAGTGAAACAAAATCTGAAAACGCACTTTTCACTTGATCATCATTTTCAAAAAGTTTTTCTTTGACGAAGTTGTCTAAATTCCTGTACAGGTGGTAATCTGTTGGAGACAAGTCGGGAGAATATGGTGGGTGCTGAAGAACTTCGTAGCCCAGTTCTTTCAATTTTTGCACGGTATGTTTTGAAACATGGGGTCTTTCTGCCGCTTAGTGAGATCATGGGGTACCCATGTATCGAGCTTTTTTACTTTCCCAATACACTTTAAATGTCTGGAAACGGTAGATGCACTTGCATTTAGTTGTGCTAAGAGTCCTTTAACTGTTTAGTAGAGGTTTCCTTCTACTGTATGTTTGAGGACATCGTTGTCTATTACGGACAGAGGTCTTCCTCGGGGCAAGTTTTCCAAGTCGGTATCCCCAGCTGAAAACTTAGCAAACCAACGGCGAATGGTTCATTAACACTCCCTTCCCCAAACACCTTGCAAATATTTCTAGCGGCCTTAGCTGCTGAATGGCCGAGTTGAAACTCGTACAAAAATATTACTCGAAAATCGCGTGATTCCATGTTCATATTTGGAGGTATACTAAAAAGTGGGTAATTGATTGGGAAGCTAATGCTTATAATACAAAGGTAGAGGATTAATTACTGTTTACTTTAAATATGTAAACATTCGGAAGAAAACAACAGAGACCTGCAAAATCCTTTATGTATTTCAGAAACTATAAAAATGGACATTTCATGTGAAACAACCCAATATAATTAGTTACTGTCGAGAATTACTAGAAGGAATTAGAATTACGGTGGCAGTCGATAAATGAAACAATTAGGTAGTTTCAACCATTTATTTTCTGCCAATGTTTCAACCCCCATTGTGGGTCATCAGGGCTAAAAAGATACAAAAGAGATACATTTACAATAAGATTAAATATACTATTTTAAAAAATATTGAGCTAAAGGATGACAATATTAAAACATGAATCCGAACCTAACAATTCCCTTCCATTTCTTGACCTCCTCATCATTAGAAACCTTAATAACACAATATCCACTGACTGGTACACGAAACCGACTTACTCTGACAGACTATTAAACTTTCATTCCCAACACCTCCATCATCAAAAAATTAACGTTGCCAAAAATCTTATACACCGAAGCCTTTTCCTTTCCGATCCTCGTTTCCACAACATCAACATCAACCGCATAAAGTCAATTCTCCTGGCCAATAACTTCACCTGGAGAGCATTTTAATTTTAAAGTCCTCAGTGCATTGTTTAGTTCCACTGATGTGAATGGA
Source organism: Piezodorus guildinii (assembly GCA_023052935.1). Taxonomy (NCBI): domain Eukaryota; kingdom Metazoa; phylum Arthropoda; class Insecta; order Hemiptera; family Pentatomidae; genus Piezodorus; species Piezodorus guildinii. The sequence continues at coordinate 5,059,209 of CM041295.1, read as the reverse complement.
GCGTCCATTTCTCCCGGAAATAGTTTGGCTCTTTTAAGATGCGTTCTTAAGAGTTTCTGCATATTTTTCTGTTTTTTCCCACATATGTTAAGATCTCCTATACCACTTATGTGTTTTATAAGTAGATCTGCTGCATCCTTTTGGTTTAGAAGTCGGTTTACGCATTCCAAAATGATTTTATTTTAGTTCGACTTCTCTCCGGCCAAATTTTTCACCAGTTTCCAGAGTTTTGTACCTTCTCGAACGAGATTTAACTCTTCAGTCTTTTCTCTCCAAGCATTTTTCTTAGAAGTTTGCAGAACATGTTGTAGTTTCTTTGTAGCTTCCTTCAGTTTTGTATGGTTTAATTCGCTTGGTTCTTTTTCAGCGACTTCCCTAGCTTGTGACACTTCACTTTCTAAGATGTCTAGTTCGGGTGTCCAGTAAGGCTTGTAATTTTTCCTGCTCCCTCTAGATATGCTTTCTTTTGCTGCTTTCAGGATAGCATCATTGAACTGTTTAGCCGTGTGATTAACTTTTGTAGAGTTAGACTTTAGATTAGCGGTAAGTTTATTGGTAATGTCCTCAAACATTTTCCAGTTTGCCTTTTTGAAGTTCCATTGGGGAAGTGGAGAGACCGGTGGAACTGGTGCTTCTATTTCAATTTTAATTTCTATAGGACGATGATCACTGCCACCGAGCTGATCCATAATTGTTCTAGTGGCCTTGATTGCCAGATTATTAGTTGCAAATGCTAGGTCGGGTGTCGTGCACGTTTTCCAAGTGCGAGAGTAGAAAGTGGGAAGATCTTCTGGACTGTTTAGGAGCAATAATGAATTAAATATTTGCCATGCTTCTACCTCTTCTCCTCTTGCATCAAGATGATCATATCCCCATGCTGGAGAGTGTGCGTTGAAGTCACCGACGATAAGACAGTCCTCTTCTGGGATGTTCAAAGCTTGAAGGGAAAGCGCCTTGTTATTCAGACAGTAGTAGTTGAAGACTTTTAGTTGGCGGTCTTCCAGTTGGATTTTAACACCTATTATTTCGCATTCTATGTTCTGTGGAAGATCATTTGGAAGTATTTCCTGGGCTGGGAAATCATGACGAATCATCATTAGTATCCCTTCCTTATTTTGTCCAATGCGGTCTCTTCTAAACGTTTGGTAACCCCTAATGCTGAATCTTAAACTGGGGTTCAGGTAGGTCTCCTGGATGCAGATGATGTCAAAGTCTTCATCTTGCATTTTTTTTGCAAGTATGATTTTTTTGTTAAGGATGCCCTCTGCATTCCATTGAAGGATTTTAAGTGGCTTCTTGATAGTTTTATCTGCGTCAGTAACTCTTAATGCCATCCGTCCCCTGGCCCTGACTGTGCGACAAGGGGGAAAGTTACCACCAGTAGCTCCAACGCGGCCCCCCCCGAGTAGGGCCAGATGCTCTGCTCCCCTGGCGGGATTTTGCAAGAGATGCATCTCGTATCAATCTATTTTGTCCAGTCATAATTACCATATTTGGGAAGAAAATGCGTAACATCACGTTTGTCTTGTCATCCATTGGATACAAGGGTATATTTGTACCTTTAGGTCTGATGTATCCGACTTTGGTGGTCCTTTTTTCATAGGGGTAGATCCCTCCGCAGTTCATCAGCCGTTCTGCAGTATGTCTACTCCGCCTGACAATAATCTTCAAGGACCCTGCCAACTGTTGTTGTTGTTGTTTCGTTAGGGGATTTCCTTCCCGTAGGTGAGTTCCCTTACCAGGTTGACGTACCTCACCAGCACGTCTTCTCCATCTTGTATCCAAAGTTGTGTAAGGAAATAGAGATTGATGAAAAAGCAGATAGAACTAAGTAATTTTGTATATAGTATTTTCTATTGCTAGACTAATTAATCTAAAACATTTGTTTCCATCTAAACTCATTGTAATTATTATTATTATTTTTTCAACTCTTACTTAATTTAAAAGTTCTTAAGTTGATTTAAACAATGGGATAACTCCTGTGTTGCGCGCACCAGATTTTACAAACGAGGATTAAATTATTTGGATATTCTTTATACAAAAATACTGAAATTGCAATTAGAAAATACAAGAGTGAAGGATGGAGGATGGAAATTTGGGATTGTGAATATATATATACACTCTCAGTGTTTCTTTCAAAGCTTGTAGGCTAAACATGTCTAATTAAGACACTATTTTGTCCAAAATTGCATGATTATGAGAACAATAAATTCTCGAAACGTCGCATAGATAAAATTGTTTATTCATTGACTTACAAACTTAAAAACTAGAACAACACAAACTTAAATTATCAACAGTCGAGAACTGATCAAACAATATATATATATATATATATATATATATATATATATATATATATATATATATATATATATATATATATATATATATATATATAATTACATGCCTTGTTTTGATCCACAGTATTGGATTAGTAAGGTTCTTCTGTATTTAACCTATAGATTTTTGTACTTCAGAGTATTATTACTGGTCTTGTTTTTTATGCAAACTTTTATTACTTTGTAATTTATATCTTTTTAAATGTTTTTATTTATTTATTTATTTTTTTTTTTAGTGAGAATCCTAATGCTTCTGCTTTTCAAATTGTGAAAGATGTTTTGTATATGAATAGAGATAACGTAAATTTTATTCATGAAGTTTATAGACAGGCTTTTCTTTTAAATTTTTCCCATGCTTCAGCTATTCGGAGAGTTATTTCGGTTTATAAGGACTGGATACAAATGAATGTAAGCCTTTCTGGAAATAATTATTTATCAAATAAAATCAATATTATAATAAATAAAATGAGTATTGACTAGATATTATCATAATAATAATATAATATGTATTTGTCTTTATTTATAGGTCGTTGAACTTCCACCTTTTATGCTTGAACCCCTTGATCAGCACCGGAGCTCTGGGCCTTCTTCTATTGAATTTTCTTCTGCTGATGTAGGTTTATTATTAATAAATATAATGAGTTATAAGTAATATTATCAAGTAAGGTAAATTACTCAAAAGACAATCCATCTATCTCATTACCTCAGACAAATTCTTAGTTTTCACAATTCACAACATGCTGTTTAGATTCCCCACCTTTCTTAGTATTTACAAAGTTTCAAAAATATTTAGAGCCACTAATAGTTCTTCTTTTAACAGTCCTAACATATCCATTATAATTATTTTTATTTGCTTTATAATTTCACAATATTTATTTTCGAAATATAATATTTACTTCTCGAAATATTTACTTCTTCTTTTTTTGAAGTATTCTTTTAATTTTTATATCTGAAATCAATTGTTTTGAGAACCAAGCGGGGAAATTTCGATCTCTTTATCTTTTTGTAAACTTTACCTTCATTAAATATTTTATCTAATGTCTTATATAATTTGTGTATTTCTTCGTTAACATCTGATTATTTGTAAACTTGGTTCCATTTACAATTTTCTAACTCACTGTTGACATTTGTATAATTAATTTTCCCAAGTGTTTTGTAAAATGATCTGATGAGGCAATCGTTTACATTGTTTTTTTTATTTTAACAAATAATAGTAAAGACGGATGGTAATCATCCTCTGTGATTAAAATATCTACATTTGATATCTTAATAAAATTAATGAAATCCAAATTACTCAATACCAAATTGAGGGTAGGATTCATAATATTCGTTTCTGAATTATAACACTTCAAATCATGAACAGCAGAGAAGTGATTCAGTTCAGTATTAGTATGATATTATCCTATATTATGTTCCAGCGTATTAAAGTTAGGAAGGTCACTTACTATCAGTTAAAGTCACTTACTATCAGAATTCAGAACAGTTTATTGTCAATTTTAGCATTAAGGCTATCAAAGAATACCTATACAGACGAATACAGAAGCTCTCGGACGAATGTAAACAATGCTTAATACTCCCGAGATGGGTATATCTTTACAAATATGGAAACCATTTCACTAATTGTTATTCTACTCAATTCACATGACTAATATATATTTTTTATTGCAACTAATACTCCACCACCCCAAATCCTAGACGGACAGTCAATGTTCCAATCAGCCGTGTATAGGGTGTAAGGATCATCAAAGAGCTCTGAATCTGATATGCCACTGTGCAAACCAGTTTCTGCCAAGACTATGAGGTCAAAATATAAATTTATAACATTTTTATACAAATTTTTAGTTTTAGTTCTAAGCATCGTACATTCTGATAATAAAACTGAAGATTTAATTAACTCACTGAAACCATTTAATGTGCCCATCAGTTTTTAAAAAACATAAAAATTAATAGTATTCTCATCGTCTTTTAGTATCCATATCGGCTTGTCACCGAGTTTTTGATTTTGGTTTTAAATTATTTTTATTGTATAAGTTGGGGTTTTAAGATCTGTGAAGGTAATACCGATGTAAGACGTATGACAATTTGAATTCTGTATATTATGTTGCGCTTATTTAGAAAAGGTATTTTATCTTTTGTTTTTGTTAAAAACTTATGGATGGGTTATGTTGGTTTTAGTGTGAATTTAAATATCAGTTATAGGTGGAATAGTCAGGAATCAGTCATTTTTGAAAAGTTTTTAATTTTGCCAACGTTTCGGCTCAAGCTTGTGAGCCATCATCAGGGCATTACTGAGCCATGTCCAAGCATAAACTCGCAGTTTATGCTTGGACATAGCTCAGTAATGCCCTGATGATGGCTCACAAGCTTGAGCCGAAACGTTGGCAAAATTAAAAACTTTTCAAAAATGACTGATTCCTGACTATTCCACCTATAATAGTTTCTACAGTCGACTATACACCCTCAATATAATTTGAATATCAGTTATACAAATTCATTAATATCCATGTTGTTAAATGTTTTGATGATATTTTTAGTGAGGTCTTTTATGTAAGTTAATGATTTATATTTTTGTATGCTAACTTCAAATTTTTGGGGAGTTGGTATAGAGGTACTGTTAGTTTTTTATCTACTTAGTTATTATTATTTTTTAGAATTAAAATTTGACTAGCAGGCTATAGCTTGGGCATTTTTTAATAAATGACTAAAATAATTAGATAGATAGATAGATAACTGTTTTTTATTTCTTTAAGCATGCAACAACAAAAACAAATATTACAAATATAAAAAACATTTGTAGAACTATGGTCTTTTAGACCGTCAGCCCGGAGCGGATCTGAAAAGTTTTACAAAATTATACAATAGTCAAACAGGTTACTTACTTATTCTATTCACCTTCTAACTGTATTAACTTATAAATAAAACAACAGAACAAAAAAATAACAATAATCAATCATATCAATAATATTACACATTAGAGTTTTTTTTTTTTTTCAATTATAATTAAATTCCTTAATAAGCCTATATCTATAAGGCCATGCAATTTTACAAAAATTGTATACAGACACCCAGTTATCACCATTGAGACATTTTATCACATCATCAACTTTTAGAGAACTCTTTCCGAAAAAATTTTTTCTAATTTCAGACAGAATCGGACATGCAGCCAGGAAATGAAATGTATTTTCTGTTTCTTTTTTATTGCACAAAGAACACATCACACTACTATTTGAATAAAATCTGTTGTAGTTGAGATAAAGAAGTTCACATCTAACTTTGAATATTCATTTAACCCCATTAAAGTTTATTTTATTATCAAAAAGGTAATGTGATCCATAATCATAATTTAAGTTTTTATATAGATACATTTTTTCCGAAACTGAAGCCTTTTGTACATATTTTAATCTGTAAATTTCTGTTAACGATACTCTAAATTCCTGTAGGATTAAATCCCATTTATTTTGATTGTCAAGTTTAATGTCTATGTCAATATTATGTTTTTCAGCTATTTCTCTTAAATCCTTTATCCAGTATACCTTTTGTTTAACAACTTCATTATTTAATAAATATGGTAGCCTATTTTTTGTCAGGTTTTTAACTTTGATAATATAACTATGCTGTATTTTTAAGGTTTCTATAAACATTGGGACTATTTTGGTTTCTAAATGTATTAAGTAGGACGGGGTAGCTTGCGGTAAGCTAAATAATTTCTTAATGAAGTAATACAGAAGTTTTTCACATTCAATATATCCTGTTGGCTCCAAACTCTTGTTCCCGCTTCCTCATATAGATTCTTTATTATACGGAGTATTCTATTAGATATTCCAAGTTGGCTCAGTTTATAAAATAGTGCCTGTCTATCGATTCTATCAAAAGCCGCCTTAAAATCAATGAAAAAGCTATACACTTTTCTTCTTTTTATTTTTAAATTAAGTTTTATAATACTCATTAAGGAGAATATATTATCAATAGTTGAATACTGTTTTCGAAAGCCTGCCTGGAATTCGTTAATTATATTATTAGCATCTGCCCATTCAGTCAATCTTAGATTAATTAGAGCCGTAAATAGTTTGCTAATTGTATTGCCGAGTGTTATACCTCTATAGTTTTGCACTAAATATTTATCTCCTGTTTTATGCAATGGCAAAATCATATATTCTTTAAAACCATTAGGTACCTCTCCCACATCTACAATTTTATTAAAACATTTTAACAGACTACTTAAAAATTCATCCGGTGCATTTTTATAGAACTTGTAAGGGACACGGTCAGGTGCTTTGTTATCTTTAGTCTTGTTTATAATGGCTTTTAATTCAGCTAGAGTAAAAGGATTATCAAGAAATGCATTCTGTAGCAGTGGTTCAGCATATTGTATACATACTGGATTTAGTTGTTGGTTGTACATATCATTAAAATAATCTTTCCATTCCTCAGCTCTTATCTCTTTACCTATAATGAAATTCTGATTTTTAAATTTTTTAACTATGTCCCAAAAGCCTTTTGTGTCTCTTATATTCTTAAACTTATCTATAGTTTCATTATAATGTTTTTTCTTTTTTTCTCTGCATAACTGCTTATAGTATTTTTTATGCTCACTATACAATAATCTGTCTTCCGGTGTATTATTCTTCCTGTATCTATTTAGAAGTATAAACGACTGTTTCCTAACTTTTATACATTCCTTGTCAAACCAAATTTCTTTTCTATTTCTTTTGGAGCTGTAGCTGCTATTTATTGATGATTGTTTAATAATATTAACTAATGACTCTACTGTATTAATCATAATATCTTCTTCCATCAGCATTCTAGCTGCCATATTTTTTGTAATTTTCCATTGATATTTTTCTTTTATTTCTAATGCCCAATTTAACTTTGGAGGTAATTTTACCATTTTTTCACAATTTTGATTTAATTCCATTTCTAATGTGACCACTAAGGGCATGTGATCCGAGAATATTTCATTTTCCACTTTAAAATCCTTTATTAATGATAATATGTCTCTAGGATTACTGATGATCCTTTTGAGGTGATAAATGTAAACTCTCCTTTGGAATCACTTTTCACTCGGCCGTTTAATATTACTAGATCATATGTATCCAATGCTTCAACTAACTTTTTTCCTCTTTTATCCAAAATTTTATCTTTTGAGTTCCTATGTGGACTAACGACTGTAGTTTCAAATTTTATGCTATTTTTGGGAAGTTTTTGTATATATCCTGTTCTGGAATTCATATCTCCTATTACGATATAATTTAGGTCTTTTACGTCTAGCATTTTAACTAACATCAAAAAATCTTCCTCCCATTTATTTAAATAAACCGGTATTAAATGAACTACCCTGTGTTTTATCCTCATTTTTATAACGTACCTGTCCAAAATTTGTGTAAATACAGCAAGATTTTTTATTTTCCTCGATTCTTTTATACCTATCACACAACCACCACTCGCTCTACCAAATGTTACTTCTCTTGTTGCCGGAATCCATTTAAGTTCGAAATTTTTAAAATATTTTTCAAATTTATCGATATTATGTTTTTCTACAAATGTTTCACATAGAAATATTAAATCAAAATTTGTAAGGAAGTCAAAAAAGTTTTTGTTTTTAGAGCCTAATCCATGGACATTATAAGATAATATCTTTAATTCCCCTAACTTTGTGGAGCTTCTGTTATTTACCTGTAAGCCATACAGCCTATTAGATGGGTATTTGTACATATCTTCTTTCTTCTCTTTACAATTCGATGCGTCGTGAGATTGCCGATTAAAGTTCCTTTGTAGATCTCCTTGTTTCAATTTTTCTTCAAACTGGTTACTGGTATTGTTTTGATGTTTTGTCACGAAATCGAAACTGTTCTAATTTGTTGCCCATTTTTTTCCGTTTATTAACTTGAGCTGGTGTTGAATTAGATGAGGGCCTTCCTTCGCCAAAATTCGATAAAAGTTCTTCGATCTCCGAAATGTGATACATATTTTCCTTAAGTTTGTAAAACTTTTTCTTATATGTAACAGAGGGATCTAAATCATATAATTTTTTTAAGTAGGAATATATACGTTTCCCTTCTTCTCTTTCTTCAATTGTTTTATCATGTTTTAACACAATATTATTTTCTCTAAATACCTCTTTCTTCTTCATTATCTCTTGTTTTACTAAATAACTTTTTAGGAAAATTAGGATTGTTCTGGATTTATCATTTATTTTCTTCCCGAGTCTAAAACAGTTGTTGATTGAAACTCATTAAATTGATTCCTACGTTTGATAAATAAATAAACTGATTCTACAACATCCACCACATTTTCGACACTGGAATCCTCTTTTTCAGGTACATTAAACATTAGTATATTATTTTTTCTTTCCATTCTCTCGAGATATTTTATTCTTTCTTTCAACTGATGATTTTCTTTTTCAAGTTCATCTGTTTTGTTTTTTGCATCTTTAAGTTTAGATGTAATATTCTCTAAGAACGTGTAAACTTTTTCCATCGCTTCTTTAATTAATTTAGTTTCATTATTATTATTTCGGATTTCCGTTAATATTGATTGGAGCGTGACAGATTCAGGTTCTTTTTGCATATTGTATTGGTTTATTATCAGTTTTTTTGGTTTATTGTAATCTGAGTTTATTATAATATATTAACAATGAATTAATGGCTTGTTCCCTGAAGATTCTAAATCAGTAATCTCTCAAATTGAGGCAGATAAGATGTGCTGTAAAGATGAACCACTCACCGGTGACGTATTCAACGTGCTTGGACGAGTAACTTTCCTGTTCCAGGTCCCCTCCTTTATGCTGTTTCAATAGATCAAACTGTGCACGGAAACTTCTTTTTTCTCATAAAAAGTTAAAGTTCACACGAATATACACAACTGACACAAATTATAACACAATCGGACTAGATTTAGCCACTGAAAAACACCTCTAAATGTGAGCTCGATTTAAACCTCACCACGGTCAACAGTCGACTCCCCAATCTTTTGTTTTTGTTAAAAACTTATGGATGGGTTATGTTGGTTTTAGTGTGAATTTAAATATCATTTATACAAATTCATTAATATCCATGTTGTTAAATGTTTTGATGATATTTTTAGTGAGGTCTTTTATGTAAGTTAATGATTTATATTTTTGTATGCTAACTTGAAATTTTTGGGGAGTTGGTATAGAGGTACCGTTAGTTTTTTATCTACTTAGTTATTATTATTTTTTAGAATTAAAATTTGACTAGCAGGCTATAGCTTGGGAATTTTTTAATAAATGACTAAAATAATTAAAAAGGTAATAATTCTGAATATTTTATGTGACTTTTTTATAAAAAAATGTTCGTATAAAATTGTTGTTTCCGGGTCAATCCATTCAAAATTTGTCCAGACCTTGCCGCTCAATGTTTCTAATTTTTAATTTTTTTTTACCAGTTATTCTGTATCTTTTCCTGAATATACAACCGTAGATAAAATACTTTTCTGGCTAATACTTTTATGTGAAAATGTGTGTTGGGAAAATCAAATCAAAACCAAAACGAACAATAAGATAAAGATATGCTTTATATATTTTGTCCTCACAACTAGTTATCAAATACTGAGATGAAAATGGTTTAAAACATTCTTGAAAATTAATAAAATATAAGACTTTTAGCCAGTTTAAAGTTTATAAAGGAAAAGAGACTCACCTTTGATCATTTTTTATTAATATTGCTTAGTTATAGTCCTATTTGCTGTAAAAATTCGATCCTAAAAACAAAAATTCATTCTTCACTATTTACAGGGAAATATCTCAAAAGGGACTGAGTAAAAAATATTAAACTAATACAGATTACTTATCTATACAATGAGTATAAGTGATCTAAATTTGATAATTGAGACTAAGCTGTTTCCCGAGTAATAAAATTCTCTTTGCTGTTAAATGAACATTTTCTTTAAAAATTATTATATCTGGTAACTTTTCATATTTCAGAACAAAACAAAAACTTGAATGATGATGAGAGTACTATCTACATTTGTGTTTCAATTACCTAAGTAGCCAAGAAAATTTAGTGGCTGAGACTCAACTGATTCTAGTATTATTAATTTGGTTTGGCTTGGAGTAGGTTGCTAAGATGAACTCTTGCAAGGCATTAATGTTTGATTTGTTTTATTTAGAAAACGAACTGGGTCTTAGTGGCCAAGACTCAGTTTGTTTTTTAAATTAAATAAATTAAACATTAATTCCTTGCAAGAGATGCCTTTATCTTAGCAACTTACTTTAAGCCAAACCAAATTAATAACACTAGAACAAGTTCAGTCTCAGCTACTAAATTATTTTGGCTGCTTAGGTAATTGTAGTGAGGAACAAAATTTTGATAGTACTCTTATCATAATTATAATTTTTGTTTCATTCTTAAATATGAAAATTTTCTTTATTACCTAAGTATTAGGTAATAAGTGTCATGGCTGCAAGTGAAGTTACTCATAGTTATGGCTCTGTAATCATTTTTTATTCATAGCGGTATTAGCCCATATCTCATGGTTAAAGTTGGTAAACATTGACTGTATATATACGAGCACCATTTTACATTGAAGTTTGGTGTAGTGAGTGTTTAAAACCAATTTTTTTTCTTTTGATGGATTATAATGCACTGTGACGTAAGAGGTCTATTGTGCGCCATAGTATACAAAAAAAAAAAATTTACTATTATTACTACTATGTATCAGCCGCTACTTTTCTAAGGCAGTGGTGACTCTGCAACTGTGTTAATTAATATATAAATTCTTGGTTATTATTTTATAAAACTATTAGATTTCTTTTTCTACGGTTTATCAATTCATCATTGGGATCAGGTGGCACAAAGGGGAATAAAGTAATTAACTTACAATACACATTTATTTATAAAAAAGTACATTACATATAAAAAATATACAGTGAGGCATTGATCATTATCGAGAATACTGAGGTTTGTTCAGATTTACCACATAATATAACATGAAAAGGGTACCTTTCGGACATAACTGCATAATTCTTCCCTGGCTTGACCCCCGACTTCCTCCGTCCATGGCTGGACTTCTGCTTCCTATCCTGTCCGGGCTAAGACTCCCCGGGTAGAGGGCTATCCCTGCTCTAGGAGTGGAGAGGTGCATAGCCCTTCTAAGTAACCTTCCTGTTTGTAGCCCGGGAAACTCTTCTATTTTAAATGATTCATAATTTTTTTTTTTCCTCCCAGTATTCACGATACATACAAGGGAGCGGTGTGGTCTAGTGGATAGAGCGCTAGTCTGCTGTGCTCCGGGTCCTGGGTTTCGAATCCCGGCTGTGGCAGAATATTACTTATTCTGTTAATTCAGTCGGGGGGCTACTCTAGGGTATGGAGACCCTCCTGGGGCAGGCCCAGCCTCTATAAGTGGGTACCCAAAATAATTGGGGAAAAACCTGGCGGCTGAGCACAATTAAGGCCTAATCACCTCATTGCACTGCCGTTAGCCTAGAAACAGTACGAATCTCTATATGTACTGAGCCAAAGACCCTTCATGAGTTGTAGTGGTATAGGCTTTATTCACGATACATAGCATTTACCTAACCTGCGAGGAAAGAAAAATTAAAAACCGTATGGTTTTTCTTTAATTATCAAAACATAAACTTACTAGAAAAACCTCAACTAAACTAGTTATAACTCTGTACAACATCTTCTACGAGAAACTTAAACCAAAGGATATATATATATATATATATATATATATATATATATATATATATATATATATATATATATGGGAACAAGAATAAATCATACTAGCTGTACCCCGCGGTGTTGCACGCGACTTTCATTGTTGATACTTTGTATACGTTAACAATAAGAGTTTCTATAATACATACAATGGTCAATTATATAATGCCAGATTTTAATATTATTCTATCAAATTTATAATAACATACCAGCAGAAGTAGGTTAACCCATAATTACTCTAGTTACTAATACATATTTAATTTAGCTTTTAAACATAATCGTTGTATATCTTTATACCTCGTTTCCAATATAAATTTCAATTAATCCTATTCTTAAGTGAAGCTTTTCAAAAAAAATAAATAAATAAACTCGAATTATTTCGGTTTCAAAAATACTTTTTTAAAAGTACGAAATGTGTTTTTTGTCTCACAAATTCATTCTAAAACACTAATTTCAATTGCTAATATTTCCATGGTAACCTGTACAAAATACGTAAATACATAAAAGTCTAATAACCTGTCATGTATTTACTGTCTTCGCTAATACTGTTAATCTATCTATAAATTTAGTAATATTTTTTCACCTGTTACTCACGGCTTTCCTACTAATAATTAGTTCCCTTTATATATTTCGTAATACATGATTCCTCGACATCTCAAATTTCGATCTTGCTTGTGGCAGTATCATCACTTATATCTTATTTAAAATACCGTCTTGGAGTGACCCTGGGATAGGGAGACTCTTATGGAAGGGTACCCAGCTTCTATTCAATGGGTAAAATCAAATTATCCTAAAAATTAAGGCAATCTCTCAAATCTAAATGAAAACAGAAACTACAGTCAAGGGATGAATCGCTGTTTAAAATCTCACATTATGCCCGCTATGATACTTTTATTCGTAATTAAAGGCATTTCTCTTCCAGTCTGGGTTTAGATCCCAACATTCCACTCAATCAGCTCTCTTGAAAATTACCCAAGACCTTCAATCCTCCATAGATAAACAGAAAATATCAATCCTTGTTCTCTTTGACTTCTCAAAAGCCTTTGATATGGTGAACCATGAAATCCTTCTTTCCAAACTCTGAAACCTCTCAGTATCCGATAGTGTCTTAAACTGGTTCCTCTCCTTTCTATCTGCCCGAACTCAAACTGTGATAATCCCAAATAAACCTCCTTCCTCACCGATCCTGCTAACGCATGGAGTTCCTTAGGGATCATCACTTTCACCTATCCTTTTCTCTATATATGTTAATGACCTACCCAATTCCATACATCACTCTAAATACCACCTATATGCTGATGATCTCCAAATTTACCTTTCTTTCCTTCCCACCGAAATGCCTGAGATGGTCCAAAAATTACAAGAAGATATTGATAGCATTAATTTATGGGCCATCAAGAATGGTCTCAAGCTTAATATAGATAAAACCAAAGCCATCCTTATTGGTTCCAGACATCTCCTCAACTCCCTCTCCTATCACCCCTTACTCTACCTTAACCATAGACCTATCATCTTCCACGTCCGTTAGAAACCTAGGCGTATTCCTCGATCAAAACCTATCCTTGAATAATCACATTTCCCAAATTTCCATAAAATCCATAGCCATCCTTAAACAGTTCCTCCGATTACGCGAATTAATACCCCTTAAAATCCGCCAACTCCTAGTATCCTCTCTTATCTTCCCCCACTTCGATTATGGCTGCCTGGTGTTTGGCAGACTGTCTGAGACGCTTGAGATGAGGCTGAAGAGACTAATGAACTGTTTCATTAGATTCATCTTCGGAATTCCCAGACGCTCTCATGTCTCCTCCTGGTATGCGGTTGAAGTGGCTCTACCCAAAATTCCGACGGCAATACTTCCTAGGAACTTACCTTTACCAATCCTTCAGAACCAAAATCTGCAATATGTTCACCCTCCCTATACAATAGAAATGAACCTGATACAGTAATGAGTTATACTGGGGTTTCTTGCAAATACTATCACTAAATTTTCTCATCATTGTCGTAATTGTTCTTTTGGTTGAATATTTGTTCGATAAATATCAGGCCGTTCTACAAAAGAAATCTTGGATTATTTTTTTAAACAATTCATTTAATTTCCAGTCATCGCAACGTTTCAGCCTCTAGGGCCATTCTCAAGCTTCTGTAATCAATTAAAGTTTTATTGCATTTATACATTTTCAACATCTAATTACAACACATAATAAATTATTTTTAATAATTATGTCACCTACCATGCATATCCATGTTACATATCAATTCATTTCACCGCTTATCTGCAGCGTCGTCATAATTTTAAAAAATATCATTTTTCAAAAAAACCTGTACTCAAAAATATCATATTATATTTCATCATCAATTAAAAAAAAAAGGGATCTATTTATTCAAAAAGAAAAGAAACATTTTTATTTACTTACTCAACAGTTTTCGGCCGTCTTATAGGTGTTCTCATGCGCGACTAAACTTGGGGTGGGGATGCCAAAGGCTTTATATATTTTCTCTGTCAATAGCACTTGCATAAAAGGTGTTCAAGTTGTTAACGTCTGTTTGGTGGTTAACTGATTTTTCTAAATTTTTTGTTATATAAATTGATTCAATGATCCTCCTCTTATTTATGTTTTCTTCCTTATGTAGGACCGAGATATTATCAAAATCAAAAATATGTTTATATTTATCGCAGTGTTGTGACAGACCTGTAGCCAATTTTGATTTTGTGCATTTTGAGTTACAGTTTTGTTTATGTTGTTGTATTCTCTTATGGAGCCATTGTGACGTTTGTCCATAATATGACTTATTTTCACCATTTTTACAATCTATTTTATATATGACATTTGTCATCTTTTGTTTTGTTATTTCGTCCTTGGGTTTAGTATAAAGTCTTTCAATTTTATTTATATTTTTTTCCCAAATTTAATTTCGGTTTCATCATATTTTTTAAACGTTTTTTTCTACTTTATTAGTTAGATTTTTTATATACGTTACTAAATAATATTTTTTAGGGTATGTATTGTGAAATTTATTGCATTCTTTATTATTTTCTGGCTCATTTATTTTGGTATCTTTTTCTTTTGGTTTTATTTTGTTATCTATTTAAAATAATTCGTAATCAGTTTTAGTTCATTTTTTTAATTACTTTTTCCATCTATTATAATATCTTGACTTTTTTTATTATTATCCTGTAAATTTTTTATGTCAATATTTTGTCCATTGGTACTATTGTCTTTATTCACTTTATTTTTGAACCATAATTTTTTAACTATTTTCATCGGATATCAATTTTGTTTTAGTATGCCATATATTAGTATTAATTGATAATTGATAATTAATTGCATTATTATTAATTATTATGGGCGGGTAAAGTTGTTGGGATTGATGATGAGCGGATTCCGAGAAAGTTGGTATTTGCTGATCTGACTGGTAGGCGTCCGAAAGGTAGGCCGAAGCGTTGATGGGAGGATATCGTTAAGGCTGATCTCGGGGGTTTGGGCTTGAATGGTGAACATTGGACGAGTCTGTAGGCGGACTTTGGTGGTATCGGCATCGAACCTTCGGGTTCGCTAAGCCTATTATTATTATTATGCCATATATTATTGATTTTACCTTATCCATGTGGGTGTCATCAGTTAGTATCTTTGCTCTATTGGTCATATTATTTGCTGTATTAATTTTTTGTCCCATACTATGATTGCTATGCCAATTTAATAGTCTGTTGCTCGTTATAGATTTTTTGTACCATAATGTACTTAAATTACCAATGCTGTCTCTAATTATCTCTATATCTAAAAATTGGATTTTATTATTAAGTTCTAATTCTTTTGTAAATTTTATCTTTTCAGATATTGAATTTAAATATTTTAACAGGCTTTCTATTTCATTTTTATTTACTATGGCTAGAATATCGTCAACATATTTCAGGAGCAATTTTGGCGTTGTATTTATTTTATTTAATGCATTTTTTAATAGTTGATTTAGATAAATTCCACTCAGATTAATTGAAAGGCATCCACCCATCGGTAGGCCGTTACTCATTCTATAAAATTTATTGTTAAAAGTGAAATAACCATTTTCACATACTAATTTTATCCCTTGTATAAATATTGCCTTATTTTTTATCGATGTATATGGTTCAATATCATTCCAGTTTCTATCCAGTATTTTGTATACTTCATTTAACCGAATGTTAGTAAAAAGAGATTCAACGTCATAGCTCACTAAACATTCGTTAGCTTCTGTCTTGCCTAAGTTTATTATTTTTTCTTTAACTTCAATTGTGTTTTTTACGTCGTAGTTATTATTGTTATTTAAATTGTTTAGTGCTGGATTTAAGAATTTTACCAGTTTTTCCGTGACTCCATTAATATTGTTTACTATCGGTCTGAGAGGTTCCATTAGCTTATGTAATTTACTTAAACCGTGTATTCGTGGAATTATGTTATGTCTTTTTACGATCTTATATTTATATTTTTTATCAATATATTTATACTTTATTAGTTTTTCTACATACAAAATTAATTTGTCTTCAATTTCTTTAGAGGGGTCTTTCCTTAGAGCTCGGTAAATTTTTCGTTCATCTAATAGGTCATTTATTTTTTTAGTGTATTCGGATTTAGTAATTATAACCGTTATTTTTTGGTTTTATCAGATTTTACTATGTGTAGATCCGGGTTACTTTTGAAAAAGGTTCTAGTTTCTCTAATATCTCTGTTGATTCTATTGTGTAAGAGGTTAGGTGTATTCGTTTCTTTATTGTTTTTATCTAAGAATTGGTTGATCTAATTATTTACTTTATTTCGTAGTAAATTTTTGTGGTTATCGGAAGTATTTATTATTCTTATGATGCTTTCAATGTCTGCAATAAAATTTACGATTTCTTTGTTGTATTTGTTTGGTATAATATTAAATTTGTCACCTAGTGATAATACGTTTAAAACATTATTAGGTATATTTGTTTTAGTAGTATTAATAGTCCAACCATTTGTATATAAGTTTTCATAGGCATTTAATATTGTACTCTGGTTTGTTGCATAATTGTCTATTGCATTATTATTAAGGTTGTTTGATATTATGCTTAGCTTATGGTTGCATCTTATATCCTGGTACGGTGTATTACTATTTACATTAAATGGTCTGTTAGTTTTATAGTCCAGTCTTATTTCATGAATTTTATTAAAATCTGATTTATAGGTTTCTAGCCGATTTTTAATGCTACAGCATATTTGGTTATTTAGATTATTTATCGAACTATCACTAAAGTTACTTTAGCGGCGAAGATATATCATGGCCTCTTGAGTTTAATGGTGTTCATAAGTCCAAGCCACTAAATAATAAAATTATACGGGTAAAAAATAAATATCTTAAATATCATATTAACGTTGTTTCCCGCTAGCAGCTTACTCTGGTTGAATAAATATAGTTAATTCTTTCTGTCTCTAAATCGGATTACATGTCAACCAAAACCTTGTTTTTCTGGTAACCACTGGATAAGCTTGGTTTTATTCCTGCTGGGTTCCGACCCGTAGAATAGTATGCAGTGCCCTATTCAATGGATCACCCCCGTCCCTTAGCCCTTGTATGTTGTCAACCTTAATGCTACTTTTTCCGACCCATGGGTGTCGCCTTCAGTTCATCAGCGGTTGAGATTTAAAAATGAAAATTAAAATATTAAAAAGGAACATGAAACTCCAACTTGTTCTATCATACAATGAATACATCTTTTTGTCATACTTGGCAAGAAATATAAAACTTATGTTTTTAAAAATTATATTTAACAAAGTTTTTTTTTAATGAAAAGCTTCCCATTTGTTGGATCAATCCATTATACTACGCTTACGTTAAAGCTAAAATATATTGAGTAATTTTTGGCATGCCTACTTTTACTGGATCGATATTGTCTCTTTGACTAAATTATATTAGTTAGAATTATTTTGAGTTATTCAAGAACCAATTTCATTTCACCTAGTCGAGTAGGGGGTATTACTTCAGTGACGGGTCTTCAGAAGGCCTCGCCAATGCCTGTCCATTACGGAGTGATAAGATGGAGTTGGGTGCTCGCCGTGGTGGAAGCACGAGTCGCAGCACCTAGGGAAAGGTACCCTGCTTGGTAGGGGAAATTTCGCACTTACCAATCAGTTGAGGGGACCGGAATGGATGGGTTACCCCCTGTGTGGTAGTAGCACAGCAGCAGTGTTGAATAAGAGATAGAAATTCACCCCATGCAGTAATAGCACAGCAGCAGTGGTCATTAGGAGCCCTCATAGGTGCACATGGTTCGAAGCCATGCACCCCGTTCCATATGGGTGGAAAGAAAGAACAGAAAGAGAGAACGAAATAACTACACATGTAAGAGCTGAACCATGGAAAGCATATCTGAGTTCAGTAAGTAGATTTGTGAGAGTTTATGGGGAAGGCGAGGATAACATACCTAAGCCATGGGGTATATAACCTTATGGCCAATCTCCATACGGAGCGGTAACCGCTTCTTTACTTGTTACAGGCTCAGATATGTTCTTTTTTTTTTATATCTCCATCCTTTTGTTTTATTGGTAAAATTACATTTGTTATGAACATAATATATAAAATGGTTACATAAATTTCACTGTTCTTAAGCTTATACAATTCTTAATTTGCTTAATTGTGATGCTGGTGGAGCTCCCTGGTACTGGCCACTAAACTGCTCTGGGCGGTTACAACAATTTAGAAATATATTTTTTTTAACCACTTAGGGAATGAATTTTCCCAAAAGCAGCCTTATTGCACATCTAGATGGTAAGACGAACCTCCAGGAAAAATTTCCACTTCAAAACCATAGTCATTTTTGAGAAACCGCGATGACCAGAAAATGACACTTTCTTTTATATATATAGATAACTTGTATACCATCAAGTTAAAACTAAGACCCCATTCTTGTAGTAATAAGGTTGTGTTTTAGTATCTTTAAAAGATATATTATTAAAAATGAATTTCAAAATGCCAATTTATTTATTAATAATTGTTTTCATTAGAATTGTTCCGAGGAATTTTCAGATTTATGTCAAAACAAGCATGTCATTTCTTTGTTAATAATTCAGATCAATTGAATTAGTAGAGGGGTAAAGTTTCCAGATTTTACTATGTAGGCGACAGACATTATCTTAATTAATATTTCATTTGATAATTGAAATAAAAAGGTAATAAACAATCATTCTTGGTTACTACTATTATTCTCACCAAAAACCTTGTAATAATTACCTACTTTTCCAAATTGTTTTGATTCAATGATACCCAATAATTATTTCTAATGCTGAGACTTTTTTTTTTTTTTTTTTTTTTTTAGGTTTTTGATGATAATTCCAGATCTACAAGGATCCGTAATGATTCATACATTGGTGCTATTAACAAAGATAATACATTTGTTCGAGCTGGGATGCAGGTATTAGCATTAATATTACAATATTTAACATGATAAGCCATTAGTTCACAGTAGGGGTGGGCATAATTGAATGATCGTCATAGTCGGATGATCGGATTCCGATGATTTAAATAATCGAATGATTTCATAATCAAATGATTAGTATCCATCCTGAGAGACGATATGCCACAATTCCCATCCATGTAAGGTCGTTATCGTTTAACAATTCAGTTCGAATGATTATTCGTTTCTCCTAACCGATTAATCCGATAATCAATTAATTCGAATGATTGAAATAATCAAATGATCTGATAATCGTCATTCGATTATGCCCATCCCTAGTTCACAGCATAGCCCATTATTTATTATGAGAAGGGCAATGTAAAAGTAACATTCAGATGGATAAGAGAAGAGGTGATGTCTATAAGTGATTACATTTTTATTTATATTTCATTTGCTATATCTATATAAACTAAAACATCTAATATCTAAACTACATTGGTGTCAAGATTCATGCAATAAAAACTAGTTTTCATATATATATATATATTATAATATGCTTATTTTAAACAAATATATTCTTTAAAAAAAAATTAATTCACACAATATTTACTTCATTATTACTCATTTTACTCTCAGGGTATATTATGGGTTCTTGACAATCAGGCACACAATCTTTTATATAACTTTTTTAATCATAATAATAACTTACAAAGTAACACAAACAATATGCAGGCTAATCAGATCCCTCTTCATATTCAGCTCCACACTCTCCAAGTTCCCTGTGAAGAAACTAAACTCAGGGACCTTTCCTCTACCTGGGGAATTGCGAAACTTGTATTCTGTGAATATAATTGAGTTGATAGCATCGCGTAGACTCAAATGGCCGAGTAAAGCTGTTGGGCTCGATGAGGAGCGGATTCCGAGAAAGTTGGTATTCGCTGATCCGATTGGTAGACGTCCGAAAGGTAGGAAGCGTTGATGGGAGGATTGCGTTAAGGCTGATCTCGGGGGCTTAGGCTTGAACGGTGAACATTGGAGGAGTCTGTGTAGACAGAATTTGGTGGTATCGGCATCGAACCTTCGGGTTCGGTAAGCCTATTATTATTATTATTTTTGTGGATATAATTAGTTGACCGTTGAGAATTATTGAAGGAATTAGTCCAGGTGGCGGTCATTAAATGAAACAACTGAATAGTTTCAACTCTTTTATTGTTTGCCAACGTTTCGACCCCCATTGTGGGTCATCATCAGGGCTAAACTTTGGAAAAAAATAAAATAGTTGAAAGTATTCAGTTGTTTCATTTAATGACCGCCACCTGGACTAATTCCTTCAGTATTATTATTTTTATTTGTTTTCTTCCTCTCAGGTAACTGGAGCTTCATCTACTTCCCGGATAAAAGTCAAGGGTTATTATTATTATTATTATTATTCTGGGACAAGTCCCTTCAGAATAATACATATGCAAGTAAATAAAGTCTTAGATGCCTTAAAGTAATAATGGAAGAGAAAAAAATACAGTGATAAAGTAAAAAATATATATAAAAGACAAAGGTAACATAGAAAACCAAACTGATGGATATAATAAATTGACTTCTGATACTAATGAGTGAGAGAAAAAAATAATAATAATAATATATATGTACATAAAACTAACTTAGATGATAGTTAAAAAAAAAAAAATATATATATATATATATATATATATATATATATATATATATACAATTATCCTTCTGTTCCCGTACAGAGCTTTGATAAAAAAATAATTATATACAATTCCAATCTAATTAAAAAAACAAAAAAAAAAAGAGAGAGAAAAAAAATAATAATAACTTCTATGTTAACACTTCTATGATTTTTTTTTCTATTTGAACATTTTCATTTAAAATTGGTTCTTGTCGAGATTTCTAGGAAATTGAATGGATAGGAAGTAATTGAATAGACGGGATTTAAAGGTTGGGAGGGTATTAGAGTTACGGATATGAGAAGGGATAGAGCTCCATTCAGAAGAGGATCGAATAATGAAAGATCTATCAAAAGCTGTTGTTGGATGGGGCAGAATATACAAATCAGAAGGCCGCAGCTAGTTATAAAGGATGCCCGTATTACCAATTAATTAAAAATAAAATCAGCTCACCTGTTGAAGAAATTAATAGTAGCACAAATCACAAAGAAACTACATTTAAGCCAGCTAGAAGGGCTACAGGAGCTGTCTCTTATTCATCAGTCTTGTCACCAGATCGAGCTCCACAACCACAACAACAACCGACTCCCGAAGTTAACAGTGAAAACATTTTAACGACAATCACTAAAATCATTATAGACGCTATTAAACCGTATTTATCACAAATAATGTCCCAGCTAAGCTCACTAATTACCTCCTTCTTTACAAATGGGCCTTAATGTAAACATTAGCCTATCCGCTGCTAATACTATCTTCCCAGCTTGTTATTGTATTTATACTGCTATTGTATTTATATTTCCCTACGTATATTATGTTATTTCTTTAAAGACAACGTCTTTAATTACCTCTTATGACTTGTGAATTAAATAAATTAAAAATTTTAAATTGGAACGCCTACGGTGTTTTGTCACAAAAGAATGAATTTAAAAATTTTCTCGAAACGAACTCTGTTGATATAGCCTGTATATCAGAAACACATCTTTCTACAAGTAATAAATTTCATTTACCGGGCTTTAAAATTCTGAGGAAAGATAGAAAAAGTTCAACAGCTTCAGGAGGAGTGGCACTAATAATAAAAAATAATATTAGCTTTTCCGAAAATATTCTTCCCGAATTAGCTAATATCGAAGCCATCTCGATTCGATTAAACTCATCACCCAGTACAATCATCACAGCTGCTTACAAACCACCTAATAAGAAACTTCAAGAAGATGAAATTTTAAAATTATTGCCTTATACTGAACATGCTCTACTAATAGGTGATATAAATAGTAAACATATCTACTGGGGGTGTTGGAAAACAAATCAAAACGGAAATAAGTTGCTGGATATCACTTCTAAGCATAATATACAAATTATAGCGCCTACCGAACCTACATTTTTTAGAAATGGTTGTACACCTGATATTTTAGATATTGTTTTATCCAAAAATATCAGTTTACCAATATCATGCCAAACAATATCTGCTCTAAATTCGGACCATATCCCTGTATTAATTTACTTTTCCATCAAAGTTCAAGAAATTCCATCTAGAAGTTCTCTCATTAGAGGAATAATTGACTGGAACAGGTACAAAAACTTAATATTCCATAATGTTTTTCTTTAGAACAATTTTTCAAATCGTCAGGAAATTGATACAGCCATAGAACATCTGACGCAATTAATAACAAATTGTGTGATAGAATCAACTATGCAGACATTCAGTTTCAAAAAAAAATTATTCAAAAACAGCATACCAAATTCTATTTTGTCCAAAATAAAGGAAAAAAATAAAATAAGAAGACGCTGGATGCGAAATAGAAATCCAATAGACAAACGTAAATGGAATTATCTCAGACGCGTTGTCAAACAGGAACTAGACGAACTAACTCTTTCTAATTACAAACAATATGTCGCAGACCTGAACCCTCGAGACCAATCTCTCTGGAAGGCTACTAAGCGCCTTTTGAAGAAACAAGACACCATTCCCAGCTTAATAGAGGGCAGCACATTTATCTCCGGTGACCAAGATAAATCTGAAGTCTTTGCTGACTATTTTGAAAAGACATTCTCCGACACAGAAAGTGAAAGTTTTTCGTCAAGATGCGATCCAGAGTGTTATAAGGATATCAATGAGTTTTTACAATCACAGTCACTCACTGCTGAACTTCCGCTGAAATTCACGACTCCTAAAGAAATAAAAGAACTTATTTTCAGGCTTAAAACAAAGAAAAGTCCAGGACATGACTTGATTCCAGCTATTGCTCTAAAAAGATTGCCCAGAAAAGCTATTGTTTTAATCACAACAATATTCAACAGCAGTCTACGCCTCGGATATTTCCCTGACTCCTGGAAGAAGGCCGTATTAATAGCTGTCCACAAGCCAGGCAACAAATCAAATCATGTTAGCAGCTACAGGCCAATAAGCCTACTACCTATCTTAGGGAAATTACTAGAGACGGTAATAAAAAGCCGCCTTTCTTCCTTCTTACAGTTTAACAATATCATTCCGGAATTTCAGTTCGGCTTTCAACTTGGTCACTCCACTTCTCACCAATTATCCAGACTTACCGAATTTATAGTCAACGGATTTGAAATGAAAAAACATACTCTCGTAACATTTCTCGATTTCCAACAGGCATTTGACAAAGTTTGGCATAAAGGCCTATTGCACAAACTGAAACAAATCGGTACTCCAAAATACCTGTACGACATCCTCTTCTCATTCCTCAGCAGCCGATCTTTTACAGTGAGAATAAACACCTCTATCTCCACTATCAGACCCATCCAAGCCGGTACTCCGCAAGGTTCAGTTCTTTCTCCCATCCTCTTCAACCTTTACCTCCATGACATCATCCAGTCTACAGATACCTCGATTGCTATGTTTGCAGATGACACGACAGTTTTCACTCAGCATGAAGATATAGATATTGCCCGTAATACCCTCAAAAGCCACCTGACAGACTTAGAAAAATATTTCACTAAATGGAAGATAAGTCTAAATGTGCAAAAATGTAACTCAAAAATATTTACATTAAGACGACCTTCGGATCCACCTGAACTGACACTCAACGGTAATACGCTGCCATGGAGTCCAGCCTACGAACCAGTAAAATACCTCGGGGTTCACCTCGATCGCCGCCTCACTTGGAACCACCACATTAACCTTAAACTAACCCAGACCTATGCAAGACTGGCAATGCTATACCCGATCCTCAATAGAAAATCTAGTCTCAAACCTGAAACAACCATTCTTATATATAAAACAATATTAAGGCCATTACTAATGTATGGTTGTGAAGTGTGGGGCGCAGCTTCTTCAACGAAAAGAAAAAAATTGCAAACTTTTCAAAACAAAATATTAAGAATAGCCGTTGATGCCCCATGGTTTATTAGAAATAGCCAACTCCATCGTGAGCTACAAATCGAATACATGGAAGACTTCATCAAAATCCGCTTCAAAAAATACCACTCGCAGCTACCAGCAGTTGGAGGTGCAGTAGCCTACAACATAGGAATTCCAACTTCATCTCGCAGGCTCAAACCCAGGCTTCTACAGGACATGCTGTTGTAAATATTATTATCTAGTTTTATGAACCTCATATTATTTTACTTTTTATGTATATTTTTAACTTATTTTTATTTATTATTATTTAGCTTTTGTTTTTGAAATTTTTCTTTATTTTTTTTTTCTTTCTCATTTATTTATTTTATTTTTATTTATTTATTTATTTTTTTATTTTTATTTTATTTTTTTTTTATTTATTTTTTTTTTTCTTCATTATTTTTTTTTTTTATATTCTTGCAAACCTAGTATTAATTTTGTATATTCATTACTTCTCTTTCTTTCTTTAGTTTTTATTACAATTGTTCGTTATGTTATCAAATTGTTTTTATTATTTAATTCTCAGAATTAATTATAAATTTATAATCGTTAGGGGTGTCTTTGTACGAGGCTATACCCCCACTTTTTCCATTGTTACGAGTTGTAATAATTATTCATTTATGTTAAAAAAAACCATGTATGGCTCAAGCAGCCGATCTGGAAATAAAGAAATTTAATGAAGAAGGCCGCACACGAATGTTGCGGGAATGAATTGAGGATTTGAATAGTAGCAGGTCAGAGATGTATGATGGACAGCGGGATCGGATTACTTGATAGAGGAAGGATGCCAAGAAGTACTTGCAATGATAGGAAGGATAAAGCCCCTTTAATTCTTCAGAGAATCGAGTGACAGAGGGGTCTCTGGAGATCCCAAAAATGAATCAGATGAAGCAATTAAATAGTCTTTTTAGTTTTTCCTCAAGATCTCCAGAGACACCCCCAAACACCGTACAGCAATAGTCAAAGTGGGGAATATTAGGGAGGAAACCAGTAGCCTACGGGTTTCCAGAGGAAAGAGGTGATGGATGGTTTAATCGCTTGAGAGTGATGAAGGAGCGGCGGGAGATGTCAGAAATATGGTTTTTCCAGGAGAGGGTTTGGTCAAAAGTGATTCCAAGGTTTTTAATGGAATGAAAGAATTATGTTGGATCATTATTTAGCAAAAGTGTAGGAATGGGAGGGAGAGTTTTAAAGAGTGGACTTGAACCTATTACGATTGCCTTAGTCTTCTTAGCATTCAGCTTTAGCTTGTTATCTATGGCCCACTGACTAATTTTATTTAAATCATTTTGTAGCTTATCGGATGCTAGTAATAGATCCGAGGGTGGGAAGGACAGGTAAATTTGGAAATTGTCGGCATACAAATGATATTGGGAGTGATCAATGAGGAGAGGAAGGTCATTTATGTAAACAGCAAATAGGGTGGGAGACAGTAATGAGCCCTGTGGGACACCACAGGATAGAGGCAGAGCCATGGAAGGAGTTTGGCCTGGAACTACTACATTCTGGGGACAGTCAGAAAGGAAAACGTTGAACCATCGCAGAGCACTATTGGATAGAGGAAGATTTCTAAGTTTGGAAAGGATAATGTTGTGATCAACGGTGTCGAAAGCTTTGGAAAAATCTAAAAGAATGAGGATTGTTAGTTGTTGGTGTTCCATGGCAGTTTGGATGTCCTGAGTTATTTTAAGGAGAGTGGATAGAGTAGAATACCCTGTTTGGAAGCCGGATTGTAGAGGATTCAAGAGGGAATTTTCTTCTAAGAAATTGCTGGGTTTGCACAAGGCGTTCAAGTGGCTTGGAAAGATTAGACAGGAGTGAAATAGGACAGAAGTCTAGCGGAGAAGAAGGGTTTGCGATTTAGTCCAATGGTCGGACTAGAGCGGTTTTCCAAGAGGTAGGAAATATGGAATATTGTAAGGAAAAATTGTAAACATGATAGAGAATGTGTAAGAGACTGGAAGACAGGATTTTATTAATGTTACAGGGATGTTATCAGGTCCATAATTATTGGTATGGGATTTTAGGATGGTGGTTAATAATTCCTCATCTGAGATATGAGAGAAAAAAAAGCTATTTGGGTTAAAGCTATGATGTTCAATATCGGTAATGGATGGCGAGTTAGGAGCAAAGGATGTGAAATGATTATTAAGATGATCTGGTGTGACTGGTATTGAGGTGAGGTTATTCGATTATGGGAAAGATAATTTATGCAGTATTTTCCATTTTGATTTGGAATCAGGAGCATTGGAGAGGGCGGTATGGATATGGTGGGAATTAGCTCACCGTACTGCGACCTGGGTTTCATTTTAAAGTTCTTTAAAATGCACAAAGTCTGCAGGCAGGGGAGTATGACAAAATTTGCGTCTTGCTGCTTCCTGTCTTCTCATCATTGCCTTTATTTCGGGAGTCAGCCAAGGCGCAGTTGGGCGGTGTAACGTTCGGGTTATCATAGGAGCATGTAAGTCTAATAAGGATTTTAGATTAAAGGTAAGAGCAGAAACCATAGGATCTATGGAATTATAGGAATATATGATGTCCCAATGGAAGGATTCCAGGTCATTTTGAAGGGATTTGTAGGAGAGCAGGTTCAAATTACGATAAGAAATCACTTCAAGAGGGAAGGATTTAATGGGTAGGTTGTAAGTAATCTGGATGAGGTCATGCGAAGAAAGAAACGGGACCGGGTGCTGGGAAGGTGAAAGGACCTTAAGAGGAGAGTCTGTAATATGGAGGTCTAACCAGGTGTCAGAAAATTGAGTATGGCAGGTAGGAGAGTAGGGGAACAGGTAGAGATTCAGAGAGTACAATAGATTGGAAAGAAAATATTTATCTGAATATTCTGATGCCATATTAACATTAAAGTCTCCAGAGATAATGATATTAGAATAGCAGGAAACCATTTGGATAAGGGAAGATTCAAATAGGTCATCAAATGGTATGTGGGGCGGTCGGTAGACAAGTACATAAAGGAGAGGAGATGAGAAAGTTTAAATCTCCACAAATATATATTTGAGATGAGGACAGTCAGGAGAAGGAGATTGGAGAAGGATTTTGGCCTCGAGGCTGTCATGTATGTACAGACCCACACCACCACCCCTGCGATCAGATCTATCATGGCGAAGGAAGGAATAATTGGAGAGGAATACTTAAGAGGATAGGATGTGAGGTTTGAGCCAGGTTTCAGATACAGCTATTATGTGATGGAAATTATCTAGGAAATATTGTTGGAATTAAAGTGACAGGACATGAGGAGATTGGTCATGACTGGGAATGTGAAGTGATAGAACAGGAAAAATGTTTTAGGTTAAGGAATAGGATACAATACATTTTTAAGAAGTGTTCAATAAAATAAGAAAAAAAAATAATACAATTTCCAAAAATTCAATAAAAAATAAGATAAATATATAATTAATGAATCTATATAATATTAAAAATACACTTTCAGGAAAAATATAAATAAAAAATGAGAAAAAATGAAAACTATTTCTACTGAAAAGTTTTAACATAGTAATAAATAAAAGTAAACCAATAAAAATAAACATAACTAATACTTCTGTTGGAAAAAATTAACCTTTTATAATCAGTTGGAGACTACCTAAAAAATTTCAGCTAAACACGTCCAAGTCGGTCGGCTTACTTACCATTACCGCCGGGAAGCCATCAGATTTCTGACATCTAACTCTACCTCCACTAAACCAAACATACTTTATGTTCGTGGCTACTTTTTTCTGCCTAGCTAACCAGTAGAGGTGTCGGTTGGTGTCATCACTTCGCTTACATAAACTCGATGGGAGTCATTTTCTCCCCAGCCTAGGTGTCGGGTAGAGAAATCTCTTTTTACTCTACTTAACTGCACCAACTCGTCCCTTAAGGTCTGACAAACAAAACCAACAATTATAGGTCCCGGCATTCCTGCCTGAGCCGTGCGGCGTGGTCCAGATCGGCCGGCATCAGCTCAATGCCCAGTCCCGCTCCGATGCTCATTATCGTGCCCACCACGGTTTCTCCTGGCTTTTTTGGGATACCTCTTATTTCTAAGTTATTCGACAGCTGGGTTTGTTCTGCATAAATTAGACGGCTCTCTAAATCTGTTACTTTTAGTTTTAGGGTGTTATTTTCGATTGTTAATGTTTCCATTTTCTTGTTTTGTTCCTCCAGGAAATTTTCTATTTTTAATAATCTCTATTTTTAATATTTTCAAAGGAGAGATCATTTTGTTTTGGGAGTGTTTCTTTAATACTTTTTAACTCTTTTTTCTTGTTTCTTTAATACTTTTTAACTCTTTTTTCTTGTTTCTTTAATATCTTTTCTGCAGTTTTCTTCATCAGTTGGTTATCAAATGCTTTCATATTGCTTATTTACCCATTTTTTATCAATGCTAACAACATGAATGATAAATTATTCTGAATCAATAAAATTAAAGGTACTTTAAAGGAAGAAAATTTTAAATAACAACATTTAAGTCCTGACAGACTATTTCAATCAGAAAGAAATCTACATGATATTAAACTATATCACATCAATATAGTGAGTCTAATCAAAATCGTTTGAGCCGTTTTAGAGAATTCCATAAAAAGGTGCGAAATGCATAGTATAAAGTTGCATTTCTGGTCTGCCGATTTTGGTGAAAAAGTTGCTGTAATATCTTGGGTATATTTTTGACTTAAATATGAAATTTCAGTTGTTAGGACTTTTTTTACTTACTCCTCACACACACAGACCTATTGATTCAAACCTTTTCCGTTTAGAACCAATAAAAACAAAAATAGTAGGTAAAAAAATGTAAAGTTAAATCTTTTAAGAAATCAAACAATGAATTTGCCTATTTTTTTTTTTTTTTTTTTTTTTCCAGTGGCGCGACAGGCCGTGCAGGCCCTGGGCCTCGCGGTGTGATCTGAGAAATTACACTCGCGTTTCACGATGAAATTCGTAGTGTAGGGTCATCAACTCCCTACGCCTAATTGAATTTGCCTATTACTTTAATTAAATACATTGAATTGAGAAAATGAATGGTTGGTTTTTTTGTTTTTTTTTTATCAGCGCTCATCATCTATAGCGCTCTATTACTCTTCTTCTTTTGTTTCTCCCTATTCCCAGCAAGGTTCCTGGCCTTGCGAAGATCTTTCCCTCTTTCCTCTGCAAAGCTTGTCAACGTACTCTAGGTAGGACATCATTGGTCTCCCCTGAGGCCTTCTCCCATCTGGCACGTAATCCATTATGACTCCATTCTAATAATGTGGCCAAACCATTTCAACGGACGGGTTTGCAGAATTTCCTTTAACCGCTCAACCTCCAGTTCCTGGCATGTCTCTTCTTGTCTTTCTCACTGTTCTTCTCACTTTTCAATCTTCATTTCAGCAGCTGTGACTCTGCTGCTCTCCTACCGGTCTGTCAATATCCAGCTTTCAGCTCCATATGGGAGTATCGGCAAATATACTGACTTGAAGATATGGAGCTTATTAACACCTCTACCCACCCATCTCTCGCTTCCCTATTACAGTATTGCAGATCTGATAGTAGACTGCATTTGTCTTTCTGATTCTATTTGAATATTTCTGAGTCTACTTGCTCCATTACTTTTTCTGTCATAAATCCCATCCCCACTCACTTACAATTCATTTGTTATTTTTTATTTAACAACAAAAATATTCACTAGAAATAATGTATACTCAGAATATAAAAAATTTCAAAAAATTATTTAAAAATAAAATTGTTTAGATATAATAAATTAATTATATAAATATGTCTGGTGTCGGGAAGTGGCGGCCCCATCGCCCAGTAGTCAGACTGCAGTCAGCTACTGGCCCTCCAGGTTGGGGGACATTTACCACTGACACACACAGTACACTAAAATCAGCACACTATATGCACTATCACATTATACACTTCTTCTTCTGGCACTACAGACCGAAGTGGTCCTTGGCCTGCCTCAACATAGCCTGCCACAGTCCTCTATCCTCCATCGCGCTCTTGGCCTTCCATTTTTTCGTGTGGCTAAGATTGTTCCTTGGTAGGTCTTCTTCACCTGCCTGTCCTCACTCATCCTGTTCAAATGTTCATACCACCTTAACCTATTCATCTTTATGGCATCAGATAAGCGCAGCCCATTAAATAATTCATAAATTTCTCTGTTTTTTCACATGCGCCATCTCTCATCTCCCTCACACACACCTCTATAGATCCTTTGCAACACCTTCCTTTCAAATCTATCAAGCCTTTCAGCTGTTGCCTTGTTAAGAATCCATATTTCACTACCATAGGTTACCACAGGAGAGCAGATTATTCCTTACCAGGTTCCCTAGGGCAAAGTACGCTCTGTTACCTGCTAGAATACTTCTTTTCACTTCCTCCACTTCGTTGGCTTCTAGTGTCATCAAGGATCCGAGGAACGGGAAGGCCGACACTACTTTTATATTTTCTCCGCCAATGTTGTAGAAAGAGGGGTGCTGCCTTCTTATTCTTTCCACTATCATTAACTTGGTCTTCCCGATATTAATCTCAAGACCTGCCCTTCTTGCTTTCTCTCTCAGAGCTACGTATGCCTCTTCAATTGCCTGTTTGCTTCTTCCTACCATCACCACATCATCTGCATAAGCCATTATTTGCAGTGACTTGTTCAGAATTGTGCCACTTCCGTCTAACCTGGCACTCTTCAAAACCTTGTCTAGAACTAGATTGAACAGCATGGGAGCTAGGGCATCTCCCTGTCTTAGTCCATTATTTATATCCATGGCCTTGGACAGTTCTCCATTTATTCTTATTTGACACCTCGAGTGCCTCATTGTCATCTTTATCAGAGATATTAATTTTTGGGGAATCTTGGCTTCTTCCATTGCCTTATACACCATGGATCTGTACGTCGTATCATATACTGTGTTGTATTCCCACATCTTTTCATCTATCTGTCGATCTATAGTTGATCTATTTCTTCGAAACATTGGTAGTCTCCAACTGTTCTTTTGTAATATGGTGCAGTTCGGTTGTACAGTAGCGCTAGGATTTTATAACCAACATTCAACAAAGTGATCCTAGCTACAAAGTGATAAAAGAGTTATTGCTACATTCAGTTACATCACCTTTCTTGTGAATCACATTGATGATGATCCATTTTTCTGGCATGTGCTATTCTTCCCATATACGCTCTATAAGACGATGTAATTCTTTTAACATACTATCGCCCATATGTTTGAGTAGCTCTACATTAATATTATTTCCACCAGGAGCTTTATTTTTTTTTAAGCTTGGACATTACTTTGTCTATTTCTTCTATAGTGGGGGGAATGTTTTCTTCCCATCCATGGCTTCCGGGTTCTCCCAGCTGCTCTTCTCTACACATGGTTGTTGCTGGATCAACAGTAACGCCTTCACCTGTATTCAAGAGTTCTCCGAAATGTTCTTCCCATCGTGTTAGAATCTCTTGATTTGATGTCAGGAGTGTTCCTTCCTTGCTTCTGATCCAGTTATTCTATCTATCTATCGGCGCTATGGTCCTGTAGGACCTTGGCCTCCTCAACGATCCTCCTCCATTCTGACCTGTCTTCGGCAGCTCTTCTCCATCCGCTGACTCCTAACGACCGAAGGTCCTCCTCTACGTCCTGCAGCCAACGAAGTCTAGGTCTGCCCCTGCTCCTCTTTCCACCAGGGTGTCCCTCCATCATCATTTTAGGCAGCCTCCTACTTTCCATTCTCTGTACATGCCCCAGCCATCTTATTCTGGCACTCTTGATCTTGGCAACTATATCAGGTGTTTGATACAGAGTTCTAATTTCCTCATTCGTCTTCATTCGCCAACGATCTCCTTCTTTTGTAGGACCAAAGATTTTTCTGAGAATTTTCCTTTCCCACATGTTTAGTAGTCTTTCATCATTGCGTGTTAATGTCTAGGACTCGCTTCCGTACATGATCACTGGCTGAAGGACAGTACAATATAGTCTTATCTTCAGTTCTCTGGATATATTCCTGTTCTGAAATATTTTCAGAAGAGAACAATAGCATCTATTGCCAGCTGTTATCCTTGCTTTAATTTCGTCTCTAATCTTATTGTTCTCTGTGATAACAGTGCCTAGATACTTAAACTGTGGTACTCTCTCGAACCTATATCCAGCCCCCTCGATATACCTGTTTCCTCCTTCTTCCCTGCTGATCCTCATATACTTAGTTTTTTCCATATTTATGATCAGTCCTGTTCTCCTCGCAGCCACTTCGCACTCGTCGAAAGCTCCAAGTAAAGCTCTGGTTGTTCTCCCAGTTATCATAAGATCATCTGCAAACGCTAGATGTTGCGTCAGTCTGTGATAAATACATCCTCCAGGCCTTGTCCTTATTGACCTCATGACCACTTCCAATAACAAATTGAATAGGACTGGAGAAAGAGGATCGCCCTGCTTAACACCTTTCTGAATTTCAAAAGAGTTTGACATTTCACCTTGAATTTTGACAACTCCTTGACTATTCTGCAGGGTCATCTTGATAAGCCTGATAAGCTTTAAAGGATATCCTAGGTGTTTTAGCTTTTCATACATTACGCTTCTATTTATGCTGTCGTATGCTTGCTTGTAATCAATGAACAGATGATGTTGTTCCACATTCCATTCCCAGCATTTTTCTAACATCATCCTCATGCAAAAGATGTTGTCTATTGTAGATCTTTCAGGGCGGAATCCACACTGGTAATCGCCCAACACCTCTTCCGCTCTCTTGACAACCCGCTTCATTATCAAAGTTGACATCACCTTGTAGACTACACTAAGTAATGCAATACCTCTATAATTCCCCTAATCCAGTTTGTCTCCTTTTTTATGAATAGGCAACATAACAGCCACCTTCCACTCACTGGGCATTTCCTCCTTCGTCCATATCATTAAAATCAATTTGTATATTTCTCTATAGAGTGCCTCCCCTCCAGCTTTGATTGCTTCTGCTGGGATCCCATCAATTCCTGGCGCTTTGTTATCTTTTAAGGACATAATTACTTCTTCTACTTCTTCCGGATCTGGTGGTTCCAGCTCTACGTCCTCTTCTACTGTTCCGAGATCACAAATTGTCTCTTCACAGTTTTCGTCTGGATTTAGCAGCTCTTTAAAGTATTCTTTCCATCTGTCGATCACTCTATTCTTGTCACCCAAGAGTAGACCTTCCTTGTCTTTGCAAAAAGATATCCGGGGTTGAAATCCTTTTCTTATGTTTTTTACTCTGCCATAGAATGATCTGCTGTTTTTGTTTTCGAAATCCTGCAGCATTGCGTCTAGATCTTCTTTTTCCTTCTTCCTCTTTTTATATCTGCAGAGCTGCTTCACATTTTCTCTTTTCCGTTTATATTCTTCGCTGGCCTGTCTTGTCCACCTTTGAAGCATCTTTTTATGAGCTTTTAACTTCTCCTGTACCGCCATTTCACACTCATGATCGAACCAACAGTTCTTTTTCTCTCTCTTTTCCTCGCCTATCGTCTCATCCGCCGCATTCCTTACAGCTTCACTTATTCTACTCCATTTCTTTTGCACGTCTTTTTCTATTTCAGGTGCATTGTTTTGTAGCTTTTCTTCCACTTTTCTAACATATTGCTGTTGCTTCTCAGGACTTTTGAGGTCGCCGATCTTATATCTTTTCCTTGCTTTCTCTGTTTTTCCTCTTGGTTTGACAGCCAGTCTCTGTTTATATATTATCCGTACCAGATAATGATCTGTTGAGCAATCGGCACCTCTATAGCTCCTCAATATCACTTTGGTGCCTGCTATCGATCATTACATGATCAATCTGGTTTTTGGTTTTTCCATCTGGCGAAACCCATGTTTCCAAGTGGATAGTTATTAATTAGATCCAGTTATTAATGGGTGTATATCCATTCTTTATTGTCCCTATTTTCCTATAGAATTTCCTGCTTTCAGTTTTGTTGGCAGCCTCTTTAATGTCTTTAAACTGTCCCTTTATTGTCTGCTTTTTCTTCTTTTTGACAATTTTCTTTGCCTCTCGCCTTGCTTCGCGATACTCCAATTCCTGTTGTCTGGTTTGTCGCTGAAAGCTCTTGTGTCGGAGACTGTTTCTTTTGTCAATGAGTTCTTTGCATTCACTATCAAACCACTCATTTCTTCTGGACTCCACACATCCTACAGTTTCTACAGTAACGGTCGATATTATGTGCTCTATTTCGTTCCACCTGTCGTCTATGGTTGGGTCAGGCTCTCTATTCATTTGAGGCATTATTAGTTTTCTTACCATATTCTCTTTAAAGAGCACTGCTGTTTCTTCAACCTCGAGCTTGTCGATGTTCCATTTTTTCTTCGATGCTCCGTTGGATACCTTTGCTACCTTTATTCTCTGCTTATATTTCATCACAGCTGGATAGTTATCAGAATCTATGCATGGACCTCTGAAGCTTCTTACATCCATAACAGAGCTTCAGTGCCTTGCATCAACACAAAAATGGTCAATTTGATTAGCGTTTCTTCCATCCGGTGTTTGCCATGTCTGTTTGTGAATATTTTTATGTGGAAATAATGTACTCATTACGGCCGACATTTTGGATGCTGCAAATTGGATCAGTCTTTCACCGTTATTGTTTGTAATACTGTGTAGACTATGATTTCCAATGGTTGGCTTGTATACTTCTTCCTTCCCGATTTTGGCATTTAGATCCCCTGCAATGATCTTTATATCATACTTGGGGCAAGAGTCGTATACTCACTCTAGTGTAGAGTAGAAATCCTCCTTGGTTTCATCATCTTTATCTTCTGAGGGTGCATGTACATTAATTATGCTTATTAAATAGGGTCCCTCGTAATCTTATCTTGCTTATGCGGTTGTTGATTGGCTGAAACTCCATTACTGCATTGCGATACTTTGACCTAAGCAGAAAAGCACAGCCAAACTCATGTCGCTCCCTACTTCCTCCGTAGTATAGAGTGTAGTTCTTCTTCTGCAACATTCCCATTCCTAACCATCATACTTCCTGAAGAGCTACTATATCAAAATTGTATTTAGTGCACTCCAGTCTGAGCTCATCAAAGGCACCAGGCCTGAACAGTGTCCTCACTTTCCATGTCATTAATCTATATATTGATGTGTCCATTTGACGTGATCCGGGTCGTTGCCGTAATTCAGTCCGAAATCCGAGGCATCTTTGTTGAGTTTTCATAACGGTAGACATTTTTATGTAGATGGGGATGTTAGTCCCATGCCATAATCCTCCTCTTTTATCCGGGCTCGGGACCAGCTGTGATCACCACAAAGCAACTTTCACAGGCAGAGTTCATTACACACTAAGGTCAGATACAGTACACACCCTAGGGCTACCTAGTATGGTGTAAATGGACATGTTACATCACTGATTGATCATGTCCTTATAGCGACCAGGCACAGGTCGTCTCTCCTGGATGTACGGTCATACAGAGGTGCTAATATTGACGTAATTGATGTAATTTTGTTATTTTGACGGATTGTAAGAGTGCATTATTGTCACTGACTAATAGTATTAACAAAAACATCAGTAGCTTAGAAATGGAGATCATGAAAAACCACTACATAGCGGTCAAAAATAAAAAAGATATAGCCTTTCGGTGGATTAAGGGTCACGCAGGAATCCCAGGCAACGAGGTAGTAGATGGACTAGCTAAATCTGCCACCACAGCTGGGCAACAGGTTGACTTTCGGATACCATTCAATGATTTTTACAAATCCATTAAATTAAATACATTTGAAATTTGGCAACAGTTATATCAGGAAAACCCCACTGGGCAATTTTACAAAACCATATTTCCCAAAATTATTCGAAAACCTTGGTTCGCGGAAACAAATTTTAGTAAAAACGTGGTAAAAACATATATTAGATTAAGGACAAACCACGGGATCTGCAACAATTACCTTCATAAAATAGGCGTATCAGAATCTCCGCGATGTGACAAATGTGGTGATAGGAAGACTCTAAAACACATATTATTGGTGTGCCCGGCATACAAAACTCAAAGAGAAAAGATAATTTTTGAAATAAATAATAATCAGAATATTAGTTATGAAAATTTATTAAAATTTACGAACAATAAGAAAGTTTTCATTATAAATAAATATTTACAATCGATTAACAAAAGAATTTGATAATTGTAATAGTTTGGTAATTGGTAATTGTAATTTGGTTATTATCTTTTGTTTATTTTATTATCTTGGTTATTATCTTGTTATAGCCAAGGTTAGAGGTAAAATACCCCCCTCGGAACAGACCCAAACACTTCAATGTACTAAAACTGAAAATCCCTGAAGAAAGTGCCAAATTCAGCGAATCCCCAGAAACTAAGATACAAAGAATTAATGCTGAAGGAATACCTGGAAAATGAGGCACTAAGTGGAGATTAAATTGACCCTCCTGATGAAGAGAAGATCCAGGAAGCTCTGTCAAAGCTCAAGAATAACAAGGCCCCAGCAATAGACGACATGGCACCCGAAATTCTGAAGCATCGTGGCCATGAGCTTACAATGTTTCTGAAGGATCTATTTCTGGACCTCTTGAACAAGGAAAGGCTGCCTCTGGAATGAAAGAAGACCATCATAATCCCTATTTACTAAAATAAAAGAGTGTTGCCCTAGAATGCAAAAACTTTAGGAGGATATGTCTCTTGCCCTTTGCTTACAAGCTGCTGTCGGCGGTGTTATTCGGGAGGCTACTCTTCTGAGTAGAAAGATAATTAGGAAAATACCAAAGTGGTTTCAGATCAGGCCGATTGACAATGGACCGAATCTTCACTCTCCGTCTGCTTCTTGAGAAAACAAGAGAGTACGGAATTAGTATCCAGACTACTGAGACACTTCTGAACAGACTTGTTCAGGTGCTTATATATGCGGACGATCAAGACATTACTGTGAAAGGATGCTGCAAGCAGTCCAGGTGGCTTTCGAAGCTCTGGAATAGCAGCAGCATGTATGGGGCTCCTAATAAACTCGGATGAAACACAGCATATGTGTGTAAATTAAAGTATGATATCCAGGAAGCATTTATTCAGTTGGGCTCACTCAGGATAGAAGTGGTACAAGTGTTTGTCTACTTGGGCTCCAAAATTGACTCGCTGGATGATATTGGTGAAGAAATAGACAGACGTATTTTGGCTGCAAATGGGTGTCCCTTCTTTCTTCAAAAGCAACTTTGGTCTAGCAACCTGTCAAAATCCACAAAGATAAGGATTTATAAAGCTTTAATTCGACCTGTTCTAACAAATGGCTCTGAAACCTGGACACTTACAAAGACTCAGGAACTGAAACTGTCCAGGTTCAAATCAAATATCTTGAGGAGAATTATTGAAGCAGCATGTGTTAGTGGAGAGTAGAAATGAGGAACAACACTGGAGCTGAGAAGCCTTTACAAAGACTTAAAATGTAGTTGATATGATTAAAATATCTCAATTGCGATGGGCGGCCCACGTCGCTAGGATGAATCCAGAGGAAATCCCATCTAAAGTCCTATCAGAGAAATTGTTTGGAGCACGGAAGGTTGGATGCCCAAGGCACCGATGGGAAGACTGTGTTTCTACCAATGCATTATCGATACTTGGCATACGTAACTGGATGGCAGCAGCACGAAACCAAAGTGACTGGTAGTCAATGCCGTAACAGGCCAAGACTCAAAACCTGGATCGTAAAGCCGTATAATAATAATGTAAATTGTTAATAATAAAATCTTATAAAATTATAATCTATGATTAGATTAATGTTCACACATGGAAACACAATGGAGAGCATTACCTACCCTTAACCAGCAGTTGTAAAACCAACTTTGAAGCTTTACAGATTTTGTTATAGGGTGCAATATTCATAAATTAAATTCACTCACTCCCATGTTTTTTTTGGGAGTTAAAGGATTTCATAACTAAATTATTAACTAATTATTATTAATAATTAATAAATTATTATTTATAACTTATTATTCAGATAGTTTTTTAATTGGGATCAATCAAGACTATTTTTAAAATAACTTCAAGAGTTGTGTTTATTGAATAGGCATCATTTGTACTATTAATTTTGTATGCGATTATCTAGTTAGTATTATAGAAATGAGAAAAATAAAATTGCAAATGATCATAAGTGGTTGTGAAGATGGATTAGTAGTGTGTATTTCCGCTTGAATATTTTGGGTTATTTCATATGAAATGTCTCTTTCCATTTTTCCAGAAATTTAAATAGGGATTGGTTAACTTCTGTTGTTTTATATGTTTATAGATTATAATTAGCCATTATTAAACCTCCCTTTTTTACTAATATTTACTATCTCTCCAACTTATCACTCATTGTTTAAATATGGCCATAAAAAAAATGGGATTTTCAAGTAAATTCTTTTTTATGAGAAACTTGGAAACTCATAGCCCAAGTTGCAAGAAACATTACTATGTTCAGAGAAGGTTGTTGTAGCAAACAGACCATTTACTAGTATTTTTAAATATTGCTGGCTTTTGACACAGATTTGGATAACCAATCCCTGAGGAAGGCCCATAAGAAATGGATCTCCAAATTTATTATCCACATTGGAAGCAGAAAATACATTACATTATTTTCTCAAATAAAAAATATATATAGTATTTTTACCATCAGGGTCATCTGTGGTGTAGTAAGGTCTACCATAACACCCAAGGCATTCTATGCAGATTTTAACCTGGCAGATGACCCTAGGAATTTTTATTCTTAAAAATTCCTTGGTTATACCATCCTTCAGAGGGAACGTATAATGGTGTTTCTGAGACTGTGCGATGTCAGATACTTGTTAAAGATTACTGTCCTAATTAAATCTGGATAGGCAAAATTTAGGACTCCCTCTGCAGCATCATCTGATTAGTCACAGTAGCATAAAGTGAGGTTTTTTTTTATTTTTTATTATAGAGATATTTACAACTTTATTAACAAAAAAAATATATCAAGTAAATGTGAACATTGAAATATGGACATGATAGGCATGAGAAGAATCTACCCAGTGGCAGCACTTCAAAGATTTTTCAGATAAGTAGGTCTCGAGGCCATCATCTTTCCAGCAGCCTCAGAGGATGATCAGGAATAGAAGGAGATGAGAGATTGCGGACAAGTGGGTTTGGGTGGACTGGTAATTAGGAGTGAAAGGAAGTATATCTAATTTGGGCTAAGTCTGCAGCTAATGGGATATTCAGGTCTTTATGGATTATTTTATTGGTGACAAAGTAAGGGGCATTTAGGAACTTTCGGAGGATTTTGGATTGCAAGGATTAATCCTCTGGATGCGAAAGGAACTTGATGGCTTGGTGGATCCCCATAGTTCAATTCCATATGTCCAAATAGGCCTAAGTATGATAATATAAATTAGTTTTTTGTAGTAGGTGGGGAGTTTTGAATGTTTGTCAAGTAAATGTTGTAATAAACGATATCTGGGAGTTGTTTCTTTTCATTTCAGTCTAGTGTGAGGATTCCAAGTAAGTCGTCTGTCAAGATGCAGTCCAAGGTACCGGATCTGTTCAACTGAGGTGAGTGGAATATTGCCAAAGGATATAGTGGGACAGGCAGACATGGGTTTGCAGCGAAGTGTAAAGGTGATTTGGTGGGATTTAGAAGGATTGATTTTGATTCTCCACTTTTGATACCATTCTTCTGTGGAAGCAATATGAGACTGAAGGTTTTGGAAAGCGATAGTTGGGTCATTGTTTACGGATAACACAAATGTGTCATCGGCGTGTGTAGTGAGGACAGTGCTAG
The DNA here is from genome assembly GCA_023052935.1 of Piezodorus guildinii. Lineage (NCBI taxonomy): Eukaryota > Metazoa > Arthropoda > Insecta > Hemiptera > Pentatomidae > Piezodorus > Piezodorus guildinii. Next base: position 5,019,052 of record CM041295.1, on the reverse strand, counting down.
GATGAGTTGGAATATCAGCTGTATATATGGTAGAAAGGATTGGGCCCAAGATGCTACCTTGGGGTACACCTGCAGATTGAGTAAATATGGAGAAGAAAAGAGATAGCACGGTAGGAGGATGGGTTTTCTAGAGACTTTTTAGGTTGAGGAATCATTTTGATAATGGACAATTTCCAAGGATCTGGAAAGTAGGTAGAATGAAGGGTGGCATTATATGTGTAGGTGAGTAAGAGTATGACTTTTTTGGGGAGCTGTTTCAGAATATGGGATGTGATGAGATCGTGGCCAGGAGCTTTTTTGGATGCTAATCTTTGAATGGTATTAATGATTTCGGATGGGTGAAAGGCCTTAGGAGGAAGGGACATTTGGAGAGGAACAGTTAGTTCTGCTTCAACATGTTCAATATGGCTAGGATTAAGGATATCAGGATGCGGATTAAACGGGTTGAAAAGGTGTTCTCCAATTTGGGATTTTTCTTCATGGGATCTCGACCAGGTCTGGGATTTAGTGAGAAGAGGATGATTAAAGGTTTTAAATTTTAACAGTTTTGCAGTTGTTATCCATAAGGATTTGTCTGATGTGGTCAATTTCTCTGTAAAGTTCTGAAAGTTTTGAATTTTGAATTTTCTTATTTCTATGTTTAGTTTTTAGTGTTAGGTGATTGTAATGCTGTTTGTCCGATGGGTATCTTGTGTTTTGCCATTTTTTTCTTGCTCTACGTTTGTTAGTCGGAGTCGAATGTGATGTGGTAAGTTTGTTTGATGAAAATGTCCAATTTTGCGAAGCGATGCGTTGGTATCTATGATAGTTTCTATTGACTTTTTAAGTTCTTTTATGGCAGAGTTTATATCATGTTTAGTTTTTAACGGAATGTTTAAGTCAAGTTTGTTCTCTAAATCATTTCGAAGAAAACAGTCCCAGTCAACGCGTCCTTTAATCAGGGAAGGAAGAGAGGGTTTAAGAACAGGTTGTGAATGCATGAGAAGTAGAACCGGGCTATGATCTGAGGATAGATCATCGAGGGATTTTATTGTAGTTTGAGTGGAGGGAATTTGGGAACTAATAAAATTGTCAAGGATATCTGGACGTTTTTTAAGGGAAGTTGGCCAGTACATGGGATTCTGGGGTGACAAGATGGAATAGCTACTGGAGGTTGTGACGCTTGAAAGAATCCTGCCACAAGTGTTGGATGTTCGGCATCCCCACCGTTGGTCTTTGGCGTTCTAATCGCCCCCAGTAATGAATTGCGGACTAAAGGATCGGAATAAGGATTCAAGGTTGTTATAGGTGAGAGAAGTAGTAGTAAATGGTAGGACACATAAAGTAATAGAGGTCGACTGAATGGTGTCAATTGGAGGGGAGGAAACCAGGGAGTGAGGTAAGGATTTGTGAAGAAGGATACATGAACCAGCATGGGATCTGATCTGAATGTAATGTAGTCATGTATGTAAAATTGAGAATGAGTAGTGAAATGTGTTTCAGTAATCAGGGCTATCTCTATGTAATTGTCATGAAGAATATGTCAAGTTTGTCTCGGTGATTATTCAGACCGTTTGCGTTCCAAAATAGAATAACTAGGGTCTTGTTGTTCATTTTGGGAAATTAAGAGGGAATTCTAAAAGGAGTCTTGTAAGGAGAGTGATGAGTAGTCTAAAGTGAGGTTGAATGAATAAACAAACTTTAGAGAAGGTGAAAGTGTAATAAATAAACAGCCTGTTACTGGATGTTGACAATAAAAATGTTCTTTATTTGCTTACAACCAACAGTCAAATAAAATGATAATTTAATTAAATTAATAGAGGAGAAACAGATAAAACGAGGGGTGCACATAATCAACGACAAAAAGACAACAGCTGGCAACAGGTTACAATGGATTTGCCACTGTAAAATAAAATATTCTTTCTACAATAATAAAATACAGAAAATAAAAATCAGCTTTAATTAAATATAAAGAGAACAAAAATATCAGTCTGGCCAGAGACCGCATTGAGGCAACATCTATCGCTCCCACAGTTATCGTTAGTGGAGTGCAGTTAATTCCTTAACTTCCAAAGGATTTTCAAACCTGATAACCAACTACTGTGCGTAAACATCGCGACAGTTTATAAACAATTATTTATATCTATGTATACAAGTATACATATATATTTTTATTTTTTATCTCTCAGTAGCAAAATGGTTCAGTGCACTGTCTGTGATTGTGTGATTATAAGGGACGATAGGGGTAATTTGGGTTGTAATTTATCAAGTTATAATGCGTGGTGTATCATCCTCCTCTTGTACCTTTTGATCCATCCTTTGAATCCGTTCTTTATAACTACATCCCCTTGTACAATAGTATGTGGTGATTTTAATACCAACCTCCTTTCTGATTCCAATGACAGACACTACCTGGATAAACTCTTTTTTCTCTCTTCACCTGTTCATCGTTCCAAATGATCCAACTCATCACACTCACCATTCCGACTCCTGGCTTGACCTACATGTCATTGATTCTGCACAAAACCTTCTTTCCTCTTCTCAATTGTCTGTTCCGTTCCTATCATCTCATGATCTTATCCAAATTTCATACAATTTCCAAACTTCAGCGCTTCTTCCCAAAGCAGTAACTTTCCGAAACCTAAATGACCTCACCTGAGAATTTTACCCGATATGGAATCCTTGGATTGGAATAAAATCTGTGCCTTTTTGTCAATCGATTCAATGGTTGATATTCTCACCTTCTAATCTCCTCAGTATCCGCGACAAACATGCTCCACTCAAAACCTGAACCGTCCCACTCCTTGGATGTGTCCAGAAATAAAAGACTTACAACAAAAGAGGCGTGAGGCAGCCTGTAGACGCTATAGACGTACAAAACTGACAGACGGCTATGAAGCGTTCAGGGCACTCCGCAATCTGACGCAGGCAACAATCAGACAAGCAAAATCTAACTACTTTCATGTAAACCTCTCATCTGTTCCGGATACCAAGTCAAAATGGACACTCCTTCGCCCACTGTCTTTCGGCAAATCCTCTTCCTTACCGGATTTTCAAGTCTCACCCAAAGAATTAAATTCTTACTTTTCTTCTGCCTCCTCTGATAATTCTTCACCACCTTCTTCTGAATTTTCTTCAATTCCATCATTTTTATTTTTTATATTTCACCAACTGATCTTATCTCTTCCATTATGAAATTTCATACCAACTGTACAGGAATAGATGGAATACCTGTTAAATTACTAAAATTATGCTTTCCTGACATCCTACCAGTTCTTCTATACATTTATAATTTTTCACTCCAAAATTCTACATTTCCTGCCACTTGGAAAAAAGCAATAGTTCACCCTATCAATAAAACCTCTAACCCCCCCCCCCCCTTCAAAGACTATCCCCTAATTTTCATCCTCTCTAACCTTTCCCAATTGTCTAACTTCCTCGAAACATCCAAACTTTTTGATCCTCTCCAATTTGGTTTTCGACCTGGCATTTCCACACAATTCGCTCTCCTCTAAATCACTAGAGACATACATACTGTCATGGACGAAAGGAAACTAACAGTATTAATACTTCTAGACTTTTCAAAAGCTTTCGACTCCTTTGATCACCCTATCCTTTTTTCCAAATTACAGTCTTTATCCATTTCTAACAGCACTATTCGCTGGTTTCAATCATTCCTTTCAAATAGAACTCAAGCAGTCACTATTCCTGACAATCCTCTATCTTTCTTTCTAGCCCTTTCGGCAGGTGTGGCCCAGGGCTCAAGCATATTTCCTCTCCTTTTTAATATCTATATCAACGATCTTCCCTATTCAATCCATCACTACTCCTACCACCTATATGCTGACGACTTTCAGATCTACCTATCCTTCTCTCCTTCTGAGTCATTAGTAGCATTTGCCAAAATTCAGGAAGACCTGGATAGAATCTGTGCCTGGGCAACCCTGTATAAACTAAGGCTGAATGCTATGAAAACTCAGGCCATCGTTATAGGTTCCAATTCCCTCCTTAGATCCAATAATACATTTCCGAATCTAACCCTAAATCATCATCAAATCACCTTCAGTTCCTCGTTCAAAAAACCTGGGTATTACCGTTGACTAATCCCTTTCCTGGAAACCCTATATTTCCCAAATTTCTCGCAGAACAATAAGTACCATAAAATATTTTCATCGTTCCCGTCATCTTCTTCCACTGTCCATCCGTAAGCTCTGTATTTCCTCACTTATTTTTCCCCACTTTGACTATTGCTGCTTAGTATATGGTGACCTCTCGACAGTGCTTGAGGACAGGCTAAAGGGAATTATGAACATATTTTTAAAATTTGTCCTCAACACTCCGAAGCGGTCTAGTTTGACCCATTTATACGGCGAGTTAAAGTGGCTTTTCTCCCCAATTCGCCTACAATATTGCCGAGGATCGTTCCTTTACCAAACCATTGACACCCAGCTCTCTCCTTATATCCACAGTTTTCTACAATTTAAATTGTCAATCCACTCTCTTGAAACAAGGTCTCGCCATTCTGACCTTTACATTTCTACCCATAGAACAACAATTTTTGATCATTCCTTTCTCATCCGCTCTGCTTATCTCTGGAATTCTCTACCTACTCATACCCGCCATGCTTCTTCTCTATCATCATTCAAGTCCCAACTGTTCCAATACCTCCTGTATTCCCAAACAGACGCTCAACAACACTGACGTTTTATGTCAAATATCAGATTTTGAATATAAAAAAGAAATATTATTTATTGCTCATACCAACTTAGCTTATTAATTAATTTTAAATTTAGTTTTGTTGAGCAAATTTATGTATCTGAAGAAGTTTATTTATTTTATTTTTTTGTTTTATTGTTTATATATATTTCTTTTTTTTTCATTTCTTCTTACACTATTGTAAATAAGAATTAATCATGAACATTTGGTCTTTTGGCCAGATACATTGTATACCTTAATTTTACATATTTGTTTTTCTTAAGGGACTATGTCCCAGAATAAAGATTATTTTCTAAAAAAAAAAAAAATAAAATAAAATAAAATTAAAAAAAAATCTCTCTCTCTCTCTCTCTCTCTCTATATATATATATATATATATATATATATATAGAGAGAGAGAGAGAGAGAGAGAGAGAGAAAATGAAATTTAATATTCTGGGATCAAGTCCCCTTAGAATAATGTACAATGAACAGGAAGAAATCCTTATTGTCTGTAACTTAAAGAAAATATGTATAAAAAAAAAAAATATATATATATATATATATATATATATATATATATATAAAATATGCATATAATAATAAAATAGGCTTACCGAACCCGAAGGTTCGATGCTGATACCATCACACTTTGCCTGCACAGACTCGTCCAATGTTCACCGGTCAAGCCCAAGCCCCCGAGATCAGCCTTAACGCAATCCTCCCATCAACGCTTCCTACCTTTCGGACCGGTAAAAAAAATATGCGTATAAAAGAAAAAATATATATACATGTAAAGGATCAATATTCATTATATCTGTAAATCTTTGCAAATTTATACTATATATATATCTATGTTTTCCATTGCAACGGAAGATTCAGATGTGAGTAGGTAGTGGAAGAGTTGATGTTTGAAGGAAGAGAGAGAGGTGGCTTTACGGATAGAGATCGGCAGTGAATTCCAGAAGGATGAGGAATAAACAAAAAACGATTTGTGAAGGGATGCAGTTTTATGTGATGGGGTATAAATATTGATTGATTGGGTTCTAGTATTTAACGAATGGATGTCAGATCGGAGGGTGAGGAGCTCTATTATGTAGGAAGGTTTTCTATTTTTTAGAGTTTGGAATAAGTAGGAACCAAGGAAATATTGTCGTCGAACAGAAGGATATTGCCATTTTAAGATAGTATAATAACCTGAAATATGATCACGTCTACGGGCTCCGAAAATAAATCTGATTAAACAATTCATAAGTCATATTAATTTTAATTCTAGTCCATCAGTTAGTCCCCTGTACACCAGGCAGCCGTAGTCAAATTTGGGGAAGATAATAGAGGAAACAAGTAGCTGACGGGTTTTTAAAGGTAAGGATTAACGGAATCTATAGAGCTGTTTGAGTATGGAAATGGATTTTTGGGATATTTCGGATACATGGTTATTCCCATATAGGTTTTGGTTAAAGGTAACTCCAAGATTTTTAACCATTTTCTGGAAAGGAATAGGGATTTTATTAAGAAAGAGCAATGGGTAGTATGGAAGGGAGTTCAAGATTGGTTTGGAGCCGATGAGGATTGCTTTAGTTTTACCTGCATTAAGCTGCAGCTTGTTTTTATTTGCCCATAGACAGATTTGATCTATATCATGCTGTACCTTATGTGTTGCTTCTATAAGATTAGAAGGGTGGAAAGAAAAGTATATTTGCAGATCATCGGCGTAAAGATGGTATCTGGAGTGATGAATGGAATCTGGTAAATCATTTACATAAATCAAAAAAAGAGTAGGTGAAAGGGAAGAACCTTGAGAAACACCATGTGAGAGGAAGAGAGGAGATGAATGACATTTGCCAGGAATGACCACTGTCTGTGAACGATGGGATAAGAAGGAATGAAACCATTTTATGGTACTATTGGATAAGAACAAGTTACGAAGTTTGGATAGTAGAAACTCATGATCAATACGATCAAAAGCTTTAGTTAAATCTAATAGGATTAGGATTGTTATTTTTTGTTCCTCAATGGAGGACTGTATGTCCAGTTTGATTCTTAATAAGGCGGATTGAGTGGAATATCCAGGGCGAAAACCTGATTGAAAAGGGTTTAGAAGAGAGTTGTGTTCTAGGTATGTAGAAAGCTGGTTTTGGACTAATCTTTCTAACGATTTAGATTGGTTTGAGAATGGAAATAGGTCTGAAATCGGAGATGTTGGATGGAGAAGAAACCTTGTCAAGAGGACGTACAACTACATTTTCCATGCTGATGGAAAGATGGAGTTTTGGAGGGAAAAATTGTAAATGTGTAAAAGGATTGGAATAATGGCTGGAAGGCAAAGTTTAATCAGTTTTATGGGCATGATCGGTGGTCATTGGTTTTAGACTTGAGGACAGAGGAGAGTAGATCATCAGGAGTGGTATACAGAAAGTAAAAATTTTTAGGATTAAATCGAGTTATAAAAGGTGAGGCAGGAAGAGTGTGGTTTACAGAGGTATGAGAAGGAAGACTTGTAAAATAGGAATTTAGTTCGTCGGCGGAAAAAGGATAATAATTAGAGGATTAAGAGTTTATGACAGAGAGGTTTCTTAGAATCCTCCACTTAGACCTAGGATCAGGAGCTTGGATTAAAGAGTCATGAAAAAAACCGGGCCTTGGCCAACGTATAGTTGACTGGGTGAGGTTTCGGAGATATTTAAAGGTATTGTGATCATTTGAAAGTCTAGTGCTGCGAAACCTCCTCCTGGCTGCAACTCTTCTTTTCATCAAGTCTCCTATCTCTGGGGTAATCCAAAGAGCTGGTGGACGTCGGAACGTAGCGGTCTTGAAAGTTGCTTGGTTATTTAGGAAAGCCAGTAGATTCAACGATAGACATTCAACCATATCATCCAAAGAAATGTAGGTATAGATAGATTCTAAAGAATGATGAAGTGGATAGAGGAAAGGGTTAATATTTTCATTTGTTAGTGCGTCAAGATTACGCCATGTAATTTTTTTTGCAGCGTTGGTAGGAGTAGGTATATTGTAGGAGATCCGAATAAGATCGTGTGAAGAGAGGAAAGGTACTGGATACTGGGAGGAGTATAATAAATTTTGTACTGAATCTATTAAGATTAGATCTAACCAAGAATCTGAAAAGAGGGATATATATATACACAAGTTTGAAGCAGTAACAAATCCATTTCACATAATCTCTTTGCACCCACCAGCTGTGTTTGTAACCTCACTCCATCACACACATCAGTACCATAAAAAAACTAATAAATAATCAAATTAACTAACAAAAAATAGCATCATAATATTATAATGAGAATTTGGATCTTGAACATAGATAACTAACTAGTTAGGAATTAATTTATAAAGTATTTCAAATATCATGACTTTGCCCTTACAATCGCAAGAAGTAGCCCAGGTCTCACAGCCATACAAGACGGGATGCACCATTGTCTTATAGGCATGCAGCATCAATATTTAGAGATGGCCCCTCTCAGGAACTGCCTGCCTTAAAATGGAGATATAACACTGAAAAAATGTTATCGAGTTCCTCTCTTTCATGAGATTGTGTTTATTTAAAACCATTTTTCACATTTCAATCAAAGAGAAAATATGCCATCAAAATGAAAACTTATCAGTTTAATGTGTTTTTGTTGGTCTCCTAATTCCAATTTATATTTCCTATTGGATATTCCATGTAACCGATTTTTTCATTTTCTATTTTTTTATGCTAAGACTTAAAGTTTGGTGTACAGATTGATGCCAGGCTTTGGTTTCATGAACATTTGCTGATAATTTGCTCCTAAACAGTAAATTTTACTTAGGCATTGGCTTGAATCATGTAAAATATCTGTGGATTGAACAAAAGGCAGAGGAGACTTCTGGCAGTTTTGGCCAGTCCTATCCAAGTCTGGTCTGGGCAGTGATCATTCTAGTTTATTTAAAGATATTGTATATTAAAGATACTGTATATTGAAGAAGTGCCCTGTTAGTAACTCGAGGGTTGGGCACTGTATTTTATGATGCAGTGTGAGTCATTGCTAATATCCATCTGACTGATCTTTTGTCAGGGGAACACAGCCAGATGTTTTGATGAAAGTGAGAAGATTTTGACCCTGATTCAGTGACATTAGTGAATAAAGAGAGAAACCATACATTTGAAGATAGCAGAGTTGCTGAAATACCTTATCGCTGAAAGATGGACCCATTGCTTGATTTCTGACATCACAGCATGGATATCCTGGAAACATGAAGAAGTTGAATATTATCTCACCCAACAGCTGGGCATGGAATTAAATATCTTACTGGGCTTACTTTAAGCTAGAAGATGATCATGCCCTACTTGCACTTTTGTGGATAAAAAGTGGAACATGTGTTCTTCTGTTATTCATGTTTTTCTCAAGAAAATGAAAGATTTTAACAGGAACCAATGACAGAAGGGATTTCTTGAAAACTTAGTCCACCTAATGATGAAAAAACAGGAAAAAGCCATAGTACTGTTGTAGATTCTGCAACACAAATTAGCTGACAGCATCGAACACAAGAGTGAGAAAGGAAAGGTCAGGTACGACTTAGTAAGGAGTATAAAGAAGAAGAAAGCCCATTGCAATTCCTGCCCCAAGAGAAGTTAAGCCTGACAGCATTGTTGTAGGGTGGTGAAGATGAATAGGGTGGTTGTTGTTTAGCAAACAGGAATCTCCCGCTTTTCTGGACAACATATGAAAACAATTTAATTGACGGATGCTGATAATAATGATTATAGCACAAACAAATGAGATAAGTTTTATCATTTTTATTTTATATCTCTGTTGTATCCCTCATTATGGCCTTCATTGTTAGGCCTGAAGGTGGTTTTAATAAGTAAAAATAAATCTATGGTTTAGTTGTATTCTACTTCACTCTAATTGAATTTGTTGAATTTAATTCACTGAAAAAAAATGAATAAGGTCCCTCTATTACAGTTAGCCATCATTTAACATTTATATATTATTATGTTTATAACTCATTATTTTTTATGTCATTTTTAGAATGTGTTGCAAGTCTTTGTCACCGATGCTGCCAATGTTTTTCTCTTGGATACTGGAGCAGAAATCTCAACTTTATTAGACCAACAAGTTGATGTTTGTAAAAGAGTTCTTAATATCTACAGATATATGGTCATGCAAACTCATATGGAAGCTCGCACTTGGTAATGTAAAGATATATTTTCATGATATGATTTATAGAGCATGGAATTTAAACATGCTGTGTGCTTTTTGTATAAATATTTTCTTATCTACCATTTGTTCTTATTTATTTTTTTTTCAATTATTCTACCAATATACATTGGGCTATAAATTAAGATATGTTATGACATGCATATTATAAATTCATTTTAAAAAATGTTAAAATATGTATTGTTACATTGGTTTTTTTATACGTGCATTAGAAAATTTGACCTTAAACTGCATATCAGTTGTTTTACTCTATTTATTCAAGATTCCCTTCAGTTCCTTTTTACTTTCACTTACTATATATAGTAAGGGAAAGTATTACGATCGTGAACATTTTCGAAAACCAGTTTTCGACGGAAATACACATTTTAGGGTCTTCTGAGTCCAAATGACCAAGTCCCGAAAAAAGGTCTGTGTGTGGTAAGTCTAGCGTAAAAACCATTAGTTTTACGGAACTGAAATTTCATATTTAAGGCTACTATAAGCCCGAGATGTTACAGCAACTTTTTCAATGAAATCGGCTGGCTGGAAGTCTACTTTATTCCATGCATTTAGCACCTTTTTAAGATTTTCTCAAAAACTGCTCTAACGATTTTGATTAAACTCCCTATAACATTATTTTAATAACATCTTTCTATAAAAATCAAATGTAAATAATTCTTTAACAATTTATTTGCGTTTCTAAATTTGATTAAAAATACTTAAATTGATATTAATAACAGAGGTAAGTGAAAGTTGTGTGTTGCGCGCACCAGATTTATTTTTCATGAGGTTGTAGTTATTCTAAATTGTGTCAAACTTTTCTTGTTCCCTATTTTTCTATTATGTTTTTTCAGCTGTAGAGCTTATGCTTTGTTAAGAAATCTGGTTGTGGTCAGTTAGCATTTTAATTGATTGCCTCAACTTCTTTATCTCTTTTGTCTAAAATAGTTAATATTTCAGGTCATAATCTCTTCCACAATGTTTGCATGAGTGTTAGCATCGTGATGTCTCATGCTTCTACAAAAACATCCTTGTCTTTTGTTTTGTTCACTTTCTTTAACTCTCTTTTGATATTTCAGTAAAAGCTTTTTTTTTTAATTTGCAATAGTTGACTGCATATCAGTGCTTGACAATAAAAAAGTTATTTTTAACATTGTAAGATCATAAGATAAGTGTACCATCAAAAAATATAGTTTATATAAAGAACCTTCCCTCAAGCTATTCCTAAAAAAAAATTATTACTGAGATAAGTTATCTATTTTGAGATTTTCTTTAGTTACTCAATATTGCTATGTTGTTCTTGAAATATCATTAGAACCTCCTGACAAAACAAGCAACTACTGATTTACCAAAAGCATATATATATATATATATATATATATATATATATATATATATATATATTTTTTTTTTTTTTCCAGTAATATGATGCTCTAGGTTCAACTTCTACCAAATATAATAAAATCTTAATTCTATGTTATCATCTCATTGCATTCTAAAAGTACTTACTCAACTTGCCACGTCTTTTGTTCTGGATTGCATGACACAGATTTTTCAATGTCTCACAATAAGATGCTGCATTTATTGTCTCATTACGAGGCAGAAACTCCACTAGCAATATGGACACCCACTCCATTCTTCATCATGCACATTTGTGCTGCCATCTTTAAATGCTCTCACCCATTTCCTTACCATTCCATCACTCATAATGTTTTGTCCGTAAACTTCAACGATCTCACGATGAATATCAATTGGTTTTACGCCTTTAGCACAAAGAAATCGTATAACAGCTCGTACTTCACAATCAGCGGGACTCATGATTGTCGGAGGCATTTTAAATACTCAGTAAACAACGTATACAATGAAGAAAATTCATGGAAATTATGTAGAAAAGTAGATTAAGGTACAGGCAGGCTTTCATGTAAAAATAAAAATATTGCGATATCTTTGCACGTCTTTTTTTAATTCCAAAACCGTACTTACTTAAAAAACATGCCTCGTAGTTCAGCTTGAAAAACTATTATGTCTTTACCTAGTAATACAGTAAGTAGCTCCTTCGTTCGGTTTGTCTTTCTTCTAGACCCCCACACCTGAGCCACCAGCCATTAGTGAACCATTAGTATAGCAATTTATGCCAAGATTAGTTCTGTGATTTCTGGATTTGTCAATAATCACATTATACCCAGTATTGATAAATTTACGGATTTGAATGTCTGAAGGTATCGCCAGGGTGTTGTTAATTCGCCTCCAACCTGTGAAGTAATTTGCAGTGTCCATTGTAAGTAAGCTTACTAAAACAGTTATTTAATTTAAAAAAGTGATAGAAAGTTCTTAACGCTTGAGCTTCGGCCTATAGATGTTGTGGCATAATATTTAACATCCTCTCCAACGCAGCTGTAGGAGTTGTTTTAATTGCACCTGTCATCATAAGACAAGCAGGCCTTTGCAGTTTTCCAAGTGCAATTTTATTGCTTCTAATGTGGGCTCTGTGCCAAGAGATGGCAGAAGAGTATATAAGGATTGGTCTGATGACCATCATGTATAGCCAATAGACAATCTGGGGTTTAAGTTCCCATGAATTGCTGACTGCATTTCTGCATGCCCAAAGGCATTTGAGAGCTTTGGCAGCGATGTGGTTGTTCCACTGCAGTTTGTGGTTAAGTATGATCCCAAGGTGAGCTCATAGGTAGTGGTGAGTTTTGTACCATTTGTACTTTTTAAGTTAATGTTTACCTTCCCCTTTTGTTTGTGAAGTTACAGACATTTATCTTTTATGGATTGATGTTGAGACCAGAGGTTTTACACCAAACACAAAGGATGTGTATAGCCCTTTTAAGCAGTGAGAATATCATGCATTGGTGCTTGCCACCTATTAGGATAGCTATATTATCTGTGTACCCTTGTTTTTAGAAGCCTTGGGTGTTCAGTTTTTTAATTAGAGAATCTACAACCAAACACTTAAGTAGAGGTGATAGCAAGCCACCCTGAGGGCAGCCACCATGTGATTTGATCCTCTGTACAGTGGGTGCTAATTCTGCTACAAAGGTTCTACTTTCAAGCATAGACATTATCCAGCCTTTGATAATTGAGTCTATAGCACAGTCAGTCAAATCGCCCAGGATGGTTCTATAGGGAGTGCTGTCAAAAGCATCCTCAATATCAATGAAGGTACCTAGCATTATCTCTCTCTGTTCCAGAGATAGTTCAATTCTGGAAACCAGATTGTGTAAGGCTAATTTTCATGATTTCCCAGCCTGGTAAGCGTATTGAAGTGAGTGATACCAATAAGTGCATTGGTCTATTGACTTTTAAGTATTCTCTAATATGCCTGCCCAGTATTTTCTCCTGAGTTTTCATAAGAAAAGAGGACAGGCAGGTAGTTCTAAATGATTTTGGGTCCATATAGGAGGAACCTTGCCAGGTTTGGAAATGTAGCATTGGATTCCCTCCAAATAACTGGTACATAGTTTAGTGCTAAGCTACCTCTAAACAGTATAAGTAGGTATTGTTTAATGATTGGAAGGCCTTTATGCAGCAGAGCTGGAAAGATTCCATCAATGCCTGGGGATTTAAAGGGGGCCAATGATTTGACTGCCCATTCAAGTTTGTCTGGAGTTATAATTCCTCTTTACTGAAACGGTTAGTAGAGTAGATCACATCATTGTTATCTTAGTTTCTAACTTGGCAATTGGGAAAATGTGATTCCGCAAGCATGAGTAATGTTTCATATCCAATTGTTGAAAGCATGTCACGAGTCTTAAGGGTTTCAAGCATCCCATGATCGTGTTGTTTAGATAAGATTATCTTAACGCGACATGCAAGCTGTCTATGTCATTGCAGAAATTTCTCCATTAGCATCAGTTAATGAGGTGTTGAGACCTTCAAGGTTCTGTGGATTTTCAATCTTTGTTGGACAGCCTTTGACTGCCCCAGACAATTGTGAAAAGAAGGATTCCCAGTCAGTTAGTCTGGGATTCCTAAATACTGTGGAATAGATGTCATCAAATGTTAAATCCAACCTGATCTATTTATGATCTGAGCATGTTTCTTCATCAGCTACATGTCAGTTTGTGATGAGTGGCCTTAACGAATTTGAGGCTAAAGTTATGTCAACGATCTCAAATCTATTTTTTTTTAAAAAAGTTGGTATTTTACCTTTATTTAAAATTATGAGATCATTTTCAATAATGTAATCCAGGTCTAGCTCACTTCTTTTATTGGTGTTTGTGCTTCCCCAGATTTTGTGATGTGCGTTCGTTGGCATCCAGTCCAGCAATGGTGTGTTGATTGCACCACTTCAGGGTTGTGCCAAATCGATGTGGCTGGGGCCCACCCTCAGATTCAGTATACACTGATTCTTTAGGCTTCACCCTGCCTTTTGACAGATCTGAGCGCCTCAATCCCTCACGTTCTGTGGATGTCTTACAGCTGCTAGGGACACAGGCGGGTACACGTGGTGGCATGGGTTTTCCTTAGGAATAGTTATCACTGGTTCTTTGGAGGTCACCCCGCCTCCTGTTGTCCCAATCTGCCTGGATGTGGTCTATTTGCTTCACTGTTGTACCATATGGGGAGTGCCAAGTACCCTTGTGAATCCTCTAACCTGGAAATAGAGTGCTACCTACTACTAAGTTCTTAGAGGTGGCAAAATCAACCAGGAGGCGCCTATTTTCGTTTGTCTCTTCATGCAGACTATGTATTCCAATAGTTGGCCTAAAGATTTCCTCCTTGCCAATTTTAGCGTTGAAGTCGCCATGTTCTGTCCAGTTGGTCATAGAAGGCTTCCTTCTCTTCCTCTGGTGACCCTCTATGGGGGCATAATAACTAAGACACTTAAGTTATAGAATTTTCCCTTCAGCCTTATAGCACAGATCCTCAGGTTAAAGTGGGTGAATCCTATGACAAGATCCCTTATTCTTCCTCTGGCCACAAACCCGGTTCCAGAGATATGTTGTGCCTCGTGATAGCTGTAATAGACAGTGTGGGACCGTTTCTTCAGCAATCCTTTTCCCTTTTATCTCACCTCCTTTAGAGCGACCAAGTCTATTGCATAAGTGTCCAATTGTTGTAAGAGCTGCCGAAGCGACCCCAGTCTGTGCAGAGAGATACACTTTATTGAACAAGTGGTGCTGCCCAACTTAATTGGGTTGCTAATTACACAGCTTACTTAGTTTTTTCCTTAATGGACAATTTTTGATATAAACATATTAACATCTTAAAAATCTTAACATGCAATAGTCTAAAAATCTTACCGATGATTAAATAGTCTACACGGAGGGGTTGATATTTGAGATATCAAGTTTAAACATGTGATAGTTGAGTTTACAGTGTCCTGTATAAATAGCAGTAATGGTTTTTAAGGAAGTCCTGCTCATACTGAGTAGACACTTCCTTCTATCAATACTGGGTACTGGGATTGTCTAGAAATTTGAGTGAGTGTTTTAGTTCCTTGTTTAGCCTGAGTTGTTTAAATTGGGTTAAATAGGATTGTCTAATATACCTAAAAGCAGAACTTGAGCTGATACCACATAGGGGTTCCGGTGTTATGGAAATGATTGCTGAACCTTTCCTAACCAGTTCATCAGTTCTCTCATTTCCACTGAAACTAGTGTGTCCCTGTACCCATTCAATGCTAACTCTATTGTTTAGGGTTTGATTACATTCTTCAACAACTTTTGAGGTTTTGTGATTGTTTAAGGCGCCAAGTGCTGCCTGAATATCAGTGTAGATACTTATCTTTTTGCCTCTTGTGTTCTCGACAAGTCAGTTGCACTATAAATAATAGCAAGTAATTCAGCTTGAAAGACTGTTGTATTTACCGATAGCTCCAAAGTCCAGTTTGTCTTTCCTCCAGACCCCCACACCCGAGACACTGTCCATAAGTGAACCATTAGTGTATCAATTTATTCCATGATTAGGTCTGTGTTTCCTTGATTTATCAACAGTAACACTGTACCTGGTACTCATAAATTACAGGATTTGTAATTCTGAAGACCTCGCCAAGGTATTGTTTTCCTCAAGCCTGCAAAGTAGTTCACAGTGTCCATTGTGAGTAAACTTACTGGAACACTTGTTTAGTTTAGCAAAGCGATAGAATGTTCTTAACGCTTGAGCTTCAACCTCCAAGTTTAGAGGCATGGTATTCAACATTGTCTCCATAGCAGCTGTAGGAGTTGTCTTAATTGTCCCTGTTATCATAAGGCAAGCTAGCATTTGCAATTTTCCAAGTGAACTTTATTGCTCCCTATGTGAGCCCTTTGCCACAATATGACAGAGGACTATGTAAGCATTGGTCTAATGGCTGTTGTATAAAGCCAATAGACAATTTGGGGTTTAAGTCCCCAAACATTTTTGATAGCATTTTCACATGCCCAAAGGCATTTTAGAGCTTTGCTAGCAATATAGGAGATGTGATTGTCCCACCGTAATTTGTGGTCAAGTATGCGGGCCGCCGCAGATCAGTATACTTAAGAAATATCCAGCCCTGGATTAAATCCTCCTTTTCCTCCTCTTTGAGGACCCTGAAGGTACCTGTGTGACAGAATCATCGCCCTCCATGGAGGGACGCCCCAGGTCTCAAGTTTTAGAATTGGAGGTGTTAGACTTACTCGCCTTGCTTGTTGGAAGATTCTGAGCAATGCCTCAAGCTTGCCCTATGGTTGCCACAAGAAGCTCCTGGTTGGTTTTCGATATGGTAACCTCCAATTTCCCCAGTTAAGGTTTCAACAAGGTGACCTACCATAGATTTGTCAATGGATTCTTCAGATGTGGCTGCTGAAGTGAATTGTTGCTCCAAGGAGGATTTGTCCTTTATGATAATTCATTATTAATTAATAATTTGTGGCATGTATGCGGAAAAGAGATAAGCTAAATAAAACAACCATTCAATAGCGAACTAAGAGTATTAAAAGAGTATTATACAAAGTAGCAAATTTAGTTGTAGCGGCAAGACCCAAATTTCGACGTACTCGTCAGCAAGATGATTATGCTTCTTTCAAGCAGCTACGAAAGGAAACCCGATCCGCAGTGCGACGTGCTAAATCCCTCCATATACATTCTGCCCTTTCCGATGCCCCCGATTCTAAATCTAAATGGAAAATTCTTTGTAAATTGTTCTTCCCTGAATCCAATAACCTTAGTTCTTTCCAAGTCACCCCTGAGGAACTCAACAATCATTACATTTCCTCAGCTTCTAATTCCTCAACAATTCCTGACATTGCTTACCGAAGCTTTAATCCAGACAGTTTTTTTTTTTCCTCATGTTTCATACGACAAGCTACTTGCTACAATCTTAAAATCCCAAACCAATGACTATGGACCTGACAATATCCCTGTAAAACTAATAAGATCCAGCCTCCCTCTTACCAATAAAATCCCTCATACCGATACTCTATCATATTTCTAATTTCTCTCTACCAAATTCAATTTTTCCTTCTTCCTGGAAAATTGCCCTTGTCCGCTCACTAAATAAAGTTCCAAATCCTACCTCACGAGATTTGATACCTCAAGATTTCCGTCTTATTTCTCTCCTCTCTAATCTTTCAAAACTGTTCGAACACCTTGTTCAAACCCAACTCTCAAATTTCCTTAAAGAAAATTCCTTCCTTATTCCTCTCCAATCCAGTTTTCCCCCTGGTTATTCTACCCAATCTGCTCTGCTTAAAATAACACAAGACCTTTAAACTGCCATCGATCACCAACAGATAAAAATTCTTATCCTCCTTGATTTCTCAAAGACGTTTGATATGGTTGACCATAGCATCCTTCATACCAAACTCCAAAATTTTCCAGCATCCAACAGTGCTTTGCGCTGGTTTCAATCCTTTCTCTCCGATCGTTCTCAGTACGTAGTAGTGCCAGATCAGCCTTATCCTCAACCTTGTCCCTTTCCTGTGGTGTTCCACAGGGATCGTCTCTATCTCCTACCCTATTCGCTATTTATATTAATCACTCTAAATACCACCTCTATGCTGACAATTTTCAAATTTTCCTTTCCTTTCCGACCTATTACCAGCAACAAAACGACTACAAGAGGACTTAGATCAAATAAGTCACTGGGCTGTAGTTAATAAACTGAAACTAAATTTTGTTAAAACAAAAGCCATTATAATAGGATCCCATCACTTCTTGAAAACTGTTCCACATATCCCAACCCTCTTACTAAATGTTAACCCTATAAAGTTTTACCCGACCGTCAGGAATCTGGGAGTAACCTTTGATCAAACCCTCTCTTTCAAGAACCATATTTCCGAAATGTCCTGCTGCACCTTTTTCACCTTAAAGCGACTGAATTCCCTTCGTCACCTATTCCCGTATGAAACCCGGAAGCTCCTCGTTACCTCTCTAATATTCCCCCACTTCGACTACTGCTGTACTGTATACGGTTGTGTTTCTAGGGATCTCGAAGTAAAAATAAAACGCCTAATTAATTTCTTTGTTAGATTTATCTTCAGGGTCCCGAGGTACTCCTCTGTCTCCGAATTTTATAGCGAGTTGAAGTGGCTTTACCCTTCCAATCGTTGCAAGTATTTCCTTGCATCATTCCTGTACCAAGTTATCTAATCCTGCCGTCCATCATACATTTTTGACCTTTTACAATTCAAATCCTCTGTCCATTCCCGCTGTACACGCTCTAGGCCTTCAGATTTATACATAACAGCCCACCAATCTGCACATTTTGACAGATCGTTTCTTATCCGATCCTCAATCCTATGGAATTCTATTCCTCTTTCTGTCCGTCACTCCAACTCTCATCCTATATTCAAATCCCGCTTATTCATTCATCTCATGAACATCCAGTCAGAACAAAATTGTAAATAAGACTCTATTTTTTTTTTTTCTACATATTTGCATATGTCTGTTTTCAAATTAGCTTTAGTTAACTTGTTTATAAATAATTAATAACTCTAAGACTCTGAAGCCTAATTTATATATTATGTCAATGTTATTCTAGAGGGGCTTGTCCCAGGATAATAAAGAATTTATTTATTTATTATTATTAAAGTATAAGAATAACTTAAAAAGTATCATTAGGAAAACTAGAGAAAATTATTACAGCGAAATAATTATGGAAAGTGCTTATTCTCCAGTACAATTTTGGCAAGTTATCAATCAACTATTGGGTAGACCAGCAAAAAAATCAGTTTTCCTATCTGACTTTACAGATGATCCGGGAGATGAAAATAAATTGCTTGATAGATTCAAAGAGTGTTTTGTGAATGTTGGTCAAACCCTTGCTGGAAAATTCAGAAAACCAACTCAAGTGGACTGTTCTGTTTATGGTTCATTACCAGAGAGGTGGTGTGTGTTTAGGGAATTTACTGTAGCTGATATTAGACTTAAAGTTGGTGAGCTAAGGGATCATTCAGCATGTGGTCCAGATAATATCAGTGCAGAAATATTAATAGAAACTATAGATAATATTGCTGGACCGCTCACTCGTATAATAAATTTAAGTCTTAGCAATGGGACTTTTCTAAAACATTTTAAAACCACTAAAGTAATCCCAATTTACAAAAGTGGGCAAAAAAATGAGTATAATTAGTGTCCTATATCAATAATAAATGTGTTGTCTAAATTATTAGAAAAGTTAGTTAAGCAGGAGCTATCCAATTTTTTGTTTCTTCTTCCAGTGGCCCGTCACGTCGTGTAGGCCCTGGGCCTCGTGGTGTAACCTCCTGGGAGATTACACTCACGTTTCTCGATGCATTTTGTAGTCTTGGGACTTGGGAGTGACCACCATTTGGCTGACCGGTCTCACATACCCGGGGAAGAGGCTGTGAGTGAATCCCTATTTAATTACATACTTATAAAAGCCTAGGCGGGACTGGGATTCGAACTCACAACCTGTAGCATGAGAGACTAGCCCGCTAGCCACTCAGCCACAGGCTCCCTTTTTTTGTTTACAAACAGCTTAATCAGTCCTAAACAGTATGGCTTTAGCCAAGGCAAGGGAACGGAGGATGCTATATTGGACTTAACTTCTTATATTTGCAGTGCTCTGGATTGAGGGAACCATGTCTTGGGATTGTTTTTGGATTTGTTGAAAGCTTTTGACAGCATAGACAGAACTATATTGCTAGGAAACATTAGGAAATTAGGCATAAGTGGAAAGGTACTGGAATGGTTTAATGGCTACTTACAGAACAGAATGCAGTATATCTCAGTTGAAGGCAAAAACAGTGGGGAATTGCCCATTGATTATGGTGTTGTTCTGGGAAGTACATTGGGACCATTGCTATTTTTGTTGTATATTAATGATGTTTGTTCTTTGGAGCCAACCTTTGGTAGAATAATTCTCTTCGCTGACAATACAGCTTTCTTGTATAGAGGAGCATCTTGGACTGAAGTTTATGAGCTGACGAATTCTCATTTGCAGTCGACTGCTAACTGGTTCCATAGTAATATACTTAGAATAAATCCAGAAAGAAAGAAATCAATCCCCTTTTCTATATATCATGATGACCCAAAGTGTGAGCTGAAAATCCACATGCAAAGTGCTTGCAGCTCTCCTTGTAATTGCCCTGTTTTTGAAAAACTTCATCTAGTTCGATATCTTGGAATTGTTCTTGATTACCGATTAAGATGGAATGCGCAGATATCTAATGTCACTCCTCAGCTAAGGAAATATTTTTATGTATTCCATAAGTTAAGAGATATTTTATCCATTAATAAATTAAAATTAATTTACTTTGCATATATTCAGTCGCTGATTCAATATTGTATATTGATTTAGGGGAATTCATTTGCAGCACATCTCATTCAGCTTGAGATTGTGCAGAGAAAGACTATTAAGGTAATTTTGGATATCGATAATAGACCCCCATCAATTAATATATTCTCGGACATTTATGTAATGTCTGCAAAAAAATTATACATGGGTACATGAAGAGGGTTACTCAAAATATAAAAATGTTTAAAAAAAAAAAACACATGTTGATAGACTTTTGTTTTTTCAAAATTAATGTCGGTAGACTGATTAAGGAAGAATTAGAGTACGAATTGAAGATTCGTGGGGTAGTTGGTTTATTGACGGTAGACGAAATGAGGAAAAAATTTCGGACCTTTTTAAAATTAGAGAGTGCAGGAAAATATGTAGCTCCTGTTGTGCCAGGCACAGCTGGAGCGACCTATGTGATAAAGAGAACCCAAATTCCCATAAGAGATTGGGTTGTTCATTTTACGGGGGATGGCAACGGTTTGAGCATCCATGCGTTTTTGGAAACTGTAGAAGATTTATGTCTGGCGAGGAGTACCACTGAAGAAGACCTCTTTATAGCGGCGTATGATTTGTTTAGAGGACCAGCACTAATTTGGTTTCAATCAATCAGGCATGAAGTTTCATCTTGGTCCAAACTTGTCTCCGAATTGAAAGCTGAATACGCCCCGTCAGATTAGGAATATCGACTGTGGGAGGAAATCAAGAGAAGAACCCAAGGGCCTACGGAATCAATCGATACCTATGTGGCCGTCATGAAAAATTATTTTAACAGGCTCATAAATGTTCCTACAGAAGACAAGATGTTGCGATTGATCATGAGGAATATCGATCCCTATTACTTGGATCGTCTTGCATTGCACCAAGTAAGGACGGTAAAAGAACTAATTACTCTGGGGAGGCAATTAGAAGAGGTAAGATGGCGGATCACTGAGTATCGACCACCTCCAACAAGTAAAGGATTACTCGAACCCGATTTGGCCTATCACCCACCAAAAAAATCGGCTAGTCAAGTGAGTACCGTGGAAGCATCCTAAGACGATGTGAAAGAAATGAAAAAAGACGATGATTCTTTTCGCTGTTGGAATTGCAGAGGAAATAATCATTCCTTTAATACATGCCGCTTTATGAAGACAAAATTTTGTGAAGGTTGTGGTTTGAAGGGAGTAGAAAGAAAAAATTGCTGGCGTTATAAGAAATACAGAAAGAGAAACGATCAAGGGGTTCAGGCTTAAGTGGATGTGAGCTTGAACAAAACCCCAAATCCACAACAAAAACTGAATGGAAGGAATGGTTGTCAGTAGTAAGGGAAGTTTTCACCGGTAAGAAGGGAGAAATTATTCGGCACCCTAAAAATTGTTTAGACCAAAGACCATACCTAAATTAAAACATCTTGGGAAAAACAGAAATTTGTTGGATTCCGGAGCTTCCAGATCTCTAATGAGTGAAAAATGTTGGGAGAGATTCTCACGACATGGTGTAAAATTACAGGGGAAACCGGATGTTAAAATAAATGCAGCCGGTGGGACAGCACTTAACGTGGTTGGGAGTGCAATTATGCCTGTTGAATTGCAGGGCAAATCAAGAGTAATCAAATTTTTAGTGGTGTCACGCCTTGTAGATGGGATTATCCTTGGGCTAGACTTCTGGGAGAAATTGAGACTGATACCCGATGTATCTGAAAATACATGGACATTTGCTGAGGAAAGATGCTCGACTATATCGCAGGATGATCACGCTCTTTTAACTAGACCCAACCTTAACTTTAAACAAAAGGAAATTGTTGATTGCCTAGTAGAAAAATGGAGATCTGTTCGAACATCAAAGTTGGGAGGCATGAGCAGGGTTGAACATGAAATAAACACTGCCGATAGTAAACCGATTAAGCAGCGCTACTATCCCGTTTCTCCCAAAATCCAAGATGTTTTGAATAAGGAGCTCGATGAGATGTTGGAGGAAGGAATTGTGGAACCATCGCAGAGTGCATGGTCGTCACCTGTTGTTTTGGTTAAGAAGCCAGATGGATCCTACTGCTTCTATGTAGATTACCGACAATTGAATTCCGTCACAAAGAGGGATGCATACCCGCTACCATACATATCCAACATCTTCGACAGGTTACGCGATGCTAAGATACTGTCTTCTATTGATATCAAAAGCGCCTATTGGCAGATACCAATGGCTAAGGAAAGCAAGGAAAAGACTGCATTCACTGTACCCAGCCGCGGACTTTTTCAGTTTTGTAGGATGCCTTTCGGACTGCATTACGCGCCAGCAACCTGGCAAAGGCTCATCGATAGTGTGTTGAAGATAGATTTGGAACCAAATATATCTGTTCACTTAGATGACATCATCGTTATTTCACCTTATTTCGAATCACATATAAAAACATTGGAAACAGTTTTCAATCGTCTAAATTCTGCAAACTTGTCCATAAACTGGGAAAAAGTCAATTGTGTCAAGAAGAACTTAAATTTTTGGGCTATGTGGTAAATGAGAATGGCCTACAGGTAGATCCGGGGAAGATAGAGGCAATATTAATAAATTACCCAGCACCTAAAAACGTGAAGCAAGTTAGGCAATTTATAGGACTTACATCATGGTACTGCCGCTTCGTTCCTGACTTTTTAACATTAACTGCGCCCCTCTCTGAGTTGTTAAAGAAGAACAAGCGATGGAAATGGGAAGAAGAACAAGAAGCAGCGTTTAACTTACTAAAAGAGAAACTGGTTACCGCACCTGTTCTAGCTTGCCCTGTCTTTAGCAAACCATTCTTTTTGCATACTGATGCCTCTAACACAGGACTTGGAGCAATCCCGTTCCAACAGTACCCTGAAGGAGACTGTGTGATTGCATATGCTAGCTGCAGCTTGACATCAGCGGAGAGAAAATATAGTGTTACTGAGCAAGAATGCTTGGCAGTACTCTGGGCCGTAGATAAATTTCGACTATACTTAGAGGGTATGGATTTTACCATCATCACGGACCATATAGCGCTGAAATGGCTAAATAATCTTAATGATCCTCAAGGTCGTTTAGCTAGATGGGCTCTGAAGTTGCAGCAGCACCACTTTACCATTATCTAGAAACAAAACGCAGCAGCTGACGCTTTGTCCTGATCATATGAGTTCCCATTAGCCAGAATTGATATAGGAGAAGAAATAACCAATAACTGGTAGAAGAAGATGTTAAACCGAGTGGAATAGGACCCAGTAAAGTACCCGAATTGGAGGGTTGAAGAAAATAAGTTGTGGAAATGTATTGTAGATGGAAGAAAGCTAGTGGGAGATGATAACAGATGGAAGCTAGTAGTGCCGAAAGATCACAGGAAAAGATCCTTATAGGAATGCTATGATCGTGAGATTTCTGGGCATTTTGGTTGCTTTAAAACATTGCAATGTTTAAGAGAGCACTACTACTAGCCTGGTATGGCATCAGATGTAGCGAAATATGTACGAAGATGTTAAGTGTGCTTAGCGATAAACCAGAGCAAGTAAAACCAGTGGGTCTCATGGGGAAACAATGAGTTGTCACTCACCCGTGGCAAATAGTGGCAACAGATTTGATGGGACCATTACCAATGTCATCCAACCGGAAGAGATTTATTGTAGCATTCACTGATTGCTTCACAAAATATAGGTTATAACAAAATGAGGTTTTCCTTAAATTTGGTGTCCCGCAGGTTATATTATAATTATAATATAACCCCCGCTAGTTATATATTAATTTGTGACAACGTTCCTCAATTCAAGAGCGATGCCTTTAAGAAGAAAGCAGAACAATATATGGTCAAATTATGTTTCACACCAGCTTACCATCCACAGGCTAACCCGATGGAAAGACCAAATAGAGTGATAAAAACACTTCTGGCCTCTTATGTAAAAGAAAATCACAAAAAAATGGTATAAACACTTGCTGGAGTTAGCGTTTGCCATGCAAAGTGACAGGATACTCGCCGGCCTACCTTAACTTTGGACGTTAGCTCCCTAGATCAGGACATGATCATCCTCCGATTAGTGATGAAGAGATCGTGCCCGAGCTAGACGATAGAAAAAACTATGTGGCTAGATTCAAGGATCTGCCACTACTTTTTGAAGACGTTCAAGATCAATTAAATAGGCCCTATGAAAGAAGCAGTCACATACAACTTAAGATGATGATCGCAAGAGCACAAAATCGGAGACATTGTTTAGAAAAGAAATTATGTTCTCTCCAACGCGGCTGATTGTTTCAGTAGAAAGTTAGCTCCAGCGTTCACAAAGTGCAAGGTCATAGCAAAGTTTGGCTCTCTTGGCAGGATCTGGATGGCCGTGATGTTGGGAGATGGCATGTTAAAGATATAAAAACAAGTCCAGGAGATGATTAGCGGAATATAATTTTTTTTTCTCTGGGAAAGGGGGAGTTTGTTAAAAAAAAAAATATTATGAATTTGAGTTAAAGAATGGTTGAGATATTTTTTTTTAATGCCTCGAAGAGGGTTACTCAAAATATGTTGATAGACTCTTGTTTTATCGCTAGAAGGTGATTGTTGTGTAGAATGTTTGTCTGTCTGGGGACCGCGAGAGAAAGAGGCCCCATTGTGAGTAAAAGAAAAACATTTTGAAACGAAAGATTTTTGGAGTTCTTTATAAAAAATTGTGTTATACTATTTAAGTATTGTATTGTATCTTATGTGTACTGTGTAACTGTTTGTTATTGTACTTTTATTGAATTGCCGCAGGTGAACTCCTTTCCCACACACGGACTCCCCTTAGTGAGATAGTGACTTCTACTTGCAATGTAAAATGTCTGTATTTTGATTTAAATAAAGAATGTAGATTCTTTTAGGTGAAGGTCAAATTTCTATGAATAAAATTGGAGGCTGATGTCTACTTCCCCACTCTTTTATTAAATAATTCACATTACGTTTCGGCTACAATGCCATCTTCAGGTGCAGTGGAACAAATTAGATCTAAAAGTACAAAATATTGTCAAATTCACAGATAATCGTTTTACAATTTGTCATGAAATTATATAAGTATGTTAAAATGTATGATAAAAGAATAAATAAAGCAAATATAAAATATATATACACATATACATACATACACACACACACACACACACACACACACACACACACACACACACATATATATATATATATATATATATATATATATATATAGACACACACACACACACTCATACATGTTTATATATACAGTTAAAATTATTAATCATCTATGAGATTAACGTTAACATTCTTGAAATTCTATCAAAACAATTTAAAATTTTTTTAAAAATTATAACTAAACATGACAAAACATGAACAATGAAAATCATTCCACTATACAAACTATATATAAACAGAATCAGTCGATGTACCACTCATCATTGCACAAATCTAATTAAAATGATTAAAATTTAATTAATAATTATGAAAACAATAACTGATTAATTTTAAAAATGCACCATTACTTAATGTGAGTAGCTGCTTTCAAGTCAAAGCCTCATGTCTAAATCAGATGTCCATGAAGGGGAGGGAGGAGAAGGGTGCTACAATAAAAATGGCTAATCATTTAAAAAATATAAAAATTAAATTAAATTAAAAAAAAACAAACAAAAAAAATCTGCTTACCAGCATGATGTATGAAAGGTATCATTTATAAACATCCTATTATTATATATTTAGTTTGTAAATGATATTGGTGTATGCATTACATAATGTTTGAGTATCCTGTTGAAAATGACATACTTGCTTAATGTTTTTCGTGATGTGTATGGCCACTAATATTCTTCTTTTTTTACTATTATTTTCTATTGCTAAAATTTCCGGGTTGTTGAAGTAGAATTGGTGCTTATGTTCTGTGCTGTGAGTTGATAAGTCAGTGGCTCTATTATATGTTTTGATGGTGGACTTGCAATTAATGATATTTTGAGTGATTCTGCTATTTAAATTTTGTTTAGTTTGTCCAATGTAAATTAAGGTTTTATTGTCCATTCTATTGCAATCAGAACACTTAATTTTGTAGATGACATTAGTTTTTTTATAGTTTGTCTATTTTGTCTTTTTTATTAGTGTGGATAAGAGCTAATTTATTGATCGGTTTATTTACAAATTTAATGTCCATTATGTCATATTTTTTAAAAGTTTGTATAAGTTGGTCAGTCAAATTATGTATATTTGTTATTGAATAATATTTAGGTCTATTGGTGTTATTACAGACTGTGTCCCTATCTAAATTATTGGCTGAATTATTAATATTGTTGATATTCAAAACTGTTGGTTGAAAATAATGAGTGATGAGTTTTTATTGCTATTATGTAATTGAATTATGGGTTTGTTAACTGTATTGTTACTGTAATTATTAAGAGTATTGATACTATTATTAAAGTCAGAGAAATATATTGCTTTATGGTTTAAACCCCTGTGCCATAATTTATGTATTAGTTTTATTGGATAAAAATTTTCTAATAGAATTTTGTAAACTCTGTCTTTTGTTGTCTCTAAATAATTCAAACGTGTTAAGGTGATTGCACGGTATATTAAATTATATGCAGTGTTAACTATTTGATGTTTGCTATGGTTACTATAAAAATTTAAAATTCTATTACTGGTGATTTCTTTCTTAGTCCATTCTGTGGTTATTCTGTTATTATTACTATGTATATTAATATCTATGAATCTTAAGTGGTGATCTATTTCTGCTTTATATGTGAATTTAAGGTTGGTTGTCGAATTGAGGATATCTAAAAAAACCTTTATGTCATCATGATCAATTAACGTTAAAATGTCATCAATATATTTGACGATGATGGGTAGGGGTTTATTATATTGTGCTATTGCATTATCTAAAGTTTTATTCATGATAATTCCTGCTAAATTAACGCTCATGGAACCGCCCATAGGAATACCCTTTATCATTCTATAATATTCTCCTTTATATGAAAAATAACAATTTTTGCAATAAATTTTAATGCCTTCGATATAAGTTTTTTTATTCTTTATAGCTGTGTGAGGTTCAATGTGTTCCCAATTTAAGTCTATAATTTTAATAATGTCTTGTATTTTTACATTGAAAAATAAATTTTCAACATCATAACTGACTAGTGTTAAATTATGAATAAATTGCATTTTTTCAATGATATTCTTAGCTTCCAAGGAATTCTTAACGTCATATCTATTCAAACTATTTAAATAGTTGAGTGTTGGATTTAAATATTTAGACATTCTCTCTGTGATGGAACCTGTATTGTCAACTATAAGCCTAAGTGGATGACCAACTTTATGAGTCTTAACCAAACCATGAATTCTAGGATTGATATAGTTCGGGTTAATAAGTTTAATTTTATTCTCTTTCTTAATAAAGCCTTCCTTAATTAATTTATTAATATAATTCTCAACTATTTTGTATGTGGATTTGGCTGGATCATGTCTGACCTTCCTATATGTATTTTTATCTTCAAGTAGTAGTTTGAGCTTAATATTGGGTTGATGCAAAATTAGTGCAGGTTTTTAGTAGGTATTGTAAATACGCCATATCTTTACTTTAACCATATATATTTAATCAAAATAATTTCCACCTGAATCAATGCACTTTTGCCAACGTTCAACAAGCTTTCTTATTCCACCAGAAAAAAAATCCGAATCCCTGGACTCAATGAAATCACGAAAAGTATTTTCAATGTCGTCCTGGTTTTGAAAATTTTTCTCCCTCAAAAAGTTGTCCAGATGCCTGAAAAAGTGGAAGTCTGTAGGAGAGAGGTCAGGTGAATAAGGCGGATGTTGGAGAACTTCGTAGCCCAACTCGTGCAGTCGTCGAAGCGTTGGTTGTGCAACGTGTGGTCTGGCGTTATCGTGGAGCAGGATCGGCCCCTTCCGATTCATCAATGCTGGGCAAAGACGTTGCAATTTTTGAGTTCCGAGTTCCGCCGCCATTTCTCGTGTGGTTTTGGTTGGGTCTTCTTCCACTTTTGACCTCAGCTGGTCGTTGTCCAGAGCAAGATGACGGCCCCGACCTTCCTTGTCTTCGAGGTCGAAATCTCCTCTGCGAAACTTCTGGAACCAACGCTGCACCGTGCACTCATTAAGAGCCCCCTGACCCCACACTTCATTAATATTACGAGCCGTTTGCGCAGCGCTGCGCCCTAATTTAAATTCGTAAAAATAAATTTGACGAAAATCGCACTTTGACATTTTCGATTCAAGACCTTTGAACACACTGAACAAAACGATTTTACTAAACAAATTCATGGTGAAAGAGAGGGTATTAGATAAGGTTTGTTTTGGTATAATAATGATCAATGTTAGGATTAGCTTTGTTTACACAATTGGAATTAAGATATTGCAATAGAGAAAACCTGCATTAATTTTGCATCAACCCAATATCATAATCCTCCTCCTCCATGATTACTGTCTTTTTAGTTTTATCAGTTTTAATTACAATTAAATTCTTATTGTTTTTAAAAAACAATTTTGTAGCTATTAAGTCTTTATTAATTTGTTAATGTAATTTTTCTTTCAGGAAGTATAATGACTTATTATTATATTTATCAATGTTTTTTATCTTACGGTTATTATCTATGTAATTACTTATATTTTTGTTGACCTCATTTCTCATACATGCCTTGTGGTTGTCAGATATTAATATGTCATTAATAATGACTTCTGTGTCGGCTATTATATTTATTATTTCATTGTATTTGATGGATGGTATGGTATTAAAATTGCATCCTAGTGAAAGTAAATTCTTAATGTTATTAGGAATTGTTGTGCTGGTTAATATGTCTAATCTGTTACTTTCATGTAATCTATTATATTTATCCAGCAAGGTATTCTCATTGTGAGTGTTATGATCAATGTGTGTGTCAATTATGTTGCTTGAATTAAAAGAGAGTGCCTGTGGTTTATTTTTAAATTAATAAGGTTTGTTAAGTTTAGGTTTATATTTCCTGTTAGTTTTAGTGTTAATTTTATTCATGTTAAAATCTATCATTTTAACTACAACACCATTTTAGTTAGTTTCTGCCATTACCATTCTGTTAGTTTTAGTGTTAATTTTATTCATGTTAAAATCTATCATTTTAACTACAACACCATTTTATTCTACTCTTGATAAGCAATACTATCTCTTTATTACTGATTTTTTTGAAAATATTTTCCATATTATTAATCATCAGGTGTATGTACCAATGAGTTTGTTTAATTTCCATTGTTAATATGAACTTGGCTATTGAATTTATTTTGTTTCTATCATTAAATCTGCAAGAGTTTAAGAATTTGGTATTAAATAAATTTTCAATGGGCATAGTGGCTTTAATGATGTGAATAGGTATTGTATCCTTTAAATTCTTAAATGAACATAAGTACCTCAACTTGATCCTGCCTCTAACAATTTTGTCAGAAATATTCATTATACTGCTAATGTCTCTACTTTTTACTTCACTTAAACCATTAATGAACTTCTTAAAATTGTTCCACAATTCTTCGCTTCTACGATTCAGCCTGTTACTGGTCTTTATATATAAGGTGTAGATTCTTTTAGGTGAAGGTCAAATTTCTATTAATAAAATTGGAGGCTGATGTCTACTTCACCACTCTTTTATTGAAAAAATTCACACTACGTTTCGGCTACAATGCCATCTTCAAGTGCAGTGGAACAAATTAGATCTAAAAAGTACAAAATATTGTCAAATTCACAAATAATCGTCTTACAATTTGTCATGAAATTATATAACTATGTTAAAATATATGATAAAAGAATAAATAAAACAAATACAATATATATATATATATATATATATATATATATATATATATATATATATATATATTGTAATATACACATTTTTTTATAATTATAGTATTTATTTATTATTTGATTATTGTGTTAGGCAGGCTAACAATAGAATAGTAAGTGAAATTTAAATAACAGCTCCTATTTGGTTGTTTGTTTACAATCATAGCATCCAATCTTGGATGCTAAGAAAAAAGGTCTCTGGCAGGTAGGATAGGGTAAAAAAGGTACCTACCAGGTAAAGGTCAAAAGTCAGTTTGGAGTGGGGACCTGAGGGAGGTAGAAGCTGCTGTCTGAACATGGAGAATGATTATAGTTAGCCTGCATATTGTTTGTGTTATGTTTGTAAGTTATTATTATAATTAAAAAGTTAAATAATAAAAATGTGCCTGATTGTCAAGAACCCATACCACCCATACCCTGAGTCTAAATTGAGTTATAATGAAGTAAATATTGTGGTCATTTATTTTTTTTCTTAAGAGAATATTATATAAAAATAAGTATATTATCATATATATATATACACACACACATACATTTTAACATAGTTATATAAGTTCATGACAAATTGTAAGACGATTATTTGTGAATTTGACAATATTTTGTAATATTGTTATAATGATCTAATTTGTTCCACTTCACCAGAAGATGGCATTGTAGCCAAAACGTAGTGCGAATTTTTTCAATAAAAGAGTGGTGAAGTAGACATCAGCCTCTAATTTTGTTCATTTAAATAAAGAAGTTATTAAACAAAAAAAAAAAAGTATTTAAATAGAAAAAGTTGAATTTGACTTAGAAATGCTATATATATATATATATATATATATATAAATATATGATGCATTAATCATTCATTTATGTTTACCATAGTTTATGAAGTGAATCAATTTTTTAATTATAATTTAACCACAATTCTACAACCAGATACTCTTAATCATTTTATCCTTTGTAAAGTTACTCAAAATAGTTATTATTTTGAGGGCATGTCTCAGCCTATGAGAGAGAATTAGTTAAAAGCCAATACGAATTCTGAAAACTTCCATTATTTTTTATTACCTTTAATGAGTATGACTTTGTTAAATCTCCTATTCACCAAATCCCATCTTACTAGCTTCTGGAAGAAATATAGGTTAGTATCAGTAATAGTGTAGTACGAGTTTTAGGGTTAAAAAAGGTTTTAATGCTAGTTACGTAAGAAGTTTAAATGTGTTTTATATTATATCATTATTATGAATATTATTTTATACTTTTCCTTACTCTATTATACTATTTATTATACTCTAAACAACATACCTTTTGCCGAAAAAATAAGTGGATATAATTTTTCAAACACGTGGTATAAAATATAGCAGTTTTGTTTCATTTTCAGCCCCTAGGGCTCATTAGATGAAACAGAAAAATATGGGTAGACTTGTTATTCTCAGAAGAATCGCCCTGAAATGTTAGATGGAAATCAGTATTGGACACACCGTGCACTCTCCTTTTGAGTTTAAACTGTTGGTGCTTGATGGCCTTTAGGGATTGAAATAAAAAATTCAAGCACAAATTTTGTTTTGGTAGGCTTTGTCAGGGTGAAGACATTATTTGGATCATTTATTAAGCTCTAAAATCAGTAGCTGGTATTAGTCATGAAATAAATTAGGTGGGATTAACATGACATTAGTGGAATAACTCTTAAATTGAGAAGACTGTTTAACTGCAAGATCAAAAATGAGGCACCCATTTCATCGTACTCAATTTTCATTTACTTCTTTAATTGATAATTCTATTAGTTATAAATGTCTCTACAAAATTCTATTAGTTATAGATGTCTCTAAACAAATTTCATGTTAGTATAAATAAATGTAATGGTTTTTATTAGTTTTATTAAAATAACTGTATAACAATATATTCATGATTTATAGGGAACAACTGCTTATGGTTCTGTTGCATATTACTTCTGTTATTCTTAATCCTTCACCACCGAAAAGGAAAGACGAAACTCTTGGTGGACGTTTAGCACCTGCAATATTTCAGGTTATTATTATTATTATTATTTTTTATAGATAGGTTTTGTTTATATGTGTATACAATTTTATTTACTAAAAATGAATTAGGGTGTTAGGTATTTTTTATTTAAAAAAAAAAAAAATATTACTCCTCCTGATTAATCTAAAGCATTATAGAAAAGACCTAAAACCCAATCAATGTTTAGTAAAAAAATTATAATATAAAAAAGGTAGTTTAAAAATAACAGACATGTTTGACATGATATTTTAAAAGTTAAATGTAAAGTTAAAAACGCTGCAAATTATTACACAATAGTTTTTATTATTTCCAAATAACAATATTAAGGGATAACTGTTTATATAGCTATTGATAGGCAATCAAGTATTATGAAAAGCAATAATTCATAGGGTAATATCATATCACTACCGCTTAAATTTTTGGTATTTATTTATTTATTTATTAGGAGAAATGTTATATGTTCCAAAATAGTATTTCTTCTTTAATCTGAATTTTTGGTTTTGATCCTTGTGGTGCTCTGATTCACCACCTCTCCGTTTCTCACTGCCGGGCACCCAGGAATCTGATCGCCCGACTTGTCCTTCAGGGTGTATTTTCCGTGTAAAGCCTTTCTCATGATATTATTTAGGTGATTGGGTCGGGTTGCCCCGAAAAGATACAACTGAGGTAGTTAGCCCCAGACTTTAACTGGCGGATGGTCCTAAGATTGTTTAAAGTGAGTGAAAAATCCTTCACTATGCTGACCTTTAGAGGGAATGTAAAATGGTTATCCAGAGCCTGTGCTAAGTGAGGTACAAGTTGGGAACCACTGGTTTAGATGGAAACGTTTATTTTAGATTAAATAAGATAACAATAAAAATTATTATCTGCAACAATAACTTCTGATAAAACTGAGTTGTTCTGTACAGCAATACTTAAGTGTATGCCCTATTAACCACCTTTTATTACATTCCACAACTTTTTATTAACATAGTATTTTTTCTAAAATCTTCAGCTTTCCAACAGTATATTATACTGAAACAAATATTTTTGCTCTTTTCTCCTTTAGTTGGTTATCAACTTTGTACAACTTGTATATTTAGCCATTTTTTTCAATGCTATCAAGATGATAGATATGGTTAATATTTTGGAAAGTGCAAAATTAAAGGTGCTTTAGAGGAAGAAAAAAAAATTAGTCATTGAAGCCCTGTCACTCTTTTTCAATCAGAATAAAACCTACATTACAACAAAGCCCATTAAATTTTACATCAACACAGGGAGTTTGATCAAAATCGTTTAAGTATATTTTAATTATAATGAAGTATAAAGTGGCTCTTCTTGTTTGCCACCGATTTTGATGAAAAAGTTGCAGTAACAATCCAATCATATGCGCTTCTAAAATCTGAAATCTCAGTTTTATAAAAATTTTGGTTTTTGAGCTAGACTTACCACACATTGACACATACACACACAGACCTTTTTGTGTGAGTTGGTCATTTGTACTCAAGAGACCCTAAAATGTATATTTTCAGTCAAAACTTGAATTCAAAACTTTCAATGATTGCAATACTTTCCCTTACTATAATATTTCATATAAGTGAAAGTAAAATTAAAACTGGTATTTATTAATTAAAATTTTTCTCAATTTTTGCGAATATCCTAAATCAGTGTTACTAAAACATACAAACAGCATTATTCATTAATTGTATCTATCTATCTGTCTATATATATGTATAAAACTGTACTTCTACAGCCCATGAAGGGTCTTGGGTTTAGTACTTACTGAGATTTGTACTGTTTCAAGACCAAAGCCTGTGCAAGGAAATCAAGATCATGCTCAGCCGCCAGGTTTTTTTTCTCCAAACTGACGGTAGCCACTTTATAGAGGCTGGGTATGCCTTAGGAGGGTTTCCATACCCCAGGGCCACCCCACAGCTGAAATAACAGATTAAATAATTCTGCCACAGCCGAGGTTTGAACCTGTGACCTGAAGAATAGTAGACTAGTGCTTTACCCACTAGACAACACTGCTCTTTTATAAAATATAGGGTTGTGTCACATGAAATGTCCGTTTTCAAGGTAAAGGATTTTTTCCACGTGACACCAACTTTTTTATCCCCGAACTGAAAAACTCTGAGCTTTGAAGTGAAACAAAATATTTAAACGCACTTTTCACTTGATCATCATTTCCAAAAAGTTTTCCTTTGACGAAGTTGTCTAAATTCATGAACAGGTGGTAATCTGTTGGAGACAAGTCGGGAGAATATGGTGGGTGCGGAAGAACTTCGTAGCCCAGCTCTTTCAATTTTTGCACGGTATGTTTTGAAACATGGGGTCTTGTTGCCACTCAGTGAGATCATGAGGTACCCATGTATCGAGCTTTTTTACTTACTCAATACACTTTAAATGTCTGGAAACGGTAGATGCACTTGCATTTAGTTGTACTGAGAGTCCGTTGACTGTTTGATAGGGGTTTCCTTCTACTGTATGTTTGAGGACATCGTTGTCTATTATGGACGGAGGTCTTCCTCGGGGCAAGTTTCTAAGTCGGTATCCTCAGCTGAAAACTTAGCAAACCAACGGTGAATGGTCTGTTCATTAACACTTCCTTCCCCAAATGCCTTGCAAATATTTCTAGCGGCCTCAGCTGCTGAATGGCCGAGTTTAAACTCGTACAAAAATATTACTCGAAAATCGCGTGTTTCCATTTTCATATTTGGAGGTATACTAAAAAGTGGGTAATTGGTTGGGAAGCTAATGTTTATAATACAAAGGTAGAGGATTAGTAACTGTTTACTTTAAATATGTAAACATTCGGAAGAAAACAAGAGAGACCTGCAAAATCCTTTATGTATTTCAGAAACTATAAAAACGGACATTTCATGTGAAACAACCCAATACAATAAGTTTGATATAATTTTTTTTGTTTGGTATATTAATGAACTATTAGCCTGTGAGTCAGTTAGTAATTAAATAGGAAATTTAATTTTGTTTCTCAAATTGTGCTCTTGTTATATGGCAGGTTTAGAAAAAACTTATAGCTTAATGTGATATAGTACATATTATTAATTTAATTTATAATTACTTAGATTTTGTAAGCAATTTTTTTTTTTGTTTTTTTTTTCTAGACCCTGATTGTTACATGGATCAAAGCAAATTTAAATGTTGTTATATCACGTGAACTTTGGGATCAATTTTTGGGAGTTTTGAGTACTTTGACGCAATGGGAAGAACTTATAAAAGAATGGGCAGTAAGTAAACATATTAAAAAAAAATAAAAAAATAATAATCAAAATGTTGTTGACCATAGATATTGAGTTGTCCGAAAAGTTCGTAGAGATTTTTAAAATAAAATTTACCTTTTATTTTTTCCACTAAAAATGGATCACAAAGCTAATGTTTATTTGTATGCCTTTAATCCTCATGGAATTAACTATTTCGTCTTTATTAAGGTTCAGTAGTTTGGTTTATTGTAAACCAACATGAATGACGATTCAGTTCATTTTCAGCATATTATCCTGTTCTTTTTAAAAAAAGGGAAAACGCAGCCCAAACTGCAAGAAAGATTCGTGCCGTGTATGGCAGCGATTCAATTGCTGAAAGTACGGTTCAGAAGTGGTTTTCGCCTTTTAGATCAAGAGATTTCAATTTGGAAGACCAACCCCGTGCAAGCCGGAGTTCAACACTTGACATCGAGGATATTATGTCAGTCATCGCAATCAATCCACGAATTACTGTCCATGAGATAGATGCAGAGATAAGCGCCTGCAAATCGACTGTTTTTTGATCATCTAAAGAAGGTTTGGTACGTCTGTCGTTACGACATTAGTGTTTCCCATGAGCTCAGTGAAAGGAATTTCATGTTGTGATATGCTGCTGAAAAAAATGTGGAGGATCCATTTTTGAAACGAGTTATTGCTGGTGACAAAAAATGGATTCTCTACATCAACACCAGCCGGAAAAAATCTTGGGGGCTGCCAGGAATGACGCCGCTTGCAACACCAAAGGCTAACTTGCATCCAAGAAAGGTGATGCTCAGTATTTGGTGGGATCGGAAGGGACCCATACATTTTGAGCTCCTTCCACAAAACCAAACTATAAATACGGACTTTTACTGCACCCAGTTAGATCGATTGAAGGCAGCCATTGAAGAGAAATGGCAAGAGTTAGCAAATCCTAAAGAAGTGCTAATCCACCAAGACAACGCTAGGCCACATGTGTCTCACGGCAAAAGTTATTAAGCTCCAGATGGAGGGTTTTACCTCACCTGCTGTAATCTCCTGACATTGCTCCTTCGGATTTCAATCTTTTCCGTTCCCTCGAAAATTTTCTACAAGGGAAATCCTACTCTTCAGAAGATGACGTCAAAATGGACCTTTTATTGTTCTTCTTGAGTAAGGACAGTGATTTTTGGAAAAAAGGGATAATTTTAAGTTTTGTCCAAATTTCTCTACGAACTTTCCGAATAACCCAATATAATTCTGATATAAGTTTGTTAGGAGATGCTGTTAAAGAAGAAAACAATCATAAGCGTTAAGTTATTTTTAATGTTCTCATGAAGTGACAATGGTTGACTGTGTGTACATATGGGATTAGTTGGTTCAGGGTGCAGTCAATAAAATACAATTAAGTATAAACTTAATTTAATGGTGCAGATGTTTCGGCCTAAATTATAGGTCTTCTTTAGGGTGATTGAATTAGCTGAGCGGGCATCACAACAATCAGTGATTGACTGCACCCTGAACCAACTTTTCCCACAAATAACTAAGTTGATTTAAGTAATTAATGTAAAGAAAATTTAAGATTATTTCTGGCCAAAAAACGTATCTATTATATTTGATAAATAATTTAAAAGAAGAAGAAAGGCCAACAGAGACTTCTCTATGAAATATATATGCTGGCAGGGGCAAAGAAACATCACCAACTGGTAGGTGCCTGTACTGACTTACCTTATGAAAGAAGTCTGTAGGAAAATTCAAATGTGTTTTTTGGGATTGGTAGAGTGCACTTTCAGAAGGACAATGGCTATCCTGTAATCTACATTGTTCAAGTACAGGATGACATCAATGTGATTCTCAAATTACTAGCTGCAGTCTCTATTTTAGCTAATGCTCTATTTTACTTGTATATATATATATATATATAAATAAATAAGGTGACTTTGTATTTGTAAGGAAAAATATTTATTTATTTATCAATATTTATGTTGTCCCCTTCAAAGTAATCCCCCTCAGATGCAATACACTTATGCCAACGGTTTTTCTAATCCTCAAAGCACTTCTCATAAGCACTTTTCGGTATAGCCTTGAGCTCTTCCAGCGATGCAGTCTTTTATCTCCTCAATCGTTGCAAATCTCTGTCCTTTCATAGGTCTCTTTAGTTTTGGGAACAAGAAAAAGTCACATGGGGCCAAATCCGGAGAATATGGTGGCTGAGGCATGATTGTGGTGTTGTTTTTGGCCAAAAAATCTCTTACAAGTAAAGATGATTTTCATGATCAACTTCTCTGATAGTGATTCGACGATTTTCCAAAACAACTTTCTTCATTGCTTGAATGTTTTCATCAGTTGTTGACGTGCTTGGGTGTCCAGAGCATGATCGGCATCTTCCCGGCCATCTTGGAAGAGTTTGTACCACTTGTAAACATTTTTTTTACTCAAAACAGTTTCACTGTATGCCACTGTCAACATTTCAAGTGTTTCGGAGCCCTTTATTTTATTTTTTACGCAAAATTTGATGCAAATCCTTTGATCCATATTTTTCGATCGCAAAAAATCGCCAAGGATGTTCGGGAAGAGTGTACCAACATAACAAAACAAAAAAATCGATAATCGAAAGTAGGTTGCCCACGAAATTTGAAAAGTCACCTTACTTAGAACACACCTCGTATATATATATATATATATATTATAATTTTGTTTTAAATAATTCGGGTTTTGGGCCATTAAACTAATACTCCTTCTTAATTTTCTTTATTTTGACGTTTCGATCCTCCGTCCATGAATACACATAGGATCCTTTTCAACACTGCAACTAAACATAATTGGTTACATTTTGCAGTATGTTGGTTACATTTTCCATAAATCATCTATCTATAGCCGGGTACAATATATTATAAAAACATCTTACCAAAGAATTTTATTGAGCACCGGCACACCACTCAGGCTAACACAGGGCACTGGGATCTCCAAGCCCTCCCCCCCTCCAGCCTTGGCGGCCGAAGCTCAACTTATCAATAAATAAATACAATAAAATTATTCTATTAAAAATACAAGGTCAACAACGCTTAAAAAATATATCACAAAAACAACAATAAAACAAACCAAACTATTATATAGACAATAATTATGAAACAATCTGAAATATTTTATATAAATAATGATTATAAAAACTGATAACAATAAACAACAGATTCAAAAACGCAGTGTTTGGTACCTCCGGCAAACAATCATGTACTGTCCTTCCTTTAATTTTTTCGAATTTTTAAATTAGTTTTATCTTTTTTTGTTTTTTCTGCTTTTTGTACGAAAATACACAAGCCCGATATACCTTTACGACCGATTATTTCTTTTGTAAACTCTCCTACATTTAATTTAGCAAAATTCTTATCAAATATTTTACAAAATTCTAAAGTCGAAAATGAGTGGAATATAAAAAATTCTTATGAGTTTAAAGAATTCATTGAAAAGCAAGTGATCCCAAATAATAATAAACTAATATCTTTAGATGTAGTTTCTCTGTTTACTAATGTCAAAAAAGAAGTAGCTATAAAGGCTGTTATAAAAAGATGGAAACAAATTGAGAAATTTACAAAAATTCCTCAAACCGTATTTATTAGCGCTGTAGAGCTTTGTATAGAAACATCTTATTTCTCTATAAATAACCATTATTATAAACAAATAAGTGGCCTACCAATGGGATTGTCACTTTCTCCCATTCTCGTAGAACTCGTTATGGATGATTTGGTGGAAGACATTTTAGCCAAAATTCCCATAAAGGTGCAATTTTTGAAGAAATATGTTGACGACACCATTTTAAGTGTTCCGACAGAGAGCTTAAATGATATTTTGGGACATTTTAATAAAGATCAAAATATAAAATTTACTATCGAAGAAGAAAAAGACAATATGATCACATTTTTAGATACGAAAATAATTCGCGGGCTAGGGTACACAAAAGTATCATGGCACGAGAGAAAATACAATGGTGGCCGTATTTTAAATTTTAATTCTTGCCACGACCTAAAAATTAAGATCAACATTGGGAGAAATATATGCTACAGAGCAATAGCTCTAAGCAGTATCTCTTATAGAGACGAAAATATTAGCCGAGCAAGAGAAATTTAAAAAAATAATGGTTACCCTGCAGGTGTCATAGAGAAGTGTCTACGGGGGGCCTATGAAACATTTTCTCACAAAAAGAAAAAACCGTGACCCTGTAGATCCTTATTCTTATTTTTCTATTGAATATATCAGACCACTGGCCCCCATAATAAAGGGGATATTCAAAAATGAAAACGTAAATATTGTGTACAAATATAATAATAATTTTAAAAAAATGCTCTACTCTAGACTTAAACATAAAACCAGTAAAGAAAAATTATCTAACATTATATATAAGATAGATTGCAGAAATTGTGAAGGCACTTATGTTGGCCAAACTTCACAATATTTAAATAAAAGAATTTACGCGCATAAATACAGTGTGGAATCCAAGAAAGAAGAAACGGCCTTAGCGAGTCACGCTATCAAAAACAACCACAATTTTGATTTTAAAAATGTAGGTGTTCTGGATGTGGAAAAAAATAAAGATAAGAGATTGATTCTTGAGATGATGCACATCATTAGGAACGAACATACTGTAAATGCGCGGAATGATTGCACAAAACTTAGCAACGTATACAATAATATTTTAAATAAATTGGGAAGGATAAGTAGACGAAATTAAAAAAGTTTTATTATGGTTAATATATAAGTTGTTTATTGTTATTAGTTTTTATCATCATTATTTATATAAAATATTTTAGATTGTTTCATAGTTATTGGTCTATATAATAGTTTGGTTTGTTTTATTGTTGTTTTTGTGATATATTTTTTAAGCGTTGTTGACCTTGTATTTTTATTAGAATAATTTTATTGTATTTATTTATTGATAAGTTGAGCTTCGGCCGCCAAGGCTGGAGGGGGGGAGGGCTTGGAGATCCCAGTGCCCTGTGTTAGCCTGAGTGGTGTGCCGGTGCACAATAAAATTCTTTGGTAAGATGTTTTTATAATATATTGTACCCGGCTATAGATAGATGATTTATGGAAAATGTAACCAACATACTGCAAAATGTAACCAATTATGTTTAGTTGCAGTGTTGAAAAGGATCCTATGTGTATTCATGGACGGAGGATCGAAACGTCAAAATAAAGAAAATTAAGAAGGAGTATTAGTTTAATGGCCCAAAACCCGAATTATTTAAAACAAAATTATAATATAAAAAAAAGGGTCGATGAATTAATTTCTTGTATATATAAAATATATATATATATACATATATATATATACATATAATATATATATATATATATTTTTTTTTTTTTTTTTTTTTTTTTTTTTCATCTTAATCTTAATGGACTTAAATTTCTTATTTTCTATAATCTTTCTTTATAGATTACTTTTAATAATTTTTTTAATTTTTTACATTAAAGGTTTTCCAGAATATAATGCAAGATTTTGGTTTAAAAAGAAAGATTTACAGCTGTTTTATTTAATCAAAATATTCTCCACTTCTATCAGTATATTTTTACCTAATGCAACTTTTCTGTTCTCTCAGAATATAATTTTCTATCTTTAAAAATGATAAACTCCAAGCATGTTTTATAACTCCCTTTGTTTATTAAACTTTTTGTCATGTAATTAGTGGTTTATCATCGACCAAAGATGGCTTCATTATTGCCAATTTCTGATGCATTTCATTAATTTGTTTATAATAGGATTTGCCATTGATGGTCTCTTCAGGATTTAAGAAACTGTATTGTATCTAAACAATGAAGCCCACCAAACAGTAACCATTACTTTTTTTTTTATAACTTGGGAGCTTTGGAAAATGTGCTGCTCCTTTGTTGAGGGGCTGTCCAGAACGTCTACTGTTATTGTAAAGTATTCACTTTTGATCAAAAGTAACAATCCCTGACAGATAATGATTGTTTTTGTTTGTTCGACAAAGAAGTGTAACACAAACTTCAAAATGTTGGTAATTTTTGCTGTCGTTCAATGTGTGTGAAACCCAACTTTCAAGTTTTTTTTACATTTCAAATCGCTTTGAGGTGGTCATCGGCATTCAATAACTTTTCTACTCCTGAAAAACTTTCCTTTCTGGAGCTTTTTAGGCACTTCATTATCCTTCATTGTGCCACATTCACAGCCTATCTCAGGCATCCATTCTCAATTAAATTTATAACATCACAGTCATTGATGGTTGAGAAGTTCATATTTTAAGGGGGTTGATAAGGAATTTACTAACCTAACCTATTATTTATATCATTATCATTTAAAACATATGTTAAGTATTAATGTTGATTAAAGCCTTTAGAAATCAAGGTTATTCTCATTTATACAACAGGGGTGTTATTGTTACTGAACAATCTTACTAAACAACATTTAGAATAAGACAAGATTTCAATCAAGTTGAAGAATTCAGAACCAAAGAAATAGAAGGAAAAAATCATGCAATAAATTTGATATATTTTTAAACAGTGTGGATCAGTTGAACAAAGAATATCTCTAGCTATGAAGTAAAATAATAAAACCTGTACCTCTAAACCCATGAAGAATCTTGGGCTCAGTGGACTGAGTGGCAGATCCGTACTGTTTCTAGGCCAACGGCCGGGCAATGCAGTGGTTGGGCCGAGATTACACTCAGCCGCCAGGTTTCCCCCCATTTTTTGGGTCCCCACTTTATAGAGGCTGGGTCTGCCTTAAGAGGGTCTCCATACCTACCCTAAGGTTGCCTCTAGGCTGAAATAACAGAATAAATAATATTCTGCCATAGCTGGGAGTCGAACCCAGAGAACAGTAGACTAGTGCTCTATCCACCAGACATTCTGCTCCCTATGAGGTGAAATTAATATGTTAAAGTATACCTTGATAATTTAGTATAATATTCATGTGAAACAAAGTAGGGATTGATGAAATGCTTGAAGAAAAAAAAAAAAAAATGATGACATTGCAGATCATTAAAGAAATTGGAAAAGACTTAAACTTAAATATTACTTATAAAGTGATAGGTGTGTGCCTTGAAAAAGTATGCAGTGGACTTAATGGGAATAAATGAAGTGGAGAAAAAGAAGAGTGATCTTAAAGAGATTGAGGATGGTTTTATACTAATATATTCTGGAGTAAATACTAGAGCGAGAGCAAGTCATGGTGTTGGACTGGTTATGAGAAAAGAACTCTTCAGAAAAGTTGAACACTGGGAACCCATCAACCCTAGGATCATTTTTGCCGACATACAAGTAGCAGTGCTTAAAGTCACTACTATACAGGTATTGCCCCCATAGAAAGATCTGCAGTCCCTAGATAAGGAGCAGTTTTATAGCGATCTTCAGAGGGTAGCCGAGCCAGGGACAGAAAAGTGATAATCTGTGGAGACCTAAATGCAAGAACTGGCAGAGAATACTTAAGAACCCATGGGGTTATGGGTCCATTTGGCAGGGAAAGGACAGTTAACGATAGTGGCCAAAGGCTGCTTGATTTTTGTGTGAATAACAACCAACTGATAGGCAATTCCTGGTTCAACCATAAGGCCATACATAAGATACATTTGGTGGAGAAGGGCGCAATGTCTCAAGCACTTCATCTATGAGGAGGAGCTGAAATGATTCTTCACTGATGTGAAGGCCATAAGAGGAGCGGAATTGGATACACACCACAGAATAATTGTAGCCGACACTAAAACCATGTTGAAAATAAATCCCTCTACAAAAAAATATAGGAGGATAAATTTGGGATCCCTAAGAGAAGAGGGGAAAAAATAACTATATGAAAGTAGTCTCCAAAGAAAATTGCAAGAAATAAGTGTAGAGCACGACGTAGACATATACTGGAAAAACATGCTATCATTGATACAGCCAAAGATGTATGCGGAGAAAAGACAATTGGCCCAAGAATAAAGAAGACATGTTGGTGGAATGAAGGAGTGAAAGCAGCAATAATACTGAAGGAAGAGGCCTGGAGGAATTATATATTGGATAAAATCCAAAGAAAATGGAAGGCCTATATACAAAGCAAAATCTTGGGAAGAATTTTGCGAGATAGCTATAGAGGAAACCCCTGCAAATTCTGGACTATAAATAAATCCTTACGGGGTAAAA
Organism: Piezodorus guildinii; assembly: GCA_023052935.1. Taxonomy (NCBI): domain Eukaryota; kingdom Metazoa; phylum Arthropoda; class Insecta; order Hemiptera; family Pentatomidae; genus Piezodorus; species Piezodorus guildinii. The sequence goes on along the minus strand of CM041295.1, from coordinate 4,975,362 downwards.
AAGGAAAACCAGTTGGAAATATTAAAAATATTTACACCGGACATCCAGGAGGCCTATCTACACATTCCCTTGGATGAAAAGATTACTTTACTCACGCCATTGGGGTATTAAAGATCAAGAGGCTTATGTTTGGTGTAAACGTAGCACCACTAACTTATTTTTGGTCTGTTCATTCCTTGCCTAGTTATAAGCCAGGACATGTATAGTGCACTTTTTCTATTCCTGCATGTCAGGATCAGAAGGAAAAAAAAGTGTAGAGCGCATGCTTTGCTAGATCCTTAATAAAAATCAAGCAATGTGGGAACAGACCTTTTTTTTATTGAAAATAATAGTTGCTAGCATTGATGAAAAATAAGTAAATTTGAAATATGAGTTTGATAAGCTATGAAGTAGAAATTCAGAAATATTTTTCCAGGTTAAATTTTTTTTCTTAATGTATAATCTATCATTGGGAAGCCTAAGAGTTTAAGAAAACTATTATCTTATATAACCAGTCTCGTCATTAATATTGTTAAAAGGAAATAGATACTACACACTTAAATAAGCACACCTTAACTTCCTTTTGTTAATTATTTATTTTATTTCATAATTGTTTATATCATTTATCAACGTTTCGGGGTTCTTTCCCCATCCTCAAGACTTTTTTGAAAACACTTTTACATATATAATTCATTATTTCACATTATAGCTTACTGCTATTCGTCTACATGGGTGTTCATTGGCTGACTTATTTTTCTACATGGGTGTTCATTGGCTGACTATTTTTCTACATGGGTGTTCATTGGCTGACTGTGTAGACAATAGCAGTAAGCTATAAAGTGAAATAATGAACATATGTAAAAGTGTTTTCAAAAAAGTCTTGAGAATGGGGAAAGAACCCCGAAATGTTGATAAATGATGTAAACAATTATGAAATAAAATAAATAATTAACAAAAGGAAGTTAAGGTGTGCTTATTTAAGTGTGTAATATTAAGAAAAACTTCCTGAAAAATTAAAAAAATAAAAGAAAGGAAATATATACATATTTCATCTGAAAAATTAACTTTTTAAAAAAATTATTATAAAATAAAATGTATATCTGTAGAGACTTAAATAAATTACTCAAAATGCCCCCCTTTTGCATTGACATAGGCATATAATCTCCGTAGCCAGTCATCAATAGCAGTATACTATTTTAATTTTAAATTTTTTAGGTATAGGCCAAGCTCTTCTATGCTCTCCTTTGTGCTTTTAAGTATTAGGCTATTCAGAGAGAGAGAGAGAGAACTGTTATAGTCATTATTACTGTTTTCAGTTGGTAAATTGATTTTAGCTATAGAGAAAGTTCTTGGTATTTTCTGATTTTTTTCGGCTATAGTGCTCAACAGGTTGGAGTCACTTAGGATAGCTATATAAATGATTTTATCCATTTTTTTGTTTTATGTAGCACCAAAATATCCGGATGATTGTGCCACACTCTGTGCTCTGTGATAATTTTTTCATCCCAGTGGACTTTTACTTATTTATTTTCTGTAGGTTTTTCTGGGGTATACCGATCATATTTTAAAACATGAGTTTTGTTGCAATAGCAAACTTCAAGAGGCTATTGGGATCAACTGGTTTGTTATTCACGGGTGTTCTAAGCAGGCATTACCAAAAAGAGTGAACCTTAACCTTAAAAGCCTGTCACAGCAGCAGATTATATAGAAAGATGTTTTGTCTTCCTGTCTACATAGTCTACACAAAGGGGTATTTGAGGTACCAAGTTTGAACATGTGGTAGCTGAGTTTACAGTTTCCTGTATAAATAGCAGTAATGGTTTTCAAGCAAGGCCTACTCACACTGAGTAGACAATTCCTTTTATTAATACTAGGGCCGTCTACGAATTTAAGTGAGTGTTTTAGTCCCTTGTTTAGCAAGAGTTGTTTAAATTTGGTTTAATAGGATTGTTTGAATGTGGAATAGTCCTAAAGGCAGAACTTAAACTAATATCACATAAGGGTTCTGGTGTAATGGGAATTGTTGCTGAGCCCTTCCTAGCTAGTTCATCAGCTCTCTCATTCTCACTGAAACCAGTGTGTCCAGGTACCCATTCAATGCTATTTCTATTGTTCCTAACAAGATTGTTAGGGTCAGATTGCATGCCTCAACGACTTTTGAGATTGTTGTATAATTGTTCAAAATACCAAGTGTCGCCAGACTATCAGTATAACTACTTATCTTTATGCCCCTTGTGTTCTCGACACATAAGTCAGTTGCACAATGGAGAATAGCAAGTAGTTCAGCTTGAAAAACCGTTATATGTTTGCCTAGTGGAATAATAGTTCGGTTTGTCTTTCTTCCAGACCCCTGCACCTTAGCCACTGTCCATTAGTGAGCCATCAGTGTAGCAGTTTATACCATGATTGAGTCTGTGTTTCCTTGATTTATCAATAGTGACACTGTAACTGGCTCTGATAAACTTCCGGATTTGTAAGTCCGAGGGCATCGCCAGGATATTGTTTTCATCGAGCCTGTGAAGTAATTTACAATGTCGTTGGTAGGTAAACTTATTGGAACACTTGCCTAATTATCGCAAAAGCGATAGATAGTTATTAGCACTTACGCTTCCACCTTCAAGTTTAGAGGCATGATGTTCAACATTGTCTCTTTCGCAGCAGTTGGAGTAATCTTAATTGTCCCTGTTATCATAAGGCAAGCAAGCCTTTGCAATTTACAAAGTGCAGTTTTATGGCTCACTATGTGAGCCCTATGCCACCAATGACGGAGTCTTATGGCCGTTGTGTAGAGCCAATAGACAATTGAGATTTGAGTCCTCAAACATTATTAATTGCATTTTTACATGCCCAAAGGCATTTTAAAGCTTTAACAGCAATGTAGGAGGTATGATTGTCCCACCGCAATTTGTGGTCAAGGATGACCTCTAGGTGCTTTACCTTTTTGTAATTGGTGAGTTGTGTACCATTTATATGAGGTAAGTTCATCATTACCGTCCTTTTGTATGTGAATGTGCAGACATTAATCTTATGTGGATTGATGTTAAGTCCAGAAGTTTTGCACCAGTCACTAAGAATGCAAATCGCATTTTTGAGTAAAGAGGATATCACGCATTGATGTTTGCCCCCTATCAGTATTGCAACATCATTTGCATAGCCTTGTGTGTAGAAGCCTTGGGAGTTTAGTTTCTTGATAAGCGGATCAATCACCAAACACCAAAGTAGAGGTGATAGAACTCCACCCTGAGGGCAGCCACCATGTGGTTTGATTCTTTGTATAGTATTAGATAGTACCGATACTAAGGTTCTACTTCCAAGTCCATATCCTTTGAAATAGTAAATTAGTCCTTTTCGGGCGTAACCCACCTCACCAACCCTAATATAGACGGTTAGACTTAAGTTATTTCAGACAGATTCTTAATTAATCCCGGGCAGGGGGATTAATGCTGAGATAAAAGTCCCCTCCAGTACCGAGAGTTGAACTCGTAGACTTTACCTTCTTATATCGGCGACTTTAACTTAAAATGAAAAACCTTGCCCATTGGTCTTGCAGGAGGCGTCTTAGATTCTGTAACAAGAGCAGGTGAGGAAGGTCATGGAGCTTTAGGTTCCAAGCCAGACGTGCCAGATGCCCGCCCTGCACCAGAATGGAGGGCTTCAGCACTCGACAACACTAATAATCCCTTACAATCCCTAGCCCTTTTTTATATCCTAATTGCTCTGAAGGGAAGAGTCCATTATTAGCTGGATGATTATTTATTTTTAATGAAATAATTGAGGTTAATAGTTTGTATATAGTATTTAGACATGTAATCGCATTTATGTTTTGTTTTTTTCCGCTTGCCTTTTTATAAAACTGATGCTGATCTGCTCCATAAGTCTAATTATGCTGCCTGCTGTTGTAATAAAATGAAATGTAATTTTATTCTGGGACAAGTAGTCCCCTAAGAATAACAAGAAAAGTACAATATAAATAATAATTGTCTGGTCGTTTAAGACTTAAGTTTAACAATAAAAGACAGGTTCTGTGACAATGAATAGTTATCATCTATAGCTTTTAAATATTACATATGTTGGGAAGATTGATACTTTAGGAGATGGAGAAATAGTTGGTGTTTAAAAGTGGATAATGATAAGGATTTACGAATGGATAAAGGCAAGGAATTCCAAAATAGGGTAGCACGAATAATAAACGATTTTTTGAAGGAGGCAGATCTGTGAGAAGGTATATACAAGTTTATAGGTTGGAATCTAGTGTTTACTGAATGGACAGAGGAACAAGTGGTAAGCATATCAAGAATATAAGGAGGTTTTTTTGTATTGAAAAATTGGAAGAGACAGACACCAAAGAGGTACTGCCGACGGAAAGAGGGATAGAGCCAATTCAACTCGGTATACCTTCTAGAAACATGGGAGCACCTGGGGATTCCACATGTGAATCTAATGAAACAATTCATAAGTCTTTTGAGTGAGGACTTATGAAAGAGTTGTATATCTTCAAACTCTATTTGCATAAACCATGCTAACTTTTGAGTGCTAACTTTGGATGCCTTCTCAGCTCGCACAATCACCCTGAAGAAGGCCTATATTTTAGGCCGAAACGTCGGCACCAATAAATTAAGTTTACGCTTAATTGTGTGTTATATCGACTGCACCCTGAACCAACTTCTCTCATATATACACACAGTCAACCATTGTCACTTCATCATGCTAACTTTTGTTTTAGTATGTCAGCATAAAGTTATATTTCAAGTTAATATTTAAAGTTATATTATATTTCATTCAGTTCTTTTTTAAGGATTACAGTGCCTAGATGTAGAACAATAATCTAATAAATTTTTTTCTTTTGCATTTTTTAAGCCTTAGTAGGATCCTTAATTGGTTATCATCCTTATTTGCCTTTGCAGCTCAAATATTTTTCCTTCCAGACAGGTTGTATTTTAATCCCTGCACTTAGGTTCCTTTGATGTAACTCTCTCTATAACCTTTAAGCCTAGAGAAGTTATTGCCATTTCAGCTGTTACATACATAAACCTAATGCTTAAAATCAGTTATGGTTTCAATACATTTGACATGTTTTTCAACTATTTTGTCAATGACTAACTACTTTCAAACATAGAACGCTATATGGTATTCAGGGCAGCATTGGTCTTTCTTCAAAAGAATACTGTACTATCTCATGTGCTCAGTTATTAACTCATCTTCCAAGTTAACTTCATTGTCTATAGCTTGCTGTGACTCTTGACGAACTACCGACTTGTTATGAGCTGTCCTGGGCGGGAATCTGCTAACTGTTGCTACTGGAGAGTCTCCTAGATCTCCGGCAATACTTTCAGTAACCTCATCTTTTATTATTTGGAGTTCTGTAGCACCAAGGAATTGTCCCTTCTTAATCACTCTCACCTGATCAGCTAGTCTTTGTGCTGTTACATTAATGTCGGTATTTTTCCAACCAGTGACCTTGGATTCTACTCAGGTAACCTGTTCTAAATTTTATGCCGAGTAGTAAGCTAGAATGATTACTCTGTTTATTTCAAGTGCCCACTTCATCCTTGCTGGAGCTACTCTTGGTCTCTGTTGCTGAGCACAAGCGGGAAGAGTAGTCTCTAACAAGCACGAGTTCAGAGGATGGGCCATTGAATGCAGTGTTGTGGTCCGTTGTGACAGGGTGCTGCACCATTACCTGAAGGAAAGTTGTCGAATATTCCCACCTGATGCAAACTCACTATCAGGCTCGTTTGAGGCAATGAATGTATTAGGCAGCACCATATTGATTATGGGGATTGTATTTTATACCGTCTGCTAGGTGTGTCAGCAGGCGTTCCTGACATGGTAACAGACCCTGACCAGAGAGCTGCCCTCTATGAGATTAGTCGCTCCTGGATTTGATGCTAGTTTTGGTCCGCCCCAGATATTTTATTTCCCCGGTACCCATCATATCTGATGAGCATTCCCCTATCTCCCACCTGGGAAGGAATCTGATGGGAGACCAGCAAATCCACACAGATTGATTATTATTATTATTATAACATAATTATAATTAAACAAACTTTTGTTTACTCTTTAATGTTTATCATTATTGTATCACCATGTACAAGCAAAGTGTAGATTTTAGAATTTTTTCTATGAAAAAATATATACTTTTAAAAACAGGTTTGTTTAGTTTCTTAAAATTCATTGAGATGTAATTGTTGAGAATCAATAACTTTACCAAAAATATTCCAATAATAATTGGAAATAATGATGAGTGAGTCCGGTAAAGAATATTTTAATTTTGGCTCCAACATGTGAGCCATCATTATGGCATTAATGATAATCAGTTATTGCTCGGCATGGCTCATTACTGCCCTGATGATGGCTCAGATGTTTGAGCTGAAACTTTGGCAAAATTAAGATATTGTTTACCAGACACACTCCTGATTATTTCCACCTTTTATAATATTAACATTTATAAAACGTCTATGTAAAAAATGTTAAAATTTAACATCTGTTACATTTATAAAAAAATAAATACATCCTTAATATAATAACATTCCAGCTTATTATAATTTAATTTTCAGAAAACTTTAGAAACATTAACAAGGGTGTTGGCAAGGCATGTCTATGGTTTGGAACTTAATGATTTACCCCTGGATCGTCTAAGTGAACAAAAATCTAAAAAACAGCGCGGAGGTACAAAAAATGATAAGTGTGAAACTACGCAACAAGTTGAGCATGAAAGTTTGTCAAAATCTTCAATAACCAATGGTATGTATTTCGGGTTAATATTGACAGTCTATTATATATTTGGAAAATAATTAGTCTGGGTTGTTTTCCCAATGAATTAGTTATCTTCCTCAATACTAGATAGATAGAAAATAATTTTTATTCTGGGACTGGGTCCCTTTAGAATAACAGGTTTGTACAGTTTAAATATACAATATGTCTGGCCAACAGACAAGATGAACATGATTAACTAATTGATGAATTTGTATACAACACAAAATAAATAAAATAAAAACAATCTTCAGAAGCTAATTATGTTGGGAAAAAAAATGAGAAATATATGAGTTAAGAACAGAATTCAAATAAAAAAAGAAACCAAAAAAAATTAAATAAAACAAAAATAATTAGTAACATTGTACTAGTACTTTTTTTATTTTTTATTTTTTTTTTATTTTTTTTTTATTTTATTTTATTTTATTTTTTTTTTTTTTTTTTTTTTTTTTTTTTTTTTTTTTTTTTTTTTTTTTTTTTTTTTTTTGCTGGCTTGGGTCACACCGCGACCAAACGGTCTATTGTGGGCCATAGAATCACGCGATGTTAGTTTTAAAACACGAGTTTAGTAGCAGAAGCAAACTTCAGAAGGCTGTTAGGATTAACAAGTTTGTTGTTAGTGGGGTTTTCTAGGCGGTCTTCACCAAATAAAGTGAACCTCAACATAGCTAGCTTGTCACAGTGGCAAACTATGTGAAACGATGTTTCATCCTCCGTGCCGCATAGTCTGCATAGAGGGTTGTCGGAAATACCAAGTTTAAACATATGGTAGTTAAGTTTGCTGTGTCCTGTGTAGACAGCAGTCAATGTCCTCAGGCATGTCCTACTCATACCAAGAAGACACTTCCTTCTGCTGGTACAAGGACCATCTAGGAATTTGAGTGATTGTCTAGGTCCCTTATTTAGCCAAAGTTGTTTGTATTTATTTAAATAGGATTGATTGATGTGCCTAAAGGCATAGCTTAGGCTAATTCCACAGGCATTTATACTGGCTCGCCCGTCAAGCGAGAGCTGCTAAAAAAATAAAATATGTTTGGTTCGCGGGCGGCAGGGTGCGCTGCCGAAAAGATGATGGCCACTCGGTGATCTACATCGACAAGACTCAAGACCTCGATGTTTTCAGTTGAAAATCTGGAACTTGTCTACCTACTGGGAATCATCGTAATGTTGTAATGGACCTTTATCCTAATGATATTTTTTCTATTTATTTTGATTCTAGCATATTTATCTTTCCCTCAATTTTACAAATGCATTTTATTTATTTTACTTTATTTTTCCTTCATAGATTATTTTATGTTATCTTATTGTTGATAGGTACTTTCTTCTTGACCATTCACATTTCTGTCTTATCTCAAGCGTCTTTCCTCCCAAAAACTTCATTTCCTCTCCCTTATGTCTAACGTCCTACTTTCCTGCCACGTTAACGCACAGTCCTTACCCACACATTTTGACGAATTCCACAATTATTTCACCCAAAACTCTTACCACGTTATTGCCATTTCCGAAACCTGGTTAAAACCCTATATTCCTTCTTCTTCTGTCTCCATTCCTGATTATTCATTACGATCGTATCGGCAAGAACGGTGGAGGTGTGGGTCTTTATGTGCACAACAGTCTGAAATCCCGAATCCTAGACGTCTCATTCCCTTATGATTATCCACATATAGAATTCCTCCTAGTTGAAATTTCCTTTAGATCCCGTTCTCTCCTGTATGCTGTAGTGTATCGTCCTCCTCTTGTTCCATTTGATGAATCATTTGAATCAATCCTATACAACCATGTTCCCTTCTACAGTCACCGCTTCCCAACATCCAGTACCATTCCTTTCATCTCATGATCTGATCCAAATATCTTACAACTTTCAAATATCCGCAACCTGGACTCTCTTACCCGAGAAAACCTTTTACCTGACCTTGAAAAGATGAACTGGAGCAAAATCTATTCTTGTACCTCAATTGATTCCATGGTTGATATCCTTACCACCAATCTCATTCACATCCTTGATATCCATGCACCATCCAAAACCACCACCTTTCGTCGCCGACCTGCTCCCTGGATGAGTCAAAAAATCAAAGATCTTCAAAAAAGACGTGAGGCTGCCCGTAGACGCTTTAGACGTACAAGACTGACTGACGACTATCAAGCGTTTAGGGCACTCCGTAACTTGACACAGACAACTATCAGACGTGCAAAATCCAATTACTTTCAAGAAGCCCTATCCTCAGCTCCTGACTCAAAAACAAAATGGCAAATCCTCCGTAAGCTCTCTCTCTGCAAATCCTCTTCCTCGCCTGATCCACAGATTTCTCCTGATGAATTAAACTCTTACTTTTTATCTTCGTCCTCTAATTGTTCTTCTCCACCTACTCATAAATCTTTCTCGGTCCCATCATTTAATCCTGACAATTTTTATTTCTCTGACATCTCTCCAAGTGACCTAATTTCCTCTGTTATGAAATCCAGAACCAAATCTTTTGGTTATGATGGAATTCCTGTAAAATTGTTAAAACTATGCCTCCCCGAAATCCTGCCAGTTCTCCTCTTTATTTATAACTTTTCTCTCCAAAATTTAGTGTTCTCTAGCTCTTGGAAAAAAGCTTTAGTCCACCCTATTAACAAAACCGCCAATCCTGCTCTTCCTAAAGACTATCGACCAATCTCTATCCTCTCAAACCTTTCAAAACCTCTCGAAAGAATAATCCAGGCTCAAATATCCGAATTCCTAGAAAAATCCAAACTACTCGATCCTCTCCAATCTGGTTTCCGTTCCGGTTTCTCCACTCAATCCGCCCTCGCCAAAATCTCTAATGACATACATACTGCCATGGACGAAAGGAAACTAACTGTTTTAATACTCCTTGATTTCTCTAAAGCTTTTGACTCCTTGGACCATTCTATCCTTTTCTCTAAACTTAAAGCACTGTCCTTTTCCAACAGCGTAATCCGCTGGTTTCAATCCTTCCTTTCCGATCGAACTCAAGCCGTTTACATTCCTAACCATCCCTTATCATCCTTCCTAGCTCTTACGGCAGGTGTGGCCCAGGGCTCAAGTATCTCTCCTATCCTTTTTAACTGTTATATCAACGATCTTCCTAACTCAATAGTTCACTGCTCCCACCATCTTTATGCTGATGATTTCCAAATTTACTTATCCTTCCCTCCTTCCGAGTTATCAAAGGCATTTGCTGCTATTCAGGTAGACCTAGATAAGATCAGTGCCTGGGCAAACCTGAATAAGCTTAGCTTAAACGCTACGAAAACTCAGGCTATTTTGATTGGCTCCAGTCCTCTTCTCAGATCCAATATCACCTTCCCAACCTTATTCCTGAACAATCACCCCATTACATTCAGCTCCTCTGTCAAAAATTTAGGAATTACCGTAGACTAAACCCTATCCTGGAAACCTCATATAGCCCAAATTTCCCGTAGATCTATAAGTACCCTGAAGTTTTTTCATCGCTCCAAATACCTTCTTCCATAATCCACGCGTAAGCTCCTCGTTTCGTCTCTCATTTTCCCCCACTTCGACTACTGCTGCGCGGTGTACGGTGGTCTCCCTGTGGTGCTTGAGAACAAGTTAAAGCGTCTCATGAATTGTTTTTTAAGATTCGTTTTGGGTACCTCGAGGCGGTCTCATGTGACCCCCCGCTATGCCGAGTTGAAGTGGCTTCTTCCCTCCATACGCAGACAGTACTTCCTTGGGTCATTTATCTACCAAACCATAAAATCCCAGCATCCATCCTATATCTACAGTCTCCTTCAATTTAAATCCTCAGTCCACTTGCTTGAAACAAGATCGCGCCATTCCGACCTTTATATGCCATTCCACAGAACTAAAGCCTTCGATTGATCCTTTCTTGCCCGTTCCATTACATTCTGGAATTCCATTCCTTCCAATATACGTAATGCTTCTTCCTTATCCACATTCAAATATCGCCTTTTCCAACACCTATTATTCCAAACTGACGCTTGTTCATCTTTAATTTCAAATTAGATTTTTCATTATAATCGTTATAAGGAATGAATATCCTATGTTTACCTTCTTATTTATTTTTTATTTTATTTCATATATACATGTATATATTATTATTATTTTTCGTTTGAGTATTCAAAATCAGTTGTTTCTTACTTTCAATTTACTATTTGTTTACTTTACTTTTTTTACGCTTTTTCTTATCTTTGGTACATAGAGATGTGAATGTACATACATTTATATAAATTTCTTTTTCTACCTCTTTTACTTATGTACATAATTATGTCTATTTAATGTCATCTGGCCAGATGTGCAACCTTTATTTGTAAATTTCATGTTATTCTTAAGGGACAAAGTCCCAGAATAAAATTGTTTTTCTATTCTATTCTATTCTAAGGGGTTCTGGTGTGATGGGAATCGTTGCCGATCCCTTCCTAGCTAATTCATCAGCTTTTTCGTTCCCACTGAACCCAGAATGACCAGGTACCCATTCAACGCTAACGATGTTCTTCTTAGCAAGACAGTTTAGGGTCAGATTACATGCTTCAACGACTTTTGAGGTGGTTGTGTGATTGTTTAGGGCTCCTAGTGTTGCCTGACTGTCAGTGTAGATAAAAATCTTTTTGCCACTAATGTTTTCAGTGCATAAGTCAGTAGCACAGTGGAGAATAGCAAGAAGTTCAGCCTGAAAAACTGTTGTGTGTTTGCCTAGTGGAATACTGGCCCCGGATTGTGGTTTGTCTTTCCTCCAGACACCAGCACCTGAGCCGCTGTCCATTAGTGAGCCATCTGTGTAGCAGTTAATACCATGTTTGGGTCTGTGCTTCCTTGATTCATCAATGTTAACAGTGTAGTAAGCATTGATAAACTTCCGGATTTGTAGGTCTGAAGGCATAGCTAGGATGTTATTTTCATTGAGCCTGCTAAGTAAGTTGCAATGACCTTGGTGGGTGAACTTGTTGGAACACTTACCTACTTTGGTAAAGCGATAGATGGTTCTCAGCCCGTGCGCTTCCACCTCCAAATTTAGAGGCATGATATTCAACATTGTCTCCATCGCAGCTGTTGGAGTGGTCTTAATTGCCCCGGTTATCATGACGCAAGCAAGCCTTTGCAGTTTACAAAGTGCCTTTTTATTGTTCCCTATGTGAGCTCTGTGCCACCATATTACGGAGGAGTAAGTGATCATTGGTCTAATGGCTGTGTTGTAGAGCCAGTAGACGATTTGGGGTTTGAGTCCCCAAGCATTATTAATAGCGCCTTTACATGCCCAAAGGCATTTTAGAGCTTTTCCGGCAATGTAATAGATATGATTGTCCCTCCGCGATTTGTGGTCAAGAATGACCCCTAAATGCTTAACTTCTTTGGAGTTGGTGAGCTGTGTACCGTTAATACTAGGTAAGGTCATGTTTACCTTTCTTTTGTGTGTAAAAGTGCAGACCTTAATCTTTTGTGGATTGATGTTAAGTCTAGAGGATCCACACCACGGTCAGTAGGGTAGACATCATCACAGTTGTCCAAGTTTATAACCTTACAGTTGGGAAAGTGTGATTCCGCAAGCATAAGTAGAGTTTCATGTTCATTTGTTATTTGTTTGTCATGTGTCTTCAGGATTCCAAGTGGCCCCTGGTCATGTTGTTTGGATAAGATTTTCTTAACTCGGCAGACAGCCGGTAAGTTATCTATGTCACTGCAGAAGTTCCTCCATGCATGTCGTTTTGCGTGTCTGACAGATTTGTTATACTCAGTTAGAGCAACTTTATAGGTATCCCATCTGCCAGATTTCTTTGCCGAATTGAAAAGTCTTCTGGTGAGGACTCTCAGCCTGTTAAGGCTGTCATTCCACCAAGGAGCCTTTTTGTTGTTTGTGGACCTCTTTACAGGGTTGCTTTCGAGATAGGAATGCATTAAGGCATCAGATATTGAGGAGTTGAGACATTCAAGGTTCCATGAATTGTCAATCCTGGTAGGACAACTCTTGGCAGCCTCAGCTAGATTTAAAGCAAAGGAATCCCAGTTTGTTAGTCTGGGGTTTCTGTATGTTATAGTGTAGGTTTCATCATGTTTAAGATCGAACCTAATATATTTATGATCTGAGCATGTTTCTTCGTCAACCACATGCCAGTTTGTAATGTAAGCCCTTAACGAATTAGAGGCTAAAGTTATGTCTATGATCTCAGATCTGTTTTTGTTGAAGAAGGTGGGTGACCTGCCTTTATTCAGAATGATGAGATCATTTTCTATAATGTAATCTAGGATAAGCTCACCTCTTTTGTTGGTGTTCGTACTTCCCCAGATTCTGAGGTGTGCGTTGGCATCCAGACCTGCAATGATGCTATGATTGCACCACTCCAGGGCTGTGCCAATGATGTAGGTAGGGTCTGACTCCTCGTACGGCAGATATCCCGCTGCAATGGTCAGCTCCCTAAGTCTTGTGTTTCCTTTCGGGTTGAATTTTGCTACTGCTAGATCTCTGGAACAGAATTGCCAAAGAGGCAGCAGTTTTAGAGATTTTTTGCATAGGATACAGGCTCTGGGATTGCTGTCTGCAGAGATAATTTCAAAACCTCTTAGATTCAACCCAGAAACCCTACCATTTATTAAATAAGGTTCTTGAATAAGAATGATATCAATATCCTTACCTTGAATGAATTGCTGTAGAACACCACACGCAGCAATGCAGTGGTGGAGATTGATCTGCAGCATCTTCATGGTACGTAGTTATTCTGGTGTGGGAGGACGTCCAGACCGCTGAGGCCGGGGTCCACCCTTAGGATCAGCATGAGCTGGGCCCTTAGGCTTCTCCCCGCCAACAGACAGGTCGGGTCGCCTCGACCTCTCGTAGTCGGTGTGAGGCTTCGAGCCACCAGGGATGCAGGCGGGCACATCTGACGGCAAGGGCTTGTCCTTAGGAGCAGTTTTAGCTGTCCCCTTAGAGGTCACCCCGCCAGCCGTCGCCACCGCATGCCTCCCCTCAGGCTTTGACGGTTTAACCCCGGGAGGGCTCAGTCCAGGCGCCGACAATAGCGGCAAGGGTCTGCCTGCAGTCCCAGCAGAAGCTGAGACCTTCGGCTTCGCCCCACCAGCCACCGCCACCACCGATCCGCCACCCATCCCGGAATGTTCGCCGTCAACATCCATTCTAACCTCCTCAAGTATTCTGGATACCGCCTCGACTTCACCCTCATCTCGAGACGGCACTCCTGGTTCTAGAGTGGACTCTTCAGACTTCTTGGTTTTGAGAATTCTCAGAGTCACACTATTCATGCCACAGTTAAGTGCCATGTTCTTGACACGAAGACTATCCACGCTCGTCTCAGGTATCTTAAAGATGGCGTAGAAGCCTTTGTCAAGTTCTTTTAGGTATGTTAGTGTCCAGGAATGTATACCATCCACGTTGTGGTTCTGGACCCAAATACGATTCAAGAGTTCGGCCTCGGTGAGTACCCGGCCGGGAAAGAAACCACCATCCTTAACGGTTTTGGTGAGTTCCCGTGAATCACAAGTGCGAAGGGACATGCCCTCACCCATGCTCATCGTCGGGATGGTGGCTTCAAGCCATGTTTTGGTCGCTTCATCCTGGCAACAAACGTTGCAGCCGCCCAATTTGAAGCTGGCTCCATCGAAGCGATGATGAATTCCGAAAGGATCGAGAGCTCCCACCTTGTCAGCGATCCTTTCTTTAAGTATGTCGCTCTGCTCGCGAGTGAGTTGCTCATGAGGATAGCCCACAGGGACCACCGCCACCAACAAGTTCCTCGCAGCAGAAGCGTAGCTCGAGGTTGTCTCCTTAGGTTTTTTGGCTACTGGGGCCGAGGTTCCCGGAGATGACCTAGGGCGTTTGCTTGGAACGCTGGTTTGAGAAGTTGCTCTTCCTTGGGGCTTCTCGGGCACGCCTGCAGGTTCCTTGCGAGACCCCACAATTTTACCCGATGGCCTTACAGGAGGCATCTTAGTGACTGGAGCATTACCAGTTGGTTTGAGTCCTGAGGCCTTGGGTCCGGAGCCAGACGTGCCAGGTACAGGGCCTGCTCCAGGATGGAGGGCCACAGTACCAGACTCAGCCTGACTCCTCCCAGGCTCTGGTGTTGTCTGTTTGCCTGATGACGGAGCGGCATCAGTAGATTTTAATATGATCCTAGCAGTAGGATTGTGTCTCCTCCTTCTCCTCCTCCTCGAAGACCTAGAGGGGACCCAGACGGAGGAGTTGTCCTCCGCGGATCGACCACCCTGGTCTTGGGGTTCAGATCTGGAGTGTTTGGGCTCAAGAGCCTTGTTTGTTTGCAGAGTCTGGGCGTCCGTACCTGCTTTTGCAGAGGTCGCAACCAACAACTTCTGGTTGGTTTCAATGCGACGGCCCTCAATTTCACCTGTGAGGGTTTCGAGAAGGCTGCTCACACTCGATTCATCAATAAGGTCCTCAGGCGAAATCGCCGAGGTGCGTGTTGGCACCAAGGAAGACAAGTCTTCCTTGGGAATGTTTTCAGATTCCTCATCTGAAAACGAGAGGTTTTGAGAGTTTTTATTATTTTTAAAGGACATTTTTGTTCCCATGAGTATGGGGGTGTGAAGATACTACAGGTACTACCCCCTCTCCCTGCAGTAGGCAATAAGGTACAATGGGGTGCGCCAGGTGCCCCAAGTGGGTCGATCAAAGACTGTATGTTTATACACCCCCTGCCATCCAGCCGCAGCTCGAGCTCCCTCCACCTAGCTTGGGTGTATGAAAGGGTGGTCGCCAAATGACCAACCCCCGCCTCTGTCGTCCGCGAGTCCCATCGGACTCCCCGGGGGGCACCACTTGGAGGTGACAGTAGGCGTTGGTAGGGATAGGGAGGACTGGAAGTTTATCACAGCAGTGGGTAGGGCGCTCTAGCTTGATAAATTTCACAAAGAGTGGGGGAGATGCCCGCACCAATCTCCCTCTCTAGTCCTCCTGTTGCCCTACCCATTTACCCCCCTACTAGTACTTAGTATTCTTAAAATAACATTAACTCTGAAATAATAAAGGATCTATATCAGACCAAGAATTATTGAAAGATAAAACAATTAAAACATAAATAAAAATAAAAAATACAAATATAAGAAATGAAATCTACTAGTAACAAAAATAACGATGTAAAAAAAAACAACTAAACTTCTTCTTCTTCTTCCTCTAACTCCTGTGAGCTGCTAAGTGTGAAGTTGCAGCCTCGGTCCATCGAGCCCACTGGTCTCTGTCCCTAGCCATTCTTTTCATCTCAGGGATGGTTTGTCCTCTTGCTGCACCCAACCTTCCAATGCAGTCTAAATACATACACCTGGGTTTGCCACGAGGACGTCTTCCTTCAGGTCTGGCTTAAAAAAAAAAAAAAAAAAAAAAAAAACCTGGCCTTTCGGGTATCATTCATTTGGCAGACATGCCCAAACCAGTTCAGTTGCCGCTTTTCCAGGATGTCACGCACTGATCGTACTCCCAAATCCTCGCGAATCCTGTCGTTTTTAATATGGTTCCTCCTGGTCTTGCCAAGTATTCTTCGGAGAAATCTCACCTCAGCTGCTGTCATTCTGCTAGAATGTTTATTGAGGGTTGTCGGATCCATATAAGAGTAATGGGAGGAAAACCGATTTAAAAATCCGAATTTTAGCATCTCTGCTAACTTCATGTTTTCCTATAATAGATTTGGATATCTGGTAACACAGTCCATTGGCCTTCATCACCCGATTTAGAACCTCCTGGTCTATTTTACCATCATTGCTCATGACCGTCCCAAGATATGTGTAGGCATTTGTAGTTTCTAGTGTTCCACCATCACATAATATCCTTGGCTCCAGATTTTCTCTTCCCACACACATAATTTTACTTTTGGCTGGATTTATATTTAACCCTCTTAGCCGGAGTTCCTCATGCCATTCATTTAGTGATGTCTGGAGAGCTTCCTGGGAGTCTGCAATCAGTACTATGTCGTCTGCATAGATCATAGCCTGGGCGAGCACTGGTGTTAGATTCCAGTATCCCACCACAGCTCTTGGTGTTCTCCTTTTGCAAACCTTCCACACCTCATCCATGAGAACGATGAAAAGCAAAGGACTAAGACTGTCCCCTGATTTACTCCTTTGTAAAAGTGAAAAGGTTGGAATGTTTGACCATTTAGCCTGACTATACCTTTTGGGTCCTGGTATATTGATTTTATGGTGCTCACCAGATTTACTGGCACTCTTCTTCTAATCAGCGCGTCCCAAATCTCTTGCCTCTGAACTGAATCGAAGGCTGCCCTTAGATCCAGAAATGCCAGATACACTGCCTTGCCACGATCCCATGCTTTTTCTACTATCATTCTGAGGGAGAATATGTGATCCTGGGTCTGTCTACCAGGTCTGAAGGCGGCTTGCTCCTCTTCCAGATCTTGTTCAACAATATGCCTCAACCTCTGTTCTAATATTCTTGTATATATCTTGTATACGACTGAGGATAGACAGATCGGCATAAAAAACTAAACAAATACTGCAAAGATTGAACCAAAGAAAAAAAATTATATAAAAATATATTTCATATTTAAAATATATGTCAGGCAGCGTCATTTTGGGATGCTAGGAGGTGCTGGAAAAGAAGGAATTTAAATGCAAAAAAGGGAAGGAGCATGACGGATGTTTGATGGAAGGAAATTCCAGAAACTAGTAGAACGGGCCAGAAAGGAGCATTTGTATTTTTTTTGTTCTGTAGGAAGTGATATAAAGGTTGGATAAACGGGATCTAGTCTCTAGTGGGTGAATTGACGGTTTGAACTGTAGGAGATTGTAGATATATGGAGGGTGTTGTGAATTGATGGTTTGGTACAGGAAAGATCCAAGGAAATATTGCCTACAGGTATGAGGAAAGAGGCATTTTGATTCGGTATAAAGATGGGATACATGAGACCGCGTCAATGTGCCAAATACAAATCTTAAAAAACAGTTCATAATTAACTTTAATCGTTTCTCTAGCATCATCAAGAGGCCATCATATACCATGCATCCATAATCAAACTGAGGGAAAATTAGAGAGGATACAAGGAGCTTGCGAGTGGGATAAGGGAGAACATGACAGGAACGATGGAATAGTTTAAGAGTACTGATTGACCTTCGGAAGATTTGGGCCATATGTGGTTTCCAGGATAAGATTTGGTCAATATGGATGCCTAAATTTTTTACCGAGGAATTGAATGTGATGGGATTGGCGTTCAGAAATAAGGTAGGAAGAGAGAGAATAGATGCAAGGAGGGAATTGGATCAAATTTATTAGGATGGAATAGGATAATTTCTTACTCCCATGTTTGTGCGGGTTTCCCAAATACATAATCCCGTAACCCACTCTGCCCCATCATTTCAAATATCAATGCACTTTCTAGATTACATTATTTTTTAATTTTTCTTTCCCTTTTTAATAAGAAACTAATTTCCTCCTGAATCTCCCAATGGTCGTCAACTATTGTTATTCATCATTTTAAATTTGATCTTCAGTACAATGAGTAAATTTGTTTATTTACAGTCTGTAAAATTTTATTAAAATACCTATCCCCTTATAAGAGCGAATTATACATGAAATATTAAGAGTATCTCACAAGCTTTTGTCCATTTGGGAGCTAAATTCAGTTATCTTGAAATTCAGAATATTTACCAACTCATTGCTCCTATTTTTTAGCGACAACTCTTAAAACATGTATCATTCTTAACACTCAGATTATATGGGATCAAGGGTTTACAGGAATAAATTAGTCTGGGTGGTGGTCAGTAAATGAAACAATTAAATAGTTTTAATTATTTATTGTCAGCCAACGTTTCGACCCTCATTAAAAATTACAATAACATTAAATACAATATTTTATATACTACTGAGTTAGAGGATGTTAATATTTAAAACTTAAGAATAGAAATAGATCAGTAAAAATATAGTAATTAAATTACAATAACTTTAGTATAATAATAAAAAGACTATTTAGAACAAATTATGATTTAAGATAGTGTAAAAATATATCAATATCCATATAAAATAGGAAACATTAAAATATGAAATATAGTGGATAAATAAGTACAAATTTCATCTCTATGCGAGGAATAATGTGAAGGAAAAGGTGTGATGTTATTAGTAGAAAGGAAAAAATAATAGGACAGAGTAGATGACATATGTACCGAATTGTAGGTGATATCTGATAACAATGAGTAAATAAGTACAAGCTTGAGGTGAGGAATAGACAAACTAAACTTGGTGGCAACAGAGGTAACAAAATAAATAAATCATTTACAATTTAAATGTTAATAACAGTAAGTAATTTAGGAATTGGATTCTTTAGGATATAGTTGTTCAGTTTGTTAAGATATAGTGTTAAATTTTAAGAAAACAGGACTAAATAAAATTTATTTGATTTTGAAGATAATTATTTTAAATACGAGACTATATAAATAATGTATATGTAGGATGAAAAATATGGATTCTTTCATCATAAAAGGAAGTAGGGGAAAGTATAATGAGGTAGATCGAGATTTATAAATGGATGGTAACCTTAATAATGGAAAAATAACAGTAGTTTTTATAAAGAAATTGAACACATGTAGATGTAAGGAAAAATAAAATATTAATAATAAGATACAAAAGTAATGATACAATGAATAGATATGGAATCAAAATAAAATTAATTGTATTAAAGAATAATAATAAAAAAGTAAATATATATATTATAATATTCTTATTTTTTTTAAATATTCTTTTAAGAAAAAAAATTAATTCACACAATATTTACTTCATTATAACTCATTTTACTCTCAGGGTATGGTATGGGTTCTTGACAATCAGGCACATTTTTATTAATTATAACAACAACTTACAAAAATGAGACAAACAATATGTAGGCTAATTATAATTATTCTCCATGTTCAGACAGCATCTCCTACCTCCCTCAGGTCCCTCTCAAAAACTGAAACTACTTGACCTTTACCTGATAGGTACCTTTTTTACCCAATCCTACCTGTCAGGGACCTTTTTTCTTAGCATCCAAAATGGATGCTATGTTTGTAAACAAACAACCAAATAGGAGCTGTTTCTTTAATTTAAATTTTACTTTTATCCTATAGTTAGCCTGCCTAACACAATAATCAATAATAAATAATTAACTACAATGATTATAAAAAATGGGTATATTACAATATATATATATATATATATATATGGGAGGAGTTAAATTCCGACCTGTACCTCCTCATGGTACTCCTTGGGTCATGCTAGTCAGGCGGTGGGGCAGACAGAGCTCCTAGCTGGGTTGAGACAATCTGTCTAGGGGAAGGTTACCCCGAAATCAAAACCCTGGTCCTCCAGGTTGGGGGTTTAGGATTCGGGCCAGCACCCCATTTCCTTGGAAAAAAAAACAAATCGCTTTCAGACTCAGCAACAGAAAAAAGCCGGATGGATTTAATCGGATAAGACAAAAGCTTCGGAAACGGACTAAACAAATTGGAACTTGGAATGTTCAAGGACTCCGGACAAAAGAAACGGAGGTGCAGCAGAATATGGAGAGGCTTAATATAGAAATTACGGTACTAACCGAGACAAAGAAAAAAGGAAAAGGAGAAGAGACCTTAGGAAGTTTCGTCCATTACTATAGCGGCGTCGGCAAGGATAAGAGAGCTTGCGCTGGAGTGTCTATTTTGGTACACAAAAGACTTAAAAACCAGATATTAAATTATGAATGCATAAATGAAAGGATAATCACCTTAGAAATGAATCTGTTTGGTGAGGAAGTAATTATTGTTGGCGTATATGCACCTACAGAAAGTGCAAGAAATATTGAAAAAGATATTTTCTTTGATAAACTAAACCAGATTCTAGAATCTATTCCATCAAGGAAAATAACGATATGTATGGGTGACCTGAACAGCAGAACAAGAAATAGACTCAGGAGCACGGTAGTTGGAAGATATGGGGAAGATTCGGTTAATGAAAATGGTAAGCGACTTATAGAGTTATGTGAAGAGCTGAATGTGACAATACTTAATGGTTTCTACCAGCACAAGGATACGCATAAGTATACGTGGCAACAACCAAAAAGGAAACTGAAATCAATTATCGACTATGTTCTTATGAGAAGAAACTTTCGAGTGATTCCGCAGGATGTGCGAGTAATGAGGGGTGCAGAGTGCAGATCGGATCATTTTCTGGTAAAGGCCAAAATATTATTTAAATTTCCTAGTACGCCAAAAAGAAAACAACCTTGCGATGTGACTAAGGCTAAAAAGATTGAGTACCAAATAGAGGGGCTTCAGCATGAGTCCGTAGGAGGTCTTTATAAAAGAAGACTTCAAGGGAAAATAATAAATAAATCAGAAAAAGGAGATCTGAACTATGAGGATTTAAAGGAAATTTGTCACGAAGCGGCCCAAGAGGCGCTAGGAACTAGGAAAGAACAGAGATCGGCAAATAAATATTGGTGGAATGAAGAGGTAGCTTGTGCAGTTGAGAAAAAGAAATGTGCATACCAGAAATGGCTTTCTACAAATGACTACATCTCTCTAAATAATTATAGAAAAGCTAAAAGGGAGGTAAAAAAGAAGAGAAGAGAGGCAGTAGACAAGTTTTGGGATCACAACAAGGCCAAAAAGTAAAGGAAGCCTGGAAAAGGTTGAAATCTATTAATACTCAATCCCGACACAAAAATAGCTCCCGCTTAATATCTACTGGAAAATGGAGAGATTATTTTGCTGAATTACTGCAAGAAGAGAGGTCTCTCTATAAGCTCGATGGCCAAGAAAACGACCAGAGTGAGTACGAAGTTGAGGATGTCACTCTAGAGGAAGTAGAAAGGGCCTTAAAGGGGATGAAAAATTGTAGAGACCTGCCGATTGAATTAGTAAAAGCTGGACCAATTGATTTGAGGACCAATGGAACTCAAGGGTAATCTTGCCAAGGTCTACACATCCTGTATGAAGAAAGGTAAAGTGCCAAAAGATTGGTTAATAGGAGATATTATACCTATCTACAAAAAAGGAAAAAAAAAACCTGTGTACAAATTACAGAGGGATTATGGTAACAAGCAGTGTGGGCAGGCTATATGGCCGAATCCTGAAGGAAAGGCTGGAGAAAGAGTTCTTTGATCAGATGACAGAGGAACAGGCAGGGTTCAGACGAGGTAGATCATGTTGCGATCATATTTTCACCCTGATCCAACTTGTGCAGAAAAGAGCAGAATACGACCTAGAAACTCACCTCACATTCATTGATCTCCAGAAAGCATATGACAGTGTTCCTCTGAGGAAACTTTGGGAGTCGTTAGATTTGGCAAAGATAAGTAAAGGCCTGATAAAAGCTATAAAAAGTTTGTATATGGGAGCCAAATCGAGAGTGAAGATTGGAACGGAATTCTCAGAGCCTTTTCCAATCTCAAAGGGCTTGAAACAAGGATGTTGCCTATTGCCAACACTTTTTAACATCTATATAGAACAGGTCTTAAAATCATGGAAAAAAAGTTGCCGGGGTATGGGAATAGAGGTCGGTAAAGACGTTCTATTCACCTTACAATTCGCGGACGACCAGGTTGTCATATCATCGGATGAATTTGATATGGAATATATGTTGAGGAAGCTCGTAGAAGTATATGCACAATGGGGTCTGGAAATAAATAAGGAAAAAACTGAATATATGCCTATTCTCTCATCTGGCCCTGCTCTCTGTAGGCTGGACGATTCTACAAAGTGATGCCTTCAAATATCTAGGCGTTACTATAGATAAGAACGCATCAATAGATAGGGACATATCTAATAAGATTGTTAACGGAAAAAGGATTATCGGGATACTAAATGGAGTGTTATGGAATAAGAAGGTTTCACTCCAAACGAAAAAGAAGATATTCCACTCCTTTTTGGTTGCCACTACGCTATATGGATGTGAATCTTGGACGGTTAAGAAATCCCAACAAAAAAAATTATTATCCCTGGAGATGGATTTTTGGAGAAGAAGTTGTGCCGTGTCTCGGTTAGAAAAAATCCCCAATAACCAAATAAGGGAAAGAGTGGGGGCCGAGCTCACCATTCTCGAAAAAATTAGTAGAAGAAGGCTGATGTGGTATGGGCACGTTATGAGAATGGATGAAGCACGTTGGCCTCTTCGATTGATTGAATACTGCCCATCCAAGAGGAGAAAACGTGGAAGACCTTGGAAAAGATGGTTAGAAGAAGTAATGGAGGATATGGCAGCCAGAGGTCTGACTGAGGACGACTGTAATGATCGAGATTATTGGAGAGACGGAGTTCTGAGGACCGGGATGTGACATCAGCAGAACCCCGGAGAGAAGAAGATATATATATATATATATATATATATATATATATATATATATATATATATATGTATATATATGTATATATATATATATATATATATATATATATATATATATATATATATATATATATATATATATATATATGTATATATATATATATATATTATATGTATATATATATAATATATATATATATATATATATATATATATATGTATATATTGTTTGATTAGTTCCGACCTGTTGGTTATTCAAGTTTTCTTAGGTTTGAGTCGTTAAAAAAACAATTTTATTTATGCAATGTTTCGAGAATTTATTGTTCTCATATTCATGCCTTAACAGTGGAAAAACAAAAAAACGGAACATTAATATTTTTATACTACAATTAATAGATGATGTTATTGTTAGAGAGACAGAAAAGATACATTGAACAATAAATAGACGTACAGTAGTTAAATCAATATTTCAATTAAAATTTACATAAAATATATTATTAGAAATTTACTTACAATTTGAGATAAAATAGTGTGGTCTGATATACTTTGTAATAAATTTTGAAAGAACACTGAAGTAAAGATGCTAAGGAATAGTTCAGGTATCGAGGATTTTCCAAATTTATGACGTCAGGATTCCATTGTTGTCTCCTTTTGTTTTTTTATTTTGTATTTATTATTTTTATTATTCAGAACGTTTTGGTAATGTATGCTTATTAAATTTATTAGAGGTTAATTTTCTCGCTCGATCAATTAAGTTTTTTGCAGAGATTTTTTGTCCATTGGGACATTGACTTTTACAGTGTATGTATCTTCCGTGATGAATAGGCTTTTGCAACCACATGGGTTCTATTTCACTGTTTAGTTTACGAATTAAAAATGGTATGTTATTATTATTTTCATTTTCTATCATAAATGTTAGTCTGTGAATATTTATGAAATTCAGTTAAAATGATTTCTTCTTCATTACTATCTGTGGGTATTGCGGTTATAATATCATCGACAAATTTAAATAAAACCAGAATATTAAAATAGATTTTTGGGGATAACTGTATCTAGTAATTTTTCTCAGTAAATATTTGCCAGAATTGGAGCTATAGGGGATCCCATAGGACAGCCGTACTTTTGAACATAAAAGTTATCATTAAATTGGAAATATCCTCTATCCGTATAGAGGGTGGGGAGTTTGAGAAATTGGTTTTGGGATATGGTTGTGTGAGTCCTGGTGGAAATCTTAGGGTTGTTTTAAAAACCTCAAATTTTATCCATCTAAAATTGAAAACACAAATCTACTATTTATTAATGCGGTAGGGATTGTTCAGAGAAATGTTTCTCCAACCTTAGTCCAATGAATATTCCTTCCTGATAGGTACTACGATGTGTATTGTCAATCTTATCATTCTTTCTCTGAGGCTGAGCCAACCTTTTTTGGTTTAGACACCTTTGCTTGAATTCAATGAAAATATCATAAAAGATATTTAATTATTTTTTACAAATGCCTAGGTATATATATATATATATATATATATATATATATATATATATATATATATATATATATATATATATATATATATATATATACTGCAGTTTAAACTTTTTTTTTTCACTGGATTTTACTGTGATGGTGTTGATATGATAAAATCTTGGATTTTGTAACTTTAATTTTTATACTAAACAGTTAAAATATTTATTTGAACTGGTGTTCTTAGCATTACTGGCATTGCTATTAATGAGTCTTTACTGGTACAGTATATATTCAAAAGAATAAATTCACCTCATTTTTTTCTAGTTGGTTTGTAGTGAATTAATTATTAATCATCCTAGACTAGAAGAAAACTAAATTTCTAATTTTCTCAGCTTTAAAGTGGCTATGTTAAGTTACAAATTGTTAATATTCTTAAAATATTTTTGCTGATTCAGCATCAATAATGTTGGATTTGTTTTAACTGATTTGATTGATAATAAAATAATTTGGAAACATGTTAACCCTTTGAATAAAGTTCTAAAAGGGATATAAAGAAACAAAAGAGGAACTAAATTAAATTTCAGACCTACATATCCTATAAATTTAGTTGGAATCCATACCAGAAAGTTAATATTGAGGCATCAAAGAAATATGTAATATTTTTAAAACCTTTTTACAAATGAAATTGCCAAGAATAAACAATAGTAAATGTCTATCAGATGATTTTTTTTTTAAATATATTTTTTATTGAAATTTACAACTATACAAAAAATACATCAAGTAAGTATGCTGAAATGTTATAACACATGAAATAAACATAAAGATAAATTGTCCATTGGCAGCACTCTTTGGTAGTGAGTCTAAACAAGAAGGTCTCGAGGCCATCTTCTTTTCAGACGCCTCGGAGAATTATCAGAAATTGAAGAGGAAGCAAGGATTGAAACTAATGGATTAGAGTGGGAGTGGAGTTTTTCATAGAAGGTGTGATACCTGGTACGGGCCAATCAGCAACATATGGAACATTAAGGCCATTGTGGATGATTTTATTCGTGACAAAGTAAGGAGCGTTAAGGATTTTGAATTGTAAGGATTGAATATGGTAAGAGTTTGATGGTTTAGTAGAGCCCCAAAGCTCAACTCCGTAGGTCCAGATAGGCCTTATGATGGTCATGTAAATGAGTCTTTTGTAGTTAAGTGGAAGGTTAGAGCGTCTGTCTAGTAAGTGTTGGAATAGCCGAAATCGTCGTGCAGTTTCTTGTCTTTTCAGTCTTGTATGCGGATTCCATGTAAAACGTTTGTCAAGCAGGAGTCCTAAATAGTGAATCTATTCAGCTGGGACAAGCGGAATATCATTAAAGGACTCTGTAGGGCAGGATGTCATAGGTTTTCGACGAAGGGTAAAGGTAATTTGTTGGGATTTATTGGAATTGATTTTAATTCTCCAATTCTGACACTATCCCTCAAGGTCTCTGATGTGGGATTGGAGAGTTTGAGAGGCAATTGTAGGATCGTTATTAACCGATAACACGCAAGTGTCATCGGCATAGGTATCAGATAATTTTAATTGGTTTTGTTTCAGTTTTTCAGAATATTAAAAAAAAAAGTAGAATTTGTTAACTTTCAACTTTAGTCACTTTAACATTTTTTAAAAATTATATTTACCATTTTACATGGTATTTTTTTTTACGAAACTATAACTTTTTATGTTTTCAGAATATTACTCATACATCAAGCTTTACGTTATGTTACTTTATTTTATATTATTTTTAAGCTTGTATTATACATCTCAACTGAAAACAGTAGGCTTGTAACTGGATTTTTTCTATAGAAAGAAAAAGACTGGGTAAACAGTTAATGAGCCCTATAAGTTTATTAATTCTTACATAGAGAATATGTAATTTACATTCAATAACTTATTTTTCAAAATTTAACACCATTTGTAATATTTGAACACTTTTAATATTTTACTCAAGCAAATTTGACAATATTTTTAATAGTTCATATTGACATTCTTATTTTATCATTAAAAGTGATTTTATTCTATACTGGTTTTATCTATATTTCTTGTTAGTATATCAATATCAAGGGGAATAAATACAGACATTTTTTCTTGTATTAACACCCAGAAGAGCTTATAACATAACCTTTACACAATATATAAAATGTGAAAACGATAGGACTGGTGGCAAATGAGAGAAATAAAACAAAAAATAACAGTTATTATTCGTTTTCAATAGCAGTTCATTCATTTTTTTTAAATAATAGTTATTATCAAACGTTTGGCGTTTTCCCTCCCACCCTTAGGTGCTTATTATCCCTAGCAATTTAAAGCATTAGCACTTAGATCCTCGCTTTATATATCTCTTATTATTAACTTGAAAATCTCAATTTAATAATATTTTAAAACAACTTCATTCACTTGATTAATTAATTAATTAGTAATGCTTCTCATTCTTGCTTTTGCTAAAGTAGTAGAGAAGAAATATAAAGCACACTTTAAAGGCTAAGAATTTTATGGAACATTATAAAGTATAATCGTTGAGGAATCATACAGGTTGATAAAATAAATACATATTGGAATAAATTCAATTGTAAATTCAGAGTTAATAATGTATAAATTTGTTAACAAATAAAATATTTTTTTATTTTTTATTATATACAAGTGACCGTCAAGACTTGACACCAAATCCTATATGGTCAAAACAAATAAAATAATTACATAAATAAAAATAAATGCATAAATAAGTAAAACTAATAAACAATTAATAAATAAATCAATAAATAAAAAATTAAACAAAAAATAAATGATTAAAATACATACAAATAACATATACAAAAAATAATAATAAAAATGAAGTAAGAAAAATAAAATAAAAGTGAAAAGTATATTAACAATGGGACAGACACAGGAACTATAGTTACTTAATCAAGTTTAATATGTGGCTGTAGGTAGAGGTGATGTATTGCTTATCGGCTCTGTGATTAACATGATTAGGTTAGAGATGGATGTGGACGGATTCAGCTATAAGTCTTTTCTTATGGTTCAGAACTGGATCTGAAATGGAACAGTCATCAAAGTTAAAAGAATGATTGAAAGTTAAGGAGTTTTCGGAGAATTTAGAGGCTAGAGGGCTATGTGAAGATACCAAGAATTTATGTTGCGATAAGCAAGTTTTTAGGTAATTTTTGGTTTCACCCACATAGGAGACACAGTTGGGATCCTCTCCTTGTTAGATCCACATCTCTTATGGCTTTGATGTCACTGAAATATCTCTGTACCTTTCTATTGTATATAAAATAGTTTATTCATCTATTTGTGTTCCATTCAGGCACAGAGAAAGTAATTTTGTGGGCTGGTTTGTGGGCATAGAATGAAGTTCCTACCCATAACTCGTTGTGGACACAGAAGTTTATGAGACACTGTACATTTAAATGCTTTGTTGCCTCTGCTCCAGGAGTGTCCATTCTTCCATGAACCCTTATAGGTTTCAAGCCATTATCACAACATTCCTTTGCTTATTTTGGCAAATATTGGTTTTATTCTCTAGATCTGAATAAAATAATTCATTATCCAGTACATCCACGTCCTCTGTTGGGGCATACACTTTTATTATGGATACTTTTGGGATTAAGAGCTGAATGTCTGCTATAATGATTTGCGGTGAAATTGGCTGCCTTTCCTCAACAATTTCTGTTTAGTAATGTTACCAACTCTCTCCTTAGTCCTTACTCCTTTTGGAAACCCCGAGTATATTTAACTCTAGTTATCACCCAGTAGAACATCTCTACTACCCTTCTTCTTTACTTCACTAATGCCAAGTATCTGAACTTTTTCATCTCTTCTATAATTTCTACCTCAATCAATGATCTTATGCTTTAAGTAGCAATTTATATATCCTTTTCCATGTCACGTGGATTCCATGTAGACTGTCTTATTCCAAGGGTGGCCATGCTTCTTTGAATCATTTTACTCAATTTCGGGTAGTTAGCTTAGTAAAGGAGATCCCTTTACCTCAGGATAACTGATCCTATGTTTGACAGAAGGAAGGGTTAGATCAAGGATGAGGAGAGGATCTAGATAAAGTAATGCTGCCCAACTATATTGGGTTGCTCAAAAGACACCATACTACAATTTCCTTAGAAATATCTGTTTAAATAATTATACTATTATGTATAACAGTAATATAATATGATAATATAATTAATTTTTTTTCCTTCCCAATTTAGTTTTATCATTTTTTTTTCCTATGCATAAAAACTTAAAAATAACAACAAAAAACATTGCAAATTAATCTTAACATATTGAAAATACATACATGTACACATGCCTCTTACCGGACACCATGCGTGTGGTGGTAGTTGATACCTGGGGAGTCCAATATTAAATTTTTTGTCATTAAACTATTTAATTATTTTCTGCCATCTTCACTACCTCTCCAATATTCACCCTGAGATTCTCCAAGAAGCTCCTCGTAGAGTTCGGCACAGTTCTGTGAGCTCCAAACCAAAGACCCTTCAGGTAGAAGTCTCTCTTGCCAAAGCCCTGGTGTAACTTTCACTCTCTGTTGACAGAGGGACCCAATTTCTCTACCATGTCCGCTGGCACCTGGGACTCTACGTAGGGGTGCATAATTGATGTTAGACCATTCTAGTTTCTATTCTAGTTAGACCATTTTAGTGCGTTAGACCATTCAGACCCTGCACACAAGTATTTGCTTTTCATATATAAATTTATTCTCTTTTGAGGTCTCTTTAAAATGTCAAACACCAATTCCCTGACACCTACAGTTGGCTCACTCTTCAAATGAGTTTCTCGCAATGACTGCTGTTGAGCTCTCATATTCCGGTGCTCCTGACCAACTCCCAATCTCTCTGCACATTCAGCCACCTTGGCTGAATAGTTGAATGTGGATTGGAACAGTACATTGGGTACATTTGACAGCTACCGGGCAATGGACCAGTGCTGTAAATAAGCCTGCCATTGGCAACGGATCAATCCTAATCCTCGGTCCCATGTCAATCTTTTGTCAAATATTAGTCCTAAGTACGTTACTGTAATTGATTGCGGTAAAGGGTGATTGTCTATGTAAACTGAAGGGCAGATTCCACGTCTAAGTGTAAATGTAATATGTTGTGACTTATCATGGTTAATTTTTCCTTTCCATTTCTTAAACCAGTTTTGTATGTTGTCCAAATGGTGTTGTAATGTCACACTGGTTTGTATAGGGTCTGTGTTTCTTGTAATAACTGCAGTGTCGTAGGCAAATGTCGCAGTTAAGATGTTTTGGTCTGTTGGTAAGTCATATGTGTATATTAAGTTGAGAAGAGGGGCCAGGATAGAACCTTGGGGAACACCTGCAGAGATTGATTTTATTGATGAGGTCTCAGAACCCTGTCAGACAGAGAAGAAGCGGTCATAGAGAAAAGATTGTAAAACTAAATAATATGTGCTTGAAAGTCTAGGTTTTAGTTTAAAAAGAAGACCTTGGTGCTATACCCTATCATGAGCCTGAGTAACAACCAAAAATGCCCCAGATGGGTACTGTTTTAGTTCTAGTGAAGTAGTAATATAGTTGGTAACTCTGTGTAGCTGTTGTGCTGTGGAATGAAAAGAGCGAAATCCGAATTGGTGATCAGGTAATATGTCGTGGTCTGTCAGTATGTTAATAATCTGTGCGTACAACAGTTTTTCAAATATTTTCAAACATACCGGAAGAAGGATAATAGGTCTATGTTTGTCTTTGTTAGGTTTATGTACCATTTAAATTGAAGAATATTTCCATTGAATATGGAATTTAGTTGTCTTAAGTATAGCGTTGTACAGTGTTGTAAGGAAGACTAAAGCTTTTCGGGGGATTTTTTGTAGTATCTCAGCAGTGATAAGGTCATAACCAGGAGTCTTCTTTTTTGGCATTTTCATAATCTGTCTTGATACTTCAGAAGGAGTAAAGGATTTTGGTGGAAGAGACATGGGAAGAGGGGAGTCTAAGACTTTCTGCACATAATGTTCGTGTTGTATGTCTGTTTTTTTGAGCTGGCATAGGGATTGCACTGCAACTAAATTGGTCTATTGTGCGCCATAGAGTAAAAAAAATGGTGATTTTAAAACGTGACTTTTGTTGCAATAGCGAACTTCAGAAGGCTATTTGGATTGACTAGTTTGTTGTTCACAGGGTGTTATAAGCGGACTTCAACAAATAGAGTGAACCTTAACTTTGAAAGCCTGTCACAGCAGCAGATTATGTGGAAAGATGTTTCATCTTCCTGTCTACATAAAGGGGTATTAGAGATACCAAGTTTGAACATGTGGTAGTTGAGTTTTCCGTGTCCTGTGTAAATAGCATTAATGGTTTTTAGGCATGACCTACTCATACTAAGTAGACATTTCCTTCTACTAATACTAGTTAATTTTGTTGTTTGTTAGTCTGGCGTTCCTAAATGCTATGGTGTGGTTATCATCAAATTGTAGATCAAACCTAATGTATTTATGATCTGAGCATGTTTATTCATCAGCTACATGCCAGTTAGTAATATATAACTTTAGCGAGTTTGAGGTAAAAGTTATGTCTATGATCTCAGATCTATTTTTGTTGTGAAAGGTACCCTTCCTTTATTTATGATAATGAGATCATTTTCAATTATATAATCTAGGATTAGCTCACCTCTGTTATTGGTGTTCGTGCTTCCCCAGATTGCGTGATGTGCATTGGCATCTAGTCCAGCAATGGTGCTTTGATTGCACCACTCCAGGGCTGTGCCAAGAATATAGGTAGGGTCAGGCTCCTCATATGGCAGATAACCTGCCACTATGGTTAGCTTCCTATGTGTCGTGTTCCCTTTCAGGTTGAGTTTCCCTATTGCTTAATCTCTCGAACAAAGTTGCCATAGAGGCAGTAGATTTAGAGTTTTTAAAAAATAAGATGGAAGCTCTTGGATTGCTGGCGGCAGAAATGATTTCAAAGCCCCTCATTTTCAATACAGTAACCTTGCCATTGAGTAAATATGGTTCTTGTATAAGAATGATATCTATGTCCTTACTTTTTATGAACTGCTGTAGAACACCACAGGCAGCAATGCAGTGGTAGAGATTAATCTGTAGCAACTTCATAGGAATGTTTTAGTTTGTAGTGGGAGATCGGCCAGATTGCTGTTGCTGGGGTCCACCCTTAGATTCAGTTTGCACTGAGCCTTTGGGCTTCGTCCCACCTTCAGACAAATCCGATCGCCTCAACCTCTCGCTTACAGTGGTTGATTTAGAGCCACCAGGGATACAGGAGGTCGCCCCGCCTCCCATTGTCCCAACCTGTCTCCCCTCAGGCTTCGACTGTTAAACCCCGGGAGGGCTCGGTCCATGCGACAGCTCCAGTGGCATGGGTCTGCTTTTAGTCCCTGCCGCAGCAGAGACCTTCGACTTTGCCCCGCCTCCCACAGCCGTCACCCAACCTGGAATGATCACAGTCTACGTCCATTTCCACTCCCTCTAGGATCCTGGAGACTGCCTCGACATGACCTTCACCTTCAGCTCTCGTCGGCTCTCCTTGATCCTGAGTAGGTTCTTCCTTCTTCTTGGATTTTTAAATCCTGATTGTAATACTTTGCATGCCACAGTTGAGTGTCATATTCTTGATTTTGAGGCGGTCCATGCTCGTCTCTGGTACTTTAAAGATGGCGTAGAAGCCTTTATCAAGCTCCTTGAGGTAAAGAAGGCTCCAGGAGTGAATTCCATCTAAGTTGTGATTCTGGACCCAAATTTGATTCATTAATTGGGCCTCAGTGACAACCCTGCCAGGGAAAAATCCCCAACCTTAACGGTTTTTGTTAGTTCCCTCGCATCGCAAGTACGAAGGGTCATTCCTCACACAAGTTCAGAGATGGAATAGTGGCTTCAAGTCATGTTTTAGTGGCCTCATCCTTACAACATGCAATGCCGCCGCCTAGCTTGAAGCTGGCTCTATCGAAGGCAGAATGGTGTTCTCCAAAAGCGTCTAATTCACCTACCTTGTCGGCGATTAGTTCTTTCAACGTGTCGCTTTGCTCAAGAGTAAGCTGAACTTGGGGGTAGCCCTCTGGGACCACCGCAACCAGCAGGTTCCTCGCAGCAGAAGCGTAACTGGATGTAGTCTCCATTGGTTTCTTGGCAGCTGGGGCCGAGGTTCCTGGAGATGACCTAAGGTGTTTGCTGGAAACGCTTGCTTGTAAGGCGGCTCTCCCTTGAGGCTTCACACACATGTTGGCAGGTTCCTTTCGGACACCTGTTACCTTGTCCATTGGCCTTGCAGGAGGCGTCTTAGAATCTGAAACAAGAACAGATGAGTAAGGTCCTGGAGCTTTAGGTTCAGAGCCAGACGTGCCAGATTCAGGGCCTGCACCAGAATTGGGGGCCTCAGCACCTGACCTTGCCGCCATTTGCCTAGGCTGCAGGATATTAGATTTGCCTGATGTCGAAGGGGCATCAGTAGATTTAAGTATGATCCTAGCAGTAGGATTGTGTTTCCTCCTTCTCCTCCTCGAAGAACCAGAGGGCACCCATGCAGAGGAGTCATCCTCTATAGGGCGACCTCTCTGGTCTTGGGATACGGATTCAGAGGGTATAGGTTCGGTGACCTTGTCTGAATGAAAAGTCTGGGCATCCCTGCCAGCTTGCGCTGTGACCGCCACCAGTAACTCTTGATTTGTTTCAATGTGGTAGCCCTCGATCTCACCTGTAAGGGTTTCAAGAAGGCTGTCGACACTCGCCTCGTCAATGAGATTCTCAGAAGCAATTGCTGAGGTGCGTGTGGGCTCCAAGGTAGACAAGTCTTCCTTGGATAGAGACTGGGATTCGTCTGAATCTGAAAAAGAAAAGTTTTTTAATGAGTTTTTGGGTTCTGACATTTTGTTCCCACGAGAATGGGGGTGTAAAGTTACTGCAGGTACTACCCTCTCTCCCTGCAGCAGCCATTGAAATACAATGGGGTGCGCCAGGTGCCCCAAGTGGGTCGATCAAAGACAGTGTATCTTTATACACCCCCTGCCATCCAGCCGCAGCTCGAGCTCCCTTCCCCTAGCTTGGGTGTTTAAAAGGGTCATCACAAAGTGACGAACCCCCGCCTCTGTCGTTCATGAGTCCCATCGGACTCACAGGAGGGCACCACTAGGAGGTGACAGGTGTTGGTAGGGATAGGGAGGACTGGAAATTTAGCAGTGGGTAGGGCACTATGGCTTGATAAAATTCACAGAGAGTGGGAGAGACGTCCGCACCTATCTCCCTCTCTAGTCCTCCTGTTGCCCTACCCATTTTCCCCCCTGTATGTCTGTTAAGTCTGTGTGAGTTTGAAAAACAGTTAAAAGATAGACAGCAAAAATTACAGATTTCTCTCTGCCCTACAAAGCCCAGGAACAATCATCTTTTCTCAATGGGACAGACACTTCGGATGTTCGGACGGACATGTTTTAGGAGACGCTTGGTATGTCGCCAAAGATTGTTGTCGTCCGCTGTCAAGTTTTCTAGATATTTGTCAAAGTTATTTTGTTTAAAATTTCGTATTTCTCTCTTCAGTTCATAATTAAGTTTGTTGAAGGTTCATCTGTCTGAAGGAAGTCTGTTAGTTTGCCATTGTTTCCGTGATCTTCTCTTGGCTCTTATTAGGTTCCTGATATATTGAGGGTAGGATGGTAAACTTACTCCTTGGCTTCTTTTTATTTCTTGTGAGGACCAGGCAGCTTTTTGGATGGTTGAGATGAAAAGTTCAACCGCTTCTTCTAAATCCTTTTCAGTTTTTTATGCTTTAGGCATGGTAAGCTGGTCATTAATGCATTCATTAAAGAGGTCCCAATTCATGACCTCTTTAATGAAAGTGATTGATGGTCTACTTTCTGCAAAGAATTTTTCTACCCCAACATCAGGGTTACCGGTAAATGGTCCGAGCCAATATCTGTTTCGGTAATAATGCTAATTGGTAGAGTTGTCAAATCTTTGGCTACAAATATGTCAAGTAGGTCAGGTTTTTTGTATTGAGAATTCGGTAAGTAAGTTGGTTTGTCGGGGGCAAATACATTTAATGACAACTGGGTAACAGCAGACTTGAGTCTCCTGCCCCTTGGTGTGCAAAAAATGTGAACCCCGGTGTTGATGTTTTGCATTGAAGTCGCCTCCTGCAAGGAATGTTCTACCAAATGACTGAAAGAGTTTGTTCTAACATTTGTTCTGTTCAAATATATTTAGGGAGTAAAGTTAAAGGTTCCGAAGGCTGCTGTTGATAAGGGCTGTTCGGTAGAGGTGGGTACTGCTGTAAGTCTGGAGGACGTTCGACAGTCACCGGCTGAGGACGGTAATTCTGGGTTCGCTATTTTTCTGGTTCTTGAGGGCCTGGCATCCCCGGTAATTGGCTGGGTGTGCCCCTTATTCAGATTTTCATTTAGCTTAGTCATCGAATCCTCATTAAATCATAGCTCTCCTGAGAATGAGCATCCCAAGTATTTTATGGTTTCTTCTTTCTTCAGACTCTGGATGGTATCTCTATTCTCAAGAAAGAGCGTTGTAGTTTCCTTTGCTCATAAAGATGCCCACACTCTTGCCCACTGGTTGGTTGATAGTGAGACTAGTTTCTTTGAATGTCCCCCAGATGCTGCTGATTACTCATTCCGCAGCATCTTTGTCACGTACTGAAACAGCCTGGTCATCTGTGAACTCTGTGAGGACCAAAGTCATATAATAATAATAATAATAGGCTTAGCGAACCCGAAGGTTCGATGCCGATACCACCAAACTTCGCCTGCACAGACTCGTCCAATGTTCACCGGTCAAGCCCAAGCCTCCGAGATCAGCCTTAATGCAATCCTCCCATCGACCCAAAGTCATATAGAACATTTATATTACACGAATATATTGATTCTGAAGTTAATTTTTTTTCCTGAAACAATTTGGAAATAACTGCCAGTATCATGCACCTTACCATACATTGGTAGTTGGTGGTTAATTATTTAGGTGCAGATATCAGTACAAAGAAGTGTCTCTTCCATGCATTCATCAAGAGCACCACACTATATGCCTCAGAAACATGGACTGTTCCAGTTGACTCAGCAAGAAAACTTGTCTCAATGGGAATGGATTTCTGGAGACAGAGTTGTAGGTTATCTAGATTACAACACATCCCAAATTATGTAATCAGGGAAAAGGTCGAGGAACCCCTTAACATCCTTCATTTCATTGAGACAAGAAAGCTGAGCTGCTATGGACATATTATGAGGATGCCGGCCGACCGATGGCCAAAAAGAGTTCTCTGCCATGTACCACCTAGAAGGAGAGGTTGGCTGGAAAAGAGATGGATGGAAGTGCTACATGAAGCTATGGCGGCTAGGGCCCTGACTGAGGAAGATTATTTGGACAGAGTGATATAGCGGCTAGGTCTATTAGGATACGATATATAACGTTTAAATTGTAATTATATTTATACTTATTTCATATATATTTATACTTACGTCAGATGTATTTACTAGTTGGCAAAATTTTACTATATAAATATAGTAATTTCAGTGTTATTATTTTGTTATAGATATTAATGTCAGGATTGAAAAATATAATGGTTACTCACTTTTACGAAGAAGCGCCAGTGAAACTAATCTCATTTATAGAAGACGTAAAATAACCCAAGATCAACTGAAAAAGTATGATGTTGATAAAGGTATGCTTGAATTTTCTATTACATTAGGCAGTGCAAATATTAAAATTAATTTCTTTAATTTTTATTATTTCTTTATTTGTAGTAATTTTGTTAAATTATTGGTCTAAAAAGAAATTGTGTAGTTAAAATATCTATTTTTAGTAATTCTGTATTTTATGGTACATTTTTGTTTTAATTAATACTGGGCTTAATCCAATTTTTTTAAACTTTTAATATTTAAACATTATAAAAATATACTATAAAGCTGAATGTTTTACGTCAGATAAAAGAAATAAATCATTCATCTTATGACTATAAAGATACAAATTTATGTATTACATAATATATTTATTTGCATTTTATTTTGGCAATATATTCCTAGCAATAATGTGGGTGGTCTGGACACGTATCTGAATATTTTTTACATAACTTCTATAGGAGCAAAGGGCCTCAACAACCTCTATTCATCTCCATCACGAGCCAACACCTTCAAGTCAGTTTAAGTCTTTCTTGCTTGTTCTACCACCTTCAGCACGGATCTATGCCAGGTGATGGAGGTCATCCTTTTCGGGTTGCTCCTTGACGATTCCTGTCCAGTGACGACTTTTCCATTGCTCCAGGCTATTTTTAGTATGTATGGTCAAACCAATTCCACTACCTTCCTCTTTTATTAGTTTAATCAGCCTTTCCCCAGATCTCCCTCCTTTACCTTGTATCTGTAGCTGGTACTCAAAAGTGAAAAATTGGCAGTAGAGTTGACACCAATGCCTAGAGAACCTTGGAGCTAGCTGATTATCTTAACAAATAAAAAAAATAGCTGTGTTCGCAGCCAAACATATTACAGATCCTGGCAGTTACTCGTACCTTGGAAGGAGCAATCACACAAAAATATCCTTTTCACAGCAGATACCTAGTGGAAAATCGTAGAATATGTCTGATAATAAGGCAGATTTCTATACCTACCAACTTCAGCAGGAGTGATCCCTATGGGAGTTTAAAAAAAAAGGTCTTCCCTGTATGCCAGCTGAAGCCATTCAGGATGAATTGATGGCTTTAGGGTTTAAAGTTTGTCAAATTACGAATGTATTGAAAGAAAATAGAAATCAGACAGACCTAACAAGAAAATACTTCAACCTCTTTTCTTTATGGACCTAATTTAATTTTATTTAATTCCAGGAATCCGCTATCACTTCAGCCCCCGTAATGCGGACAATCCAAACGGGCCCTAAGACCTTCACCAGGGGTTGAAAAATCAATAAAATAAAAATAATTTATTAGACCATTTTTAAAGTTGAAAAACATTACACAAAACGAGAAATCATCCAATGGCACTAGTTCCAAGCATATTAACACTCTTAGAGGTACTGTCACCATCTTACTCGTCATGTGAAATGTGGTGAACAACATAAATCTGAAGAGTCTATCTAATCAAAGCAAACCCCTAAAATATGTACTATGTTCATGAAAGGACACCTTGAAAAACTTCTTTATTATCCTGGGACTAAAGTCCCTTAAGAATAAAATAAAATACATAATTGATGACCGGAACAGTGTGGTCATGGCTTAGAATGGCCAATTACTAAACTAAAAAAATAATACAGGTCGTAATATATATACATATTTACAAGTCAGACTTACAGAATGAAATAAAAAATAAAACAACGAAAAAAAAAAAAAAAACAGAAATAGCTAATTCATCAGTGATAATTTAAGTAATATAAACACACACAAAAAATACAATAATAATAATTGGAATTTATAGCATCTGCAGTTGGAAGTTATTGTCTGTTTGACTGGGTAAGGAGAAGATGGTTGAAAAGGAGCGATTTGAAGGAGGAAGTCGTTCTTACATGACGGATCTCAGGAGGGATAGAATTCCAAAGAGAGGTTACTTTGGCTAGAAAGGACTTGGCAGTACGGTGAGGAGGAGGGTAGAGGTCAGAAAGCCGGAAAGATCTGGTAGAATGGGACTGAATTGATGATTTAAATTGAAGGGATTGGAAGATATAGCTGGGACGATGAGTTCTGATAACCTGGTAGAGGAAAGAAGCTAGGAAATACTGGCATCTGTAACGAGGATAAAGCCACCTTAACTCGGCGTAATACTGGTTATATGCGTGTCTCTGGTGATCCCGAATACAAACCGTATTGCAGTTATTACAGTTCATAATACGCTTGAGTTTTGCTTCGAGCTCACCTGAAAGTCCGCTGTACACCTCGCAACCGTAGTCAAAGTGGGGAAAAACAAGGGAAAAAAACAAGGAGTTTACGAATATTGAATGGTAGGAGGTGATGGAGGCGACGGAATTGCTTTAGGGTTGCTATGGTTCGGCGGGATATTTGGGAGATGTGTGGTTTCCAAGAGAGAGTTTGGTCAAGAGTAATACCTAAGTTCTTAACGGATGAATGAAAAGAGATAGGAGTATTGTTTAGGAAAAGGTTGGGGGTGCTAGGAATGGATTTAAGGAGAGCAGGTGATGCTATCAGGATGGCTTTAGTTTTTTCAGCACTTAGCAGGAGTTTGTTGCTGTTTGACCAAGCAATTATATTGTTTATGTCCTCCTGAAGTTTAGAGATAGCATCAGGAAATTCATTTGGGGTGAAGGAAATATAAATCTGAATATCATCGGCATAGAGGTGGTATTGGGAGTGCTTGATGGAGAGCGGAAGATCATTAATGAATATGGAGAAAAGGGTAGGAGATAACGAGGAACCTTGGGGTACACCTTTTGTCAGAGGCAGTGAGTCGGAGCGGGGTATATTTGGAACTACAACATACTGGGAACGGCCGGTAAGGAATGATTGAAACCATTGAAGAGCGCCTGTGGATACTGGGAGTCTATGGAGTTTGGTTAAGAGGATATTATGGTCGACAGAATCAAAGGCTTTGGAAAAATCAAGCAAAACAAGGATTGTTATTTTGTGCTGATCTATGGCCTTGTGGAGATCTTGGGAAATTTGGGAGAGAGCAGAGTGAGTAGAATAGCCTGGTCGGAAACCAGACTGGAAGGGGTTCAAAAGGTTGTTTTGCTCGAGGTAGAGAGATAACTGAGATTTGACCAGACGCTCAAAAGGTTTAGAAAGGTTGGAAAGGAGAGAAATTGGGCGGAAGTCATTAGGAGATACTGGATTTGAGTTTTTCTTCAGTGGATGGACTAAAGCGGTTTTCCAGGAAGTAGGGAAGGTTGCACTGTCTAGAGAAAAGTTATAGATATGGTATAATATTGGAAGGATAGAAGGAAGCGAAGCTTTGATTAGTTTGATATTATCAGGTCCGTAGTCATTGGTTCGGGATTTATGAATAGAATTAAAGAGGTCCTCGAGGGTGATATGGGAAAAAAAAGAATGAATCTGGATTGAAATGGTGCATGGATGTAGGCATCGGCGTCTGATATGATGAGTCTCATGATAAATGAGAGGAGCAGGAAGCAAAGTGGGTATTAAGATCATCAGCGGAAATAGGAATAGTTTGGTTATGGGTGTGTTTTCCTAAGGATAGTTTATGCAGGATTGTCCATTTGGCTTTGAAGTCGGAAGCACAAGATAAGGATTGTTGAAAAAATTGGGATTTAGCTAGGCGTATTATGGATTGGGTACTGTTTCTGAGATGTTGAGAGGTGGAGTAATCACTAGGAAGACGGGAGCGCCTGAATCGCCACCTTGCAGCATCCCTGTGCTTCATGCATTCCCTAATTTTCGGGCGTTAACCAAGGAGCAGGAGGGTGTCGGATCTTCTTTGTGATAAGAGGAGCATGGTTGTCAAGGATATTATGGAGGTGAAAGGTAAGCGTTTCGACCATAGAATCTACCGTCCTGAGCAAATATATGGTGTCCCATGGGATAGCTTCAAGATCTGGAGCCAAGATTTCAGATGAAAGGGTGTTAAAGTTACGAAAAGAAATGGTTCTTGGGGAAAATAGCGTGATCGGAAGATTATAGGATATCTGGATAAGGTCGTGAGCAGACAAGAACGGAACAGGATGTTGAGACGAGGCGAGGAGTTTATCAGCAGAATCTAGAACATATAGATCGAGCCAGGATTCTGAGGACTGGGTGTGGTGTGTGGGATTATATGGTACAATATAAAGATCGAGAGAGAAGAAGAGGGTGGTTAAGTAGGCATGGTCTGAGGAAGGCAACAATAGGTTGGTGTTAAAATCCCCAGTAAGGATGATATTATTATAGGATGGGATTAGATTGTAAAGGGTGGATTCGAATACTGCTTCAAAGGGTATATGACTCCAAATAGTAGGGAATGGGAAGCTCTGGATATTTCAGCGTAAAGGTATTCGAGGTGAGGGCTATCGGAATAGGGTGATTAAAGAAGTTGTTTGAATTTGAGGCTGTCATGAACAAAGAGACCCACACCACCACCCGTTCGGTCATCTATGTCATGACGGAGCAATGTATAATTCGGAAGGGAAACTTGCGATGTCGGAATTGTAGGTTTCAGCCAGGTTTCAGAAACAGCTATTAAGTGATAAAAGTTATGGAGGAAGAAGTCATGGAATTCATCAAAATGGGCTAGGAGTGACTGTGCGTTGACGTGACAGGTTAAAAGGACATTAGTCATAGGAAAGGGAAGTTGGAAGTAGTGAACAGAGATGGTGGGCCATGAGAAAAAGGGAGTGAGGATGAGAAGGTTAAGGACACCTGGCCTTTAACGTAGGATACTAGGTTTATAAAAACTTGGAAACCAAATTCCAGAAATCACAAGGCTTAGAACATACTTCCAAACCAAGAACTCCTTGAAAAAACATGGATTTAATGGAGTCCTTTGCCCAACTTCTTGGAGGTGGTGATCAGAATAATAAACAAATAATTACAAAAACTCTGCAACTTCAACCACAATCAAAACACTCTTTTCCTCTATTACCCCGTGCCATAAAAATCCTATCAACATCAAATTACACAAATATTACCAGTTTCCTTACATCTCCTTTGTTATATCATGTCCCACTTCATCCCTCCTGCAAGAAATCCTGAATCTACCACTACCAAACCCATATTCATTCTCCTTTAGAATGAGAATGGTGTTCAAAATCACAATAACGAAATACTAGTCTTATTACATGAAAAAAAACATATACATAGCACTAGTAGCTAAAGCCCTGCTTGCCTAAAAACGAATGTTTAACATTTCTAATTACAAAATTTACCGAACTGACCCCCTCTCCCATCACTCATCACCCTTAATAGTCCATAATTGCCCACAAACCAGGGCTGTTACAATGCAAACCTCATAATTCCATATAACAATTGTTGCAGCATATTCCCCTCCAAAAATTTTATTTTCTGAATACCTATTCAATTTCTTCCTTAATTCCTTAGGACGCCATTTCCTTATAGGTGCAGACTTACATGAAAAACTCCAGCAATGGTGAGCATTTAATTCCCACACAGGAATATCTTCTTTCCCAATTCTCCTACTGCAATACCAATCTTCAAAACTTTTACATTCACTGAGGTCTGGGAACAATGAATTATTCCATCTCCCACCTTAATGATCTTTCCTCAGATATAGCCAACTTATCTTTACCCTTTCAAAATCACCCAATTCCGAAATCTCCTCCATCGCCCTTATTCATCAGAAATCTAGTTAATTGGGACCTTTTCCTTCTTCTTTGATTAGCTCTACAATCCATAAAGGGTCCCAGTTTCTTCCAACAGCAACTGCCATGCTTCTCTGTTCTGTGCCACTGCCATCCAGTTTCAGGCCTTCAAATGTTCTTCTTCTCTAAGATCCCTTGACCAGTCCATCTGAGCTCCTGAATGGCAGTAAAGTCAAACTCAAACTTGTTAACCTGTTCTAGAAACAATTGTAGTGCCCTAAGTCTAAAAAGTGACAAAACATTCCAAAAGCCAAGATTTATCCTATGAGGTTTGCCATGTCTTATCCATTGATGATAGTCTGTATCCGAGGCATTTGAAGTTTGAGGTTTCATGATTACATTGATTTAGGGCAGTGGGGTAATCAACCCTCTATATGCCTTAATATGCTGGTGGGATTGCAACCTCAGTCTCTGCATACTTGCAATCCCCTTCTAGGGCATCCACCTAGGAAAGGTGCTCCTAGGGTGTGTATTGTTAATGGCCTTATTATGTAGTGTGGGGGTGTGTTGTTTCATTGTACTGCCTGGGCATCAGTGTAAGTGTTCCCAGAACCTGAAGGGCGAGTGACTGACTGCAGCCTTTCAGCTGGGCAATGGGATCACCACTCCCCTATGCCACAGTTAATTTGGACCTCTTCCTTTAAATAATAACTGATTTAATTGACCTCTGAATATAGTTTTTTTCAGTCAAATCCATAATTTTTTTTTATCAAAATCATAATTATTTTTATCAAAATCATAATTTTTTTTTGTCAAAATCATAATTTTTTTTTGTCAAAATCATAATTTTTTCAGTCAAATTCATAATTTTTTCAATCAAATTCATAAGTTCTTGAACCCATTTTATACAGTTAATTTAACGAGGTTTTCTTATCAAGAGCTAAATCTTTTGTTGTTTATTTATTTGTCACTTTATGTTACTCTGGCTTATCTGTTGGTGCTACAACAGGAGTCCTAAATTTTGCCTATCTAAGTATAATAGTAATAAGGATCTTTAACAATTTCTTGACATTGCACAGGTTCAGGGCCCATTTTACTTCCCTTCCAAAGGACTGCACCGAGATTTTTTTACTACCACAAAAAAATCCAAGGACCATCTGCCGGGTTTGAACCCCTTATTATACTAATCTATCAAGACTTACATTCGGATATAGGCAAATTTTTCCAACTGCGTTCAAAATGCCAGTTCGGTCACTAAGAGACAGCTGTAACTTTGAAACAACTATCCCAATCAAAGAAAGTCACAGAATGAAAGTTGTAGAGCATCAAATTTAATCGAATCATTCAGTTGGTAGAATCCTTCCTTCAAAAATTTATTTTTATATTGATTTTTCTTTAGACGTGTCATAGAGCTTTTGAGAAAAACTTGCTTGCCTCCCCTTTAACACATTATACAGTGAATGATGCTGTGGCTGTTTTACTTGGGAGACGAGGGGGATATTTCCTGGGATGGTCCCGGTTCTTCAGAGGATGAAGGGTCTTGTATGAGATGATGTATAGGGGTATCTCGTCCATTTGCCTCCTCAATATCCTCATCATAGGAAGCTAGGGAAATTTATCGTTATACACTGAAGGGACAACTGTTATTTGTATATGTGTTCATCGGTTGTGACCCCAAATCTACATTTTATACATGAAGGGCCTTGTTTGGGATGAAGTATAGCGGTTGTATTCCATCCATTTGCCTCTCTACCTTGTCCATATTGTTATCATAAGAGGCTGGGAGCTGAGCTAATATTTCTGTTTCTGCAAGATAGACCCTAACAGTTGTAGTATTTCTTCAAAAATTCAAACCCAAGTTACAAAATACTGAAGCATTAGATTCTTAATGGTGGATTCTTCAACATGGTATAAAAAAATTAAAGTTTCCCTTGCTTGTAAAATGAATATGTAAAAATAACAATTG
Organism: Piezodorus guildinii; assembly: GCA_023052935.1. Taxonomy (NCBI): domain Eukaryota; kingdom Metazoa; phylum Arthropoda; class Insecta; order Hemiptera; family Pentatomidae; genus Piezodorus; species Piezodorus guildinii. Next base: position 4,931,749 of record CM041295.1, on the reverse strand, counting down.
CAGCCTCCTATGACCAGGATGTTAACGAGGCAGATGGACAAGATACCACTATACTCATTCCATATAAGACCCTTCATCCTCTGAAGAACCCGGAATATCCCAGGAAATAATCTCTGGAAATCTCCCTCATCTCCCTTCAATCACACCCCCAAGAGAAGAAAATGTGTTTAACCTGATGAATATATATTAAATAACTTCTCCAATGTATATTAACTAAATTTTACTTATATAACCTACACTTTCTCCTATTGCTTTAACCTATATTCTGCCTCATGTAACAAATATTATAGATAAAAATAAGGAATATTGGAGAATATGTTGACTGAAACGTAACTAAGAATTCCTTTCAGGCCTGACTTGAATATTCAATTGAATTCTTAGACGTGCTTTGGTAAGTGGATTAACTCAGCCGTTGGAAACAGACTTCCATTTCGCTAGATATGATATGATTTATGTTGCAAATATTGTTGTTACAAGTAATACCATAGTAGCCGTGGCATCATTTACTGTATAATGTTTTAAAGGGGAGTCATCAAGCAAGTATTTTTCACAAGCCATATGAGGAGTGTAAAATAATCTCAAAAAGGCTATTATTTTCATTACTCTAATCTCTAGTTGTACATACACAACTGCATCCTCCACACAATCTACTTCCTTATGAAATCAAAACACTTAACTTGTTGAGGAGTTTACTTGTTAAGTGATAGAAATTTTCGGGACATTGACTGGCTATTTTGTTGATCAAACAATGTCAAAGACAAGTGTGTTAGTCAGGCATAAAGAGTTCAATCAAGGAAAGACGAGAACACGATTGCTGTCCCCTGACCAGCATTACGTACGTAAAAATTTGTATGGTTCGAGACATTCTTGAAGATGATCAACGGGTGAGAGCATCGGGCAGTGCAGAACAGGTCGGATTTCATCTTGAAGCTATCAAGCAATAATCTCAAATGACATACAGTTCTGTAAAGTGAGTGCCTGACCGGTCCCTTCCTTATTGACCAAAAATCAGATTTGAGATGTTTGGAAGTTTGTCAAAAAGAAGGTGATATATATTTGAGTTGGATTATCACATCGTATGAAATGTAGGTCCATCACTACACTCCTGATTCCAAAAAGCCAGTGAAGATCAGCAGAGTCAAAGCTGAGACATTAGTCATCTGACGGTCATGACACAGTAAATTTTTTTTAACATTTTGGACAGTAAGGCATTGTGTCAATTGATTTTTTGCATGAGTGACTCACAATCAGTGCTGAAAGCTACTAAATGAGGTGAGAGACTTCCCAAAAAGACTGGTCCAACTGATTCAAAAGATCATTCTCCTCCATTACAATATCAGGTCTAGTACTGGAAGTCTGAGAGTCTCCAAACTACTTAACTAGGAATTGCAATGAATTCATCTTGATCATCCTCTTGACAGCCTGGACCTGTCACTCAGTAATTTCTATTGTTTTGAACTGTTTTTAGAAACGTACATTGATGTCTCTTGATGGAACTACAGTAAATGAGATCAATAAAATTCTGATCAGCTCCAGGAATATATCATATTTAATAGACATCCTATGGGGAAGCTAACATAGACTCTGATCACTAGTCATTTCATGCCTTTGGGAAAGGATCTCATTCATCATTGAATTCTGATGAACAGAATCTTCTTCAAACTAGGACATCTCTTCAGAAACTGTTACCACACCAGGGTAACAAAAATAAGGTCCACGGACACTAAAGGGTTAAGTTGTTAGCATGTATTAGTTTCAGTCATGATTGCACATCTTCAAGAATTGCTGTACAGAATTAAAATGGAAGAATATGAAGTGCATTTTTTTGAAATTTAATGTTTTTTTTTATTGCTGTATAGAAAAATCTAGAAAGTGATAAAAAAATTGTCTTAAAATTCATGTTAACGATCCATTTTTAAAGAGACTTTTAATAACTAGGAATTGAAAATGGATTCTTTACAACAATTTATAGAATATAGAAGGAAATTCCGGTGGAAAAGGAGTGACCCACCATTAACAACTATGAAAGCAGGATTGCATCCATAAAAAGTACTGCTGAGCATTTGGTGGTAATGGAAAAGTGTGTATTACTATGATCTCCTTCTGTATAACCAAACCATTATTTCTAATGTGTATTGCACACAATTTGAAAAATTATAGGCAGCTGTGGTGCACCAATGACCGCTATTGGCTATTCGAAAGGACATTGTTTTCCATCACAATAATGCCTACCCTCATGTTTCTGTACAAATGTGGCAAAAATTATTGGGGTTTGGCTGAGATGTTCTCCTGCACCCACCCTCTTCTCCTGACCTGGCTCCTACTAATTACCTCTTATTTTGCTCCATGCAAAATTCTCTCAGCAGGATACTCTTTGACTTGCTTGAAGACTGTAGATCAGTTATAGATAGATAATCTATATTTATAAAAGAAAGTCCCATTTAACTCGATTTTCTGGTCATTGCATTATCTCAAAAATGACTATGGTTGTGAAGTTGAAATTTGTCCAGGAGGTTGGTTATACCGTCTAGATGTGCAATTAGACTGTGTTTGGGAAAATTCGCACTCAAAGTGGTTAAACAATTTTATTTTCTAAAACGTAAAATAAAATTGCTTTTTGAATAACTCAAAAACTATACGTCTTATGCAAAACTATAAGTAATCATTTGAATGACCATCGAATTTCTAACTGCATAAAAGCAAAGCAAACCTGACCAGTATTAGCAAAGATAACGTATAATAATTTATGAGAAATATATTTAAGCATATTGAGCATTGTATCCATATTTTGCGTGTAGGGTCCCAGACACATATTAAATTATTAGTTTTTTAAATTAATTTAAGGTGACTAAATTTTGTTTCAAGAGCATAGTAAGACTTATTTCTGAACATGAAAAAACACGGATTATTCTGGAGAAGGCTTAACCCATGATTCGGGAAAATACGCTCTCAAGTTGCAAAAAAGTTATGATGAAATACACTGGTTATGTTCACAAGATAAAATGATGGTATTTGAATAATTTTGATGTGGCTACTTGGTACTGGTATGTTATTATAACTTAAAGTGAATAAAATGGATATCTGATATGAAATAATATTCCTTTATTTATCATACACAGAGTAAGTTATTGCTATTTTAGACACATTTATTTTGTATAACATAGTCACAATCAATTTTTTTTTTTATTTGTTGCAATTTTACAATTATACTGTTTTATTAATCTCATTAAACTCGCCGAACTACAATAAAAGACATTACAGTGTAGATTTGTTATATTTTTTTCAATGTGTTTCGGTGTTGGAAACAGGATATTTTATGGGTATTATTGATTAATTATGTCTATAGATTAGTTAGATAATGTTCATTAAAAAGTTTAACTGTTTTAAAACAAGTTAAGGTGTTTCAAAAGAGGTTGTTGTTTTCAAATCGCTTCCTGAGCAACCATAATTCTAACCTTACCAATAGTAAGTTTCCATTGTTTAATATTCCTTGGAAAATGTTGAGAAAACCTGTAGTCCTTGTATGATGGAACAAATGGGAGTTTAAATTTTTCTTTTTTTCTTTAAATGGTACAAAAACCTTACATGTTTCGACCTATAGATGGATGCTTGAAATCACAACCACCAACAATTAAAAAAAAAAAAACACCTTTTTTTCTCATTATGTAGGCTAATGGTTTCACTCACAGGTGGGAATAAGCAGCATTAGTGTTGAGAATGTTTTAAGGCGATATACTAGGGCTAAATGGATTGTGTGGACCATTGACTGTCATAATATGTTATAATATTCTACTGGTTGGAACCCCACCAGAATATAGCAGAAACTTATTCACTGGGTATCCAAAAATTAGGGGAAAAAATTGGCTCCTGGACGGGATATCTGCTAATCGCCTCCTTGTCCGGCCATAAAACAGTATGGAACCTTTTGTTGGTTTTGTTAGTTTATTCATTGAACCTCACTTTATTCTGCAGTGGCTAATCGGATAGTGCTAAGTTGTGAGTCTTATACTTTGTGTTTCCAGGTTTAATTAGGTTTGAATCCCTCTATTTATAGAAATCTAACACCTACATGGTACAAAATAAGGTTATGTCAGCTGCTAAAATGTTATTATTACGATAAATTATAGCCTCTTCAACGAGGTTTTGGTTGATATGTAACCCGGTACAGAGACAGATAAGATTAGAATTGTATAAGATTATGCATTGTAGTTAAGATAATATTTTTTTTCCCATTTTGTTTTATTAGTGGTCTGAGTTAGATACAAGAGAAAATTCAAGATGTCCATGATATACCTTCGCCACTACAGTCATTATAGTAATATGCTTATTGGATTTAGAAGAAACCCTGAAACAGTTTGATGTTATACATGCCTTTAATTGAGACGTTGATTTCCAAAAGGTACTATATCCATTCTAGGAAATTTTACAGGAAGCCCGAAAATCTCTCATTACTATATTATTAAACTAGCTAATTTGGGTCTTTTTGCCTTAAAATTTAGAATTATTTTTTTACTATAATAATAACATCATATTAAAGTTATGAAATGATTTTTTTTAGAATGATTTGGAATGAAAATAAATGCGTAATTAGTACTTTTAGAAAATGACCGCATTTCTAAATCGTGTTTTTTAAGGACTTGAGAATTCATTAGATAACATCAAATAGAATATTTAGATAAAACTAAATGATGAGAATAAAAATATGTAAAAAAATCAATTTCGTAAAAAATGTCCTTTAGTACCTTTTGGAAATCAACGTCTCAATTATTGGCAAAGGTATCATAGTGGACACGATGTTATAGTTAAAACAATGATAAATCCCTTGACTGAAGGTCCTATTTTCACCTGTCTTTCTAACCTAGGGTCTCTCCACGACGGTCATCAAAAAAATAATTATTCTGCCACAACCGGGATCGAAATCGAGTATTAACCATTTATTAAGATTCTGTTTAAAATAAAAAGCTAAAAAGTATTGAGTAATTCTGAATTTGTCTAATTCTATGTGTCTGTTATAGTAAATTTGATCTAATGAAATTAAGATATGGCAACTGACTATTGTATGTATTATAGTTACTCTATTATCGAAAAAGTGTCATTATAAATTAACAAAAAAAAAAAAAAATGAATTAGTCATGTGAAAATCCGCGTTTTACATCTTAACACCAGTCAGGTAAATAGAAGCTACTTTATTAATTACTATCATAACAGATGTTATTAATCTATATTAATGAATGAAAGTACCATTTCACTCGCTTTCCTGGTCATCTCAGTATCTCAATAGTCACGTGAACCTGAAATTTTTTCAGGAGATTCCTCTTACCGTCTAAATTTTCAGAAAGGTTGGGTTTTGGAAGATTCGTCCTCTTAAGTGGTTGAGAAAAATATATTTCTAAAACCTATTACAAGTTTTCCTTCTGAATAACTCAAAAACTACACGCCTCCTGAAAAATTATAAGTATTCATTTGAACGATAATTGAATTTCTATCTGCATAAAACAAAGTCATCTCAACCTGACCAGTATTATGAAGGGTATGGAGACCCTCCTGAGGCACACCCAGCCTCTATTAAGTGTGAACCCAAAGATTAGGGATAAATCCTAGCGGCTGAGCGCTATCTAGGCATAATCACCTCCTTGCATGTTTGTTGGCCATGCTGAACCCAAGACCCGTCATGGATTGTAGAGGTACAGGTTTTTTTTGTTATATTGAAGTTCGTATCGAACTTGATTTTGCATTTAAGTTCTCCTGAAAACGTGTTCAATAGTTATTTGATTTTTAATTACTAAAAAAACTTTTCGTTATTAGAAAATAGAACAAAATGGTTCATAAAACCAAAACAGACAGAAGAAGAAAGTTTATTTTTAGGTTAGAAGCTTTACTACTAACGAATGGGATTTATTCATATTTACGCTACAAGCTTAAATAATATGATACATTAAATTATATTAACCTATTAAAACATATATCAACATATTAAATAATGCTAAATCAGTTAACATAAAATGTTTAAAAGCTAACAGGTATTGAGCTATTATAGATATACCCTCTTTCACATGAATTGTATAGCAAATTTTACAAAATAAAATCAGAATTTGGCTCTAAATAATAACTTGATTTGTTGTACACAAAAACAGTTAAAAGATTAACTGGTTATCCGATAGCAAAGTTATACTTATTATATTTACTCAAACCATTAACGCATATATATAAATTTAAACAAACACCTAATAAAATAATCGCGAGCAAAGCTGCGGGGATTACAGCTAGTTAATATATAAATGGATATGGATGAATTTATCACTCAAAAATCAGAGAGGTTTCGAGAAGAATCAATATAAAAATTAGATGAGGACGATGGTTGGGGTGTGGTCATTAAATAGAAACACACATTAAATCTTATTTGGAATGGAATCTTATCTGTGTTCTTTGAAAGGTTAGGACTTCTTTAGACACCCTCTCAGAGTCAACTCTGATGAAGGACCACAATGTAGGCCGAAACGTCGGCACATAATTAAAATAGCACTTGTTTTAATGTGTGTTTCTATTTAATGACCGTACCTCCAACCATCGTCCTCATCTAATTTCTCAACGGTCAACAAAAACTCCATCATAATAAAAAAATTACCGTGAAAAAGTCATAAAAAATAATGGCTTTTATGTAATTGATAAAATATATACAAAAACATCTGAAGTTTTAATTATTGTAGTAAGAATTATACTGGTGGAAGTTGAAATACAGAGACTTATTAAAAAAATAAATGAAATAAAGAATTTCCTGGATATAACAATGCTTTGATCTTTATTGAGGTCACTATTCTATTAATTCCACCTCCATAGGTTTCACTGGAAAACCCGTCAAATTGTTGCAATTTTTTCTTCCCAAAATCCTGTTTGTTCTTTTCTCTCCCAAATTTCCAATTTCTTGGAAGAGATTAATGAACTTGATGTCATTTATCTCCACACAATCTGCTCTGATCAAAATAAACAATGATATTGACAACACTCAGAAAAAAAAAAAAGGAACCGTACTGATACTCCTAAATTTCACCTAAGCTTTTGTCTCCCTGGATTAGTCTATACTTTCCTTCAAATTAAAATTGACGAAACCTTTCCTAAAAATTTGTTTTCCATTTTCCAAATATTCTGATGGTCAACTATGTACACTAAAATCATTTCATCCTAAAATCTTATAAAAATATTCATAACATTTTTTTTTATTTTCAGGTTTATCAACTGATGCAGATATATATGATTCTTCAATGGAGCAGAAGAATGCTGCCGTAAGGAATTGTTATATAAACCGTAGATGGAGATCACTTGATTCTTTGAAAGGTTAGTCATAGTTTTTATTCATTTAAATTAATATAATGTTTTCTATTTCATCTTATTATATCACTTTTTATTATAAATATAATATATTTATATTATTTTTAACAGTAAATTATTCATCTGGATATGAAGATTCAGAATATGCTACTAGAACTCCTTCTCCTGCCCCTTCAAGTGGAGTGGAAAGTAATTCATTTAAAGACTCTCCGATGCAAATCGAAGTTATAAATAGTGAAGGAACTAATTCTGGTGAGTAAACAAAATAATATGAATATTAAATTATATATGCTGATATATATATAAAAGTTTGTTTAGTGTTAAATTAAGTTTAAGTAGGTTAAGTTGAAAAACTCAATTTCTTTTAATTGATTTATTTATTTATTGCTCTATATATATGAGGTTAACATTTTTTATCTGTTTCCTCATATTCAGGACCTTATAAAATATATTATACTTTTATTAAAAACAACTTTTTAAAATTAAATTATTACTATATCAGAAGGAAGTTTTTCTTCCATTTGATTTTCCAGTTCTGAATTGGAATCTTATCTAGAACCTCTGGAAATATTAGTAATTCATCTTATTCAGTGCAGATAAATTAAGAAAAATAAATTATTTAATGTTCATTTTCCAATAAAGGTACTCAGGGAAACAAAATATTTGTAAATATAAGTTTTCTGTTGAAATACGTTAAGTTATTGTTTACAAAGATACGGCTTGGTTCCCCATCGATAATTCCTAGATCTCTTGTTGTGATTGATGCTTTCTTCCTAGCTCCGTAGATAAACTCGTCCCTTATCCTTTTGCTTACAAATTTAGCTACTATAATACCAGGCCTTGTTGTTTCCGTAGGTGGCCTTAACCTATAGCACTCACTGATATCCCTATCATTAATTTCTAAGTCGAGTACACCTCCGAGCTCTTGAACAATTTCTGGTATCGTTTTGTCCTTAATATGAGTCACTCCATGAATTTCTAAGTTGTTCACTGCCATGGTTTGCTCTAAATCATTATTTTTAACCTCCAGTTCTATTATTTTATTTTTTAATTGAGTATTTTCGACACTTAATTCGTTAATCTGATTAATCATACGATCAAATTTTTTATTATTATCTTCAACGGCTGTAGATAATTTTTCAACCACTTCAGAATAATGGTTAAGTGAACCATCCATACTTTTTTTCATGGTGTTAATTGTTTCTTTTAACATTTCTATAGCAAAAATTATTTTAGTAGTGTCACCTGATTGAATAGCTTTTTCTATTTTTTCATTTTGATCACTTTCCTCTTGACATAGTGAACATATCCAGTCCTTTTTTTTTTCTTTTAAAAGTAAATAATCACTTTTTGTGATATCAGCACATGGCAGATGAAAAACTTTTACACATTTCACGCACTCTACACGAAACGCATTATGGGAAAAACCCTTTAAACATTTCTCACAAGAAGGCATAATGGAGGTCTGCACCGGTCGGCTGTAGGAACAATACTGTTACATCTTACATCTGACTGAAGTGAATGGAAGTATTGAAAGAGGCAGGATTTAAATGATGATAGGGAAGGAGCATGACGGATGTTTCGAGGGAGAATATTCCATAAGGCAGTGGATCGGGCTAAAAAGGAGCAATCATATTTTTTGGTTCTATGATAAGGAGTGTAGAGGTCGGACGAACTTGATCTTGTTTCCTTGTGATGGGTTAAGGATTTAAATACCAGAAGTCTGTAGACATAAAATGGATGGTGGGAGTTGATAAAGAAATGATCCAAGGAAATATTGTCTTCGAAAGGTGGGGAATAATCACTTTAACTCGTCGTAGAGATGGGGTACATGCGACTATCTCGAGGTACGAAACATAAATCTTAAAAAGCAATTCATTATCCTTCTCAATCTGTCCTCGAGTACCTTTGAGAGGCTGCCATATGCCACACAACCATAGTCAAATTGGCGGAAAATGAGTGATGAAAATAGGAGTTTAAGGGTGGATTTTGGGAGGAAGTGGCGGGATTAGTGGGATAATTTCAAGGTGCTTATTGATCGATGGGAAATCTGGGCAATTTGGGGTTTCCAGGACAGGTTTTGGTCGATGATGATGCCAAGACTTTTGACAGAGGAACTAAAAAGAATAGGATGATCATTAAGCAAAATCGGAGGAAGGATGGTGATAGATCAGAGGAGGGATTTGGAAACAATAAGGATGGCCTGAGTTTTTGTAGGATTAAGCCTTAAATTATTCAGGTTTGCCCAGGCACTGATTCCATCTAGGTCTTTCTGAATACTGGCAAATGCTACAGATAACTCGGAGGGAGGGAAGGATAAATAGATTTGGAGGTTGTCAGCGTATAGGTGGTAGGAACAGCGGTGGATTGAATTAGGAAGGTCATTGATATAGGTATTAAACAGAAAGGGCGAAATATTTGAGCCTTGGGCAACGCCTTAGGATAGGGCAAGGAAATCAGATAGGGGTTGATTAGGAATGACAACCTATATAAATATATATATACATACATAGTGACCAAAGGAAGTATTTGCACATCTTGTCTTTACTTTATATAATGAATTTAAGTAATAATAAAATAGTTTGAGATTGCTTTCAAAAAAGTACAATTAAAAATTGTTTAAAAAAAATTATGAATTAATTAAGAATATTGATAAAACGTAAATTTATTTTAACATAATATAAACACAAAGAAAAATGCGACAGTCTTCACGAATGAGGGCATTGATTTTGTCAATGTTATCCTCACTTCTTGATGTTGAGGAGCGTCCTGAAGGGGATTTGTCTTCAATGACATCTCTCCATGTTTAAAATGAACAAACCACTCGTAGACTCTTGTTTTGCTTAGGGTAGCATCCCCATATGCAGTCTTAAGCATTACAATGGTTTCTGTGGCCGATTTCCTCAACAAGAAACAAAATTTCACAGCCACACATTACTCTCAACAATCTGTCATCACGTTTTTTCCCTAATTGAAAATGTTGTTTTTCTAAAAAAAACTCCTACATAATTGATGCACTCACAGTGACACAACTTCGCAATCTAACTCTGGTGGTGGAACTGTAATGATGTGTTCCCCCATCCTCCCGCCCTGCCTCAGCCTGATTCCCATTACTTTTATTTCCCCCCTCGTATATATATTGTTTTCGACTGCTGGTAATTTAAGTAATCTATGGATCTTGAGGTTCATTCAACAAATAAGCAATTTTTGGTTAAGCTACGTTTCGAGAATATATTGTTCTTATAATCATGCCATTTTTAGATGTGCTATTGATTCGCAAACTTAACAGGAAAATAGAAACCAAGTGGTGGCAAAAGCCTATCCATTCCAGAGGATATATCCACTACAGAAGTCAAACTCCCAATCGACAAAAATTTAATTGAACGTGCGAGAAAATTAATGTCTAAAACACACCAAACAATAGTGGAAAACAAAGTTGTTGACCTCCTTTCATAAAATGGTCATCCACTCAAACTTATTTGCAAACCACTAAAGCAGATACTTATGTCCCAAAAACAAACACACAGTGATAACAGCACAAAAAGATTTTACAATATCCTATACATACCAACACTTTCCAAAAAACTTGCTAAAGCACTCAATATTAACAGAAGCAATAGTAATTCTGCTATTAAATTAAAAAATATAACTACTTTATCCAAACTATTTACTAAAATCAAAGACACGGAAAATTAGAATATTGAATTAGAACACACACACACGCAAATTAAAATATGCCTAGTTCTATGACGGCAAAGTGAAATGTTGGCGAGCGGATGCCCGCCCAGTTGTAGTTATCAACTCTTCTTCCGACCTCGAGGCTTTCGACTGACCCTGAGAACCACGTTCAGCCCCCATAATTTATTTCAGATTCGTTCTTTTTCTCTTTTGATCTTCTTTTATTAATTTATTTGTATTCATTTTTTTCTAATTATTATTTTACATGGCATTATATATTTTTCTTTTAAATCTTACTTCCTTCTTTAATATTATTTTTTAAAGCCTTAAAGACTTTATTGGCTTCCCAAATTCTTGAATTTTTTTTTATTATCACTTTTTTATTTCATTTTTATTCTATATATTTTCATCAATTATTATTATAGAAGAGTAAATATAATTATGAATGTAGTAGTTGGAACAATCTCTTCTCTTTCTTTATATTTTTATTTATTATACCATAAATAAAACTTGATTATAACGTTTCGAGGTACTTTATATGCCTCATCTTCAGATTATTAAAAAATCATTTCCTTATGTCTATTCAAAATTGTTTTTAGCTCTAAATTTAATGTTCTTCTAGCTCTTCCCATATGGTGTTCCATTTCCATATTGTAAATATTTTAATATCAATTATTGTTATAGAAGAGTAAATATAATCTGAAGATGAGGCATATAAAGTACCTTGAAACGTTATAATCAAGTTTTATTTATGGTATAATAAATAAAAATATAAAGAAAGAGAAGAGATTGTTCCAACTACTACATTCATAATAATCACTCTTCTATAATAATAATTGATATTAAAATATTAATAATATGGAAATGGAACACCATATGGGAAGAGCTAGAAGAACATGAGTTCCAAGAACAAGAATTCCTAGATCATTTTCTAAATGTTTACCATATAATCTCTGTCCATGAAACATGGCTCAAACCTCATATTCCTTCTTCTTCTGTATCAATCCCTAACTACTCTGTTTTGTCATGATAGGTCCGATCGGACTGGTGAGGCGTATGCTTGTTCGTCCACGACAGCCTGAGGACTAAAATCCTTCTCAATTCACCCTTCACTGACTCCCCACATATAGAATACCTATTCACTTATATATATATATATATATATATATATATATATATATATATATATATATATATATATATACATAAAGTTTTTGTTGTTCTCAGGTTTCAGTCAACGAATAAAAAATTGTATCTATGCGACGTTTCAAGAATTTATTGTTCTCATAATCATGCCTTAACAATGGAAAAACAAAAAAACAGAACATTAATATTATTATACAATAATTAATATATGATGTTATTGTTAGAGATATAGAGAAGAATACATTGAACAATGAATACTCATACAGTAGGTACATAGATATTTTAAATTAGGATTTACATTAAAGATATTATTATAAAATTACTTACAATTTTGGACAAAATAGTGTCTTAATTAGACATGTGTAGTCTACAAACTTTGAAAGGACACTGAAAAAATAAAAAAGGAATAGTTCAAGTATGAAAGATTTTCCAGGAATTTATGATGACCTCAGGAGTTCTCCTATTGTTGAGTTGTTTTCATTTTATTTTGTATTATTATTAAGACATTTATTTTACTTTTTAAAATTTTAATATGTGTTTATCAAATTATTGTATAATAATATTAATGTTCTGCTTTTTTTTGTTTTTCATGATTATGAGAACAATAAATTCTTGAAACGTCGCATAGATAAAATTGTTTATTCATTGACTGAAACCTGAGAACAACAAAAACTTAAATTAATAACAGTCGAGAACTGATCAAACAATATATATATATAATAATTGTTTCTGAAGATTTCAATACATATTTTTTGGCCGATTCATCTGATAAATCCTATCTTATTGACCTTTTCTACTCCCTTAATTCATTTATAGTACCCTATCAACCCACCCATCATACCCAATTTTCAGATCTTAGTTAGATCTCATCTTACTAGATTCAGTTCAAAATTTATGAGCTTCCTCCCAGTATCCAGTACCTTTCCTCTCTTCACAACATCTTATTCGTGTCTCCTACAATATACTTACATGGCGTAATCTTGACCTATTAACAAATGGAAATATTGATCCTTTCCTCGATCCACTTCATCATTCTTTAGAATCAATCTATACCTCGTCTTTTTTGGATCATATGGTTGAATGTCAATCGTCGAATCTGCTGGCTTTCCTAAATAATTATGTACCTCCTAAGACTGTTACGTTCCGACGTCTACCAGCTCGTTAGATTACTCTAGAGATATGAGACTTGATGAAAATAGTCCAGAAGCCGGGGCTGAAAAGTGCGGATTATAAGAAGAAAATTTTCAATGTGATTTTCACATTTTAGCCAACTTGTACAACAACATTTTTTTGGTCTGCACTTCTAACTGGTCGGAATAAAAAATGGCGGCCATCCAAAACGGTCACTAAAATCCGAAAAATGGTATTATTTGAAGACGATTCTTTATTTTCTAATATCAAAGTAGGTCTTCCCCTGATACAAAAAAACTTGTCTGCCCATCGTAGGTGGTCGGATTCGAGGAGCAGACAAAATCCAAAACACGCTTTACAGACCAAAATTTCGTATTATTTGAAGACGTTTCTTTCTTTTCTAATATCAAACTAGGTCTTCCCCTGATGCAAAAAAACTTTGCCTGCCCATCGTAGGTGGTCGGATTCGCAGAGCAGACAAAATCTAAAAACACAGTTTAAGGACCAAAATTTCGTATTATTTGAAGACGTTTCTTTCTTTTCTAATATCAAACTAGGTCTTTAGCTGATACAAAAAAAAACCTTGTCTGCCCATGGTAGGTGGTCGGATTCGCAGAGCAGACAAAATCCAGAAACACGGTTTAAGGACCAAAATTTCGTATTATTTGAAGACGTTTCTTTCATTTCTAATATCAAACTAGGTCTTCCCCTGATGCAAGAAAACTTTGTCTGCCCATCGTAGGTGGTCGGATTCGCAGAGCAGACAAAATCCAGAAACACGGTTTAAGGACCAAAATTTCGTATTATTTGAAGACGTTTCTTTCTTTTCTAATATCAAACTAGGTCTTCCCCTGATGGTAAAAAACTTTGTCTGCCCATCGTAGGTGTCAGATTCGTCTAGCAGATAAAAAACACTCAATAGGTTATGACTCAAAATTTTGAATTATTAGAAGACGTTTCTTTCCTTTCTTATACCAAACTAGATCTTCACCTTAAACGAAAGAAGTTTGTCTGCCCATCCCCTAGGTGGTCGGAATCATGTGGCAGACAAGATCCCTCATCTTTTGGACTCATTGAGACTTATAATGGTTATTTAGTTAGAAATGGGGTTTGATATTGGTAGAGATGAAGTTGTAAGTTTGTGATTTCTATGAATCAATATGTGTTCATACTTCCATGGGGTGGATCCAAAGGGAAAAAGTCCTAATTGATCTAGTTTTGTTTTTGGAATAGGTGGGGAGAAGCCATAACATAATTGCCACAACATAAAGTATTATATGGACAAAGATATCCCGGTACCTGTAATACCTACAGCCATCTATCAGCTCTCGAATTGAAGCTTATTCAATGTCTATTAATGTATATTATTATGAGTATTTTGGTAAAATGAGCGGTTTCTATGATATCGGGCTGAACACTGTTAAAAGTTGATCAATTTATTTAAGAAACAATGAATTATATGGACAAAGATATCTTGGTACCTACAATACCCACAGACATCAATCAGCTCACAAATTGAAGCTTTAATGTCCATTAATGTATATCGTAATAAGTATTTTCGTATAATATGTGTTTATTGTAATATTTACCTTCATAATGCTAAAATGAGGTCAATTCCTGTATTTCGGACCGAATGCATTTAATGGACGAAGAAATCTCGGTACCTATAAGACCTACAGGCGTCTATCACTTCTCATATTAAAGCTTATTAGATGCTCGTTAATTTTTATTATCATGAGTATTTTGGTAAAATAAGCGGTTTCTATGATATCGAGCTGAACATTGTTAAAAGTCGATCAATTCCTCTGTTTAAGACACAATGAATTATATGGACAATGATATCTCGGTACCTGTAATACTTACAGACCTCTATCAGCTCTCGATTTGAAGCTTATTCAATATCCATTATTGTATATTATAATGAGTTTTTTTGTATAATGAATGGTTTTTTAAATGTTAAACTGACATATATCTCAAATTTCTCGAATTCATTTTGTACACGGTGTAACGAAACACTTATAATCTATCTGTCTTATATTTTAGGGTGTACATCCACATTAATAATAATAATAGTATTAGGCTTACCGAACCCGAAGGATACCACCAATTTCTGCCTACACAGGCTCATCCAATGTTCACCATTCAAGCCCAAGCCCCCGAGATCAGCCTTAACGCAATCCTCCTATCGACGCTTCAGCCTACCTTTCGGACGCCTACCAGTCAGATCAGCGAATACCGACTTTCTCGGAATCAGTTCCTCACCGAGCCAAACAACTTTACTTGCCCATTTGATTCTCCGCGATGCTATCAACTCAATTATATTCACAGGATACAAGTTCCGCAATTCCGCGTTGTGCAACCTTCTAAACTCCCCAGAGGCCTCGTCTCTCTTCGGACCAAATATTTTACGCAGTACCTTATTTTCGAAAACTTTAAGCCGTTGTTCATCCTTCAAAGTAAGCGGCCATGTTTCACATCCGTAAAGAACTGTCTGAAGAATAATAGTTTTATAAATTCTAACCTTTAAGTTTTTAGATAGAAGCCGTGAGCTAAGTAACTTAGCAAATGAATAATAACACGCATTTTCCACATTTAACTGGGACTTTATTTCTTCCTGGATTTCATTTTTTCTTGTTATCATTGAACCTAAATACTTGAATTTCTCTACGTGTTCAAAAGTATGCCCTGAAATATCAATATCACTAAGATCGCCACCGTTTCTGCTACTAACCATATATTTCATCTTATCGGTATTTAATTCGAGTCCTATTGCTTTACGGGTTTTTATTAACACCCTTGTATTTAGTTTTATGGTTTCCGTGTCTTAACCTAGCTGTACCAAATCATTGGCATACCCCAAAACCAGAATCTTGTCACCCACAATTAAACCTTTCTCGGTACACATCACCTTTTCTATGACATATTCTAGAGCTATATTAAATAACACAGGTGAAAGGGAGTCACCCTGTTTCAAACCCGATTGCACCTCATGTTATAATATTTATGACCAATTCTAACTTTATGGTATGTTTCCGAAGAACACATCTCTACTAGTTTTACTAACTTTCTAGGTATTCCCTGTTCAATCATGATGTTATACAGCTTCTGACGATCTATTGAATCATAAGCTTTTTTAAAATCGATATAAAGTTGATGGACTACACCGTTTTATTCCAATTTTTCTCAAATATTATCCAAAATTATTCATTATGAAAAAAACAGCTTCATATGAAATTTTAAAGAAATGATTACCATAGAAAAATATAAAAATCGCGCCATAAATAAAAAAAATGGGTGTCCAAAACCTTAATGCATGTTACTCAAATTTAATAATAATAATAGTCTTTATTGATATACATATAAACATTTGTAATACATTTTTATTTACATTTTTTTTTTTTTTCTCTTTATTTATATACATATATGTACATAGACCTTCCTTTTCAGGAGTTTAAAGTCTTTAACGGTAACTACCCGTACTTGAGTTGAAGAGTTCGCTCATCTTCCTCTTCCAAAATTCTCTTTTCTTGGCTTTTCATGACCATAGCACTCCTTCTGCCTTTTTGATCTCATCGACCCACCTTCTTCTTTGCCTGCCTCGGTTCCTTTTCCTATCCAATGGAGTCCACTCAGTCAATATTTTTGCCCAGTTTTCATCATTTTTCCTCATTAGATGGCCAGCCCATTGCCATTTCATCTTTTTCACGAATGTTATTGCATCAGTGACACCACTAACTTTTCTTATTGTTTGGCTGTTTAGCTTTTGGCTTTTCCTTAAGCCTAACATGCTCCTCTCCATTGCTCTTTGGCATGTTATAATTTCTCTCTCATGTAGCTTGTTGAGGGACCATGTTTGGCATTCATAAGATAGAACAGGCAAAATACAGCTATTGAAGGCTAACGTTTTTAGAGGCTGGCTGATATTGTTGTTCTTCATAATCATCCCTAAGCTCCAATATTTTCGCCAAGCCATAGCTGTCCTTGTTTGGATTTCAGTAGACTGTCGATCTTTAAAAGATATCACTTGTCCTAGATATTTTAAATCATCTACTACGTCTATTTCAGGAAGATCTGTTTTGACTATGGCGACACTGGAGCTGGTGATTATTTTAGTCTTTGCCAAGTTCAACGACAGTCCATGTTGTGCACTTCTATACCTTAATTGTTGTAGCATTGTCACTATCTCATCTTCTTTTCTGGAAATCAGTAGCACGTCATCAGCATATTTAAGTACATTTATTTTGACACCATTTATATTTATTCCATATTGTTCCCATTCCATATCTTTTAGAATAAGTTCCAGTACTATACTGAACAGCTGTGGTGATAGTGCATCTCCTTGCCTGACTCCCCTTTTGATTGAAAACTCCTTGCCTTTTTTGTCGCTAGATATAAATCCTTTGTTATCATTATACAACTGCTTTATTATAGAAATATATTTTTCCTCGATACCTATTGACTTGAGAGCTGTTATAATGCTGCTATGATATATACTGTCAAATGCTTTGGAGAAGTCCACAAATATGAGGTATAAATTTAAATTATATTCTTTACTTTTCTCTATGAGTTGGTTGACAGTGTGTAAATGATCTATTGTAGACATCCCCTTCCTAAAGCCTGCTTGATCCAAAGGTAAATTTTCATCTATTGTTTTTGTAAGTCTGGTTTGAATGATTTTTGTAAAGACTTTTCCTATAGTAGCGCTCAATGATATTGGTCTGAAATTATTTAATTTAGTTTTATCCCCTTTCTTGTGAAGCAAAACAATTTTTGATATTTTCCAGTCTGTTGGGATTTCTTCTTCTTCTAGAACTTTATTGAAAAAATTGCATAGTAGAGCTGTTAGGTCTTCTCCTCCAGCCTTCAGGATTTCATTTGTAATACCATCTTGGCCTGGACTTTTTGAGCACTTCAGTGATTTAATTAAACTTTCCACTTCTGATTTCAGTATTGCAGGAACAGAATTTTCAATCCTTATCGTTTTTTGGGTTCTTTTAAATACTTTTCCTTCTTCAGCATTATATAATTCTTGGTGGTATTTTGTTGCCAAGTCGATCATGTTGCCTCTGTTGCTCACCTCCTTTCCTAGATTGTTTTTGTAACTCGCTGGCCAGTGTTTACCTTCATTTAGTTCAAATTTTAATTTTTTAAAGGATTTATTCATGTCCAAAATTTCAGTTATCTTATTTTCCTTATGTTTCTTAAGATCCTTTTTTATATTTTCCCTAAGGTCTTTATTTATGAGGGTAAGCAGAGGATCCGGTCTTCCCCTCTGTATTATTTCTTTCCTCTTTTCTAAAATTAGCAAGGTGTTTCTGGATAATTTTGCGTGATATCCTTTCTTTCGTTCCTGCAGTTCTGATATTTTTGCACTTATTATAATGTTATCTCTAATAGTATTATATTGCATTTCAATATTGTCATTTTCATTGTCATCTATTAGATTATGCAATTTTTTTATTTCTTCTTGAAAAATTTCCTCATTTATTTTCTTAGGTATGAAGGTATGGTTCTTCTGAGATAATATTCTTCTTTTTAAATATTTATAACGTAAAGTAGCTCTGATTAGGCGATGGTCTGAGTCAAAATTAAACCTGGTGATCACTTCACAATTTTTGACATTCTTTATGTTGTCTACTAATATGTTATCTATTTCATATTTTCTTCCATCAGGAGCGCCCCAAGTCCATTTGTTTTTACTTTTCTTCTTGAAGTAGGTATTTGCAATTTGCAATCTATTGGCCATGGCAAAGCTTACAAGTGACTCACCTCCCAGGTTCCTCACTCCATACTAGGAACTTCCCATGATATATTCTTCTCTACTAACACGTTTTCCAGCCCTTCCATTCCAGTCTCCCATCACTATGACAGAGTGTTTAAAGTTTCTTGATCTGTCTAGAGTGAATTGTATGTCATTGTAAAATTTTTCTTTTTCTTCCTCTGCAGCAGCAGCTGTGGGTGCATAAACCTGGATCATAACTATTTTTTTACTTTTGCCTATATTTATAGTCAATCTTGCTACTCTTGAGCTTATTTCTTTAAAATCAGCTATTTTATTTCAAATTTAATAAACACATATTAAAATAAAAAAATAAATGTGTGAATAATAATCTATGCAGACGACCTTGATATCATAGCAAGATCGGAAAAAGCACTCAAGGAAGCATTTCTTGCATTGGAGGCTGTAGCCAAAAAACTTGGACTTAGGGTCAACGCAGAAAAGACTAAGTACATGCGCATAGCAGGGAAAGAAGGAAGAAAAGAATGCCTCGAAGTTGGCCAGTTCAAGTTCAAATGCGTTGACAGCTTCATCTACTTAGGAACCAAAATTAACAAGCAAAATGATAATTCACAGGAAATTCAAAGGAAAATAAATGCTGCTAATAGGTGCTACTTCAGTCTAAACAGTTGCGTAGATGATACCTATCCAGTGAACCAGGAAGGACAGTGGAATGATGCTGATTTTAATGAGGTGACAGAGGAGGAGGAAATTGAAATGGCTATTTCGAGAATAAAGATAGGAAAAGCACCAGAGAAAACATAGTGGCAGAATACATCAATGCAGGAGGCCCAGAGTTAGTGAAAGCTCTACAAGTCCCAAAAAGCTTGAGATGAGAAGAGGATTCTAACAGACTGGGAATATATTATCATACCGATAAACAAGAAAGAGTTCCAGGCAGAACACTCACATTATCGCCCTATATGCATCTCACCAATAATCTACAAGCTTTATACGTCTATTCTGGAGGGAAGGGTGAGGCCCCTAGTAGAACATCTAAACGGAGAAGAACAAGCCGGGTTCAGACCAGGACGGCAAACACAGGACTACATTTTCTTTTTGCAGAATGGTCTCCAGAAATCTTGGGACAGAGACAAAAGTATGTATCTCGCCTTCCTTGACCTCAAAGCAGCGTTTGACTCCGTTCCAAGAAATGAAATAAGGGAGGCTCTCAGAGTTAAGAATGTCCCAAGAAGCTTGATGGAAGCCATTAAATCCATATTTCAAGAATCAAAAGGAGTAGTATGGACAGGAGTCTGATGTCTTAAGCATAGCAAGGGGGGTCAAACAAGGGGACTGTTTAAACCCTTTGCTATTCTTGCTTTACATGGATGGAGTGGCCACCATTTGTAAAAGAAGAACGGAGAGGACCTTCCTGGGCCGTAGAAACCTTCGCCCAGTGGTGATTCAACTTCTCCTCTACGCGGACAACATTGCTCTTGTGGTGAACACTGTAGATAAATTATAGCAAGCAGTAACTGAATGGCATGAAGAGCTCAGCGGAAAAGGAATGAAAATAAATACCAGCAAAAGCAAGATACTACAAGTGGGAAGGTAAGCAGAAGATTTCCATATATACTGTAATAGAGAGGAAATGGAAGTGGTTACGGATTTCACCTACCTCAGCACAGTAATAGAAAGATCTGGGAAAGTAGACTCAGAGATATCAAATAGAATTAGGAAGGCAAATGCAGTGTACTATCTGATCTGCAACACTGTAATAGGGAAGTGAGAGGTGGGTAGAGGTGTTAAGCTCCATATCTTCAAGTCAGTATATTTGCCTATACTACTATATGGAGCTGAAAGCTGGATATTGACGGACTGGCAGGAGAGCAGAGTCACAGTTGCTGAAATGAAGTTCTTGCAAAGAATAGTGGGAAAGACAAGAAGAGATCATGTCAGGAATGAGTGGATACACCAGAAATTGGACGTTGCGTCATTTAAGGAAATTCTACAAACTCGTCAGTTTTGTAACCCCCTAAAAACCATGGATTACGTGCCAGATGGGAAAAGGCCTCGGGGGCAACCAAGGATGTCCTACCTGGAGTACGTCGACAAGCTTTGCAGAGGAAAAGGGAAAGATCTCTGGCAGGCCAGGAACCTAGCTGGGAATAGAGAGGATTGGAGCTGGTGGCTAAACGCTCCCCTACGCTGATACGGCACTATAGGGAGAAGCAAAAGAAGAAGAAGATTGCTATATATATATATATATATATATATATATATATATTCAAAGACTACAACTACAAATAACAACTGTCCCTATTTTATTCAGTTTATTACTATTCTATATTTCAAATGAACTATTTAAATTAGATTTTAAAAGTTAAATTAAGTTTCCATTGGAATCCTATTTAGTTTAAAGTGAAATATCTGTTTTCATGAAATATTATTTAATTTGAAATAATTAATAACAATGTTAGTTTATAGATTTATAACAACTTACCATTTACGTTAACAAGGTAGTTACAATTCAGTACATAATATTGTTTCTAAACTCTTGTGTAGTGAATTGGAGAATATTACTTGCACGATCCTGTACTTTATACTTGTACTCTATACTTTTCATGAGATAGTATAAAATTTAAAATATTTAAGTTTATAGATTTATGACAACATACCATTTATGTTGACTACTTAGTTACAATTCGGTCCATAATATTGTTTCTTGCGTACTGATTGGAAGAATAAAACTTGTACGATTTATTTTATTGCATATTAACTTTTCTAAAATCTTGCAGTTTCCATTGGTATATTGTACGTCTATATTACTTCTTACATTTCAGAAATAATTTTTTCATGACTTGGTTAAAAATTTATTTTTTCCATTTAAGGAAAAGCTCAATTGCAACGTATTTCACTTATAAACCTTCAGAAAGCTCTAAATTATGGTGAAAATTGTTTCAAAATCCGTCATGTGGCTTAAAAGGAGTACGCAGCAACCAAAATCACCTTATCAATTTATATGTATAGATAAGATATATATACTAGTATATGTATTTTATGTATAGGTAAGTGAATGTAAAATTAAATTAAATATTGTATCTATGAATTAAATCAAGTCCAATTGGGCTACAATTTAATTGGAGAAAGATACAATAGTACTTAAAAAGTTACTAGTAATGTTGCCATGTGGCAATGCAAATACTTGAAAATTTAAGGGAAAATAAACATTAAATTATAAAACCAGAAAAATTGAATGTGAAAAATGTAGGTGAATAAACAATTATTATATTATATAATGTATAAGGAGGACAATATTGGAATAAGGCAACATAAACAAATGATTTTTGCTTAATTTAGACTTTGATGATGCAAGTTATAAATAAATTTAGAAAGGAGTTATTTTCAAGGTTATTAATGATAATCATTATATCAATTGTTTTTAAATATTGTTTTTAGACTTAGTTGAAAATCATAGAAATAAAGATATGAATATTATTTTATCTTCTTTGAATAATTATAATGAACAGCATTTTAATATAATGATTTATAACATTTTATTAAAGGTCCTATTTCCTGTAAGTTTCCCAAAGAAAGTACTGTGTTTATTAATCAAGCAGATCAAGAAATATTTTAGTATTATTGCTTTCATATTTAAAATTTGTATCTTGTAATTTAAGTAGATTATCATTAATTATATAAACCTCTATTTTTTATATTATTAACTAAAGGATATTTCATTTCATTTAAGCAGATATCCAAGATGGTAAATCTGTTATGAGTGGTGGTTCTGTAAAAGGTTGGCTTCCTGATGTAGCTGCTGTACTGTGGCTTCGAATGCTTGGCGCCCTTGGTGATATTAATAAAATTTCTGAACCTACATTGCATTTGCACGTATTTCAGTTTCTAATAGAACTATTTGAGACACTTATTAAGGTAAGTTTGTAATTTTTTTTCTTTATTTTATTAAAAATTACTAAAAATGTTAAATTTTTTTTTTTAATATTTATTTACCAACGTATACTTTTACAATGAAAGTTGTCATTTCAACCTAAGCATTGTATTTTGGTTGAATCTCATCCTTTAGAAAATGAGAAAACTGATAAGCTATTAGTATGAATGAATGAATAAATGCTTTATTTACATAATATACCAAATAATAATAACACACACTTACATACATACATATATATACATACATATATATATATATATATATATATATATATATATATATATATATATATATATATATATCTTGCGAGCTTTGATTTAAAAAATATATATATATATATATTATATATATATATATATATATATTTTTTTTTTTTTTTTTTTTTTTTTAATCAAAGCTTGCAAGACAATGGTGATAATCCTTCTGTCGAGTTGCCCATTTTTTACTATTTTGATGATAGTAATTATGATCAAATTTGAATTTTATTAACATTATGAGTCATTGATTGTGATAGTTTAAAAATTAAAATGCTGCACCAAAATATTTTTGTATTTGAAAGATTTACTTCAGTATGTAGCAAGTTTCCCCCAATTGAGTCCATTTAATCTATTTATTACTTCTTCTGGAGTTAGTCTATTTTGTCTATAGTTAAGTATTTTTGGATCTTTTTTACTTCCCGTAAATTCAAGTATCCCCCCACCTGAGCTCCATAGCAAACTACTGATTGTAGGGTACTGGTTAAAACTTACATTTTTTTGTGTACATGAATATTTTTATAATCTATTAATTTACTCCAAATAATATTTATTGCAAATTTAGCTTTCATTACATTTTCTTTTTCTTTTGCTTCTCCCTATCATGCCGTATCAGCATAGGGGAGTGTTTAGCCACCGGATCCAATCTTCCTTGCCTTGCTGAAGATCTTCATCTTCCCCTCTTCCTCTGCAAAGCTTGTCGACGTACTCCAGGTAGGACATCCTTGGTTGCCCTTGAGGCCTTCTCGCACCTGGCACGTAATCCATGGTTTTTAGGAGATCTCTGTGTTCCTCCATTCTAATGACGTGGCCAACCCACTTCAACTGACGAGTTTGCAGAATTTGCTTTAGCGGCGTGACCTCCAGTTCCTGGTGTATCCGTTCATTCCTGACACGATCTCATCTTGTCTTTCCTACTGTTCTTTGTGGGAACTTCATTTCCTCAATGTCCAGCTTTCAGCTCCATACAAGAGTATCGGCAAATATACTTACTTGAAGATATGGAGCTTAGCACTTCTACCCACCTCTCACTTCCATATTACAGTATTGCAGATCTGATAGTAGACTGCATGTGCCTTCCTAATTCTATTTGATATTTCTGGGTCTACTTTCTCAGATCTTTCTATTACTGTGCCGAGGTAGGTGAAATTCGTTACCACTTCCATTTCCTCTCCGTTACAGTGTATATGGAAATTTACCACTTGCCTTCCCACTTTTAGTATCTTGCTTTTGCTCGTATTTATTTGCATTCCTTTTCAGCAGAGCTCTTCTTGCCATTCAGTCACTTATCAAAAGTGTCCGCCACAAGAACAATGTCTTCCGCATAGAGAAGAAGTTGACTCACCATTGGATGAAGGTTTCTACGGCCCAGGAAGGTTCTCTCCGTTCTTCTTTTGGATATGGTGGCCACTCCATCCATGTAAAGCAAGAATAGCAAAGGGCTTAAACTGTCCCCTTGTTTACCCCCCTTGCTATGCTAAATACATCAGACTCCTGTCCGTTTAGCCTTACTACTCCTTTTGGTTCTTAGTAAGTGGATTTAATAGCTTCCGCCAAGCTTCTTGGGACATTATTAACTCTGAGAGCCTCCCATATTTCATTTCTTAGAACAGAGTCAAACGCTGCTTTGAGGTCAAGGAAGGCGAGATACATACTTTTGTCTATGTCCCGAGATTTCTGGAGACCATTCTGCATAAAGAAAATGTGGTCCTGTGTTTGTTGTCCTGGTCTGAACCCGGCTTGTTCTTCTCCGTTTAGATGTTCTACTAGGGGTCTCACCCTTCCCTCCAGAATAGACGTATAATTTTTGTATATTATTGGTGAGATGCATATAGGGCGATAATGTGAGCATTCTGCCTGGAACTCTTTCTTGTGTATCAGTATGATAATATATTACCAGTCCGTTAGAATCCTCTTCTCACTACACTATGTTTAAGAAGAAATTTTGCTAGAAATGGCTGAAACTTTCTGTTAAAATAAACCAAATAACAGGAGGCACAAAACTAAGCATCTTATCGCACTAGAGATACTCTAAGACGAAAAAGAGGAGGAAGATGAAGAAAAATGAGAAACAGTATTTCAAGGGACAAGAAGTGAGTTGTGTCGATAATTATAAATATCAATCCTGCATTCAACTTAAAAATAAACAATAGAGAAAAGGTAACACTCTCGGCGGAACCTACCCACTTGGGAGTCTGTCCCCCTAGTTGGTGGATGGGGGAATCCTCTTATGAGGGGTGGTCTGAATATACAGAACAAAGACCCGTGGACCAATAGGTATCCAGTGCTGGGAGGTATAGCCCGGCTACCCTTCTTCTTGAGGGGATCTAAATATTTGGGAAGCCAGTAGTTTCAAGGTAACGTGCACTCCTGAGCTGAGCCAATCACCTGCTTAAGAGTATAACAGATTCAAAGGAACTTGGTGAATAGTCTCAGAATTGGGCAGTCTAGAAGGAAACGACCTGGCATGGATAAGGACATACGATTAGGAATCTGGAATGTGAGATCGATCACCTGTAAAGAAGTCAAATAGAGGAAATGGCGACATACAGGCTGGATGTTCTTGGTTTGAGTGAAGTAAAGAGGAAGGGCTCTGGTGAGTACAGGATTGACCGAGGGCACACTTTAATTTACTCAGGGGTCCACCGGGAAACAGAGCTGTAGAAGGTGTAGACATCTTAATGAAAGAAGAGCTTTTCAAGAAGGTTGTTGAATGGGAGCCTGTTAGCCCTCGCATTATTGTGGCTAATATAAACCTGCGTATTGGATCTAATAAGATTTAATATTATAGATGATAGATGTCTGTAGGTCTTATAGGTATCGAGAAGTCTTTGTTGATATTATACATTATGTTCTAAATACAAGAATTGTTTTTATTTTAATGTTATGAAGGAAAACATCACAATAACCACTCATTATATGAAAATACTTATTATAATATACATTAACATTGAATAAGCTTCAATTCGAGAGCTGATATATGCCTGTAGGTATTATTGGTACCGAGATATCTTTGTCCATATAATAATACATTATGTTGTGGCAATTATGTTATGGCTTCTCCCTACCTATTCCAAAAACAAAACTAGATCAATTTGGACTTTTTCCCTTTGGATCCGCCACATGGAAGTATGAACACATATTGATTCATAGAAATCACAAACTTTCAACTTCATCTCTATCAATATAAAACCCCGTTTCTAACAAAATAACCATTATAAAGTCATTATAAAATTTTAGGTCTTAACGGATCGCGTGTTTTTGTATCATGTCTGCTAGACGAACCCGATCTCCTACGATGGGTAGGCAAAGTTTTTCTTATCAGGTATAGACCTAGTTTGATATTAGAAAAGAAAGAAACTGCTTTAAATAATACGAAATTTTGGTCTTTAAACCGTGTTTCTGGATTTTGTCTGCTCTGCGAATCCGACCACCTACGATGGGCAGACAAAGTTTTCTTGCATCAGGGGAAGACCTAGTTTGATATTAGAAGTGAAAGAAACGTCTTCAAATAATACGAAATTTTGGTCCTTAAAGCGTGTTTCTGGATTTTGTCTGCTCTGCGAATCTGACCACCTATGATGGGCAGACAAGGTTTTTTCGTTTCAGGTATAGACCTAGTTTGATATTAGAAAATAAACCGATAGCATTTTACAGTAGGATAGCTAGAGGCTTTACACTTGTAGCGGAGTGGTTGAGCGAATAAGATGAGCACACTACTCGCATGTCTAAATTGTGTTAGCCAATTGGTCACATACTTTGTACGTTTCATATTTTTGCAAGTAACTATTTTCCATATTTACACTAAATTTATTGATAAAATGTGTACCAGATGGCTAACCAAAAAGTAACCTCCTTGTAAAAATGGCTGTTAAAAAGCTGTTCTATAAAGGTTCTGTTGTGAAATAAAATATAATTGTTCATTAAAAATTCTGCGGTGTGTGGGCCCGCACACTAGTAGCATTGGGCCTGATGATAGGAGTAGGACTTAGTTTTTTTCCTAGTTTTGATACTTGGTATATTGTATTATTGTCAATTACTTACTGCCTGGGCTGTTCAAACCTGACTGGAGAATAGTAGTCCTGTCACATTAAATATTTTTTATTATTTTTGGCTGGTTCCAGGTTCCTGAAAATAGATGTAATGAGTATTTTTCCATTGGGTGTAATTTTTCCTATTCATTCTATGCCTCTTTTGATAGTGATCTTATCTAATATTTTGATCAGTTGTCTGTTTAGTTTTCGCAGGTTTTTTTTTTTTATTTGGTGAATTGCCCCCAGAACCAAGGGAGAGGAAGTTAAGATGTTGTTTCTTTAATGTTAAATATTGAGTTTGTTTCACTTATTTCAAAGAAAGGAGTCTCCTCTGATGCTATATATTTAAAATATTATTATTAAGAGAAAGTCGATAAGAGAATACTAAAAGCTATCATAATTCCAATATTCCAGTTTATAAGATGTCTGAAAAATAATAACTTTCTAAATACATATTTGGTCTGTTATATTTGATTGTTAGGTCTTCATCTATAAAATAAGCTATCTTAGTCTATTCAAATAGAACTAGTTTACTCATATCTACAAAAGGAAGGGTCTAGATTCTAGATGGGACTGGGTAACTTAGGAAAAGTACTAAAAAACCTATACCATTCCTTGTCATGGTGAATATAGAACTATGTGAGATTTTTTTTAAGAACTTTAAAGTTGAATAATTATCAGCATGACTCCTCTTTTCATCAGTTCTTAAATTTCTGAATTGATCAAGGGGGCTGGAAAGAGTTAGAAGGTATAGGTTTTACGAGCAGCAAGTTGGTTAAAAAATTAAGGAAATTAGGTCATAAGCCAAAACCACCTCATTTCATTAATACCAGAAAGAATTTGAATAGGTGACTTCTGGTAACCTGCATTATTATTGGCATGCATGGTGGAAGGTCACTCATCGAACATAAACTAGGAAATAATTTAAAATTATATTTAGTTATATTCTTGACACAGATCCCTAAAGATCTAAACTGTAGCGAACTTAGCAACAATTTAAATTAAAATAATGTGAATTGTCGTCAATAATTGCTCTTTGAACATGCACCTGGAACCTATATCATTTTGTTCCATGTGTTGAACTGAAACCAAATGTTGATCTCTTGTTATTCTAAAGTGTAGCAAAATGTGTGCCAGATGCGCCTTGAGATGACAAAAATTTACCCATTGAATGTGCATCTGGAAGATACATCATTTTGTTTTTTGTTTTGGTCTGAAATCAAATGTGGACCTCTGGCAACTAAACAAGTTGTAGAAGGTAATGCAAAGTGATAAAAAACACATAGGCATAAGTGATTGTTACTGATATTAACTTCTATTGTTATATTATTTGATTTAAAATAAATTTTTCTATTGAAACTTTTATTTAATTCTTTTTATAACTTTAACATTATTTAAAATTTATTTTACAAGGCAGGTAAGGGAAAGTCATGTGTTGTTGTGAACCAGATTTTTTCTTCTTCTTAAAGCCCATTAATTTTTCTAATATACTACCTCACCAGTTAAAAAATAATGGATAGTAACACTGGCATAGCAGTATCTTAGGGTAATCAATTAAATTGTTAACTACTGAAATTATTATTATTTATTTTTAGATTCGACTAAACCAAGGAATACCTTCAGACAATGTGAGTATAACACCTCCTGTTCCGGAATTGGTGCCACCTATGACCTTATTAGCCCCTTGGTGTTTTCAGGTAAATTCATTAATGATATACGTTAGTCTGTGAAATATTTAAAAGGTACGTTCTATTATTTACAGTTATCAGGTTCTCAAGTGTATGATCAACCTTGTATCCTCCTATGTGATCTTTATTTGTCTCTTAATATTTTTGTTGTTTTTTTCATTCAGACCATTTAAGGATCATGTTTTGCATAATCTGGATTTCTTCTTTTCCCAGAATATTTTCATTCTGACTCTTTGCCATTCTTTCCTTTCCTCTGTCCATTTTCTACCAGTACTAGGTTGTTTTTTTTATAAACCTTCCGTTGTAGAATTTTTTTTTAAATATTTGTCTGGCTTGTATGACAGCTTTTATAATTCTTCAGCTTTTGAGATCTTTATCAAATTTATTAATGCTAACATTGAGAACATGTTTATTTAAAGTCAAACTGGGTAAAAGTTTCTCTCTTACTTTTACCTAGTTTGACTTTAAGGGATTTCAGGTGGAATGGAATAATGACATCTTAGAAAGTTTTTAGGATAGCGATGGATTTTTAGAAGATTTGAGAAATATGGTAACTCCAGGATAGGTTTTGATCAACAATGACTCTTAAGGTTTCTTATTGAGGTGTGGAAGTGGATGGGTGAGCTATTGAGGTGGATTAAGGGATTATAGGGAAGAGATTTTAAAAGGTGCTTGGAACCAATGAGGATAGCTTTAGTTTTTCTAACATTGAGCTTCAAATCATTGGTCTTAACCCATCCATTGATATTATCAATATCCTGTAGTAACTTTTGTAAGGCCTTGAGCATTTTGGAAGGGTGAAACAAAAGATAGATTTACAGATTATCCGCTTATAGGTGGTATTGTGAGTGGTGGATGGAGTCAGGTTTAGTTATAAAGCTTAGAGTGGACTATTCTTTCAATTGGTTTTGATAAAATGGAGATAGGTCTAAAGTCATAAACTGTGAAGGGATTAGGAACTTTATTCAATGGATGTACGTTGATTTTTTCCCAAGCGGTTTAGAAAATAGGCTTTTGAAGAAAAATATTATAAATATGTAGGACAGTGAAGATGAAAGGAAGGCAGTTCAATTATTTTCACTGGAATTTGGTCTGGTCCATGATCATTTGTTCTGAACTTGAGATTTTAGGAGAGTAACTCTTCAGGAGATATATTTGAGAAATAAAAATTGTCTGGGATTTAGGATGTTTGTGGTAAAGAGTAATCAGAAATATGGTATTTGAGAGAGGTTCTGCGTAGTAGGAATTGAAGTCATTATATGTGAATGGGAAACAAATATAGGGGTTTGGGGTTTATTACAGATAGGTCTCTAAGAAGTTTCAATTAGATCTTTGGATTAGATGCTTCAGATTAGGAAGTATGGAAAAACACATTGTAGCACGGCTAGGGAAGATTGAGCGAGTTTCTTAGATACTTGAACTTATTATCATCTGGAGTTCATGTGGCCCTAAACCATCTCCTGGTCGCATCACTTTTCTTAATCAACTCTCTTATCATGTTGATGTTAAAATGTTGATTGCCATAGACAGGAAATCAAGTATAACGTTCAACCAATGAAAAATTATTTATTATTCAAAATACTGCAATATCTCTGGTGATGACATAACTCAGATTAACTCGTTCACACTGGGGTGACCCACCTGTGGGTCACGCTTAACTATCCCGTATGGCGATGTGTATCACAGATGAGTCACTTGTTTCTATAAAATTAGTTTATATTATTTTTTCTCAACATTATATGTTGTAGGAATTAACAAGCCTAAGGGTTTATTTATTAAATATTTTATAACTTTCAACATCTCCCCTCAAGGGACTCTTATCCGTTAATTTCACTTGATTACTCTTCTTTAAGAATTTTATTTAGCTGTGCATGATTTCTTTTCATATTTTCATTCCCATATGATATAAGTATATGATATATAATAATGATAATATAAGAATCTTTTTTTTTTAAGTATTTCCATAATTACTCCTTCAAGTCATATCTGCATATCAAAACTTTTACAATCTCGCATTTAGCTCATTGGAAGCCTGTAACTGTTGTGATCTGGCATTAAAGACATTGGAACTTGCAAAAATGTCCCACGAAGCATAAGCAGCTAACACAGTCCCGCTTCACGTGTATTCGCAGTGGCGTGAACATGTTAATAAAAAAAAAAAAATTAAATGCAACACATGTGAAAAACCCTCCTCCCTGAATTAAGATTAATGAATAATTTTAAAATAAATCGAGAACTATTTATTTCTAAAAATTTCATGTCGATAGGGTTTTTAAAAACTATTATTTTTAAATAAATAAATAAATATATATATTTCTCAACATTATATGTTGTAGGAATAACAAGCCTAAGGGTTTATTTATTAAATATTATATAACTTTCAACATCTCCCCTCAAGGGACTCTCGAGTTCCGATCCCAGTCCCAGTGGGACTTTTATAGGCATATAATAAAATGGAGATTCACTCACAGCCCCTCCCTCGGGGATGTGAGACCTGTCAGCCTACCGGTGGCACTCACAAAAATAGGTATATGGAATGATGACCCTACACTATGAAATTTCATCGAGAAACATGCCTATATTTTAACAGGAGATTACACTATGTGGCCAAGGGCCATTTAAAAAAAAATAAATAAATAAAATATGTATATAAAAAATAAAGGGACTGTGACAAGTCCCTTTAGAATAAGATTACAAAATATATAAACAGAACTTTAGTGTCTTACAGTTAAAAATAAAACAAACAAATAATAATAGAAATAAAAAAATAAAAGTAAACAATAGTAATAAATTAAAAGGTAGCTTCTAATAATTTTAATTATTATATTCAATAACAAAACTAGATGGGGGTTACCTGTAGCAGGGTGGTTAGCATAATAGCCTCCTATGCCAAAGGTCCCAGGTTCAAACCCACAGGTGGCCCTAGGATTTTTTAATGGGAGTAAAAAAATCCTTTGTCATGCCGTACTTCGGAGGGGATGTTAAAAGGTGGTCCCGAGCCTGTGCGATGTCAGGTACTCGTAAAAGATCCCTATCCTAATTAATCATGGGTTGGCAAAATTTAGGACTCCCACCATAGCATCGTCCGATTAGCCATAGCAGCATAAAGGGACATTAAATAAATATACAAACAAAACTAGATAAAAAATAAAACAGAAACATATGTGCATATATATGGAATTTTAATTAAAAGTGCTTTAAATTTATGGGATATTGATGAATTAATAAAGTTAAATGTGTAAATTCAACACAATCTAAAGTATTATATTTAAATAATCGTTTCTATATGGTTTTTATTTACTATTTTTATAGAAATTTGAAAATCTATTTAGGGTTCTCTGAAAATTTAATAGAGACAAAGTGATCAATTAGGCAGGATTTAAAGTTCTGAAGAGTATCAGAATCACAAGTATATGAAAGAATGAAATTCCATACGGACGAGAAACGGATTAGGAAGGATCTATCAAAAGCTGCAGTTCGATGAGGTGTTGTGTACAGGTCTGAAGGCCATGAAAGAAAAAAAAAAAAAAAAAAAAAAAAAAAAAATATATATATATATATATATATATATATATATTTTAATATATATTATATTTATTGAAATTTAAAACTTTATTATTGAATACATCACTTAAATTTGAGGGGGAATTTGGAGGATATAATGACATGATACACGTGTAGAGAAACTACCCATTGGTAGCACTCAAAAATATATTAAACGAGAATGTCTTGGGACCATCTTCTTTTCAGATGCCTAGAAGGATAATTAGGTTCCTGGTTCGAGCCAAATCAGTGTTGTATGGATCATTAAGGTTATTATTGATGTGTTAATTCATGACAAAGTAGGTAGATTTTAGGATTTAACTGATTGGTTAGGAGAGGAGCCCCAAAGCTCAGTTCCTTAAGGCCAGATTGGATAGTCATGTAGATGGACCTTTTGTATTTAAGTGGAAGGTTTGTGCTTCTGTCTAGTAAGTGTTGAAATAGCCAAAAACAGTGTAGAAATATTTAAATTATTTTTCAATAAGAAAATTAAAGGATTTAAGTCAAGAAAAAGGTTGCATTTGAAATGGAAAAGGTTACATTTTATTTGGAAATAGTTACATTTGCTTTGGAAGTGATTATCTTTGCTTTGATAATGGTTACACTTGCTTTGGAAATGGTTACATTTGCTTTGAAAATGGATAAATTTTCTTTGAAAAATGGTTACATTTGCTTTGGAAAAGGTTAAAATTGACTTAGAAATACTACATATATATTGAACAATAAGGGGCTCAAGCTTTCTCCTTGTTTTACACCTTTGCTCATGTCTGACTTTCTACCATACATTCTGACTACACCCTTAGGGTTGTGGTACATTTAACTTCTAGCCTTGACCAATCCTACCTGCAGGTTGACTACTATCTGAAATGTCTTTTGAGTTGATAATTTCTATTAGTTGGCTTCTATATTGGCTGATCAACCGCTCTCTTCTCATAAAAGATTATCCTAATGTTGTGAAATTCCTTCTTATCTTTCCTAATGTCCTATTCATATGTCCCATCGATCATCTCATAATAATGAATTTATGAAGTACTTTGAAACTTTTACAGGATGTCTAGCATTCTTGAATTTCTTGAAGATTGGGGATTTCATTCAAATTTTTCATGCCAGAAAATAATTAAAAATAATGCTTCAATAATTTTTGTTTTTTAGTTTTATTGTTCCATTAGAAATCGGCCACAAGTGTATAAAATATTGACAAGTAGGTTGGTGTAGTTCTCTGTACCATTTTTATGTTAAACTAGAAAAAGTCTCATCCCATCAGTCCCTCTGTCTTAACACATACTCCTTCTATATTCTGTCTCACCTTGCATGACTCATTCTAACTGTTACCAAATGAACTGTTGATGTTATTGAACATTAAAATTACATAGTAGCACTAAATGCTCAAGTTCTCAAGTTCACCCTGCCCCTTGAGATCTTAAGTGGTATGATGACCAAGATAAGGAATAGCCATGATCAATTTTATTTTCAAAATTATGAATGTTACATTTTTTTTATGTGATATAAGTTGGTGAATTTATTATTGGGTCGTTTCACATGAAATGTCCGTTTTTATAGTTTCTGAAATACATTAAGGATTTTTCAGGTCTCTGTTGTTTTCTTCCAAATGTTTACATATTTAAAGTGAACAGTTATTAATCCTCTACCTTTGTATTATAAACATTAGCTTCCCAATCAATTACCCACTTTTTAGTATACCTCCAAATATGAACATGGAAACACGCGATTTTCGAGTAATATTTTTGTACGAGTACGAGGTTAAACTCGGCCATTCAGCAGCTAAGGCCACTAGAAATATTTGCAAGGGGTTTGGGGAAGGGAGTGTTAATGAACGGACCATTCTCCGTTGGTTTACTAAGTTTTCAGCTAGGGATACCGACTTGGAAAACTTGTCCCAAGGAAGACCTCCGTCTGTAATAGACAACGATGTCCTCAAACATACAGTAGAAGGAAACCCCTACCAAACAGTTAAAGGACTCTCAGCACAACTAAATGCAAGTGTATCTACCGTTTCCACACATTTAAAGTGTATTGGAAAAGTTAAAAAGCTCGATACATGGGTACCTCGTGATCTCACTGAGCAGCATGTTTCAAAACATACCGTGCAAAAATTGAAAGAACTGGGCTACGAAGTTCTTCCGCACCCACCATATTCTCCCGACTTGTCTCCAACAGATTACCACCTGTTCAGGAATTTAGACAACTTCATCAAAGGAAAACTTTTTGAAAATGATGATCAAGTGAAAAGTGCGTTTTCAGATTTTGTTTCACTTCAAAGCTCAGAGTTTTTCAGTTTGGGGATAAAAAAAGGTGTCACGTTGGGCAAAACGTGTAGAAAAAGAAGGTAAATACTTCGAATAAAATTATCTTGTTTCCATATCGTATTTTTAATAAAAATCCTTTACCTTGAAAACAGACATTTCATGTGACACAACCCAATACAATATGTGAATTTTATTTATACTCTTGAGTTTATTGTTTTTTTTATTATATGTTGTAGTTATTGATTTAAGAAGTTAGATAGCAATTTTTTATTATTCAATATACATTTATAATTATTCTAATTCATTCTTAGGCTGAATTTTACATGAAGTGGACCAAATACATTTTATGTTTCCAATTTCATTTTATTTTTAATTTAATGTTTCTAATATTTAACAGTTTACGATCTTCAGATCCTTGATTTTTTTTCATTTCTGGACACCATTTTGTTTCTCAAGTCTGGCTTAAGAAATAATGTGTTTTCTCTTTTGATATTATAATATACTATTTTTATTTCAGGCTTTGAATCTTCCTTCCGCATTTCACAATGGAAAGTTGTGTGCCTTTAGACTATTGTGTAATATGACAGTAATAGTTCATGATATTCCTCTTCATCCTAAACATCTATCATTATTTTATACTGCTTTGCATGAAGGACTTCTTTCAAATGACCAGGCATGTATTCTATTATTTCAGTAATAATGTTATAATTAACTAATGTCTGATGTTTATGATTTTTTTTAATTTTGTATTTTTTGTTTCAGTCAGTTGTTAATACACTTGTCAAGTACTGTGGTCCACGTTTTTTTTCTCTCCAATTACCTGGTTTCTCATTATTAACTTTAGATTTCATTCAAGCTACCGACTCAATTATTTCGTCAAATGAAGTGAGAAATGTAAGTTTCTTCTTTGGTTTTTGGTTAAACTGATATTGAATCTATAATAAGAAATAAGCAAATGAAGTTGGGCCTGTGTGTGTGTTTTAGTAAAGCAAAAAAAGCCACGAATTCATTTCAGACTAGGAGTAAATAAACGGTCCAATTTAAATTAATTGATTTTGCCGCTTAACATTTTTGATTTTTATGATTTTTTTTACCAGTTGTTCTCTATTCACTCCTTAATTTAAAAGCGAGAGTAAAACTTTTTCTGACTAATAATTTGTGTTTTGCAGCCATTCTAAATCAGCTTCGTGGCTGAGAACTTGTGTTAAGAAAATCTCTCTAACTGTACTGCACATAACAAAATAAAAATTAAAATAATGATGGAAATATATTTGCATTTTTGTTTCTAACAACACGTCAGCTAAGTATTTAAGAAAGAGTTATACAAATTCTCGAAAATAAACTTTTTTTCTTTTTTTGTAAATATATTTATTGATATTTACAACTGTATTATAAAATAAATCTAGTAAATGTGATACAACATTGTACTGTCACGATTCACATGTAGGGATACTACCCATTGGCAGCTCAAACTATGCTAAACTAGAAGGTCTCAGGGTCATCTTCTTTTCAGACACCTCAGAGGATTATCAGGGATTGTAGAGGAAGCAAGGTTTGAAAATAGTGGGTTAGAGTGTGAATGGAGTTTGTCATGAAAGGAGTGGTGCCTGATTCAGGCTGTCAGCAACATAGGGAACATTAAGGTCTTTATCATAAGTATATGCAGATGATATTGCAATCCTGATAGGTTACAAACATCAATGCGTGATTTCCTCATTACTCAAAAGCGCTATACGCATTCTTTGTGATTGGTGCAAAACTTCTGGACTCAACATCAATCCACAAAAGATTAATGTCTGTACCTTCACGCTCAAAAGGAAGGTAAATATTAACTTACCTGGCATAAATGGTACACAACTCACCACTACAAACGAGGCAAAGCACCTAAGGGTAATACCTGACCATAAATTGCAATCTTTGAGCTTTGTGAAATGTGCAAGCTTTCCTCACACACACTCTCTCTAATTCAATTCTTTCCTCTGAAAAGCGAATGCAAGAAAAAAATACA
Source organism: Piezodorus guildinii (assembly GCA_023052935.1). Taxonomy (NCBI): domain Eukaryota; kingdom Metazoa; phylum Arthropoda; class Insecta; order Hemiptera; family Pentatomidae; genus Piezodorus; species Piezodorus guildinii. The sequence goes on along the minus strand of CM041295.1, from coordinate 4,894,997 downwards.
TGTTCCGCTGTTTCCTCAAATGTCTGACACGAGGGGCATTCTGCATTGTTGTCCAATTTGAATCGTTATTGGTATGCTCTGAAGCATCTATGTCCGTTCAACAGTTGGGTTAAGTAAAAATCCACCTCACCATGCCGGAAATTATACCACAAGGTAACATCTGGTATTAACCTTTGAGTCCATCTTACGGAATCTGCAGCCTCCCATCGCTGTTGTCACTGATCGGTAGTAATTTCCCAGTCCTATTCTCTGGAAACATGAGAGCGTCGTCTAAAGTACCTACTTCTTTCTTCAACAAGAAGTTCAATAGGCGGCATTCTGGCTATCAAACACACCGCCTCATAGGAAACCATTCTAAAGGCACTTATTGCCCTTAAGGAAATTCTGCGATAAACCGAAACCACCTGTCTCCTGTATGACTTGGTAACCATCACCTTGCTCCGTATTGGAGCTCCGTACAATATAATTGAAGATACAACTGTAGCCAGAAGCCTTCTGCGACTCTCTCTTGGGCCTCCAACGTTTGGCATAAGACATGACAATAAGGATGCCACTTTAGCAGATTTAGCGCTGATATACTCCGTGTGAACATTAAACTGAAGACGTACGTCGATCATAACTCCTAAGTACTTTAAGGAGGATTGGGAACGAATTTCGTGTCTACCCACCGTGACAGTGATGTACTTGATTTTCTTTCTGCTTGTGACAAGAAGAACCTCTGTCTTGTGATCTGCAAGCTGTAGGCCTACCGACGACTGCCAATCCCGAATTGTAGCAACAGCCTGGTTAGCGATGAGGGTAACTTCTTCCTGGTACTTCACCACCACTACCACTTCAACATCATCTGCGAATCCCACAACTGTGGCTCCCTCCTGCATTGATAACTTGAAAATGGCGTTGTACATGACGTTTCATAGAAAAGGCTGTAGAATAGAGCCCTGTGGGACCCCACCAGTCACTGTTTATCTCCTTTGGCCATTGTCTGAAAGATAAAACAAAATTCTATCTTTAAAGTAGTCTGCAATAAGACTCATAAGATAGACTGGCACTGCCATTGTCCACAAGGCCTCTAATATACAGGTCCAATTTTCAGTGTTAAAAGCGTTCCTGACATCGAGAGTAATGCTTGCTGCATAAAACTTTGCACCTCCCCTCCACCTTGCTCCTGCAATTGCTGTATGGGCTGTCTCAACTACCATATCTATAGCATCCACTGTTGATCGCTCTTTACGAAATCCATACTAAGCCCCAGATAGGCCATTAATACCCTCTGTGAACTATTGTAGCCTAAGGCAAATGATTTTCTTGAATGCCTTACCTACAGTATCCTGTAAATCGTTTTCTTCTTGCTAAATTGTAACACCGACGAAGCTCAGCAATAGTATCTGTCCACCAGTATACCGGGGAATGATGTTTGCTAGGCTTTGAACAGATCATAGCGGCATCACAGGCCCTAGAAATAAAAGAGTTCATTTTACGCGCCTTTTATTTGGTTGACCCTTTCAATTCACATTTATCCTCTATCATTACAGCGAATGAACCTTCATCAAAAGTTATCACGTTCCAGCCATTGGTTCTCCATCAAAAATTTATCTTTCTATGAGGTGTATCCAGTGTGATCAAGAGAGACCGGTGATCACTATGAGTATAAAGTCCACTAACCTTCCTAGTAGCAATCCGTTGGAGTTGACCACTGGCAAACGTCAGATCTATGATCGACGACCTTTCCGCTCTAGTGAACGTTGGGTTTGTTCCGTTGTTCAGAAGGATCATGTCACTCATTTTTGCAAAGGCTTCTAGGAGAACTTCACCACATCGGTTAGTTATTCTACTTCCCCATTCCGTTGCCCATGCATTAAAATCGCCAGCAATAATAGCTGGCTTATGACAACTAGCCTCTAAGACAATGTGATCCAACAAATTCGCAAAGTCTTTGATTGTGATGCTAGGATAGGTGTAACAGCTAAAGATATACACTTTGTTGATCTTTGTCCATACAAAGCCGGAGTGCGATGAACTATTCACTTCCTGAATACCATGGGAAGCACAAGCCCAAATAGCAGCTTTGCCATTGACATCAGATGTCCACGTGCTGTAATTAAGATTTCTGTATTGTTCACCGAGAATAGCAACGTCAATTTGCTGTTCCCAAACAGTTTGGTAAAGTAGATCCTGAGCAGCTTCACAATGATTCAAATTCAAGTGGAGTATCAACATCTACGATGTTGTTGAACTTGCTTCATGGTTTTCAATGCTAAACGATATGCTGGGCACTTACTACTTCCACTGGCGTGGTCAGCACCTTTATTTTTTGCACATAATGCGCATTGAGGTTTCTGTTTACAATCGGTAGCTTTGTGACCCACCTGTCCATAGTTCCGACATAGGGAGGTCCTATCTGTCCCAACACAATTTCGAGCTATGTGCCCATACTCCCAACAATGAAAACATTTTGGAACCCTATGTCTTTCACGTGTACGGCTAACAAACAACCAGGCCCATTCTTACCTTACGATGAGCCATAACCTTCCTAGCCTGGAGAACTGGTTTGTGAAATTACCGCTGTTCGCGTACCTCCATAAGCTTGACGGATGGATTTTACTGCTGCGATGGGCACTGACTCCTCATTCAGGAGATGTTTCAAGACCTCCACTACCTCTTTTTCGGTGGTAAGAGCATCCAAATCTCTAAGTTCGAAGTGCCTACTTCGTCCAAGCTCGCACTTCCGTCCCTTCGCCAAGCACTTCCTCCATTCAGCTTTTTAATGTTGCAAGATTTTGCTCCTTCTTCCTATCTAATTGTAGGAGCGGATCCCCTTTATTATTATTATTTATTTTTTTTTTTTAATTGTTGCCACTGCTCTTGCAGCCCATTTTCTTGAACTGCCGATCTTTGAGAGCAATCACCGTTGTGGTGCACTGTTTTATCTACTTTATGTTGCACTTAATCCACAATGTGTTTTACTATTTCCTTCCTCCTAGCTCCTGTTAAAGAAGGTGTGGTAATTGTCCCCTCAGATTTAAGATGTGCAGCACTCCTTCTTGGTGGGCTTATCTCCGTTATTTGGGTATGGCCATCTGCAGTTTTGATCTGGAGCGCAGCTGTTTCCAACTTCTCAAAGTAAAGTTAGATTTCCCAGGCATAACTCCTTATTTCGCCATGAACGTTATTCTTGGTACGAATGAAGGAAAGGAGCTCCTTAATCTTGAGTCCAAGGTTCTGCATAACTTCTGAGGTTGTTAGGCTTATAGTATTAGATGCTATAATAGCCAAGACTTCCACCATTGTAGCACTGCAGTCATATGATGACGACATCGGGAAACCCGCTTTCGCATTCCCTTTTGACGCCGGTACTAGGGTTTCGTGCCACAGTAACAAATTCAATATTGTCTTCCATCATCAATATGCATTTTATACCTTCTGCCAGGTATGAAACATCCGCCTCTAACCTGATAAACAGACGCTGACCAGTACGCTGCCTAATCTAGGATCCGTCACGCCTACATTTGTGCTTATTTTTGGTCCACTCCGGGTATTTTATTTCCCTGGTTCCCGCCATATCTGGTGAGAATCTCCCTATCCACCACCTGGGGAGGCGCCCGATGGGAGACTAGCAACTCTACACGAGTGTGTGTGTGTGGAAACATGAGAGCGTCCTCTGAAGTACCGACTTCTTTCTTCAACAAGAAGTTGAATAGGCAGCATTCTGTCTATCAAAAACACTGCCTCATAGGAAACCGTTAAAGGCACTTATTGCCCTTAAGGAAATTCTGCGATAAACCAGAACAATTTGTTTGCTGTATGATTTGGTAATCATCACCTCTTTCCAAATTGGAGCTCCATAGAACATAATTGAGGAGAAAACTGTAGCCAGAAGCCTTATGTGACTCTCTCTAGAACCTCCAACATTTGGTATAAGACGTAACAATAAGGATGCCACTTTAGCAGATTTAGCGCTGACATACTCCGCGTTAACATTAAAGAGGAGAGATGCTTCTTTCATAACTCCTAGATATTGTAAGGAAGACTGGAATGAATTTCGTGTCTACCCGATTTGCTTCATACCAGTGACTAGGAGAACCTGTCTTGTGATCTGCAAGCTGTGGGCCTACCGATGACAGCCAACCCCCGAACCGTAGCCACAGATTGGTTAACAATGAGGGTTACTTCTTCCAGGTACATTGCCACCACTACCACTGCAACATGATCTCCGAATCCCACTACTTGAAATGGTGTCGTACATGATATTCCACAGAAGAAACCCTATAACAGGGCCCTGTGGAAGTCACCTCGTTTATCCTTTGGCCAATGTCTAAAAGATAAAACAGAATTCTATCTCTAAAGTAGTCTGTAAGAACTCTCATAAGATAGACTGGCACCCCCTGTAGTCCACAAGGCCTCTAATATACTGGTACAATTTGCAGTGTTAAAAGCATTCTTGACATCGAGAGTAATAATTGCTGCATAACTATTTGGTGATAAAGTTATTTAATTTCTGTAGTTTTTCAGTTGATTGTTAAACCATGATTTATTTATTTTTAAAATGTTTCAGACTCCTCGATCAGAAGCAATTTCGATATTAGGAGCCTTATTATCCTTACCAGATCAAATATTGAAAATGCCGGTATTTACATTAAATACAACAGAGTTATGTCCTTTATCTTGTCCTGATATTAGGGTATGTTACTAATTTCTTAATTTTTTAAAAATTATACTTTGACATTTTTCAAATGTTATTTATTCTTTTAATTTTTAAGGACCGTGTAATAAATATTATTTTAAAAGCTGGAAAAACTGAAATTGCTGGAGTAGCTCGTTGTATAGCATTGTCAAATCTTGGTATATTTTTATATCAAGAATTATGCAAAGATAGTAGGCACCCTAAAATTAAAGAAGCCATAAACACTCTACTTCTTGCTTTAAGGGTAAGTTTTATTTAAATTGTTTTTATTATAGGTGAAATAATCAGGAGTCAGTCTTTTTTCTAAATATTTTAATTTTGCTGTAGTTTCGGCTCAAGTTTGTGAGCCATCATCAGGGCATTACTGAGCCATGTCCAAGCATAAACCCTTAGGGTGATAGCTGATGATGGCTCACAAGCTTGAGCCGAAACGGCAAAATTAAAATATTTAGAAAAAAGACTGACTCCTGATTATTCCACCTATAATAGTTTCAACAGTCGACTATATGTACTCAATTAAATTGTTTTATTTAAATTTAATTATTTTTGTTCTTTTTTTAATTTTTTAAAAATTTAATTGTTTTGTTAAATTGTAAGATTCATAAAATATATTTTAAAAAACTATATCAAGTAGGCTATATCTGAATAACGAAAATACTTATTATAATATAAATTAATGGACATTGAATAAGCCTTAATTTCAGACCTGATAGACGTCTGTAGGTCTTATAGGTACCGAGATATCTTTGTCCATATAATAATTTGTGTCTTAAACTAAGGAACAGTTTTACCAAAATACTCATAATAATAAAAATTAACATGCATCTAATAAGCTTCAATATTTGAGGTGATAGACATCTGTAGGTCTTATAGATATCGAGATATATTTGTCCTTATAATACATTGTGTCCTTAATACAAGAAATGACCTAATTTTAACGTTATGAAGGTAAATATCTCAGAAACCACCCATGATACAATAATACTTATTATAATATACATTAATAGGCAATGAATAAGCTTCAATTTGAAAGCCTGAAGGTCTTATAGGTACCAAGATATCTTTGTCCATGTAATACATTGTGCCTTAAACAGAGGAATTGATCAGCTTTTAATAGTGTTCAGCCCGATATCATAGAAACCACTCATTTTACCAAAAAACTCATAATAATAAAAATGAACAAGCGTCTAATAATGTAATATGGGAGGTGACAGGCGGCTGTAAGTCTTATAGTTCTCAAGGTATATTGGTCCTTATTATACATTGTGTCCTTAATACGAGAATTGACCTATTTTTATGGACAAAGATATCTCGGTACCTATAAGACCTACAGACATCTATCATAATGAGTATTTTCGTATAATACTTGGTTTCTGTAATATTTACCTTCATAATGTTAAAATTAAACCAATTTTCATAGTTAGAACACCATGTATTATATGGACAAAGATATCACGATACCTATAAGACCTACAGACGTCTACAAGCTCTCGAATCAAAGCTTACTTAATGTCCATTAATTTATTTTATAATGAGTATGAGTATTTTCATACAATGTTTGGTTTCTGATATATTTACCTTTATAATATAATGTTAAAATTATGTCAATTCCTAGATTTGGACCGTTTTGGATGGCCACCATTTTTGAATATTTGAGATACTGCTGGTATTATTAATCGATTAGTACAAAGATTTTGTTTATGGCTATTATACACTGAACTGTTATCTAATTAAGACTGTCCATCAAAGTGTAATATCACTTGACTGTTGGGCTGATGGATCACAGACCCAGCAGGTGACTAAGAATTTGCTATACATCTTGCTAACAAGATATAGGGTGAATACACCCTGAACTTAACCCCACCCCATAGAGCTGAAGTTTAGGAATTCCTCTCCTTACCTCCTAAAACTGTATACCCCTCTGAGGTCGAATACCTTATTGAGACACTTAAAAATCTTGAAAATCAATCTCATCACTTCCCAAATAATTAGACAACTTACCCAAAAGGCAATTATATTTCTTATCTAAATTTGCAACTGCATTATCCTAACAACCCACTTTCCTCTGATGTGGAAGCACTTCACCATTATACTTTTCTTAAAATTGGGTAAACTTGTCAATTGTCAAAGGAAAACGATAGAGAAGAGGTGGGAAAAAGTATTGAGAGGTTGATTATTACCTTACTCAACTGCTCTCTGGACATGGCTGCTTCAGGTCATATCTCCACAGGTTCAAGCTGGATGAAGAATCATCATGTACCACCTGTCCTCGTTTGGATGAAACAGTTGCATGCTTTCTTCGCATGCAAGAAATTTACTGTGGAGAAGGTTCAACTAGATATGGTGCTGGGTAAAAGATCCACACCGGAAAATCTGGTTCAGCTCATGTTGACCAGTCAAGAAAACTGGAATGCTGTTTCAGATTATGTTGGGAGAGTCGGAAGAATACTGAGAAACGAGGAGCGAGCGAGAAGAGGTCAAATACCGTCAAGTATGCAGTAGAGAAGTAGGCGCTTAGCCATTCTGTCCACCGCGAAGTAATGCTGCAAGCAGTTCTGCGGTTTGTCATCGCAGAGAATGTAGGTGGTTTTTAGTGAGTAAGAATCTCACACTGTTGTGGATTCAGGAGCCCACTTCGTCTTATGAAAGATTTTCCCCTACAATAAAAAACAAAACAAAAAAAACACAGACCCACACTCATACACACAGACAGACAGACACACACACACACACACACACACACACAACACACCACACACAACACACCACACACACACACACACACACACACACACACACACACACACACACACACACACACACACACACACACACACACACACACACACACACATACCTACATACAATAGAATTACAAAGCATATTGAGGAAAGTCGAGGATTGTCTGAAAATCAATATGGTTTTCGGAAAGGTAGGTCAACAGTCGAGGCAATAGACTTTGTGATAAAGTCAGCCAGAGAAGCCACTGCAGGAAAAAGATAGAGAAGGGGTGGAAAAAAGTATTGCGCCGTGATAACGTTAGATGTCAAGAATGCGTTTAACTCAGCAAGAAGGGATTGCATCATGGAAGAGTTGAGTAAGAAAAAACTTCCACAGTACCTCCTTAAGATTATCAGAAGTTATTTTTCGGACAGAATCCTGAGGTATGCAGCTGATGCAGGACCAAAAACCTGCAAAATAACTGGTGGCGTTCCTCAAGGTTCCGTATTAGGACCGTTGTTAAGGAATGTTATGTACGATGCCGTACTCAGACTTTCTATGCCAGAAGGAACTACCACGGTAGGATTTGCAGACAATCTTGCTATCATTGCTCGAGGGAAGCTTTTGGAAGAGATAACGTACAAGGCCAACAAAGCAATATTTAATATTAGCCAGTGGCTTTCGTCTGTGGGCCTACAACTGGCTGACCATAAGACTGAGGCTGTACTTATTACCAGCAGGAAAGTGAGAGAAAAAATCAATTTGACTGTTGGAGAGATTAACATCCCCTCAAAGCCCTCTATTAATACCTAGGTGTGGAGATTGATGCCAGGCTGCGGTTTGATGGACACTTGCAGGTAGTCTGCGTGAAAGCAACAAAAGTAACGAACGCACTTTCTAGAATCATGCCAAATATCGGTGGGCCTGCCCAAAGCCGGAGGAGGCTCCTTGCTAATGTAACCAACTCAGTGCTTTTGTATGCTGCACCAATCTGGTGTCATAGCTTCCAAGTGAGATCATATTCTCGTAAGGCGATTAGCGTCTATCGTAGAAATGCCCTGTGCGTCGCAAGAGCATTTCGCACTGTATCATATGATACCGTGTGCATCATCGCCGACATAATTCCAATAGATCTACTGGCCGAAGAGCATGGCAGAATCTACCGCAGAAAACGTGAAGTGCCAGAGGAGCGAGCGAGAAGAGGTCAAATACCGTCAAATATAAGTATGCAGTAGAGAAGTAGGCGCTTAGCCATCCTGTCCACCGCGAAGTAATGCTTGCAAGCTGTTCTGCGGTTTGTCATCGCAGAGAATGTAGGTGGTTTTTAGTGAGTAAGAATCTCACACCGTTTTTGATTCAGGAGCCCACTTCGTCTTATGAAAGATTTTCCCCTACAATAAAAAAAAAAAAAAAAAAAAAAAAAAAAAACACATACATACACACATATGTATGTATGTAATGTCAGATTTAGACATCTGCATCAGTATAACATTGAAGAATTCTTGTTTTGTAACTTCTTGTACTATATCAAAGCTCATAAGTGCTTTTTAATTAACAGAATGTTCGTTTAATTATGTTACAACTTAATTACGATCCCAAACAGTAAATTGGGGAGAAAGATAAATAATTTCAATTACAATCTTTCATCCAATTAATTAATTCATCATAATATTTTGAATTTTGTATAAGCTATTAAGTAGTTCTGTACCTCAAAAATATTTAATGTTTTAGTTTAATCATAAAACAGTGGCTCAGTCTGCATCAGATGTTTTGCTTCTATTATGTGACCATTCTGAAACTTTGTATAAAGCATATCCAGAGATTCCTCCAAGAATTATTGAAGTAAGTTCTTATTTTTTATTCATAGAATCTTGAATATTTTATTTAATACTAATTGTGACACTATTTTATAAAATTCTATCAACACCAAAATTGAACAATAAAAAAGTTTCGAGAACACTGACAAATCCTTCTGATTTTTCAAAATTCTACTCCACTTTTTATTTAATTACATTTTTGAAGAGTTTTACTATTTTACAGTACCTCCATTCTGCAACTTTCTGGTGGCCTATTTAACTTAGAGTAGTTCTTTTTTTGTGTCTATGAAAAATTAATTAGATTAATTTGCTCTTTTCATGATGTAAAAACATTAAACAAATCTCATTCATAAAATTAATATTGATCGGCAAATATAGATTGATAAATCATTTTATTGTATAGAGCATTAGTTCCATCAGCCCATGAAGAATTAAAATGAAGCATAAGTAAATACTAGAATAGCATTAAATAATATGTAAGAAAACAAGATTATATAAAAAAACACAATTCTTAAATAATTAAAAATACAAAATACATATTTTAAGTAGTTTATATCTTTGTTCCACTTTTTTAGGTAACTCACTTACATATGCTTAAAGTCCAGAATCGTAACCACTGAACCTGGCTAGTTTCTCTCTTTCTGTCCCAAAATGTTATAAATGATTTTTACAATCTATAATATACTATTTTTAGAAAAACACCAACACATTTCTTTGATCAATCAACCTTTTTCAACAGGTTCTTGTCGGTACTTTGTCTCATCTTATGCCAGTTGGGGATAGTGATAAGAGACTCTTAACATCTTTATTGTTCTGCCTTGGTGAATGGACGATGACTTTACCAATACAACGATTAGTTTTAAATCATAATGGGACATCTTTATTATGTAATGTGTTTAAGGTAAGTTATGATTATATAATCATATTAGTATTATTGTAATGATATTCTTTGACAGACATTAAATACTTTTTTAAGTTTAATCCTAAAGCTCATTAAAATTCCTCTTAAGAAGATTGTATATATGTAATGTTTACTGAAATGCCAGGAATGGGTGTTTGGAAATAAATAAATTAGTGTGTTTAACTGTGATTAAAACATCTTAGGAATAATTCTGAAACCATTATTTGAATGTACAGTTTCCTTCTTTTTTAGCTCTTGAATCTTTGATTGCAAATATTTGACCAATATTATTAAATGACTTATTGATTTGCAAAAGACAAAAAGTTTTTAATTCAATGTTAGTACAGTTCCTCTTAATATTTTAGACAATTAATAACTGATTTAATACTTCCGTTGCAATATATAAATGCCTGTTACAAATTTTTAAACTAGAACTGAAAAATATTTGATTACTAAATATAATAATGTACTAGGGTAAATTGCGTATACAAATATATTCTTCAAACTATTAACTAGAATCTTATCTTATTAAATAAGCTTTCCTTATTTTATTAATGAGATTCTTGAGACCAATGTTTAGATATTATCTAAGGTGTAGATTCTTTTAGGTGAAGGTCAAATGTTTTATAGATAAAATTGGAGGCTGATGTCACTTCACCACTATTTTATTGAAAATAATATATTCGCACTACGTTTCGGCTAACAATGCCATCTTCTGGTGCAGTGGAACAACTTAGATTTAGTGTGGGTAGCTGCTTCCTAGTCAAAACCACATGACCAAATCTGATATTATCATATTAACTGGTTGAACATAACCAACCATATGCACTTCCACTAACAAGCTTTATGATTAGAGGTAGTTCTATTGCAATTATAATATAGTTGCAAATTATAATTATAGACCTATTGAAAGGTTTGCTATTAATAAAAGTAATAGTCCAGGAGCCGGGGCCGAAAAATGCGAATTATAAGAAGAAAATTTTCAATGTGATTTTCACATTTTAACCAACTTGTACGACAACATTTTTTTTTGTCTGCCAGCTCAAACTGGTCAGAAAAAATCCAAAACAGTCACTAAAAACCGAAAAATGGTATTATTTGAAGACGATTCTTTCTTTTCATTTATTAAACTAGGTCTTTACCTGATACAAAAAAACTTTGTCTGCCCATCGTAGGGGGTCGGGTTCAACAAGCAGACAAAATCCAAAAACACGCTTTAAGGACCAAAATTTTCTATTATTTGAAGAGGTTTCTTTCTTTTCTAATGTGAAACTAGGTCTTCGCCTGATACGAAAAAACCTTGTCTGCCCATCGTAGATGATCGGGTTCAAGTGGCAGACAAAATAAAAAAAACACGCTTTAAGAACCAAAATTTCGTAATTATTTGAAGACGTTTCTTTCTTTTCTAATATGAAACTAGGTATTTGCCTGACCAAAAAATCTTTGTCTGCCCGTTGTAGGTGGTCGGGTTCAACTGGCAGACATGATGCAAAACCACGCAATAGGTTAAGACCATAAATTTTGGATTATTAGAAGACGCTTTTTTTCCTTTCTTATATCAAACTAGATCTTCACCTATAACAAAAAAAAAATTGTCTGCCCATCCTAGGTGGTCTGAATCATTTGGCAGACAAGAAACAGACAATAAGCATTGAGACTTTTTTAATGGTTATTTTGTTAGATACGGTGTTTGATATTAGCATAGATGAAATTGAAGTTTGTGATTTATAGGAATCAATGTGTGTTTATTGTTCCATGTGGCGGATCCGAAAGAAAAAGGTCTAAAATGGTCTGATTTTGTAATAGATGGGGAGGAGCAATAACGTAATTGCCATAACATAATGTATTATTCAATGTCCATTAATGTATATCGTAATGAGTATTTTCGTATAATACGTGTTTATTGTAATATTTACCTTCATAATGCTAAAATGAGGTCAATTCCTGTATTTCGGATCGAATGCATTTAATGGACAAAAAAATATCGGTACCTATATGATCTACAGGCGTCTATCACTTCTTATATTAAAGCTTATTATATGCTCGTTAATTTTTATTATTATCAGTATTTTGGTAAAATGAGCGGATTCGAGAATATCGGGCTGAAGACTAAAGTCGATCAATTCCTCTGCTTAAGACACAATGCATTATATAGACAAAGATATCTTGGTACCTGCAAGACCTACAGACATCTATCAGCTTTCAAATTGACGCTTATTCAATGTCCATTAATGTATATCGTAATGAGTATTTTCGTATAATACGTGTTTATAGTAATATTTACCTTCATATTGCTAAAATGAAGTCAATTCCTGTATTTTGGATCGAATGCATTTAATGGACAAAGAAATCTCGGTACCTATAAGACCTACAGGCGTCTATCACTTCTCATATTAAAGCTTATAAGGTGCTCGTTAATTTTTATTATTATCAGTATTTTGGTAAAATGAGCGGATTCGAGAATATCGGGCTGAAGACTGTTTAAAGTCGATCAATTCCTCTGCTTAAGACACAATGCATTATATAGACAAAGATATCTTGGTACCTGAAAGACCTACAGACATCTATCAGCTTTCAAATTGACGCTTATTCAATGTCCATTAATGTATATGGTAATGAGTATTTTCGTATAATACGTGTTTATAGTAATATTTACCTTCATATTGCTAAAATGAGGTCAATTCCTGTATTTTGGATCGAATGCATTTAATGGACAAAGAAATCTCGGTACCTATAAGACCTACAGGCGTCTATCACTTCTCATATTAAAGCTTATAAGGTGCTCGTTAATTTTTATTATCATGAGTATTTGGTTAAAATGAGCGGTTTCCATGATATTAATGATAATGAGTATTACTGTATCATGGGATGTTTCTGTATTATTAACCTTCACAGGTTAAAATATGAATAATTCTCGTATTTAGAATACAATATGCTATATGGACTAATATATCTTGATACCTATAAGACCTACAGACGTATATCACTTCTCATATTAAAGCTTATTAGATGCTTGTTAATTTGTATTATTATTAGTAGTTTGGTTAAATAAGCGGTTTCTATGATATTAATTTCATAACGTTAAATTTAGGTCAATTCTCGTATTACGGACACTATGTATTTTATTGAATAAGATAAATCGACACCTGTAAGACCTACAGACGTCTGTTAGGTCTAAAATGGAGTCTAATTAGGTTACTTCTAATATTTGATCTTAGGAGTATTTTGGTAAAATGTTCGGTTTCGATCAAATTTGGGTTTAATAATGTTTAAAACCGATTAATTCCTGCATTCAAGAATGGACACAGTGAATGAAGATATTTTATTTGAGAACCGCATTATGAGAAATAAAATCAGCTTTTATTAAGGTCCTAGGCAAATGTAGGTTTAATATTTTCGACTAAGTTAAACACACAGTGTCCTAAATTCTAGAATGACCACTTTTTAAAAAAAATTTATATTATATAGAGCCAAAATCATAGAAACTGCGGGTTATACAAAAATACTCATGATAATCAACATTAATAGAAATCGAATAATAGTTAATTTTAGGGGTTATAGGTGTCTGTTAGACCAACTTTGTCTATACATTGTGTATTGACATCAGGAATTGATCAGCTTTAAACATTATTCAGCCCAAAATGATCGGATCTGAACATTTTACAAAAAAAAAAATCATAAGAATAAAAATTAAAAGTAATCTAATAAGGTTACATTTTAGACCTAACAGACGTCTGTAGGTCTTATAGGTATCCAGATATCTTTTTCGATATAATATATTGTGTCCGTAATACGAGAGTCGACCGAAATTTACCATCATCAAGTTAATATCATCGAAACCGCCCATTTTACCAAAATACTCATGGTAATAAAAATTAATGAGCATGTAATAAGTTTAATATAAGAGGTGATAGACGTCTGTAGGTCTTATAGCTATCGAGATATATTTGTCCTTATAATATATATTATATTTATATTATAATATATTTGTCCTAAATACGAGAATAGGTCTTATTTCGTAATGAATGTAAATATCACAGAAACCACCCATGATGGAATAATACTCATCCTAATATACATTTATGGATATTGAATGAGCTTCGATTCGAAAGCTGATAGATGTCTCTAGGTCTTGCAGGTACTGATATATCTAGGTCCATATAATGCACTGTTTCATAAACAGAGGAAATTGATCGACTTTTAACAATGTTCAGCCCTATATCATAGAAACCGCTTATTTTATCAAACTACTAATAATAATACAAATTAACAAGCATATAATAAGCTTTAATATGAGAAGTGATATACGTCTGTAGGTCTTATAGGTATCAAGATATATTAGTCCATATAGCATATTGTATTCTAAATACGAGAATTATTCATATTTTAACCTGTGAAGGTTAATATCACAGAAACATCCCACGATACAGCAATACTCATTATAATATACATTAATGAACATTGAATAAGCGTCAATTTGAAAGCTGATAGATGTCTGTTGGTCCTGCAGGTACCAAGATAGCTTTGTCTGTATAATGCATTGTGTCTTAAGCAGAGGAATTGATTTTAACAGTCTTCAGCCCGATATCATCGAAACCGCTCATTTTACCCAAATACTCATGATAATAAAAATTAACGAGCACCTTATAAGCTTTAATATGAGAAGTGATAGACGCCTGTAGGTCTTATAGGTACCGAGATTTCTTTGTCCATTAAATGCATTCGATCCAAAATACAGGAATTGACCTCATTTTAGCATTATGAAGGTAAATATTACTATAAACACGTATTATACGAAAATACTCATTACCATATTATAATATGCTTATTTAAAAAAAATAATATTCTTTTAAGAAAAAATCATTTCACATAATATTTACTTAATTAAAACTCAATTTATCTCTCAGGGTATAGTATGGGTTCTTGACAATCAGGCACACAATCTTTTATATAACTTTTTTAATCATAATTATAACTTACAAAAATAACACAACAAACAATATGCAGCCAGGCTAACAATGATTCTTCATATCCCTACAGCAGTTCCTCCTCTTCATATTCAACTCCAC
The DNA here is from genome assembly GCA_023052935.1 of Piezodorus guildinii. Taxonomy (NCBI): domain Eukaryota; kingdom Metazoa; phylum Arthropoda; class Insecta; order Hemiptera; family Pentatomidae; genus Piezodorus; species Piezodorus guildinii. The sequence goes on along the minus strand of CM041295.1, from coordinate 4,879,808 downwards.
ACTCTCCAAGTCCCACTCAAAAAACTACTCTCCTATCAGCTCATAACCCCAACTCTGACTGACTCCCTGATCAGGTATCTTTCCTCCACCTGGGTTTTTACCTGGAATGTCCCATGCATCCAAAATGGAGGTTATGTTTACAAACAAACAAATAAGAGCTGGTATTCAAATTTTACCTTTTACCTTATTGTTAGCCTGCCTAACTCAACAACAAATATATAAATTAATAACCACTATAATTATAAAAAATGGGTATATTACATTTCTCCCCAATCCTAGGTAAAAAAAAAAAAATATTTTGGAAGGGAATATTTTTTTTATTTTTTTTTTTTTTTTCAAATTCAAATATTTCAAAATATATACATCTTTTCATACAATTCTTCGTTATACTTTAAATTATTTTCAATACTCTATAAACTAAGCTTATATACAATATTTCACATTGAGAGACAAATGCTAACCAACTTGGTACAAAATACACTAGAACCATAAACACACAAAAATTATACAAGCACTCTGTAAAATTAAGTACATATAACCAACTAATTCTTCAACAAAAACTATATACTCAAATTTTTCTCACAAACAGGCCTAGGTGCATATAAAAAAAATAATTAAGAAAGAAAATATAAAAAAAAAAAAAAAAATAACAGTGTAACAAATTCAAAAATATAACTATTGCCCAAGACACCAATAAGACCATTAAGCATAATTTTTAGCTAATGGAGTTATGAGCTTATTTAAATTTAAGTATCTAGAAACTTAAACAAACTATTATGAAAAAGATTTACATTTGGACCAGCTATTAAAATTTAATACTTGAGTGATTCTAATTATTACATTATTTACAACTTATTTATAAATAATTCCAGTATGGTTCAATCTGAGCATTGTTCAGACTGCCCATTTTTTAGCTCATCTTACGGAGGGAACGCTAATCATCCCTTTTTATCCCCTGGAAAAGGATAAAGACTGCCGTGTCCAAAAATAATATGGTGTCCGATTTTTCCTAACATGATCCAAAACCATATAACCATTATAAAATTCATATGTTAAAATTTTGCTGATGATATTTTTGATAGGCACATCCCTGTATTGATTAAATAAATTTACAATCGGTAACAAATAATTATTAAAGATGGAGAAACCACTTTTTGAATTATTTAAAATGTTTAAACTATTAAATACCTCCTGTGGTTGATTTTGGGGACTTAAGGAGCTTATAAAAGTTCTTAATGCTAAGCACTTGCTGTCACATGGTTTCATTTCACAAATTTCATCTTCTTTGATGCTTACAGTTTCCTTCACTTTAATAGAACTAGTTATTGCAGTCTTGTCCTGGATCTCTTCAATAGCATTGGGATGTGAAGTGTTTGATGGAGCTTCTTCTGCACAAATAGGAGGTACTGTTTCTGTTGCAAACTCTTCACTCTCTTGGTCTGTAGGCTCTTGATTATTATTTTTTTCATCTTCAGTGGAGGTTCTTTTCTGGGAATCAATTTTTAATTCTTGTGTAATACTTGTAAAGTTTTCTAATACTTCTGTTCCAAATTTATCTATCTTTTGTTCCAATTTTTCCATCATCATCATCATTTGCTTGAACAAATCTACCTTATCTAAATAACTATTTGTTCCTTGGTCCTCCATATTGTTTGCTCACAAATAACACTTAAAAACTTAGTTAACTATAAATTGTGCACTGATTGTCGTGGTCTTAATATTTAACAAATTAAGCCACACCTAGTTGGGAGCCAAATTATATAATATGCTTATTTAAAAAAAATAATATTCTTTTAAGAAAAAATCATTTCACATAATATTTACTTAATTAAAACTCAATTTATCTCTCAGGGTATAGTATGGGTTCTTGACAATCAGGCACACAATCTTTTATATAACTTTTTTAATCATAATTATAACTTACAAAAATAACACAACAAACAATATGCAGCCAGGCTAACAATGATTCTTCATATCCCTACAGCAGTTCCTCCTCTTCATATTCAACTCCACACTCTCCAAGTCCCACTCAAAAAACTACTCTCCTATCAGCTCATAACCCCAACTCTGACTGACTCCCTGATCAGGTATCTTTCCTCCACCTGGGTTTTTACCTGGAATGTCCCATGCATCCAAAATGGAGGTTATGTTTACAAACAAACAAATAAGAGCTGGTATTCAAATTTTACCTTTTACCTTATTGTTAGCCTGCCTAACTCAACAACAAAATATATAAATTAATAACCACTATAATTATAAAAAATGGGTATATTACAATATACATTAATGGACATTGAATAAGCGTCAATTTGAAAGCTGATAGATGTCTGTAGGTCTTTCAGGTACCAAGATATCTTTGTCTATATAATGCATTGTGTCTTAAGCAGAGGAATTGATCGACTTTAAACAGTCTTCAGCCCGATATCATGGAAACCGCTCATTTTACCAAAATACTCATGATAATAAAAATTAACGAGCACCTTATAAGCTTTAATATGAGAAGTGATAGACGCCTGTAGGTCTTATAGGTACCGAGATTTCTTTGTCCATTAAATGCATTCGATCCAAAATACAGGAATTGACCTCATTTTAGCATTATGAAGGTAAATATTACAATAAACACGTATTATACGAAAATACTCATTACCATATACATTAATGGACATTGAATAAGCGTCAATTTGAAAGCTGATAGATGTCTGTAGGTCTTTCAGGTACCGAGATATCTTTGTCTATATAATGCATTGTGTCTTAAGCAGAGGAATTGATCGACTTTAGTCTTCAGCCCGATATCATGGAAACCGCTCATTTTACCAAAATACTCATTATAATAAAAATTAACAAGTATCTAATAAGCTTTAATATAAGAAGTGATCGACGCCTGTAGGTCTTATAGGTACCGAGATTTCTTTGTCTATATAATGCATTGTGTCTTAAGCAGAGGAATTGATCGAAAATAAAAAATTATAAAAATAGAAAATTTTGGTCCTTAAAGCGTGTTTTTGGATTTTGTCTGCTTGTTGAACCCGACCTCCTACGATGGGCAGACAAAGTTTTTTTAAGATCAGGCGAAGTCTAAGTTTGATATCAGAAAAGAAAAGAACGTCTTCAAATAATATAAAATTTTGGTCCTTAAAGTGTGTTTTTTGATTTTGTCTGCTAGTTGAACCTGACCACCTACGATGGGCAGACAAAGTTTTTTTGGTCAGGCAAATACCTAGTTTCATATTAGAAAAGAAAGAAACGTCTTCAAATAATTACGAAATTTTGGTTCTTAAAGCGTGTTTTTTTTATTTTGTCTGCCACTTGAACCCGATCAAATACCACCCTTTCATTTGTGTGAACACACCCATAGGTTGACCTCTTAACTTTCTGGTGTTTGTTATATGTTAAGTTTAACCTAAACATTAATATTTGCTCATAGTTAACCTGGATCAAATCTAGTGAGGATTGCCTCTATTTGTTCAATGAAGTCTATTACAGTTTTCTTGTCAACAATTGATTTAATTGATTTGAGCCACATTTTATAAGTTAAGATAATGAGAAAAAATAACAAATTTTATTACTCTTTGTTACAAGTTGATGTTTACAGTCAATGTCATTATTCTTTCATATGTCTAGATTTTTTAAAATAAACTTCTTATGGTGGTCCCATTTGATCACAAGTTAATATACTTCAAGGAGATGTGGTATATGAAGCTTCACAACTAGGTGTTTTTAAGGAGCAGATTATAAAATTTAATTTTAGTGTTTTGGGGTTTTATACCTGAAAAAATCTGTTGTGAGCAACACACGACTTTCACTTACCTCGACTGTTAAAATCAATTTAAAAACTATTAAATATACTTAAATTTGAAAAATATTTAAGTTGATTTGATTAAAACACGTATTCATTTTTGTTTGACACATATCATATAGATTAAATAATATAACTACATTAAATTGTTAATCAGTAATAAGTGTGTTCCTTATTCTTCACTTTATATTACCTTTTACAAATATGTGTATCAGATTATATTTTTTCTAAAATCTTTCTCTTTTCAACAGTGTATTATACATCTATATTACTGTTCTTATTGTCAAAAACACAAATACTGTATAAAAAAATATACATTTTTAACTTTTTTCCTTTATTAGTTTATCAAATTCACTCAACTTGCACATTTACCTGTTATTTATCAAAACTAATCAGATGATAAGGTCAATCTTATAAAATCTAAAAAATTAAAGGTACTTCAGAAAAAGAAAATTTAAAATATCGGCATTTAAGCCCTCAGAATAAAACATCAAATTAAAGCCTATTAAATTTTACATGGATATAGCGAGTTTAATCAAAATTGTTTGAGCCGTTTCTGAGAAAATCGTAAAAAGATGCATAATGCATGGTATTAAGTTGCTCTTCTGGTTAGCTGATTTTGATGAAAAAGTTTCTTTAACATCTCGGGCATATAGTTGTATAAAATATGAAATTTCAATTTTGTATGACTTTTCGTTTTTGCACTAGACTTACATGGACACACAGACCTTTTTGCGAGATTTGGTTATTTGGACTCAGGGGACCCTAAAACATGCATTTCCATTGAAAACTGATATTACAAAATTTTCATGTTTGCAATACTTTCCCTTACTGTGTTACGGTTACAATTTGCAAAAAGAATTAATCTAAATTAAAAAAAAAAAAGAATTCCTTAACCGTAACTATGCCCTAGATTCTCAGTGGAGACGGGCGGGTTCCACAATAAATTTATTCGAGCGCCACGCTATTTGTTAATAATTAAAACAAATAAGGTAATTAGCGACCCTTTAAATTAATAATGTCTTTACCAAAAATTAAAAAAATAATGACAATTTAATATACAAACAAAAAAAAATTATTGATATCAGGTGGACACGAACTTGTTATCTTACAGTCTACAATCTATGAGCTATGGAATCATATGACGTCACCATTATAACTTTTTAGTTAAGGTTAATATTAAATAACTTGTTAAGGTTAATATTAAATAGAAAATATTTAAGAACATATTACTTAAACAAAAAAAATACAAAGCTTTATTTCTAACAGTAAAACAAAATAAATGATTCTTTAACAACAAAAAAAAAGAAAGGAAAACTTATTTTTACTTAAATCCTAGATTTATTTGTTTGTTTGTTTTAAAAACAATTATTTGTCCTTCTATCTTTCGGAACCTTAACCACTCAGGTTATGAGTGGTTTTACCTTTTACCTTATTGTTAGCCTGCCTAACTCAACAACAAATATATAAATTAATAACCACTATAATTATAAAAAATGGGTATATTACAATATACATTAATGGACATTGAATAAGCGTCAATTTGAAAGCTGATAGATGTCTGTAGGTCTTTCAGGTACCAAGATATCTTTGTCTATATAATGCATTGTGTCTTAAGCAGAGGAATTGATCGACTTTAAACAGTCTTCAGCCCGATATCATGGAAACCGCTCATTTTACCAAAATACTCATGATAATAAAAATTAACGAGCACCTTATAAGCTTTAATATGAGAAGTGATAGACGCCTGTAGGTCTTATAGGTACCGAGATTTCTTTGTCCATTAAATGCATTCGATCCAAAATACAGGAATTGACCTCATTTTAGCATTATGAAGGTAAATATTACAATAAACACGTATTATACGAAAATACTCATTACCATATACATTAATGGACATTGAATAAGCGTCAATTTGAAAGCTGATAGATGTCTGTAGGTCTTTCAGGTACCGAGATATCTTTGTCTATATAATGCATTGTGTCTTAAGCAGAGGAATTGATCGACTTTAGTCTTCAGCCCGATATCATGGAAACCGCTCATTTTACCAAAATACTCATTATAATAAAAATTAACAAGTATCTAATAAGCTTTAATATAAGAAGTGATCGACGCCTGTAGGTCTTATAGGTACCGAGATTTCTTTGTCTATATAATGCATTGTGTCTTAAGCAGAGGAATTGATCGAAAATAAAAAATTATAAAAATAGAAAATTTTGGTCCTTAAAGCGTGTTTTTGGATTTTGTCTGCTTGTTGAACCCGACCTCCTACGATGGGCAGACAAAGTTTTTTTAAGATCAGGCGAAGTCTAAGTTTGATATCAGAAAAGAAAAGAACGTCTTCAAATAATATAAAATTTTGGTCCTTAAAGTGTGTTTTTTGATTTTGTCTGCTAGTTGAACCTGACCACCTACGATGGGCAGACAAAGTTTTTTTGGTCAGGCAAATACCTAGTTTCATATTAGAAAAGAAAGAAACGTCTTCAAATAATTACGAAATTTTGGTTCTTAAAGCGTGTTTTTTTTATTTTGTCTGCCACTTGAACCCGATCAAATACCACCCTTTCATTTGTGTGAACACACCCATAGGTTGACCTCTTAACTTTCTGGTGTTTGTTATATGTTAAGTTTAACCTAAACATTAATATTTGCTCATAGTTAACCTGGATCAAATCTAGTGAGGATTGCCTCTATTTGTTCAATGAAGTCTATTACAGTTTTCTTGTCAACAATTGATTTAATTGATTTGAGCCACATTTTATAAGTTAAGATAATGAGAAAAAATAACAAATTTTATTACTCTTTGTTACAAGTTGATGTTTACAGTCAATGTCATTATTCTTTCATATGTCTAGATTTTTTAAAATAAACTTCTTATGGTGGTCCCATTTGATCACAAGTTAATATACTTCAAGGAGATGTGGTATATGAAGCTTCACAACTAGGTGTTTTTAAGGAGCAGATTATAAAATTTAATTTTAGTGTTTTGGGGTTTTATACCTGAAAAAATCTGTTGTGAGCAACACACGACTTTCACTTACCTCGACTGTTAAAATCAATTTAAAAACTATTAAATATACTTAAATTTGAAAAATATTTAAGTTGATTTGATTAAAACACGTATTCATTTTTGTTTGACACATATCATATAGATTAAATAATATAACTACATTAAATTGTTAATCAGTAATAAGTGTGTTCCTTATTCTTCACTTTATATTACCTTTTACAAATATGTGTATCAGATTATATTTTTTCTAAAATCTTTCTCTTTTCAACAGTGTATTATACATCTATATTACTGTTCTTATTGTCAAAAACACAAATACTGTATAAAAAAATATACATTTTTAACTTTTTTCCTTTATTAGTTTATCAAATTCACTCAACTTGCACATTTACCTGTTATTTATCAAAACTAATCAGATGATAAGGTCAATCTTATAAAATCTAAAAAATTAAAGGTACTTCAGAAAAAGAAAATTTAAAATATCGGCATTTAAGCCCTCAGAATAAAACATCAAATTAAAGCCTATTAAATTTTACATGGATATAGCGAGTTTAATCAAAATTGTTTGAGCCGTTTCTGAGAAAATCGTAAAAAGATGCATAATGCATGGTATTAAGTTGCTCTTCTGGTTAGCTGATTTTGATGAAAAAGTTTCTTTAACATCTCGGGCATATAGTTGTATAAAATATGAAATTTCAATTTTGTATGACTTTTCGTTTTTGCACTAGACTTACATGGACACACAGACCTTTTTGCGAGATTTGGTTATTTGGACTCAGGGGACCCTAAAACATGCATTTCCATTGAAAACTGATATTACAAAATTTTCATGTTTGCAATACTTTCCCTTACTGTGTTACGGTTACAATTTGCAAAAAGAATTAATCTAAATTAAAAAAAAAAAAGAATTCCTTAACCGTAACTATGCCCTAGATTCTCAGTGGAGACGGGCGGGTTCCACAATAAATTTATTCGAGCGCCACGCTATTTGTTAATAATTAAAACAAATAAGGTAATTAGCGACCCTTTAAATTAATAATGTCTTTACCAAAAATTAAAAAAATAATGACAATTTAATATACAAACAAAAAAAAATTATTGATATCAGGTGGACACGAACTTGTTATCTTACAGTCTACAATCTATGAGCTATGGAATCATATGACGTCACCATTATAACTTTTTAGTTAAGGTTAATATTAAATAACTTGTTAAGGTTAATATTAAATAGAAAATATTTAAGAACATATTACTTAAACAAAAAAAATACAAAGCTTTATTTCTAACAGTAAAACAAAATAAATGATTCTTTAACAACAAAAAAAAAGAAAGGAAAACTTATTTTTACTTAAATCCTAGATTTATTTGTTTGTTTGTTTTAAAAACAATTATTTGTCCTTCTATCTTTCGGAACCTTAACCACTCAGGTTATGAGTTTATTTACAAAAATAAATCACCTTGTTTCTTTGTTTGTTTGCCTGGAGAAACGAACTCCTTTTCTGGTAGCGCCTTTCCCGATTCGATCTGACTTTGTCCACCTGGTCCTTGAGTGTCACTCGCCACAACCTTACTTTAATTTGAACTACACTTCAAAATCTTTCGCTGCAAAATGTTTTTTTCATTCACTTACAATGGGGCCTCGCTCTCATTCCCAAAAACATTCTACACAACAATCACCTTATCTCGAAAAAACAAAAGTCTATCAACATCTGTTTTTTACATTTTTATAATTTGTGTAACCCTCTTCGAGGCAAAAAAAAAAAAAACTTAATTATTATTTAACTTAGATTCATAATTTTTTTTTTTTTTTTCCACGTAACAACTGTATATTTCATATATAGCTAAGTGAAAGTAAAAAGAGAAGGGGTGGGTGGCTGAAAATAATCTGCCCAGGTTGCCAATTATTAGATATTGGGACCAGAGTAGTGTGAACTGGAAAACTGTAAACTCTCTATACCTAGTGTTTTATCTAAACCCTGATAAAATACCAATTATTTGGTGTTCTTACTTCTGTTGGACTTGAAATATAAAAATCTGGATGTCTGTTTTTTTCGAAAAGCAAATATATATTCATACATTGTTTTAATTAAATCAATATTCGTACAACAATCGAAAAAATCAAGCTATCAAAGCCACCTCAGGATGAAACTGTGAAGAAGTTGCCTTTTTTTAAATGTTTAATTATTATAAAAGGTTCAGTTCCCAGGGAACGGGTGCATATAGATTTAACTGGCCCATGGCCATTGGTTGATGCTTTTTCCCTATGGCATAAGGTTGAAAACATAGGAAAAAAAACTTCTAGCATTATAAATAAACGTAGTGAAATATTTTCCTGATTTTGATTGCCAAGAATATTGCTGACAATGGTCCTCAGTTAGTTTCAATTACAAATCTTTTGTGATGGGAATGAAATTAGACAAATTACACCAACATTCTACCATCCCAAGACAAGGTCTTGTGGAGAGATTTATTAATTGTTATATGTAAACAACCATTTTTTATACTCTTGTTAAAATTAGATTAGTATTGTATTGCTCTGTGAATATCGAAAAACTCATAATTATATTTATATTCATATAAGTATTTTTTTAAAAAGGTAAGCGTGCTGTAGAAGTTTTTAAAAGAATTTGCTGTGTTGATTGGGATGATGTCTTACCCAAAAATATGTGTTAAAATTGGTTTAACAAGATGAAGTTTTGACATAAATGATGGTCCAAGGTCTGGTCCACGAGGCTTATGAGCTATTATCATCAGGATATCCTACCTTAGTAATGGATGAACCCCCTTTACTTGTTGAATCCTACCCCAATCAAATCCCTGATAAAACCCTTTCTATACCATAACTATCCATTGAGGTAGCCTAGAAGCTAATTGGTGGGTTTCCAAATTATATACTCATTTCACCACTTCCTACACCCATGTGAAATGATAATACATAATACATATGGTCAAATAGCATTCTAGCAGAATTACCAAGATTGACATGATAATGACTGGTTCAGGAATTGATTCAGGGATTGATTCAGACTGGTTCAGGGAAGAGTTTTTGCTAGAAGGGATGGTACCTGGTTAGGTCCAAATCAGCTACATATATAATATTAAGATCATCATGGATGAGTTTATTTGTGACAATGTAAGAAGCAGTGAGGATTTTAAGAAAGCTTTTAATACAAGAAGAATCTGATAGTTAAGTAGAGCCCCAAAATTAAACTCTATATGTCCAGTATGTGTAATAAAAAAAATTATAAACAACTATAGCCTTGTTCGTTTTTATAAATTATTTGTTTCTCTGATACTGATGATTTTGATATTTTTTTGATTGGTTGTTGATAATAAAGCCATTGTTTTGGTTATTTAGGTTTTAGATGATTTAAGTGAAGGGGGAAAAGGTAAAGGAGTTCAAGTTGGTTCTTTTCACCCTGACTTAGTTCAAGAATTCAATTCAAATATTACTTATGATGATCTTAAACAGCAAGATCTGCCACAACCAAGACGGCCTATTTTTACTTCTTCTCCTGTCCATCTTATATCAACTACCCATTCTATTCAGCTGGCTGCTAAACTGGTTTGTAGAAACATGTTTTTATTTTTAATTTTATTTCTAAATTGTTCTGTTAGTTTTAGGCCTGTGAAAGGTATTAATTGGTCTGTTGATTATGATGAGCTCAATTTATTAGTCTATTATAAATGGATTATCACTTTTTATGGGCCTCATTCTTTTTACTAAAATAACTGACATTAATTGTGTTACACTCGGCAGTAATGTTTAATATTAATTATGATAAGGCCTTGAGATCTTGATGCCAAAGATTTTGTGCCTATACCTCCAACACTACCATCAAATGTTTACCAAAAACGTCTTTTGAATAATTTATATATTTATTGGTTCAGATTTTTTTTTTTAAATTTTGCTCTTTCTGGTTAACTTTAAAATACTTCTATCCCTTACATATTATTAAAATATTTTGCGAATTAATATAAGCTCTTTGATTAACATGCCTCTAAGATTTACTTACAAATCTGTTTACTATATTTTGAATGTTACAAATACATTTTTTTTTTTTTTTTTATCAATAGATAATATGTTCAACATGTTACATTTACTAATCAACTAAGAACAATTAAAATATTAAATATAAGAAATAGGTTATGATTACATGAAAAATAAGGAGTCTAGTTTATAACATGTATACAAAAATATATTAATTTTTATGAAGTGACAATGGTTGACTGTGTGTTTATATGAGAGAAGTTGGTTGAGGGTGCATGTGCTTAATTGTGTGTTAAAATGACTGCACCCTCAACCAACTTCTCTCATATATTAATTTTTGTCTTTTCCTGGTTTGTTGAGACTTATTTTTGTTAATGGATTATTAGTAGAGACCGGATTTTCGTGCAGTAAAAATTAAAATTGAGTGATATTTAGCTTAAAATGCCTAAAAAAGGTAAGAATAATAGCTTTTGCTTGATTTATAATGTTAAATCATAGAAACCTTGTTTTTGAGTCCTTCCCCAAAATAAAAAATAAACTGTTTCTGTTATGGCACTCATAACTTGGAAAAACACTTGTTTCTTTTAATTACATTACCTAAATTGTGAAGAAAGTGCTGTTTTAAATATACATTTTTAAAGAAGGAATATTGCTAAGCTCTCAGCAATAGTCATAAAGGAATACCTCAAAAGGGACAGAGTAAAAAGTGATGGAACTTATACATATTATATACCTGTATATGATAAGCACTCTAGGATAAAATTTAGTTGGTGAAACTCAACTGGCTCTATTGTTATTAATTTGGTATGGCTTCTTGTATAATGAGAGCAACTGCAATAATTTTTACTGTTATATAATTCCAAAACTAGTTGAGTCTCAGCAACTAAATTTTAACCTACAGTATTTATCATATAGAGCTATAATCTGTATAATTTTATCACTTTTGCTCAGTCCCTTTTGAGATATTGTGCTATAAATATTTTAAAGTTGGTGATAAACCATCTTTGAAAATTTTCATGAGTAGTGTAATGATATGACTATTCCAGGAAAAAAAAAAAAAAAAAAAAATGAGCATGAAACTCATTTCTAACTTTCTTTGTTATAGCACACTAAATGCTTCTTCTTGTTTGACTAGTTCTCTAGTGCCTTTCAGCATAGTGCTTGCTTTTCCTCACCTCACTTCTTCCCGGCCCTTAGTCATAAAAAAGAAAGTTTTAATGTCAATTAGATAATTTGTGTTGGCAGGCAAAAAGCGAATGTCATTTAATTTGCCTACATCAAGTTAAACATTATTTTTAATGATTAATTTTTTTTTTCAATGCAGCTAAAATTTTTCCAAACAATAGGAAAGCTTCATTTTTTTATTTATTGAGGATTCGAAGAATTACATACATATTTGTTTTGTTATCCATCATCCAATATATATTTTAATTGGGAAAAAGGATGATCTAAATAAATAGAAGTGATGTGACTCATTTTGTAGCAAGAAATCGTAGTCTTAAGGTATTTCTAATTCAAAATGAGTCTCATTACTTCTGTTCATGTTGATCATCCTTTTTACCTATTAAAACTTATATTGAAACAAAATAAATATACTGTGGATGTGATTAGTTGACCGTTGAGAATTACTGGAAGGAATTAGCCCGGGTGGCGGTCATTAAATGAAACAACTAAATAGTTTCAACTATTTTATTGTTTGCCAACGTTTCGACCCCCTTTGTGGATCATCATCAGGGCTAAAAAGATACAAAAGAATATAATTTCAATGACATTACATACAATATTATATAACCTATTTAGCTAGAGAACGTCGGTATTGAAAAAATATAACAGCAGAACTGTATATGTAAAAAAAACTTAATTAAAATACAATGACCATATTACAATAATGAAAGTGTTATGCAGAAAAAATAAAAATGTTCCCTAAACAAAATTTACACAGGTATCAATAATTTACATGAAATATGAAATATAAAAATATGAAGTAGAGTGGAGATACGTACCGCATGGTGGGAGAATGGAAACTAGGTACTGTTTGGTAGATGGGGGGTAGGTAGGATGGAAAATACGTAGGAAAAGGTAGAATGGAAAATACGTACTGATTTATGGACAGGGTCTGACAACAATGACTAAAATTCTTAATACTACCATACAAAGAATCAATGAAATTTAACTTATGATTATAATAATGATACAGGATAAAAAATTATGATTTAATTCTTGAAATATCACCTATATAATAGTAAGAACAGTGATGGAAGATGTATATGGAGAAAAAAAAAACTGACTGTACCTCCCAACTTAATTATCCCTAATTCTGTTTAAGGTATCCAAAGATAACAGGGTGGAAAAAATAATAATGGAACATTGTAAAATACATTAATTGACAAATCTTACAGGTTGATAAAAAAGTTAAATAAACATAAATACAAGTTGGAATAAATTGAATAGTGAAGACATTTAGAAAATTTTAAATACATAAACAAAACAAAATAAATACATATATAGAATTATATGGATACCTAAAATAGATTTAAAAATATAAATAAACCAACAAACAATAATAATGAAAAAACAAAACAATATATATGGTGGGATAGACAGAGAAAATATGCTACTTAATAGAGTTTAATATGTGGCTATATGTGGTTTACAATTTTGTGGTTAACAGGATTGGATTGGAGGTGGATGTGGACGGATTCAGCGATTAGTCTTTTCTTATGGTTTGGAACATAATCTAAAATGGAGCAGTCGTCAAAGTTAAAGGAATGATTAAAATGTATGGAGTGTTCAGAAAGTTTTGAGGCTAGAGGGTTTCGAGAGGATACGGAGAGTTTATGTTGCGATATTCTGGTTTTTAGGTAATTTTTGGTTTTTCCTACATAGGATAAATCACAATCTGAACATGAAATTTTATAAACAATATTGGAACGATATATAGGAGTGATCGAGTCTTTTGTATTGGTAAAAAGGTGAGAAAGCTTGTTCTGGGTCTTTAGTCCTAGTTTTAAGGAAGGTAAGGAAAATTTAAGGATTTTTTTTATATTTTCAGAAAGGTGCGGAATGTAAGGTAGGGATCTATATAAAAATATCATGGGTGAATCATGGTCGGGAATTGCAGGGGAAGTAACGGTGGTTTTTGTGTTATAAGAATCTATAAGGTTTTTAATGACTTTTTTGGGGAAGCTGTTTAAGGTTAGTATTTTTTTAATACGTTCGATATTATTAGGATGGTACTTTGGATCAGACAAGGATAGGCAACGGTGGACGAGATTCTTGGCAACATTTAATTTCTGATGATATGGGTGTTGGGAGAAGAAGTTGAGCAGTCTACCGGAATAGGTGGATTTGGTGTACCAGTCAGTTGAAATAGATTCGTCAGTATTTCTAGTGATAAGTAAGTCTAAAAAGGGAATTGTCAAGTTGTTTTCTCTTTCTACGGTAAAACGGAGGCGTGGATCATATGAATTAAACAATTTTAGGATATCAGGGATTTTGTCTGGGTTTATTATAAGGAAGAGGTCGTCCACGTACTTTTTAATAAATATAATTTCATTTTTATAGGTTGCGGTTATAGAGTCGAGTAAGTCATTTAGTACGATATTAGAGAGGTCAGGAGCGAGACAGTTACCCATTGCAAGTCCCGAGATCTGATTGTAAAATTTGTTCTGAAAAGTGAGATATCCGGTTTTACAACAAAGTTTTAGTGATTCTAAATATGAAAGAAGATTGAGTGTGGTGTGGGGTTCAATGATGTTCCAGTGTTTTTCTACTAGTTGGATAACTTTATCAATGGGGATATTGGTAAATAGGCTTTCGGTGTCAAAGGATGTTAGAATGTAGTTGGGGGGAATATGCAATGATAGTAACTGTTCTCGGAGGTAAAGGGAATTGTTAATGTCATAGGGGTTAGTTCGGCTAAGTATTTTAAGTGAAGGTAGAAGGAATTTACTAAGTTTCGAGGAAGGTGCGTTGATGTTAGAAATGATGGGACGGAGTGGATTGCCGGGTTTGTGAATTTTGGGAAGGCCATATAAACGCGGGGGTAAGGAGTTGTACGAGATCAAGTTTCTGTACGTGGTTAGGTTGATGAATTTATTTTCTAAGAGATTTTTGATATGTTGATTGAATTTAATCATGAGAGGGCGGGTGGGATCACGGGAAGATGGTGTATATGTCGATCGGTCTGATAAGAGTGAGTTTATTTTGTCGTCATATTCAGTTTTGTCCATTATAACTGTCACGTTACCTTTGTCAGCCCTAGTAACTATAAGTTGTTCATTGGATCTGAGGAATGAGCGAGTGAAGGAAAGATCTTTGAAGAAGAGGGGGGAAAGAGACGATTGAGGTGGAGGGCGTTGGAGGTGGTTGGAGATCATATTACTAATACGTAATATGAACAGAATTAGGGATAATTAAGTTGGGAGGTACAGTCAGTTTTTTTTCTCCATATACATCTTCCATCACTGTTCTTACTATTATATAGGTGATATTTCAAGAATTAAATCATAATTTTTTATCCTGTATCATTATTATAATCATAAGTTAAATTTCATTGATTCTTTGTATGGTAGTATTAAGAATTTTAGTCATTGTTGTCAGACCCTGTCCATAAATCAGTACGTATTTTCCATTCTACCTTTTCCTACGTACTTTCCACCCTACCTACCCCCCATCTACCAAACAGTACCTAGTTTCCATTCTCCCACCATGCGGTACGTATCTCCACTCTACTTCATATTTTTATATTTCATATTTCATGTAAATTATTGATACCTGTGTAAATTTTGTTTAGTGAACATTTTTATTTTTTCTGTATAACACTTTCATTATTGTAATATGGTCATTGTATTTTAATTAAGTTTTTTTTACATATACAGTTCTTCTGTTATATTTTTTCAATACCGACGTTCTCTAGCTAAATAGGTTATATAATATTGTATGTAATGTCATTGAAATTATATTCTTTTGTATCTTTTTAGCCCTGATGATGACCCACAAAGGGGGTCGAAACGTTGGCAAACAATAAAATAGTTGAAACTATTTAGTTGTTTCATTTAATGACCGCCACCCGGACTAATTCCTTCCAGTAAAATAAATATACATTTATCTTAAATCGTATTATTGCATCTTGAACAATAAATTCAATAAATGATTTAATGATGGAAAAAAATATAAATATCGAAATACATAGGTATCTCACTATATAAGTAAGATGAGCAAATAGATTGAAACATTCAGTTTAATGCAAAGGAAATCAAAATGGTCAAATTCAACTAAAAAAGTGAAAAACTTAATGCAGCCAATATTAAATATGTGCAATTTAGCCCCAAAAGAGCAAAACATGGAGTTTCATGCATTATTAGATTGTAATATAATTGACCGTGGTGAAGTGTAAATCGAGTTCACATTTGGATGTGTATTTCAGTGATTAGCCGAATCACGGAATACGCTGAGGAAATTATCGGAGACTACCAATGTGGTTTTAGGCGGAATTGCTCGACTATTGATCTAATATTTTCCTTACGTCAAATATTAGAGAAGAAGCTGGAATACAACAGTGTAGTCCATCAACTCTATATCGATTTTAAAAAGGCTTATGATTCCATAGACCGTCAGAAGCTATATAACATCATGATTGAACAGGGAATACCTAGAAAGTTAGTAAACCTAGTAGAGATGTGTTTGTCGGAAACATTTCATAAAGTTAGAATCGGTCATAATTACTCCGAGAGATTTGAGGTGCGATCGGGTTTGAAACAGGGTGACTCCCTTTCACCTGTTTTGTTTAATATAGCTTTAGACTATGTCATAGAAAAGGTGATGTGAGCCGAGAAACGCTTAAATATGGGTGATAAGATTCCGGTTTTGGGGTATGCCGGAAATATGATTTGGTACTGCTAGGTGAAGACACGGAAACCATACAACTAAATACAAGTGTGTTAATAAAAACCGGTAAACAAACAGGTCTCAAATTAAATACCGATAAGACAAAATATATAAATAAACTCCAAAAGTTGATGTATTCCAAGGTATTTGTAAGAGTCATTTTCCTTCAAACTGTTAATTACTGTATTATTAGTTAACTCCATATTACTTGATTCTTTTAACTTTCCTTTATGAATATGAAGTACTGCAGATTTATCCAGTCCCATCTTCATATGAATATCCTCACTAAAGGTCCTTACCACTTCAAGAAGGCTTTGTAGATCGTTCTCATTCTTGGCATACAATTTAATATCATCCATGTAAAGGGAATGGGAAACAATCGTTTCCTGTCCGAGATGATAACCTTTGCCTGATGAGTTCAACAATCTACTTAAAGGATTGATGGACAAACAAAACCAAAGCGGGCTCAGGGAGTCACCCTGAAATATGCCTCTAGAAATAGGTATTTTTTCATTGCATAGTTGTGCTTTACTACCAGGCATTATTAAAGACACCTTCCACAAGTTCATAAGACGCTCTAGCAGTTCTGTTATAGTTTTGTCTATTTTATAAATATGTAGACTTTCCAAGAGCCAATCGTGGGGCACTGAATCATATGCCTTCTGGTAGTCTATCCAGGCTATGGAAATGTTGCGCTTCTTGTTCTTCACCTGTGAAGCTATGAAACTATCAATGAAAAGCAATTCCTTGCATCCCTTTGCGTTATCTCTCGCCCCTAACTGTTCTTCAGCCATTAAATTGTAATAATTTAAATGATTTTTTAACTTGTTATTGATAACTGATGTTAGCAGCTTGTATGTTCCATTGAGGCTTACAATTGGTCTAAAATCTTTTGGTTCAAATTCCTGTTTTTCTCCTTTTGGTATCAAGTAGATAAGACCGGTACAAAACTCTTCAGGAATTTCGACTTTGTTTTCTAAAAAACATTGAAAGCAACTTGCGAGTAGTGGATGGACACATGTAAAGTTTTTCAGCCAGTAATTATGCAGCTTGTCTGGCCCGGTTGCCTTCCAATTTTTCATCTTCTTTAGAGCCACGACAATATCTTCGGTACATCTATCTCAATTGGTACATCAGCCACACTCTCTTTCAACTTTTTTAACCAATATGCATCCTTCTTATATGATTTTTCAGTACCCCAAATAGTTTTCCAGTAATCGATCAGAAGCTCACTGTTTCGCAAATTGCTGCTAGTCTTTAAACTTCTGGATGACAACTGCCGATAGAAAAGCTTCTCTGTATTGGCAAAACTTTTGTTTTCTTTCCTCCTTTCAGCTGCTTCAGTGTATCTTCTTATTCTATTCGCATATACTGCCAGCCTTTGTTTCATATTTTCCATAAGTTTAGCTAATTCTAGATTCATTTCCGACGCTTGTACCCCTCCAATATGTGAGACAATTATTTCATCTACCTTCGTCTTAAGCTTGATTGAAGTGTGGCCTGGATCTCCTAGATAATTTGTAAGAATTCCAATTTTACGGCGCAGAGATTCAAGAGATTTAAAAGTCTTCTCTTCCATGGAGGGTTCTTGTCCTTACCCTGTTTAGTGCAGTTTTCTTTATCTGGTCGTTCTCTAACTAAACCTAGTTTTAAGGCAACTGTTCTGGCAGCGACATATATCCAATGACTGATCTCTAAAACCATCATTTCACTTGTCATATTATCTGACAACACTTGGTCAATGGTTTTGACAATTTTTAATATTGTTTTTCCATAAGGCACTCGAGGTAGTGACGGTCTGTTTTGCAGAGGAATACCTTCAAACTTGATGTGTTCTCGCATCAAAATTTTCTTCAATTCTAGCCTTAACTGGTCATCTTGCTCACTCTGCTTGTCTGGCTGCTCCTCTGTAACTGCTGTCTCATTACACTCCTGAGCCTGCTCAGTCAAATTGCTAGTTGTACCATGATTGGCAAAAGTATTGAGTGTTCTTGCAATTTCCACTCTGATTTCATTCATTTCCGCATCTGCGAGAAACTTCCGTTTCATAATTTGTTTGACTTGGTCAGCTAGCCGTTGAGATGTGACTTCAATCTCTGGGAACTGTGCACTCCAGTATTCAGTTATTCGGCTGCGATATCCTGTTTTTTCAGTCTCCGCTTTTGTAGCCAAGAAATATGCTCGGATTACTGCAAGGTTCATATTGTGGGTCCACTTCATCTGGGGTTGCAAATTCCTTTGGTGATTTGTTCCTCTTCTTCGCGCGGGATGCTCAATGAGAGCTTCCAAGCTCGATTCAGAGTTTAAGGTGGAGAGGCCTGTGACTACCGGTCTTACAGTTCCATACGGCATCAGGGCACCGCTCGCACTGCCTGCTGATGTCGAGGGCTGTGAATCCATTCCCTCCAGAGCACCCCTCACTCTGGATTCGTCCGAGGCTATTTGGCTTCTAGTTTGCACCATTGTAATTTGGGTAAATGCATTTTATACCTGCTGCCAGGTCTTCCTAGGGAAGGTAGCCCTAGGGTGTGTACTGTGAGTGTGCTTCATGTCAGTGTGGATGTGTTAGTGGGCTGTTCTGTGTGTACTGTGGGTGGTGTACTGTACTCAGGAACCCGGGGGACCGTAAAACCCCGGTAACTGCACCCATCAGTCACCCCCTGTGGGTTTATTATTATTATTTCAGTGATTAAATCTAGTAGTATTGTGTTTAAATTTGTCTCAGTTGTGTATTGTGGTGTAAACTTTAAATTTGTATGAGAAAAAAAGTTCTATGCACTGTTTTGTCTAACTTTTGATCCATTAAAACAGCAGAAAGGAGAGGACTTGGAACTGGGAAATTATCTGTCTAAATACATTGAATACGTCACCAGTGAGTGGAACTTATAATCATCTACAGCTCATCTTATGTGCTTATATTTGAGTGATTACTGATTTAGAATTTTCAAAGAAAAAAACACTAATTCATAGTTTATATATTATGTCTGGCATCCAGGTTGCTTTACAAGCTCCGCAAATTCCTCCCTCCAACATACTTCCTTATTATCCAGTCCTACCTCACTGACAGATCCTTCAAAGTCAATCATAATAATTCCTATTCATCCATTTTTAGTCAGTTTGCTGGTGTTCCTCAAGGCAGTATCCTAGGACCCATTCTTTACACAGTTTATACAGCTGATATTCCTTCCCATCCTAACACTTTCCTTTCTACCTATGCTGATGACACTTGTTTGTTATCAGTCAATACTGATCCAACTATTGCCTCTCAAACTCTCCAATCCCACCTCAGAGACCTAGAGGTATGGTGTCAGAACTGGAGAATTAAAATTAATGCCAACAAATCCAACCAAATTACCTTTACCCTTTGTCATAAACCTGTGATATCCTGCCCTACTGTCTCCTTCAATAATACTCCTCTTGTCCTGGTTGAACAGATCCGATATCTAGGACTGCACCTTGGCAAATGCCTTACTTGGAACCCTCACACAAGACTGAAACGATAAGAAACTGCACGACGTTTTCGACTACTTCAACACTTACTAGACAAACGTTCTAGTCTTCCACTTAACTACTAAAGGTTCATCTACATGACTATCATTAGGCCGATATGTACTTGAGGAGTAGAGCTTTAGGGCTCTACAAAACTATCAAATTCTTCCCGTAGAGATTTTTTTTATAGGATGAACTAAAGCTTGTTTCCAAGAAGAAGGGAAAACTGAATTTTGGAGGAGAAAATTGTAGATGAAAAGAAGGACTGGCAGGATTTCTGGAAGGCATAATTTTAACAATTTTACTGGAATTCCATTGTAACCTAAGGAGGTGGTACTGCATTTCATCATGGAAGATATGAGGTCTGTTGGTGAAATGTAGGATAAATAAAAATTGTCAGAATTGAATGATGATGAAATGCATAAGTTAGGAGAAAAGGCTGGTGAAATGTTGGAGGAGTCGGTTAAGAAGTATGAATTTAGTTCGTTGGATGATAAAGGGAAGACTGAACAGGTAAAGGATTTACAGAGAAAGAGCTTATGAAGAAGTTGCCACCTGGATTTAGGATCAGGAGCGGAGGACAGGGCTTCTTGAAAATTGTTGGACTTCGCTCGCCTTACTGTTGTTTGTGTCAAGTTTCAGAGGGCCCTGAACGCTTCATAGTCATCTGCTTGCCTTGTACGTCTGAAGCGCCTACGGGCAGCCTCGCGTTTTCCTTGTAGTTTTCTTATTTCTTGACTTATCCAAGGAGCAGGTCTGCGACGGAAGGTACGGGTTTTTAGGGGGGCATGTTTGTCAAGGAGGGTGATCAGGTTGGAAGTGAGGATGTCGACCATGGCGTCAATGGAGGAACAGGCATAGATATCGTCCCATTTCAGGGTTTCAAGATGGGGTAGGATGTATTCACGAGTGAGGAAATCAATGTTACGGAATGTTATGACTTTTGGAAGGATTTATTGAGTATGGATATTGTATGATACCTGGATTAAGTCATGGGAGGATAGAAATGGGACTGGCAATTGAGATTGGGAGAGAAGGTTCTGTGTTGAATCTATGGTAAGAACATCTAGCCAAGTGTCAAAACATTGTGTATGATATGTCGGAGAAAAAGGAACAATATAGAGGTTGAGGAAAAGAAAAGATTTTCTAGGTACTATTTGTCATTGGAATCGGAAAGGATATTGGTATTAAGGTCGCCGGAAATTATGATACTATTGTAGAGAGGAATATAATTGTAGAGGGTTGTTTCAAATGGAGCGTCAAAAGGAACGAGTGGAGGGCGGTACACGACT
Source organism: Piezodorus guildinii (assembly GCA_023052935.1). Taxonomy (NCBI): domain Eukaryota; kingdom Metazoa; phylum Arthropoda; class Insecta; order Hemiptera; family Pentatomidae; genus Piezodorus; species Piezodorus guildinii. The sequence goes on along the minus strand of CM041295.1, from coordinate 4,858,341 downwards.
GCGATTAGGATAGGATGGGTGTTGCATGTGATTTCCAAGAAAAGGAATTCAATATGTGGTTGGTCGGATGGGGTTGAGACTTCTAATATGCGGGATTTTAGGCTATTATGGGCCTAAAGACCAACGCCTCCGCCTGTACGGCATATTCGGTCATGACGTATGAACGAATATTCAGGTAGGGAGACAGCGGTGGAGGGGATATAGGGTTTTAACCAGGTTTCGGAGACTGATATGATAAAATTGCGGGTAAAATAATGGAGGAATTCATCATAATGAGCGAGCAAAGATTGGGAATTCATGTGACAGACGTTTAGGATACTAGACATAGGGATGAAAGGAGAAAGAATACAGACAGCAAGAAAACGATGTAGCTAAGAACAATAATGAATTTAGAAATATCTGAAAGATAAATGCCAATGAAACTATATATACATACTTACACACATAAACACACACACACGTACACATACACTTAAATAATAGTACTTAAATAAAATAAAGTGAACATGATATATATAATGTAAATTTCCATAAAGAATAAGAATATTTATAATAAAAATGAAGATAACTATAGTAAAAATTGTATAAGAAACAATGTTGATAAGAAAGATGTTGATTGATTGATATCTGTGATAAAAATAAAATAAACTTTGATAAAAATTTCATGGAAATAAAACTTTGATATAAATAAAACAAAATAGTTTTTGATAGAAGTAAAAATAAAATATGACAAAATATACAAACATCTTATACAAAAATAACATTAAGTTTCGTAAGAATAGAATAAGAAAAACTTTGATAAAAAAGATAGTAGCTTTGATTATAGAATAACTGTCTGTGATAAAAATAAAATAAGTTTTGATAAATGTAAAATAGACTTTAAAAGAGAAAACAAAACAAAAGAGCCTTGATGAAAATAAAATAGCCTTTGATAGAAATAAAATATAATTTGATAAAAATAAAACACCTTAAATAAAAATTATATTGAGGGTGTATAGTCGACTGTAGAAACTATTATAGGTGGAATAGTCAGGAATCAGTCATTTTAAAAAATGACTGATTCCTGACTATTCCACCTTAAATAAAAATAAAAATAACTTTAGTAATAATAGAATAAAAAGAACTTTGATAAAAACGGAAATAACTTTGTTAAAAATAGAAAGAACTTTGATAAAAGTATAAATACCCTTGATAAAAATTAAATAAACTAGTGACTTTGTAATTAAAATGAAAATTACGAAATAATAAGATAATAATATCGAGAGAGAACATAACAGAAGAGAAGAGAAGAATCGTTGGCGAAATTGAAAATGAAGCTAGTCAGTAGACGAGAGCAAAGGTGTCAGCCAAAAACATCGAGGTCTTGAGAATGGTCTATATATATGACAGGTTGACCGTCGTCCTTACGGCAGCGCACTCTACCGCCCGTGAACCACACATACTTCAGCTTACCAGCTGACTTCTTTTGACAAGCGAGCCAATAAAGGTGCCTGTTAGTCGGGGTCATCTCCTCCCTGAGATATATCCGGTAGCAGTCATTCTCCTGCCAACCTATATCCCTCGTAGAGAAGTCCCTCTTCATTTTCCTGCTCTTAATCAGCTCATCTCGTATGGTCTGTCTGACGAACTGAGCGATGACGAGAGGCGGTCGCGGGTCATCCTTTATCTGCCTCCGCCGTTCAATTATGTCTAGGTCCTCCATTTTGATTATAATTCCGAGGGCCGCCGCTACTTAGCTAATTAGTTACCAGAGCCGCTGGGGTTTCGCCCGAACGGACCGGTACGCCTCTGATTTCCAGTGACCTGCACAGTAGGCCCTGTTCTGCCTTATTTAAGTGGACCTCTAATTCGCCTACTTTCGATTTTAATGCTTTGTTTTCAGAAGATAATTCTTCTAAATACTTGGCCTGGCCCTCTAAGTGGTTGTCAATTTTAATGAGCCTTTCATTTAGCTCAAAGCTCAGCTCCCCATATTTTTCAAGAGATGATTTAAGATCTTTTATCTCTTTATTGACAAGGTCGCCGTGTTTATTCACCGCTAAGAGTATGTTGGAAGGAGTTGGCTCCTTGACGTGCTTTAGGCCGCTCACTGTAGGTGATGACGGTTTTTCAGCGGTTGTCCCAGACTTTTCCTAGGTCACATTTAGAACATAACTACGATTTTTTGTTTGATTTGATCCCCTCAATTTCTTTATCGGGTAAATTGCAGCATTTACCGTGAAAAATCACGTGGCATTTACTGCAACTCACGCTGCTCTTCTTGTTCCTAGCAATCACGGCGTCACAAATAGAGCTCTGAGCCATTTTAATTTTGATTAATAAATAATATTTATTGTACTCACGAGAGCAAGGTGTTTATCAATAAAAGCCTGTGTCAACGTCCATTAATACCCTAAGGCTTAGGGATTAACCTGAGTACAGCCAGCCTATTCAGAATAAAACACCGAACTTTTTCACTGATTCTTTCTTGAAGTGGTGATTTAAATAATGTAATTATGAGGTATACAGATATATGTGACTATATTTACCACAAATCTGAAAGAAGAAGGAGAATTACGATAACAAGAGCGACTGAATTAGAGAGAGATACAGGAAGGATGTTAAGGGTTTGCAGTCTATGGCCAGACTGTACTTTGAAACAAAAATAGTCCCAATTTTCATAGAGACATTACAAATACATCATAATTATATTCTAAAAGTTAAAAATCTGCCAAGCAATAGACTATCATATTTCATAAATAAGGAAGTAATTAAATAAAATATTTTCTGGATAAAAGATTTAAAAGAACTAGCCGAAAAACATAATATTCAAATAGGCATTCAACTCAATAACAAAAATGGGCTTTAATCCTACAGTAATTTAGAGAATCCTTAAAAGACATTTATTGATCAAAATTTATACAAAAAGTTGCAGTTTCAGAAAAAAATATTTGTATATAAAAATTTAAATTATGATTAAAGAACACATTATCTGTATGATACCATTTTAATGGGATTAAATGGATATTTAAAGTTAGATGTGAATTGGTATACCCGAACTACAATAGATCTTGGTAAAATAACAATGTGGTATGCTCACTTTCTAACATAAGAGAAATAGAGGATACATTTCTAACCCTTTGGGTTCGGGGATAGAATAGACTTACAGTATTTACCGCTTGTCGTAAAAGGTGACTTAAGAGACAATCGTTTGTTGACATGTTACCTTCATCCCACCCAACCCTTCCAATATTCCCTTCTCATCCTATCCTTTTAATCACAGTGTTTCCTCACAAGAACATTCATAAGCATACTTGGAAATCCCCAGATGGTCGCACAACCAACCAAATTGACCATATCCTCATCACTATTAGGCACTGTAGTAGTGTGGTTGATGTCAGATCATTTAGAGGCCCTGATATAAACTCAGACCATTACCTTGTTGTAATGAAACTGAAACAGCTTATAAAAAGAATGGTAAAACGGTGTAATGACCAAGGTCCATGATGGAATCTGGAATGTCTAAAGTCAGAGGAGGGAAGAAAGTTATTCCAGGACAGAGCTAGTGAATGCCTCAAGGATATTCCGGCGGAGATAGACGAAGGCAAAGCCTTGGAGAGCAGATGGTCTAATATCAAATAAATTGTGGTTAAGACCACAAAGGATATCTGTGGAGGGAAACCAAGAAGACTTATGAATGAATGGTTCGATAATGATTGGAAAAAACGCAGTCTGAAAAATAACAAAAGAATGAAATGGCTAGAGAGAAGCACGAGACAAAGCTGGAAGGATTATAAAGATGCCAGAGCCGCTGCCAAAAATATTGTAAAAAGAAAAGAGAAGCCTTCAACAAGGAAATTCAATCAATAGAGGAGACCAGAACAAATAACGAATCCAGAAAATAAATAACTTCTGGAAACGCAACATGAGCCAAGGATGCAGCCTAAGGAATAAGGAAGGAAGAATCCTGATGCTCAGGGAGGAGGCCCTAGAAAGGTGGAAAGAACATTTCCAAACATTGCTCGATAAAGGTGACAAAGCTCTGAAATATATTTTCTAAACTTATCTGACCATGGAGCGCAGGAAGAGAAAATACCGCCAGACAGAGATGAGATTGAAGTGATCTTAGAAAAATTGAAAAATAATAAATCTCCAGACCCAGATGGAATACCATCAGAACTCTTAAAATTTGCTGGAAATGAGTTAACCAAGGAGATGTATGAACTATTGATGCAATGCTGAGAAGAGGAGAATATCCCTAAGGATTGTACAGAGGACCATATTCAAAGGAAAAGGAGACCCAGCCAACTGCAGCAACAACAATTGTTCAAATCTTTCTCACTGAGGTTGACGTGTGAGAAAATGAACGAATTCAACCAGTCAATGTGGGCGATATTCATCGATTTCAGGGCAGCATATGATACTATCATACATAATGAATCATACAAAGGAATGGCTGAAATAGGAATCCCTCCCAAGTTAATAAGGTTGGCAAAATGTTCAATGTTGGGAAGTAAGAGCAAGGTGAAGTACTGCGGAAGTGTCTCAGACCCTCTTGATGTTGGGATTAGACTCAGGAAAGGAGATCCGCTAGCCCCACTCCTCTTTAACGTAGCTCTCCATGCCGCCATAAATAGAGCTGAGTTAGATAGAGGGGGGACAATATTTAATAAATCTATCCAGTTTCTTGCCTATGCGGACGATGTGGCCATTGTTGTCCCATGTGCCATTGAAGGTCCCTGAGTTCTATCAAGGATGCTGTTGGAAAGCTTGAAACTGAAGCAAGCAGGTTAGGGCTGGAAATCAATGATAAGAAAACAAAGATAATGGTTTTCAGAAGGAAGATACAAGCCCGCCCCCAAAGCCATTATATAGTCAGGCGCCATAGCTTGAAAGTGGTTAAAAGCTTCCAGTACCTTGGATCTACCATTAATGATCAGCTGGATGAAGAGGAAGAGGTCAAAAAAAGAATCATGTTGGGAAATAGAGCATATTTCGGCACATCAAAAATTCTTAAGAGTAGGCTGGTCAGTAATGCCACAAAGTTCTAGATGTATAAAACACTAATAAAACCTATTGTAACCTGGAACATGAACAAAAAGACAAGTAATTTATTGGACCAGTTTGTGCGAAGGATATTAAGGTACATCCTAGGACCGATATGCGAAGGGGGAGCATGACGGTGTAGAAAAAATAGAGAGGTCTATGATCAATTTAAAGATCTGAACATCTCAGCCAGCATCAGAATCCAGAGATTGAAATGGTTTGGCCACCTGATGAGAATAGAGGACAGCAGGATGCCAAAACGACTTAACGAGGGCACACCGGATGGAAAGAGAAGCAGAGGGAGACCCAAGGGCCACTGGAGAGACAGTGTTCTGCAGGACATATGGCAGACCAAAGTCAACACACGACTAGCAAGGAGCAGAGAGGAATAGAAGGCGGAGGTTAAGAAAACCAGGGGCTGCTTTATCGCCTGTTGAGCTGAAGAAGAAGAAGAGGAAACATTTCATTTCCTTGCTACATGCCCCATTTGGTTTGAAATTAGAAAAAGGTGCTTGGAAAGAATTTGTGAACATTGACAAAGTTGTATATATATATATATATATATATATATATATATATATATATATATATATATATATATATATATATATATATATATATATAGTTTAGTTATGGGCTTGAACATAAATTTTTTAGGTATTTTTTTGATTATTCTGTATATGATATGTCAACCCATTAAAAATCGTCCAGACCTTACCGCTTGACATTTTGGGTTTTCGTGATTTTTTTTACGTCATTCTCTATTCTTTCTTGAATATAAAACCATAATAATAATAATTTTGGGCTATTACTTTTAGTGTTGCAGCTGTTTTAAGGTCAGCTTCACGGGCGAAAACATGATGGGAAAATTTTTCTAATTCCTGTAATTTTTTAGATATCAAATCAAAACCAAAATCAACAATAAGATAAGGACATGCTTTGCATTTTTGTCCCCACAACTCATCACCTAAATAGTGAAGAAAGTTGTTAAAATTTTTTCGAAAATTAATAAGAAACAAGATTTTAACGAGATAAAAGTATATAAAGGAAAAGAGACTCACTTTGGCCGCCAAGCGGGGCTTTTATAAGGATATAATTAAATGGGGATTCACTCACAGCCTCTCCCCCGGGTATGTGAGACCCATCAGCCAAATGGTGGCCACTCACAAAAATAGACGTAAGGAGTGATGACCCTACCCAGTAAAATCTCATTGTGAATCGTGAGTATATTCTCCCAGGAGATTATACCACGAGGCCAAGGGCCTACACGGCCTGTCGCGCCAGAGAAAAAAAAAACAAAGACTAAAATGATGATGAGAGTATTTGATATAATTATGGTTCTTGGTTAAAAAGTTTTGCACTCTTAATTATTTTTCCTTATATAGCCTTATAATTCCTCTACATGTTTTAGAAATTTTGATCGTGTAAGCTATATCTTTTTTTCAATTTAAATTTTCGAAGAAGGATTATTTTCCAACTCAGTGATATTTATAGGAAAATATCTCAAAAAGTCTTTGTTTGGTTCTTAAATATGCAAAATTACCGGAATTGAACAAAAACAAACAACAACAAAAATGCCCTGCCTCTCCTTTCGTGCTCCTGTTCTCTGAGTCTTTTGCCAATTTGTGCTGCATAATCAGCTACAGCGCTCCAACTCTCCTAGCTGGTCATCATCTAAGCGACTACATTTTCTGGCGACATTTTCGTTCCTAATTTAGTGTCTAGCTCCGACTTTTCTCGAATGAATCCTGAACAAGAGAAGAATGTATGTTCCACTGTTTGTTCCAGGGGATCACAGGATGGGCACGATGAGCTATCCTCTATTTTGAATCGGGCTAAGTAGGCTCTGAAGCAACCATGCCCAGTAAGTAGTTGAGTGAGATAATAATCTATAGCTCCGTGTTTTCGGGATATCTATGTTGATATATCGGGAATGAGGTAGGTCCATCTTCCAGAAGATAAGGCGTTCCAGCGCCTCTTCCATCTTTCAAGAGTATGTGTTCTCTCTTGTTTCTCTAATGTCGCCCAGTGAGCATCCATCTCTTCTCGTTTTCTTTGGTAGATTCTTCTGTGTTCACCTGCCAAAAGATCTCCAAAGGCAAAAGATATCGGAGCATGTGTGCTATGACGGATACAGCATCGTAGGACACAGTGCAAAAAGCTCGAGCGACACGCAGGGCACTTCTTCGATGCACACTGATAACTTTACGGACATAAGACTGCCCTTGACAGGATTCTTCTGAGATCGGTGCTGCATACAAAAGCGTGGAACTGGCTACATTAGCCAAAAGCTTTCTTTGATTTCCCCTTGGTCCACCACTATTTGGCATGATTCTGGCCAATTCATTTACCATTTGCGCTGCTCTAGTACTAACTTTATGCAGGTGTTCTGGCATCAATCACCCCGAGATATCTAATCGATGGCTTGGATAGGATATTGTACTTCCCGACGGTGAAACTGACTGTCTCCCTTACTTTCCTACTGGTTATCAATACTGCCTCAGTTTTATGATCAGCAAGCTGGAGGCCTTGTTCCCATTAAAAGTTATCTCCTCCAACAGTTCCCCATGTACTATTATTGCCAGATGATCTGCAAAACCGTGCGTTATAGTTTCTTCTGGCAAGCTGAGCACCACGTCATACATAACATTCCACAGCAGCGGCCCTAGAATGGAGCCCTGAGGAACGCCACCCTGTAGCTTTTCAAACCTGCTTGCATATCATACATTAAGATTCTGTTGGTAAAATAACTCTCAATAATCTTCATGAGGTAATGTGAGACCTGCATATTTTGCAATCCGTTTAAGATACAAACCCACCGGGCTGAATCAAAGGCATTTTTAACGTCTAATGTTATAATTGCGCAGTACTTCTTACAGCCTCTTCTCCGCCGGCAGTATCTGGGAGACATATTGGTCGATAGGATGCGGGATCTTCCAGAGAGCCCTTTTCCTTTCGGCAGGAGCCGTTGCTTCTTCCACTGTGTTGGAAAGACACCTTCACTCAGACAGGAATTATACACATTCAAGAAGATTTGTGGCCTTGACCTTAAAGCCATTTTAAAGGCAATATTGGGGATATTATCCGGGCCCGGAGCTTTGGAATCCGCTATTTTCCTACATGCTAAGTCTAGCTCTTCCATCATGATTTTCGCTCTGGCTCCAGATCCAATATTGCCAATGGGTACTTCTGGGCCTCTTGGGAATAGCACTTCTACTATTTTTTCTAGCAATTCTGGACACCTCGGGGGTGACAAGTAAATTTTTGTGTCGGACCATCATATGGGCAAGACGATCCACCGGGGGATCGAGGAAACACTGTGTGCTCTTAAACGGTTGTATTTCTAGGAATTTATGAGTCGTACTGCGCGATGTGAGGTCTTTTAGAAGACAAAGTACGATCGTCAATCACCTGTAGCCATACAGGTGGCCACACCCTCTGCTACGGAACAGTTAAGGAGGGGCAATCGTGGTGAACAGCGATCAACTCATTCAGCAAAAGTCCTATGGCCCATCCTCTAGTGGCAAACGCGAAAAACCGTCTGGGGTGGTGTGTTGCAATGGTGCAAAACCTGCTGGTTGCAGGATGAAATTGTTTCGGACTGTGAGAGGGAATTCCATGACTCCACCATCCGTGTAAAAAGCTAACCGTTAGGCATCAATTGGCAGTTGAATACTCCCCATCATACCAAGGGGAGGGGCACAGTGGAACGCCTACTCAACACGTTAGGTGAGCACATTTACTTACGAACTGCACACCAGCAGACTTGGAGAAATTGATCCTTGAAAATCAGATCAGGGTGGATCAGCTGAATCATCGGCTTGTGATATATAAAAAGGGCGGGCCCATTACCATTGGGTATGATTGACATCTGAGAACCACAAGGAACAAGATGGCCGCCCGCTAGGAAGCCCCCTACCGGAAGACGATCAGAGAGAATAACATTTTTACTATCAACGATGTCCATCACCCTGATCAAGTACGTACACCTGAGGAACTTCGTATCCCTCATATTGTGTTAGACCTTGGGCCTGGCAGTGGCGAACAGCAGGAAGCTTCACATACAGTCTTTCATTTTCTTTCTCTCTAGGTTATATCTGTTGTGTGTTCTGGTTTTCATTGTTTTACTCTAGTTTAGTTTCAGGCTTGAAGATAATTTTTTTTATAAAAAGATATTTTTCTGATTATTTTGTGCATACCTTTTTGTTCTATTTCTAATTTATTTTTATTTTTTTTATTATGAGTTCCTCCAGGTGCAGGAACTGGAGGGAGGGAATTAGATGTATATTACCCCGTTAGCAAAGTAAACTGTGTAATATTTAGGCTATCTGAATATTATTAATGAAAACAGCTGTAATATCAATATTTTAGGAGATAAAGATAATAATATAACAGTTTGTTCACTTAACTTTATATAAATATATGTTTTTGTATTATTGTTGTTTATTGTTATTGCTTAGTTATTTTGAGCCTTGTGATGGAATAATAGAATCAATGAGTGACATATGTTTTACTTATATTGTTACTGTAGTATAATTTGTAAAATTGAACAGGCCGGCTCCTATGCTATAATACGACAAGATGGTTCTATTAATGTTTTTTTTATAAATTGTAAATTTTTTATACTTTTTGTTGTAATATGCTGAAAAAAAAACAGTTATCTATCTATCTAGATTTTAACTGCCTGGTTGATGAATCGGATAGCTGATCAGTTTTGAAGCTAATACATACAAGCAAATAAAATGTGCGAAAACATTGAAATCTGGTCTCTAGATATTAAACATGATAATTTAATATTTTAGAAAGTTTTTTTATTCCTTTTTGTTTTTAACGTGTGTTGTAACTAGTTAGTATTTGTATAGGTCGTATATCTCTCACACTTGTTCAAAAAATTAATTTTAGGTCACCATGCACTTGATAAATAATCTGGGCCATTTTCCTTTGATCAGTGGAGGAGCAAATCTTGGTTCTATTGTTGTTGAACAGGATGATGTACTGGGCTTAGAAGCAGATCAGCTATCATCGCAGCTTTTTACAGCACCTAACATCCAGGTATGAATACATTTTGGGTAGCTTAGTAAGTAAGAGAGTTTACCCTTAATGCTCAGGCTCACTTCCTTTGCCGCTTGTGGCTACAAACTTATTAATTGTTCTATTAACCATGGATCAACTTTCAATTAGTTTAAGGAGACTCAACCTGTATTAATCGGGCGTCTACATGATCCCTCAATGGGTTTTTGAAATATTTGTTTGTTAAAGGTATTTCTAACCATATCACCGACCGCAGCAAGATGAGATTTTTTGACTTAAATAAATCAGTGAAACAGGTGCAGTGGAATGCCCCCTTTAATTTAGTAAGAGCTTATAAAAATTAATTATTAAACTTTTTTCCAAGTAGTGTTGTAATGTGATAATTTTGGGTTTATTGCTTTGTTCTGAGCAGTAAACATATATGTTACCTTATATTAATCTGACATTCAAACTTGAGATATGGATCCAATCTAAAATAAAAGAATTGGCCCAATAGTCTTAGAGGGAATTAGAGGATAGTGGCATACAAAACCACCAATTAGCTGCTATTTTGAAACAAAACGATGCTAAAATACTAGAAATATCCTGAAGTGACCTGAGTTTTATAGCCAAATCTTAAAAAATTGCTCTAGTAGTCTTGAAGAAATTTTAAACTGCAGATGGAAATATTGGGTTGTCCATAAAATAATGCTGGATTTTGATTTAAAAAGAAATATTTACAACTGTTTTATTTAATAAAAATAGTCTCAACTGATATGAATACATTTCTGTCAATGTGTTAAGAACTTTTCCTTCTTTAGGTGAGACTATGGAGTAACTGGATGCCTAGGATGACATCAAAGGCATTTTAGTTCTCTGGTTTGCCACTAGTCATATCGTTTTCACATAATCATGATAATAACAGTCTCCTTTCATAAATAGCACTTTAAAGGTTATGTTATGTACTCTTCTAGGTGTTAATATATTCTAGATGTCCGTATTTATAAACCTTGCTCTTACTAACTAAAAATATATGCATTTATACACTTTGCTCTTACTAACAAAAGATATAAAAAAAGCCAATTTGTAATAAAATCATTCTTAGCATAATGATAATGTAAGGATTTCAGTATAAATTATTTAAAATATTGTCAATTCACTGGAATAAAACATCAAAACTGTTTAAAAATTATAAAGGGTGTTTAAAATTTTGAAAAAGAGGTGATTGAGTGTAAATTACCCATTCTCCAAGTAAGGTTTGATAAACTAATTGGTTTTCCTGTCAATTTATTTATATATAAAAAAACCAGTTGCTAGCATATAAATTATATCTAAAATAAAGTTATATAATGTAAAGCTTGATGAATCAGTATTATCCTGTGAAATGAAGCCAGTCATGGTTTCTTAAGAAAATTACATATACAATGGTAAATATATTGCAACACATTGTCAAAGTGACCAAAGTTGAAAGTTAACAGATTCAAGCAATTCTTTTCTTTAATAACTTCTGAATAAAGGTGAACCAAAGCAAATCAAAATAATCTGATAATGAATTACTGTTGTACATTCTTGGTAATTTCTCTTGGTACAAGTTTTTAAAATATTTAATATTTGATTTAATACTAAGGTTAACAACTAACATTAAATTATTGTTAATCAAATGAGTATTAATATGTAAAATATTTATGGGCAAAGATACATTGCGATTTGTATATGTAATTTATGTGTACAGATTCAAATTAAAAAAAAATTAATCACTCTTATTAATTCTAATGTTAATATTACACATCTTTTGCCACTACTGTAAGGCTCGCTCGTTTTTTATTACAATATTTTATAAAATTTATTCATTAACAATTTCTCTGCTTTACTATTGAAGTTTAAAGACTTTTAATATCAATTATCATGAATAGAGACCAGATTTTTGTGCAGAAAAATAAAAGAAAGAAAAAGGTGCGGTAAACTCCTTAAAACGTGCTAAATTGTGCAGTAAAAATCTCAAAATAAGGAAAATTGTGCAGTTTCAAAATAGTTGGTTTAAAGAAAAAAATAATATTGTTTCATTTATAATGTTAATTAGTAGAAATAAGTATGGTTTAAGCTACAGCTGATTTATTTAAGTTAACCTAAATCTATATGGAATAGGAACTTGAGCTATAAAAGCAGTTTTCATGAGATATTACTTTATCTGATTCATCCCTTCATTTGTTAATTATACAGCAAATTTACTAAAATGTTATGAGCTAATCTGAAAGAACTCACTGAAAACAGTTAGAAGGATTGATGAAACAATCTGGTGCATGCAACACACGACTTTCACCACTTACCTCGGCTGTTAAAATCACTAAGAACTAGTAAATAAACTTAAATTTAAAAATTTCAATGTTAATTTAATTACAAAGTTTTTTCATTTTCATTAGAAACATTTGATTTTTATTATATAATACAGCAATATCAAATTATTACATATACTTTTCTTAATATTATATTTCTATAATAAGGTAATATTTCTTCTAAAATGTTTAGCTTTCCAATTTTACATTATACGTCTATATTACTGTTCTTATGTAAAAAAAAAAAATATATATATATATATATATATATATATATATATATATATATATATATAAAAGAAATAATTTTGCTCTTTTTTCCTTTACCTAGTTATCAAATTCATTCAACATTATATGTAGCTGCTTTTTATCATTTCTAATAAGATGATATGGTTAATTTTTCTGAATCTATAAAATAAAAGATACTTTGGAGGCAGAAAATTTAAAATATCAGCATTTAAGCCCTGTCAGATTATTTCAATCAGAATTAAACCTTTATGATTGATGACTAATTTTCCTTTCTTTATTTTTGCATGAATGAGATTAGTTAGTAAAAATTTAAATAATTTCACTTTCTTCATTTCAAAGACTTACTACAAAGAAGTAAAAAAAAAAAAAACTTTACATGTGTTTCCAACATAAATATAAAATTAGACAGGTTATATATTGCAGACTAGTTGTCAACAAAAATAACAGTCTCCATAATAAAACTTTAAATAATAATAAATTTTCATTTCCATCGTAAAATAATTATTACCAACAATGATATAGCTTTTTTCGGTCGAATTCATAATTTTTTCAATCAAATTCTTAATGTTTTCAATTAATTTCATAATTTTTTCAATCAATTTCATAATTTCTTGAACCCATTTTATATAGCTAGTTTTATGAGGTTTTGTTATAAAAAAATAAATGTTTTTTATATCAATATATTCTAAGCAAGGAAGATCTCATTTAATTATTAAGGTTGATTTAGGGCTGAATAATTCTTCCATTAATACTCATCCTTTTTTTCATGACGTTTCCGGATATTCTCCCATCTTCAGAAGTCTACAAAAACTATATTAAGCAATTTACCATCACATTAAAAATCACTATAATGAAGTGAATGGTTTAAAAAAAATTATAAATTATGAGTCAATTGATAACAAACATTTTAAAACTATTAATTAACAAATTTTAAAATCATAAGGAGGCATTAAAAGCAAAAATTTAACAATGTTACACAGTACTTAGTTAAATAAATAAATAAATATTATAAAGTTACCTCGTTATCTGAAATAAAATAAAGATCTGGTAAATAAAATAAATTTATATGTCACTAAATTATTTAAAAATGGCTATATAGACAAAATAACTAAAAATAAACTACAAGTTACTGATTTTTGTATCCCTAGAATACATGGCCTAATTAAAACCCACAAAGATAAACAAAATCTCAGACCTATCATCAATAATATTGATGGTCCTACAGAGGCTTTATCAAAATTTTTAAACCCTTCTTTAAATTTTTTAAATAATGATAATAATTACGATATCAAAAATTCATTGGTACTGAAAAAGATACTTAACAACATCCAAATACCTGATGAGAATACTGAAATCATCAGTCTAGACGTTAAATCACTATTCACCAACATTCCAATAGACAATATTCTTAAATTAATTGAAGAAAACTGGCCCAAAATAATAGAATATACAACAATTAAAGATAAAAAAATGTTTATAGAAGGTTTAAATTTATGCCTTAAATATAATTTTTTCAAATACAATGGAGAAATTTACAAACAATTATTTGGACTACCAATGGGTGGAGCCATGTCAGTTAATCTCAGTGGTATTTATTTTAATGACCTAATTAATAAAAATCTAATAAAATCAGGTGTAAGACCAATGTTGTTGAAAAAATACATAGACGATATGTTACTTATAATAGACAAAAACCAACAAAATAACCTCCTTGAAACCTTTAACAATCACCATAGAAGAATGATATTTACCATTGAAAAGCCTAATAACAATACAATTAGATTTTTAGATATGAATATAATTCTTAAAAACAAAATAATTAAAACAAGATGGACTAAAAAAGATATAACTAGTAATGTGCTACTTAATTACCATTCTAATCACCCATATATACAGAAAATAAATGTTATTAAAAACTTCATTAGAAAAGCAATAGCGCTTACAGATACGGAATACATAAAAGAAATAAAAACCACCACTTATAAAATACTTTTAGAAAATTTCTACCCAAGAAAATTAATAAATAATATCTGGTATTCTGAGTTTAAATATAAATCTCTTGATAAGAACCCTGACAATAGTATTGGTAACAAAATACAGCAAACAGTTAGAATAATTAAAGATATTGGTAGAGTGAGTGAGAAAAATAATAAACAGAAAACCATTACAGATTTTTATAAGAGCGCTACAGATGAAAAAACAAGAGATGTTAATAATCAAAATATTAAAGATGCTGAAATAAATAAGAGCATAAACATCAAAAATTTTTCAAAATGCAATATATACCACATCTTACTAGTGAAATAAATAAAACATTATTAGCTTATGATTTACCCAACATCAAATTAGGCCTTTATAACCATAATAAATTACAAAAATTCCTCACCAGTACAAAAGACCCTATAAGTAATGAAGAAAAATGAAATGTTGTATACAAAATAAATTGTCTGGACTGTGAAAAATGTTACATAGGGGAAACGTCCAAAAAAGTTAGTACTAGAACTAAACAGCACAAAAGTAATTGTAACAAGAGTAAAAATATAAATACAACTGCTTTATCACAACATAAGTTTGATCTCAATAGACCACAAATTTTGGAAATAGTCAAAAATAAACAAAATAGAAAATATAAATTAATATAAATAATTAATAATGAATGTTTTAAAGAATTTCACAATATGAAATAATAATAACCATATACAAGTTAAAAATTGGTCTAATCCTTAATCCAGTTGAGGACAAAGATCTGAGCAATACTCTTGCTCAGATCTGATGTGTTTAGATATTGACTTCGTTTTTACTTTTTTACCTGGCTCAAGGTGTGACTAGTGAAAATGTTGGGATTACAGAATATATAACGAGGTAACTTTATAATATTTATTTATTTATTTAACTAAATACTGTGTAACATTGTTAAATTTTTGCTTTTAATGCCTCCTTATGATTTTAAAATTTGTTAATTAATAGCTTTAAAATGTTTGTTATCAATTGACTCCTAATTTATAAATTTTTTTAAACCATTCACTTCATTATAGTGATTTTTAATGTGATGGTAAATTGCTTAATATAATTTTTGTAGACTTCTGAAGGTGGGAGAATATCCCGAAACGTCATGAAATAAAGGATGAGTATTAATGGAAGAATTATTCAGCCCTAAATCAACCTTAATAAATAAATGTTTTTATTAAATCTTGTTGGTGTTTATTCATTTAACGTTACTTTATGTTACTTCAGCTAATCTGACGGTGTAATAGTGGAAGTCCTTAATTTTGCATATCCAGGTTTAATAAGAAATAAGACATGTTCCTGACATCGCAGGCTTCGGGAACCATTTAACTCTCCTCCAAAGGACGGCATTACCGAATATTTTTTATGCCCTTCAAAATAATCCAGGTTTGAATCCGTGACCTCAAGGGCAGATGGCTCTTGAATATTTCTTTTATATTTTTAACCATATTAATAAGGAATAATTATATAAATCTATCACAGGTCACCTGTATTGCAGCGCTAGTATAACAGCAAAAAAAAAATCAAAGCACTGAGAGGCCGAACAGTCAAGGGAATCAGGAATATTAAGAATGAGCTAGGAGAAATGGTCTCAGAAGATAAAGGCATCCTAGAGGTATGGAGGAGACATTATGAAAAACAATTCATAAATAAATATGTGTGTCCTTTGTACAGTCAAGAAGGGCGCTGAAATGAAGCTGAGTTCGATGAGGTCATCGAGGAGGAAGAAGTTGAGCTAGCTATCGAAAAGATCAAGACAGGAAAAGCTCCATGACGGGATACTATAGTTGGAGAGTTTGTTAAGTATGGTGGAATGGAGTTAATGGAGTCTCTCCAAATACTTTTTCAAAAAGCCTGGGATGAGAAATAGATCCCTAGAGAATGGGAATATAATGTGATAATTCCCATACATAAAAAAGGCAGCCAGGCTGAATGCTCCAACTACAGACCTATATGCCTGTCTCCAGTGGTATACAAGTTGTATACTACCATCCTGCATAATAGACCTCTAGTTGAGCCGTTTATAGGAGAGGAGCAAGCTGGATTCAGACCAGGACGTCAGACGCAGGACCATATATTCACCCTTAGGAATATTATGCAAAAATCATGGGATCATGATAAAAATTTGTACCTTGCCTTCCTAGACCTTCAAGGTGCATTTGACTCGGTCCCAAGAAACGAAATATGGGAAACACTAAGAGCCAAGAATGTTCCAAGATCCAAAGGGTATAGTGAGACTGAATGGGCAGGAATCTGACCATTTTAGCATAGCTAGAGGGGTTAAACAAGGGGATAGCTTAAGCCTATTGCTATTCACATTATATATGGATGAAATAGCTGCAATCTGCAAAAGGCGAACAGAAAGTACTTTCCTAGGGCGAAGGAATCTGCTTCCAGTCGTGATACAGCTTCTCCTGTATGCGGATGATATTGTCCTGATTGCAGATTCTGTAGAGAAATTGCAGCAAGCAGTTGGCGAATGGAATGAAGAGCTCCGCAGGAAGGGCATGACCATCAGTACCAGCAAGAGTAAGATCTTACAGATTGGAAGGGTACAGGAAAATGTTTTGGTATACTGCAATGGAGAGGCGATGGAAGAGTTGCAGATTTTACCTACCTCGGCACTGTTATGCATAGATCTGGGAAAGTAGACTCAGAAATAGTGAACAGGATAAGCAAGGCCAACACTGTATACTACCAGATCTGCAATACAGTGATCAGGAAGAGAGAAGTCAGCAGAAATGTGAAACTGCACATCTTTAAGGCGGTGTACCTTCCTATACTCCTTTATGGTGCAGAAAGCTGGGTGATGACTAGCAGACTGGAGAGCAAAGTCATTTCTGCGGAGATGAGATTTCTCCGAAGACTCGCAGGGGGAACAAGACGGGACTGCATCCGCAATGATAGGATCAGAGAGGAGTTAGGAGTTTCCTCAATGAAGGATGTCCTGGAAACTCGGCAGCTTAAGTGGTTTGGACATGTTGTCCGGATGGAGGGACACAGAGATCTATTGAAAACCATGGACTATATTCCCATTGGTAAAAGACCCCGTGGCCGACCAAAAATGTCGTACCTGGAGTACGTAGACCGTTTATGCAAGAAACAAAATAAAAATATTCGCCAAGCCAGAAATCTAGCATACAACAGAGAACATTGTCAATCCTGGCTAAACGCTCCCCTACGCTGTAAGGCACTACAGGGTGATGCAAAAGAAGAAGAAGTTTAACAGCCATCTACGATAAAGTTTGCGGGTTCAAACTCGGCAGACGGACCTTACATATTTCTTCTATATTTTTAACCAAATTAATACTTTTTTACATCCCTTGTAAAGGACGATATAATGAAGAACTTATTACTTTCTTAAAAAATCCTAGGACCATCTGCCGGGTTTGAACCCATGAGCTTGGGCGTAGAAGGCTATTGTGCTAGTTATACTAGCCAATGTGCAACAGATGACCCATAACAGATTTATTTAAGGGCTAAGTAAAATGCCCGAGGGTGTGGTTTCAAACCTGGCAGATGACCTCAGGATTTTCAACTAAAACTATATTAAAACTAAAACATCCGTGGTTATTTCGTCCATCGAAAGGGATGTAACAAATTATGAATGGGGTTGAAAAAGTTATTAATTTGGTTAAAAATATAAAAGAAATATCCAAGGGCCATCTGCCCTGTTTGACCCCACGACCTTTATCATTGAAGGCTGTTATAATAGCCTACTTCACTGCACCACAGGTTACCCTTTATAGATTTATATAATAAGGGGTTAAAGATTAAATAAGCCGGAGATCGTGGGTTCAAACACCGCAGACCGCGGTAAGATGTTTTAAATGGGATAAAAAAATCCTTGATATTTTCGCCTTTATAAAGAGATGTGATATAATTATGAATTTGGTTAAAAACGTTAAAAATTGTCCAATGGCCATCTGCCAAGTATGAATACGCAAACGTAGGCGTAGAAGACTGTTGTGCTAGTTATGCTACCTCTATACCTCAGATGCCCCATAATAGATTTAATGAAGGACTTAGGATGTAAAATGCCCAAGAATGCGGTTTCATTACTCAGCAGGGTAATATTATTTCCTGTAATCCTCATAGTTCATATTCTATTATTTATTGGTTGGAAATCCAGGATTGCCAATTTTGGATGTTTTAATGCCGTAAATCCTGTTCCAAATTCATGCCTATTCTTGCATCTGCTGTAATATAGATCAAACTCCTTTCTGCTGACATTACCACATCCCATGCATCTTGTATCTTAAATAGCTGTAATATCCAAGTTTAATCGTGATACTTGGTCCTTTAGTTTAGTATGGGCTCCTGGTCTATACAAGGAGCACACATTTCATGTTCCGAATTGAGATTCCTTTGTGAGAGTTCCATGTCATTTCCCTAAAAGATCTGATTTCTGAGGCTTCGTTGTTGAGCTTTAATAACTTGATGCTTTTTTATAAGAGGCAGGGTGTCAGCTCTCCTCTCAACCCTCATTGTTTATCCAGGCTTGGGACTGGCAGTGGTCCAATAAACTGACTACAATGGCAGAGTTTTAACAACTGTATAAGGAGTATATTTAGGATGTATATCTATTTTTGTACCAATTCTACTTTAAAGGGAATATTCAGGTCTTTTTTATTGTATTTGTAGTCAGGTATAAAATTAATAACACCAACAAATGTTTCACAATGTATATTAACAACAATAAATTTGCTAAACATGAAACACTTTGTACTATATAACGACCACTCTAGGAGGTTACAGCCAGACCTGCCATTCGGTCTCAGCCATCTCAATCTTATGAACTATCATACACCACAACCCTCCACACATATTTTTAACTAAAACACTACAAAGAACACAACCCTGCATTTCTATACTAACCTTTTACAGCGAAGTACCTGTGTCCTCCATAGAAAGTTACTTTCTTCGATTACACCATATCTTAGCTATTCATTTATGTGGAGTCGAATAAGCTATTCATATCCATCAGTGTGCTTTCTCAATTTTATAGCTATAGACTAGCTGTTAGGAGCTAAATGCGAAGTGAGACTGGTCCTACTTTGGAACATCCGAGATTATTGACAGTAAGAGTAGGCCTACTTTCACCAAAGGAAACTGATAAACTAGAATGCTAATAAAGAATGTTGAGACCCATTACCAAATCAGCACGGCAGCATTTTAGTGAACTGTTAGGTATGAACGAGGAGAATAGTACTGGAGAGGGTGGCAATGATCAGAAGGAGAAAATGATGGAAGATGACAGAGAAGAGCTGCTCCCATCCTATGATGAGGTAAGTGAGGCAATAGAAAAGCTCAACAATAACAGATCTGCGGGCTTGGATGGTCTCCCAGTGGAGTGTTTTAAGAATGCTGGCCAGGACTTCATTAAGGAGCTTACCCATCTAATGTAATGAATCTGGATAGAGGAAGAAATGCCTGATGAATGGACAAATGACCTGTTTTGTTACGGTTTTTGCACGTCATTCTTTAGTGAGACAATAAAATTGTGGATGAATCATGAAACCACATGAATAACATTATTTGTTAATTGCAGTTTGTTTGATTATTTTAAGGATGGTTCATACTGGAGGGAGGAACATTATCTGAAGTTTACCTTGAGGATGTAGAATCCAAGTTGAGACGGTCTTGATATATACTCGGGATAAGAATCGGGCATATTCTAAAGCCTTTGAAAAAGCTTCATATAAAGTTAAATTAGGATTGTACAATAACCTTTGCCTAATGGTTACTAATGAAAGACCATTAATAAATGCATCAAAAATGTATTAATCTTGGTAGACATTGGATTTTACATATTGAAAATTACAGTGGTGCTTAAGGCTTGAAGGAACTGGTCTGTAGATTCATTGAATTTTGAAATTGAGTCATCAACTTATGCCTAGAAAAGATTTCACTCTTAGATTTGTTGTTGTAAACCTATGGTATCTTGCCCTACAGCATCCTTCAATAACACTCCACTTGTCCCTGTTGAACGGATATGATATCTAGGTTACATCTTGGGAAACGTCTTACTTGGAATCCTCAGAAAAGAAACTGACCGACGTTTTCGACTACTTCGACATTTACTGGACAAACGCTCAAACCTTCCACTTAACTTCAAAAGGCTCATTTACATGTCTATCATAAGGCCGATATGGACTTATAGAGAAGAGCTATGGGGCTCTACTAATCACCAAATTTTTCCCGTCTCCAATCCTTTCAATCCAAAATCCTTCGAAAAATTCTCAATGCTCCTTATTTTGACTCAAACAAACTTATCCATTAGACCTTAGTTCCCTATGTTGTTGACTTGGCCTTAACCAGATACCAATCCTTTCATGTCAAACTCCATTCCCATTATAACCCACTAGTTAATGCTTGCTTCCTCTACAATCCCTGATAATCTTCCGAGATGTCTGAAAAGAAGATGGCCCCTATAGATTTGATCATAACTAAGCATTCCGCATCAGGAGAATGAAATCTATCAAATTAGATGAGGAAGATGGTTGGGGGTGCGGTCATAAATTAAAAACACACAATTAAAAATAAGCGTTATTTTAATTATGTGCCGACGTTTCGGCCTACAATGTGGGCCTTCATCAGGGCTAAAAGAAACAAGATAACAACCAATGTAATTATAGACTTAATAATGTGTTAGGTATATAATAATAATATGACAGTAATAAATTATGGGAACATAAATAATATTAAATGTAAAATGATAATAAGATGACATTTATAAAGTATGGAAATAAGGTGACAGTTATAAAGTATGGAAATAAACAAAATTAAGATGATAGTTATAAAGTATGGAAGTAGACATAATTGAGATGATAATATTGTAATGAGAATATATAAATAGAGACTAAGTAAATGAAAAAAAATGATAAAGGAAAAATATGTGAACAATTAAAATTTTAAATATTAACAATTTTGAGTTGATATATGACGGTAATATATTAAAAACATAGTTAAGAGTATAGGTAATATATAAAAAATATAGTCATTACAAAAGAGAAACAGTATGAATAAAAAATAATAATTTAAATTTTAAAATAATGTAATATTAAACTAATAATTATATGTCAGGATATGTAACGGAGAAAGATATGAGTATGGAAAGGGGGAGAAAGAAATGGGCGATGAAAAAAGACCCTTATCAATAAGAAAAAATACTTACATGACGACGTGCAAGCATTGATGTTTCAGAAGTGATGTTTCCCAGTTTAAAAAACGCTCATTGCGTGGAACGGAAAATATGAGAACTAGAATGTCCGTTAGGAAAATTCCAAGAAGCTAAGTTATGTTTACTGATTCGATTGTTAAAAAATAGCCAAAAGTCATTACTTGAGAGTACTTGAGTTATTACTTATGAGTATTTGATAAAATTGTAAGAAATAGTGACGAGGTAAAGATTAAAAGATTTTAAGTAATAACGGATGACGATGATAAATGATGAATGATGATAAGGTAATAATTCTGTTTGCAATATTATATCCAATCATCTCCAACATCCACCTTCCTCACCATCAAATTTTTCACCTCAATTCTTTAAAGACTTATCTCTTACCCGAGCTTTCCTAAAATCCCATGACGACATCATAGTAACCAGAACTGACAAAGGAAACAAGACTGTAATCATGGACCGTTCCGAATATAATGACAAAATGAACATTCTCCTTTCCGATAGATCCACTTATGTTCCCATATCCCGCGATCCCACCCCTTCACTTAAAACTAAATTCAATAAACACCTGAAATCTCTTTTAGATTCAAAATTTATAAACTATCCCAGCTATAGAAACCTTATTTCCTATAATTCCGTTGCTCCTCGCTTCTATGGACTCCCAAAAATTCATAAACCAGGTATCCCCCTCCGTCCTATCACATCGAATATCAACTCACCCTCTGTTAACCTCTTACGATATCCAAAATTCTTTTCTTCTCCGCGAACAATTAATATCCTTCATTATTCCGGAACATTACATCCTTGTTTCCTTTGATGTAGAAAGCTTGTTTACCAATATTCCTATAGATAAAGCCCTATGTATCATCGAAGATAACTGGTCTTCTATTGAACCCCATACCTCACTTAACTGCCCTTCATACCTAGAATCCCTCAACCTTTGTTGCAATTCTGGATACCTTACATTCAATGGACAGTTCTTTAATCAAATTTCAGGACTGGCTATGGGAAATCCTCTCGCCCCTGACCTCGCCAATATTGTCCTTAACGATTTACTAAATTTGATAATCCCTCAGTTTCCTGAGGATATTATTCTTATTAAAAAATACGTAGACGACCTCCTCCTTGTTCTTAACCCCGACAAAATTACTGACATACTTTTAGCCTTTAACTCTTACCACCCCCGCCTACATTTTACCGCTGAATCCGAAACTAACAATTCCCTTCCATTTCTTGACCTCCTCATCATTAGAAACCCTAATAACACAATATCCACTGACTGGTACACAAAACCGACTTACTCTGGCAGACTATTAAACTTTTATTCCCAACATCCCCATCATCAAAAAATTAACATTGCTAAAAATCTTATACACCGAAGCCTTTTCCTTTCCGATCCCCGTTTCCACGACATCAACATTAACCGCATAAAGACAATTCTCCTGGCCAATAACTTCCCTACCGTGATCATAAACAAACTTATAAATAACTACAGAAATCAGTCTCAACCTCAATTAACCTCTCTTTCTACTCCATCATCATCACCAACTCCCTTATATAGATCCGTACCTTACATTCCCTCTCTTTCAGAAAAAATTAAAAAATCATTAAAATCCTTCTATCCAAACCTCAGACTTGCTTTAAAATCCCACTACAAACTCTCCAATATTTACAGCCGACTTAAAGACAGTATACCAACAGACCACCGTTCAAAAATTGTTTATAGAGTCCCTTGCGGAACTCCTAATTGCAACTCTGCCTATATTGGTGAAACCAAAAACCTTCTCAAAGATCGCATCACCCGACACAAATATACAATTTCCTCCAAAAATTCTACTGCTTCAAAACTTTCAGAACATTCCTTAACCCTTAACCATTCCTTTGATTTTGATAAAACATCCATTCTTGCCACTGTTCCCAACCATGACAAACGACTCATTACAGAATGCATTTACATACAACTAGAACCCCTTCCTGTTAATCAAAAGACTGACAAACATAACTTGTCACTAGCTTATTCCCAAATATTAAATTTAATAAAGCATCCCTAGCTCATTTTTTAAACAACCATCTGATCATCTCTTCATAATTTAATTTTTATTTATTTATTATCAATTTTTTTATTTATATATTTATTTAATTTTCGTACTCCCCTTTTTTATTTATTTATTTGTTTACCTACTAGATTACTGTTTATTTATCATTTCCTTCGACAGCTCCTTATCGTCATTCGTTATTACCTTATCATCATTCATCATTTATCATCGTCATCCGTTATTACTTAAAATCTTTTAATCTTTACCTCGTCACTATTTCTTACAATTTTATCAAATACTCATAAGTAATAACTCAAGTACTCTCAAGTAATGACTTTTGGCTATTTTTTAACAATCGAATCAGTAAACATAACTTAGCTTCTTGGAATTTTCCTAACAGACATTCTAGTTCTCATATTTTCCGTTCCACGCAATGAGCGTTTTTTAAACTGGGAAACATCACTTCTGTAGGCAATGCTTGCACGTCGTCATGTAAGTATTTTTTCTTATTGATAAGGGTCTTTTTTTTTTCATCGTCCATTTCTTTCTCCCCCTTTCCATACTCATATCTTTCTCCGTTACATATCCTGACATATAATTATTAGTTTAATATTACATTATTTTAAAATTTAAATTATTATTTTTTATTCATACTGTTTCTCTTTTGTAATGACTATATTTTTTATATATTACCTATACTCTTAACTATGTTTTTAATATATTACCGTCATATATCAACTCAAAATTGTTAATATTTAAAATTTTAATTGTTCACATATTTTTCCTTTATCATTTTTTTTCATTTACTTAGTCTCTATTTATATATTCTCATTACAATATTATCATCTCAATTATGTCTACTTCCATACTTTATAACTATCATCTTAATTTTGTTTATTTCCATACTTTATAACTGTCACCTTATTTCCATACTTTATAAATGTCATCTTATTATCATTTTACATTTAATATTATTTATGTTCCCATAATTTATTACTGTCATATTATTATTATATACCTAACACATTATTAAGTCTATAATTACATTGGTTGTTATCTTGTTTCTTTTAGCCCTGATGAAGGCCCACATTGTAGGCCGAAACGTCGGCACATAATTAAAATAACGCTTATTTTTAATTGTGTGTTTTTAATTTATGACCGCACCCCCAACCATCTTCCTCATCTAATTTCTCTACGGTCAACAAAACTCCATCATTAGAAATCTATCAAAAGTTTTGCATGGCTTATGAAGTAAATGACACTGTGTTTGGAAACTTATATTTTAGTGACTATCAGTGCATATATTTACAGAAATTACTAATTTGTCAAAATTGATTAAAAACTAATTGGTAAAACTAGAAAAGTAGAAATGATAAACTGCATATAAGACCTACAATCCTCAGTAGACCAACAAAAAATCACTATTTTAATCCTCTTCGATTGCTCAAAAGCTTTTGATTCAGTTAATCATAACATCCTTCTTTCCAAACTCCAAAACCTTCAAATATCAAACAGCGTTCTAAAATGGTTTATTTTTTTTTTATCCTGTCGATCTCAAACTGTCATGATACCAAATGAACCTCCTTCCTCCTTTATTGCCTTAACACGTGGTGTTCCTTAGGGATCCTCACTCTCAACAACTCTTTTTTCCATCTATATTAATGACCTCTCTGACTGCATCCGCTACTCACAATACCATCTATATGCAGATAATCTACAAATCTATCTTTCTTTCCATCCTTCCGAAATGCTAAAAGCTATCCAAAAACTACAACAAGATATTGTCAACATCAACGCATGGGCTACGACAAATGATTTGAAGTTGAATGCAGGAAAAACCAAAGCTATTCTCATCAGTTCCAAGAACCTTGTAAATTCGCTTCCATATTATCCATTCATTTACCTCAATAGCATACCTATCCACTTCCACACCTCAGTAAGAAACCTTAGAGTCATTATTGATCAGAACCTATCTTGGAGCAATCATATTTCTCAAATCACCCGAAAATCCATCGCTATCCTAAAACAATTTCTAAGATTTCGTGATTCTATCTCACCTAAAACCCATATGTTACTCGTTTCTTCGCTCATTTTCCCCCAGTTTGACTACGGTGTCCTCGTATTTGGCGAGCAGTCTGAGAAATTCGATGTAAGACTCAAAAGACTTATGAATTGTTTTATCAGATTCACACGTGGAATCTCCAGACACTCCCATGTTTCTAGAAGGTATACCAAGTTGAATTGGCTCTATCCCTCTTTCCGTAGGCAGTACCTCCTAGGTGTCTGTCTCTTCCGATTTTTCGAAACTAAAAAACCTCCTTATATTCTTGATATGCTTACCACTTGTTCCTCTGTCCATTCAGTAAACACCAGATCCCAAACCATAAACTATATACCTGTATATGTGTATATACCTTCACACAGATCCAACTCCTTCAAAAAATCCTTTGTTATTCTGCTACCCTATTTTGGAATTCCTTGCCTGTATCCATTCGTAAATCCTTATTATTGTCCACTTTCAAACACCAACTATTTCTCCATCTCCTAAAGTATCAATCTTCCCAACATATGTAATATTTAAAATCTATAGATGATACTACTCATTGTCACAAAATCCATCTTTTATTGTTAAACTGAAGTCTTAAACGACCAGACAATTATCTTGTATATTGTACTTTTCTTGTTATTCTTAGGGGACTACTCGTCCCAGAATAAAATTATTTTGCATTCATTCATTCATTACAAAAAAGTAATGAATTGATAAAGCCATGGTTTTATTCATAAGGTAATGTATTTTAATAATTTAATCTTAAATGGAATTTAGGAAACATCTGTGAATACAGATAAAGAAAGGTGAAAATTATGATATGTATGTTATTTTTAGAACTTTATTAACTATAGAATATATTGATTGGATAAGAAATATTAATATTAATTGGTTTAGAAAATCAACAGAAATTTTGAAATTACAAAACTGGAATAATGGATAAAGCTTAAAATTTAACCTTCCTCAGACATTTATATTCTTTAGTGGTACTCAAAATAAGTTTAATATAAAATAAGTTAGGAGGAACAAATTAGTTCATATGACCCATAGTCCGATGGTTAAGGAGGAAAACAAAATTTTGAATTTTTTGCTGTTATTCTTCATTTTCATCAGAAAAGCTGAAATTAAATTTTAATTTTTCTAAGAATAGTCGGACATTTTAAACAGCTATTACTCTTCTATTGTTAGGTTTTAAATTTCCCAGATTGAAAAAAAAACAAATGCCTTCATTTAATTTAATCAGCTTTAAAATGGTGCAAAACAAACCTACCTTCATTGGTCAATCAAGGATAGGAATAGTCAAGAATTTAAAAAAAAAATCACTAAAAAGTAATTTTGCACTTCATAATTGTGATCTTCATCATATTTATTTATTTTTTTGAATCAGTTAAATAAAAATACACAGTACCCATTGGTGAATTTAAACAACTGCTGAGACCACTTCTCTAACCCTCCCTGCCTCACTGGTTGCCTTGTTTTTTCTAAATTTTAAATTGTAATGTATAATGTATCTAAATGAATATAATTAATTATTTCTCTTATTTAATTAATTATAAGAACAAGAATACTTTATAATAACAGCTCTAAATGTACTGCATTGTGAGGCAGTAAATAGTTTTATCCCCATCTTCTTTATTGGCATGACAGATGCTTAAAGCTATCCTTGGCCTGCACAATCATTCTGCCCCAGGCAGTCATGTCCAAAGCTTCTGCTGTGCTTATTCATGCTTGCCTTAGGTATGAAAGGTCACAATCCTTCCAACACGCTGTTGGTCTGCCTCTGGGTCTTGTTCTGCCTGGTGTGTTCCTATATGCATTTAGAGGGCCTCTGCTCCCATCCATCCTGAGTATATTTCCCAACCACTTCATTCTCTATAACATGAAAAAGTTGGATATACTTATATCTTGGTATTCAGCGTAGAGCTTCGTGTTTCTGCGTATTTACTTTTATACTACCAAATATGCTTTTCCGTTTTCTTTTATAGGTCTGAGAATCTCAGGACCTTTCTCAAGCGATCAAGCTTGAGTGCGACAAATTTGTTCAGCCTCCTATTTTCGCACGCATATGTCACTATGGGCCTTGGTGGGATGAGTTATCACAAAAAATAGATGGGCTAACGTTAACTCGATCCTGTGTCAAAACGAGCTGGTCTATGAGCACTTAAAATTGAAAATAAAATAAAATAGGGTAATATTAAATTAAAAATCAAATTGAATTGAAAAAAAAATAATAAAAGTTTTTTTAAACAATAAAATCTTTAAAATGAGAAAAATTTATTAAAAAAATAATATTGGATTTTAAAAAACACAAAATTTAAAATTCCTCAATTAAAACAAACTAAAAAACAAATGTAGGTTAGTTGCTTAGTAATATAAGGAAATATATAATAAATGAAAAAATATAATGAGAAAAAAACGATAAATTATAATTATCTGCCCATGAATATATCTTCAATGGTCCAGACTGTAATGCAGCTTCCCTACAACAGGTAGGCAATGATCTATGGTAGGACAGCAATCTTTGTTAAGGCGACGAAATGATGTTTTGATCGAAAGTGGTTTAAGAAGGCAACAGACGATAAATATGTACTTACAGGTAATTGGCTCGAACCGTACTACTCTGATGGCAGTGGGTGCAATCTTATTTTGATAATCCTTACATGATTGGATAGTAATATATACATGAAATAACAAAAGTATTTTCCTCATTTCATTAAAATTATTTTTAATTTTAAATTCCAAACAAAATCATGAAGACAAAAAAATTAATCTCAAACACATTGTCCACCAAAATTTATCATATTAAATTTTCAAAATTAAAGTTAATCCACAGGAGGGAATAAGAAACCTAATTTCGAAACCGGTCTTAGGTATTCTCCAGTCGTTGTTCTGACTTTATGAACACTCTAATTACCCCCATCGTCTCTGGGAAACTCACCAACGATGCGACCCTTTGGCTATCTATTCAATTCCATGTTTGGATCCTTCAACATTACCATGGTATACAGTATAGTTGCTATAGACATTGGATGTTGAAGTCTGGAATTAAGAATAGCTTCAATATGCGACATTTCGTTGTAGGGTAGAATTTGGTCTTTTAAAACACACATAAGGTGAAACTTAGGGGTTTTACCCCTACATCCCAAATACCACGAAAGTGTGGTGCTGAAGGAGGGATGAAACACCATTGAATGCCACGTCTATTGCGAAATGATCATTAATTTTCTGCTTGACTGGCTGAAGATTCTACCATGTATACAACTCTTATAAGTATCGATGAGCTCCAATGAAATCGGTCCCCTGATCTGACATGATTTTATGCGGTAAACCTCGTTGAGCATTGAAGTGATCTAAACCTGCTTGGAAGGCTTCTATTGTAAGTCCAGAAATAATCACTACATGTATTGTCTTTGTACTAAGACAAACAAAAAGAGCTACATATGCTTTCTTGACTGCAGCTTTGTGCTTGAGTGATTCTCTTATTAGAAATGGACCACCAAAATCTACTACGAGGAATGGTCGGCCATGTGATAAGTGTAATTTTTTGCCAACTATTCATGACATCTTAAGCACTGGTGCACTCTTCGTATTAAACGCCAATAATATCCACAATTTTCTTAGTAATGACTGCAAATTTTGAGGACCTGAATGTAGATATGTCAAATGGTAATAGTCTACAAGCAAATTTAATTGTATAATCCTACACAAAAAAATAATAGTAGACTTAAGTGTATTATTATTAGTTTTATATTTCTTATTTTTATATCTACAATGTTACTTTCTAGTGAAACAGCAAAATTTTAAATATTAACCTTTTAGAAGTTTAAAATTGATTATTTAAAGTTTTGGAGTTAAAATGCTTCTTTTCAATGATTTTTCTTAAATTTTTATATAATTTTCAGGTTTTTGTTACAAGCTTACAACAAGTTGTATCATTGGTGGAAGTACCAGCATTAGATGTACCTGGAAGCGGGGCATCTGATGGTCTAATTTCTGCACCTTCACAAGTCAGGGTAATAATTAGAGACTTGGGAGGTAAAGCATCATGGGATGCATCAGTATTGCATGGAACTCAAGATCTATGTGAAAAACAGGGTATTGACATTTTAAAGAAATTTTATGTTCTATATATTTACCAACTATTTCTAATTTTAAGTTTAATTATAATATTAATAAGTTTAATAATCTTTAACAATTACAACAGAGTGGTAGATTCTCCACTTTGCTGCCTTTGTCATGCAAATAGTAAAATGAACGCAGCACATCTAGAAGTATGCCCCCGATTACAGAAAATAAGAGGTGAAACCCCATCCAGGTCAGAGTGGTAGTGGGCTACCAGATCCCTTATGATAATTTTTAAAAAAAATTTAACAATTATAAAGTTCTATCCATGTATCTAAAATGCTTTTTGAAATTATTTAATTTTCATTAATTTAATTTCAATTTATTTGAAGTTTAAGAAATTATATAAGTCTTTAGAGTTTCTACTGAGACAATCTTTATCTTTTATCAGCTCTTTCTTTTGGGCTGAAGTTAATATATTATATTTGACTCTTGTAAGTCAACATAATTTTTCTAAAAGGTCCATAGTATATCTAATTAAACGGTTATATTGCAGTTATTATTAGAGGAAGGAAGTAAATTTTATTCAGGAACTTTCAGTTCCCTAAGAATAATAGTGGTGTTCAAAAAATTCTTGTGCCTGGAGCAGGCGAAAAAAAAAAAAAAAAAAAAATTGAAGTCATACTTATATGACTTATTTATAAAAGTAGGATGTACGATAAATTAAATAACCAAAACATGTATATACATAGAGTTACTATTAATTATACTTCTCACTGAATATAAGAAAATTATTGATATAAAAATATTTTTATGAGTTTCACAGATTAGAATGAAATAAGCGCAGTAACATTATTTTAACTTGGTGTTTACGTATAGTCGGAAGAATGAGACTGAGGAGATGGAGGAATAATTTGTTTTTAAATGAAATTAAACATGTTTCTTTGCGTATAGAGGTAGGTATGGAATTCTGGAACAAAGTGGCGAGGATTTTTTAAAGGTAGATATTCTGTGAGAAGAAATGTAGAGGTTAGTGGACTGGAATCTCATGTTAAAGGAATGGACAGAGAAACAAGGGATAAGTAGGTCTAATATGTAATGTGTTTTTTTAGTTTTAAAGGTACGGAATACGTATAACCCAATTAAATATTGCCTTCGAGAAACTGGATTGAGCAACTGGATGATTTATATCCTGTCTTTGCTCTTCCATCATAGGTGTGTTGTGGAGAAATTTAGTTTTTTAAGACAGAGCATCTAGTCTCGAGTGGTTTGGCAGACAAGTGTGTTCTCTTTTAAGTATTTTTCTTTGAACTGTGCCTAATTCCCAACGCAGAGCTTTGTTCGATACGATTCAATCTCATCTCCACGTTTTTTGTTTTATATTTTAAATTATTATTTTCTATTGGTTTATCTTCCATTTAGACCTCTTTTATATTTTATTAAATTTTTCAAATGCCTCAAAGATGATATTGCAGTGTTTGTTAAGTGTTTTGAAAATATATTTGGTGTTATCGTTTATTTTTGCTGCTTGCTACTTCAGCAAGCATGACTGCTATACTTTTTAACATGCTTTTGCTTAGGTTAACATTGTCTCGCCTGACAATTGACTTTTTGCAAGAAGTACATGTCCAGTTTTTCTTTTTTGCTTCACTTTCTGTGATAACGATACATTTGCTATGGAAAATTTGGCATCCTATTGTTGTTTTATCATCTCTGGTGGCTGCCAGATTACAGAAGGGATATAGCACCATTCTGAAATACGAATAAACCCGAAAAGTGGGAAGTAGAGGGAAGAGTAGTGGGGAACAGCTGTGGTAGAGTCAATCAGCTGCATGTTATCTTTTGTGATTTATATCCTTCCAACTTAAATCCTCAATCTCTATTAATCTCTTGCCAATATCAACTTGTATAGTTATCCTAAGGATATTTACTTGTGCTTTTGCAGAATTAGTATAAATCAAATATAAAAGCAGGAACTGTAGTACAATTTGAACACTTTAAAGGTTAAGACCAGACTGATTAATATATAAAGACTGAACATTATGTATGAATTGTTTATATTTGTAATTATGCCTCTCTTTTTCTGCTTCCATCATTAGATATCTGGCAGTCCAGTACCATTCTGATTTTGATGAAGTCATATGTTATATACAAAACATACAAAATTTAAAAAAATAACAAAAAAACTTTGAGTATTATATATATATGTATTTTAAAATTTTGAGTTGGATGATAGCCACTATACTAAATGAGCTTTTATGGAACTATTCTTATTGTCTGCTGGCCAACTGAGCATTCCCTTCAAAGGGTAAAACATTTTCTACATGCCATGGTAGCGCTTGGTAATGACTGTTCCCAGTGCTTAGTTAGGGACCACTCAGGCTCCAAGCAAATTTCTGACAACCTTTTTTTTTTTTTGTCTAACTTTTTAACAATTTTTTTTATCTATTATTTATTTATTTACAACTGTATTGATTAATACATCTAGTAAATTAGCTATTAGATAAAACACATGAAAAAGACATGAAGAGAAACTGCCCTTTGGCAGCACTCCAAAAGGTAATCTAAACTAGAAGGTATCGAGGCCATCTTCTTTTCAGACGCCTTGGACGATTGTCAGGAATGGAAGAGGAAGCTAGAATTGAAACTAGAAGAAATATTAAGGTCTTTATGAATGAGTTTATTCGTGACGAAGTAAGGAGTGTAGAGGATTTTTCGGAGGATTTTGGATTGTAAGGATTGAAGGCAGGAAGAATTTGATGATTTAGTGGAGCCCCAAAGCTCAACCCCGTAAGTCCAGATAGGTCTTATGATGGTCATGTTGATGAGTATTTTGTAGTTAAGTGGAAGGTTAGAGCGTCTGTCTAGTAAGTGTTGAAGTAACCGAAAGCGGCGAGCAGTTTCTTGTCGTTTCAGTCTAGTGTGGGGATTCCATGTTAGGCGTTTATCAAGTAGAAGTCCTAGGTAGCGGATCTGTTTAACTGGAACAAGCGGAATATTATTAAAGGATACTATGGGGCAGGATGTCAGGTTTACGACGAAGGGTAAAGGTTATTTGGTGGGATTTGTTGGAATTTATTTTAATTCGCCAATTCTGACACCATACCTCAAGGTCTCTGATGTGGGATTGAAGAGTTTGAGAAGCATCAGTTGGATCGTTATTGACTGATAACACACAAGTGTTATCCGCGTAGGTAGAAAGGAAGGTGTTAGGTTGTGTTGGGACATCAGCTGTATAATCTGTGTAAAGAATTGGTCCAAGGATACTGCCTTGAGGAACACCAGCAGACTGAGTAAAAATGGATGAATAGGAACTATTGTTATTTATTTTAAAGGATCTGTCAGAGAGGTAAGACTGGATAATGAGGAGGCAAGTAGAAGGGAGGAATTTACAAAGTTTGTACAGCAGTTCTGGGTGCCAGACTTGGTCAAAGGTCTGTTCTTGTCAAAGGCTCCCGTGCAGTACAATCCGAGCTCCAATGCAGACGAGACAACATCCACCACACGATGACATTGCTGGATGGTGGAGTGGGATGTTCGGAATCTAAACTGGTGGTCTGGAATTATATGATTAATTTCTAGGATTGGGTACAGACGTTTAAGGATGAGTCTTTCCAGGATTTTACCCATAATGGGTAAAAGAGAAATAGGATGGGGAGAAGAAGGGAGCTCCAGTGGCTTTTTGGGTTTGGGGATCATTTTAACTATTGCTAATTTCCAGGATTGATGAAAGTATGTTGTGCGGAGTATGGAATTTTAAATATAGGTAAGGAATAAGATAGCTTTTCTAGGAAGTTGTTTTAGGATATGGGCAGTGATTAGATCGTGTCCGGGAGCTTTACAGGAAGGTAATCTTTGGATTATGTTTGATATTTTTGAGGGATAGAATGCTTAAGGAGGAAGTGCCATCTGGAGAGGAATATCCAGTTCTGCTTCAACACATTCAAGGGGATGGGGATTAAGGATATCAAGATGCGGGTTGTAAATTTCAAAGAGATGTTCAGCGAATGTCTGTGACTTTTCTTCGTCAGTTTTCGTCCAGGATTGGGATTCATTAAGGAGTGGATGATTAAAATCTTTAAAATTCAGGAGCTTGTCGTAGTGGTCGTCCACAGTGATTTGTCGTTAGTAGTGAGGTTTTCAGTCATTGTAAGTAAATTTTGAATTTTGAATGTCCTAATTTCTGATTTCAGTTTGTTAGTCAGTTTGGTATAATAGGTTTTGTCTGCTGGGTACCTAGTCCTATGCCACTTCGATCTTGCTCTGCGTTTTTCTCTTAATAAGATACGAATGTGCTGTGGCAGGTTAGTTTGATGGAAAATGATAATGTTGGTAGTTGTTGTGTTATCACTTATACTGCGAGTTATTGAGTCACTTGGTTTTTCTATGGCTCTGTCAATATCTTGTTTGGTCTTTAGTGGCAGTGTTAGGTCTACTTTGGTTTCCATGTCTGATCGAAATCTGTCCCAGTTTACTCGTCCATTTTTCGTCGGACTTTTTTTGGGGAATGTGGGCCAGTAAGTTGGATTCATGGGAGAAAGGATAGAATAGTTATTTGAGGTTGAGACAGTAGAGAGGATATTGCCACGGGTATTGGAGGTTCAACAACCCCATCGTTGATGTTTAGCGTTGTAGTCCCCTCCAGCAATGAAGCGTGGTCCGAGAGATAGGAAGAAGGAATTAAGAAGACTATAAGAAATGAAGTGGACAGTATACAGTTGACAGGTTTATATGGAAAGGGCGAGTTGAAATGATTACAGAAGTTGACTGTATGGCATCAGTGGGAGTAGAAGGAAGAAGGGAATGGGGAATGGATTTATGGATAAGGATACAAGAACCAGCATGGGCAGTGTTGTCTGGGTGGTCTGATCTATAAGTTGTGTAGTTTCGTATGTAAAAACGTGACCATTGTGTGTAGTGTGTTTCCGTTAGTAATGCTATATCAATCGTCGTGTAAGAATATGTCGAGTTCGTCACGGTGGTTAAGTAGGCCGTTAGCGTTCCACAAGAGGATAGCTAGGGGCTTTACACTCATCATGGGAAATTAAATGGGATTTCGGAAAGGATACGAGTGAGGAAGGAGATAAGTGGCTGGATGGTTTCTTTGAGATCTAATAGGAAGGAATTAAGGATGGAGTAAAAGTCAGGTGGGGGTATATCATAGGATTGGGGAGGATAATTTAGTTGAGCTGGTACATTGGCTGGAGTCTGAACTCGTCGAGGGGTACGAGGATATGTATTTTGGGATGTTTGGGGTAGAGGATTGGGTTGATTTGGCTGTACAGAAGATCGGGGTGGGAGTTGGTGAGGTTTTTCTGAAGGTAATTTAACCCTAACAGGTATCTGATGAGGAGGGGTTGGTTGGTGTGGAGCTTCAAGCTGGGGATGGGAGACCTGGGCCATGGGCTGGGAGTTCGGAGGCGCCTGCCGTCTGGACTGTTGAGGCTGCGAGATGGTCTTGGAGAAAAGCTTCTTGATGTTCTGTCGAACTTGATTTCCAGGTCTTGGAGTAGTTGGCTGTGGAGTCATGTTGAGAGGAGGTTTTTTAATTTCTGGAAAATTCACGAGGTTATCCAGTACAAGGTGGTGGTACATGCATGTTACTTTTCTGCTCCAGACTTTTGGGTAGAGCGTTTTGTGATCTTTTGTCTGAGCAGATTTTAATAGACCGAACAGCCTCTGTAGCTCGCTGGGTGTGCTTCACCACATAGAGCACATTTTGCTGGTTCATCACTAGATTTCTGGCAGGTTTCTGTAGCATGAGGGCCGGCACATTTGACGCACCGGGCCTGGTGGTAACAGTAGAATTTAGTGTGTCCCAAATTTTGACATTTGGTACACGGTACGTAGATGTCTGCCTAGGTTGTTCAAATCATACAATAGAGTATACCAGTCGTGTTACATTGAAGATTTCTGGGTCATTTGTGGCAGGTTCTGAATCCATGAAAAATAGAGGCAGTGGATATTTTCCCGTTGGATGGAAGATGGGAGAGACCTTCCTGACATTATGGCCTATTTCTTCTATCCCTTTTTTGATGACATCTGTGGGAGTTGATGAGTGGAGCCCTCTAAGAACGGCATGATATGACTTCTCTTGTTTCAATTGATAACAATGGAAGTCGTAGCTTTTTGAGTTCAACAGTTCAAAACAACTGTCTTTATTTGTTGTATTGATCTTGATGTCATTTATTCTCGAATAACATCCAAAGTTGGGCTGTCCGATCAAATCTGCAATTTCTTGACCTTATGACATAAAATTATGTTGTTGACGAATATTGGTGGGGGCTTGGGATCACAAAACCCTCGAGACACTGAATTTATGTTGGCTGTACTTGAAGTACCGACAGAGATATATGGCGCTGTTGAGACAGACCATTATTAATTAAAGAAAAAGAAAAGATAAAAAAATATCTATATACACCTGCGTATCAAAATAAAAAATAAAATTTACACAATAAATACTTAAAAACTAAACTATTTAGATGATTATATAAAATTAAGAAAGAAAACATTTCTAAAAAAAATTGTCTTTAAAAATTTAAAAAGAATGAATTAAACTAAAAAAAAAAAAAATAAAGTCCTAGACAAAAACAGAGGTTACTGAGTTAGTAAACTTGGCCTAGCCCTTGAAAAATAAAGATAACTGTATAGGATTAGGGCCACGTTGCTATCTCAACCAGATAGCTATCAGTTTATAACATATCGCGTTTAGGTATAAATAGTCACTCACCTCACTATACGTGAATATTAAAGTGTTTAGTTGATAGTAAACTCACTGTTCACACAGTTTTATAGCTGACATGTTGATAGAACTGCGGTTGCGGCCATTAACCAAGGTACTCTTTTTCTTAAATTTAAATAATTATAATTAAAATAAAGTTTTTTTAAAATTTATTATAGTGATATTTACAACTTTATTAACAAACGTCATCCCAGAACCAGGTAGCATCTTGGGTCCAATCCTTTTATACCATATAAACAGCTTATATTCCAATTTATCCTTTACCCTTTGCCGCAAACCTATGTCTGCCTGCCCCAATATATCCTTTGGCAATATTCCACTCACCTCAGTGTGTCCTAACCTATGTGACATAGGTTTGCGGCAAAGGGTAAAGGTAATTTGGTGGGATTTAGTAGGGTTTGTTTTGATACTCCACTTTTGACACCATTATTCAATGGAAGCAATGTGAGACTGAAGGGTTTGGGAAGCAATAGTTGGGTCATTGTTTACAGATAACACACATGTGTCATTGGCATATGTAGTGAGGACAGTGCTAGGATGAATTGGAATATAAGCTGTTTATATGGTATAAAAGGATTGGACCCAAGATGCTACCTGGTTCTGGGATGACGTTTGTTAATAAAGTTGTAAATATCACTATAATAAATTTTAAAAAAACTTTATTTTAATTATAATTATTTAAATTTAAGAAAAAGAGTACCTTGGTTAATGGCCGCAACCGCAATTCTATTCTTTCATAGCTCTGTGTTTGTTACACTTTCACCACAGTTCTATCAACATGTCAGCTATAAAACTGTGTGAACAGTGAGTTTACTATCAACTAAACACTTTAATATTCACGTATAGTGAGGTGAGTGACTATTTATACCTAAACGCGATATGTTATAAACTGATAGCTATCTGGTTGAGATAGCAACGTGGCCCTAATCCTATACAGTTATCTTTATTTTTCAAGGGCTAGGCCAAGTTTACTAACTCAGTAACCTCTGTTTTTGTCTAGGACTTTATTTTTTTTTTTTTTAGTTTAATTCATTTCTTTTAAATTTTTAAAGACAATTTTTTTTAGAAATGTTTTCTTTCTTAATTTTATATAATCATCTAAATAGTTTAGTTTTTAAGTATTTATTGTGTAAATTTTATTTTTTATTTTGATACGCAGGTGTATATAGATATTTTTTTATCTTTTCTTTTTCTTTAATTAATAATGGTCTGTCTCAACAGCGCCATATATCTCTGTCGGTACTTCAAGTACAGCCAACATAAATTCAGTGTCTCGAGGGTTTTGTGATCCCAAGCCCCCACCAATATTCGTCAACAACATAATTTTATGTCATAAGGTCAAGAAATTGCAGATTTGATCGGACAGCCCAACTTTGGATGTTATTCGAGAATAAATGACATCAAGATCAATACAACAAATAAAGACAGTTGTTTTGAACTGTTGAACTCAAAAAGCTACGACTTCCATTGTTATCAATTGAAACAAGAGAAGTCATATCATGCCGTTCTTAGAGGGCTCCACTCATCAACTCCCACAGATGTCATCAAAAAAGGGATAGAAGAAATAGGCCATAATGTCAGGAAGGTCTCTCCCATCTTCCATCCAACGGGAAAATATCCACTGCCTCTATTTTTCATGGATTCAGAACCTGCCACAAATGACCCAGAAATCTTCAATGTAACACGACTGGTATACTCTATTGTATGATTTGAACAACCTAGGCAGACATCTACGTACCGTACTCGTGAATTTTCCAGAAATTAAAAAACCTCCTCTCAACATGACTCCACAGCCAACTACTCCAAGACCTGGAAATCAAGTTCGACAGAACATCAAGAAGCTTTTCTCCAAGACCATCTCGCAGCCTCAACAGTCCAGACGGCAGGCGCCTCCGAACTCCCAGCCCATGGCCCAGGTCTCCCATCCCCAGCTTGAAGCTCCACACCAACCAACCCCTCCTCATCAGATACCTGTTCTATTCTTTCGTAGCTCTGTGTTTGTTACACTTTCACCACGGTTCTATTGACATGTCAGCTATAAAACTTTGTGAACAGTGAGTTTACTATTAACTAAACGCTTTAATATTCACGTATAGTGAGGTGAGTGACCATTTATACCTAAATGCGATATGTTATAAACTGATAGCTATCTGGTTGAGCTATAATAATATAATAAACAGTTATGTGCTGTATTTCAAAGAGG
The DNA here is from genome assembly GCA_023052935.1 of Piezodorus guildinii. Taxonomy (NCBI): domain Eukaryota; kingdom Metazoa; phylum Arthropoda; class Insecta; order Hemiptera; family Pentatomidae; genus Piezodorus; species Piezodorus guildinii. The sequence continues at coordinate 4,819,444 of CM041295.1, read as the reverse complement.
ACCACCAATGATTATTCTTACATAGAATAATTATTAGGATAAGACAAAAATAAAAACGATTTTTTATGTATTATAGGATAGGATCATTACAATTATTTTATGTTAATGAAATTGTAAACAACAAATTCAATTTCCATAAAATATGCTTTTTATAAACAATAAAATAATTATAGTTTTACACTGATAATTATTGCCTTCCAATAATAATTATTGTTCTCTGATGAAATTGCAAAAAAAAAATTTAATATATTAAATTTATTTTTTTTATTAAAAATAAAATTAAATATTATATTAACAACAATGCAGCAGGAGAAGACGGCATAGTAGCAGAATTATATATATAATAATAATAATAATAGGCTTAGCGAACCCAAAGGTTCGATGCCGATACCACCAAATTCCGCCTACACAGACTCGTCCAATGTTCACCATTCAAGCCCAAGCTCCCGAGATCAGCCTTAACGCAATCCCATCTCGCTTCGGCCTACCTTTCGGACGCCTACCAGTCCGATCAGCGAATACCAACTTTCTCGGAATCCGCTCGTCATCGAGCCCAACAACTTTACCTGCCCATTTGAGTCTCCGCGATGCAATCAGCTCAATTATATTCACAGGATGCAAGTTCCGCAATTCCGCGTCGTGCAACCTTCTAAACTCCCCAGTGACCTCATCTCTCTTCGGATCAAATATTTTACGCAATACCTTATTTTCGAAAACCTTAAGCCGTTGTTCATCCTTCAAAGTAAGCGGTCACGTTTCACATCCGTAAAGAACCGTTGGAAGAATAATAGTTTTATAAATTCTAATCTTTAAGTTTTTAGATAGAAGCCGCGAACTAAGTAACTTAGCAACTGAATAATAACACGCATTTTCCACCTTTAACCGGGACTTTATTTCTTCCTGGATTTCATTTTTTCTAGTTATAATTGAACCTAAATAATTGAATTTCTCTACGTGTTCAAAAGTATGACCTGATACATCAATATCACCAAGATCGACACCGTTTCTGCTACTAATCATATACTTCGTCTTATCGGTATTTAATTCGAGTCCTATTTCTTTACCGGTTTTTATTAACACACTTGTATTTAGTTGTATGGTTTCCGTGTCTTCACCTAGCAGTACCAGATCATCGGCATACCCCAAAACCGGAATCTTGTCACCCATATTTAAGCCTTTCTCGGTACACATCACCTTTTCTATGACATATTCTAAAGCTATATTAAATAACACAGGTGAAAGGGAGTCACCCTGTTTCAAACCCGATCGCACCTCAAATCTTTCGGAGTAATTATGACCGATTCTAACTTTATGGAATGTTTCCGACAAACACATCTCTACTAGGTTTACGTAGGCATTGATGGCAATGAGGAAGCGGATCGGGCTGCGAAAGAAGCTGCATTGTCAAACGTCCAAATTCACCTAACTTACATCAAGGAAGACGTAAAAAATTACCTTAAGGTCAAAATATATCGGGCATGGGAACAGATGTGGTCGGAACTTGACAACACCAATAAATTAAGAAATATCAAACAATCGCCTGATCCATGGAATACATCATTGCGAAGTAATCGCCGCGAGGAAACTGCTTTGGCGAGTCTTCGCATAGGACATAGCAGACTCACACATCTCCATCTCATCCTCAGGCAGCCCGTACCAATGTGTAACTTGTGTAGAGTGCCTCTCTCAATAAAACACATGATTGAGGACTGCCCAAATTCCATGTACAAATGGATAAACTTAACCTAGCTAGATCGTTGAGTGAGAGCTTGAAGGACTCTAGTGAAACAGTTAGTTCACTGATTAGGTTCGTCAAAGAATGTTCTCTGCTCCCGGAACTATAAGAAAAAAAAAAATAAATAAAGAAAGAAAAAAAAAATAATAGTAGTAATAAAAAAAATATATATATATATATATAAAAATAATAAAGAAAGAAAGAAAAAATTGGAATAAATTCACTAATTCAGAATGTGTCAACAAAAGAATAATAAAAAAAATAAATAAATAAACAATAAAAAAAAAAATAAATAAAAATAAATAAATAAAAAAATAGAAGGAAAAATAAATAAATAAAAAGAAGAAAAAAAAGTAAAACAAATCTGGTACTACAAATTGATTCGGTGCTAATAACCAAGAGGTTGAGCACCTACTCCAATACCCTAACCTAACCCTACTAGGTTTACTAACTTTCTAGGTATTCCCTGTTCAATCATGGAGTTATATAGCTTCTGCCGGTCTATTGAATCATAAGCCTTTTTAAAATCGATTTAAAGTTGATGGACTACACCGTTGTATTCCAATTTTTTCTCTAATATTTGACGTAAGGAAAATATTTGGTCAATAGTCGAGCGATTCCGCCTAAAACCACATTGGTAATCTCCGATAATTGCCTCAGCGTATTCCGTGATTCGACTAGTTAGAATTGACGAGAATATTTTATAGCATACTGGGAGAAGAAAGATCCCACGATAGTTGTTACAATCCGACCTTGGTCCTTTTTTGTGAATCGGAATAAGTATTGATTCCTTCCATTCATCGGGCATTTTTTTAGTTTCCCAGATCTTTTTATCTAAAAAATGTATTTTGGAAACGCCCGCTTCTCCACACGCCTTGATTAATTCACCCGTGATATTATCATTTCTTGCAGCCTTATAACGTTTTAATTTTCCTATCGCCTTTTCGACTTCCTCTTTACTCGGTGCGTCTATCCATGGTTCAGCGCTCTGATATTCAGAGAGAGGAGATTGATTATTATTTTCCGTATTTAAGATGCCGTCAAAGTGTTGTTTAAATTTATTTAATATCTCAGAAGGATCTGCAATTATATTGTTATTTGCATCTTTAACCGCATTCAATAGAGGTTCAAATCTTTTACGCGATTCGTTTATACCTTTGTACATCTCTCTTACGTTATTTTCGTTTCTGTGTTTTTCTATTTCTATTATTTTGTCTTTAAGATACTCTCTTTTCTTATTTTTTAAGAGTTTTGAAGTTTCATTCTTTACTAACCGAAAATAAGCTACATTATTATCGGTTGGATTAAATAAGGAATTCAGTTTAGCGGTTTTTCTTTTTTCGCACATATTTTGACAATCCCTGTCAAACCAAGGTTTGTTCTTTTTATTTTTGATTTTTCCAAGACATAAATTACCGACCTCTTTAATATTATCCCTGATCCCTTCCCATAATTTCTTTACATCTTTGTGTTCCTCATCTGAAGATTCCAAAGCTTCGAACCGATTTTTTACTTCTATCGCGAATTGTTTTCTAATTTCGAGGTTGTTCAATTTAACTAAATCAAAATTCTCGGGACGAATATAGTTCGGTGTTCTCTTTTTCGTATTTAGTTTTGGCGAAGTTTCGCGATTACTAATTCATGATCAGAACCGCATTCTGCACCCCGATACGATCTCACATTAATTATGCCACTTTGCCATCTGTATTGTATTAAAACATGATCGATTTGATTCCGTGTTTGTCCATCCGGTGATGTCCACGTATACTTATGAATATCCTTATGTTTAAATGTAGTGCTTTTGATTACTAGGTTTTTCGAAATGGCAAAGTTTATTAGTCGGGTCCCATTATCATTACTATATTCGTGCAAACTTTCTTTACCGATTGTAGGACGATATACTTCTTCCCTTCCAACCTTTGCGTTCGCGTCGCCTAGTATTATCTTAATGTAATTTCGCGGTAACTTATCGTAAACCGACTCTAGTTTATCATAAAATTCGCATTTTACTTCATCATCACTGTCTTCGGTGGGAGAATGAATGTTTATAAACGCGATTTTAAACCAACGCCCTTGAAATATAGCAACCGATATTCTTTCACTAAAGAACTGTATGTCCCGTAATGCGGAAAGAAATCTATTCCTAATCAGAAACCCGGTACCTAGACAATAATTAACGCTCCCCCCGTACCAAATAGTATACTTTCCTTCTGTTAACGAACCCTCCCCTGGCCAGCGAACCTCTTGTAATGCATTGATATCTAAATGGTACCCCTTAACTTCATTCGCGACCGACTTTAACCCACCTGCTGTATTTAAACTTCTAACGTTCCATGTCCCTATTGTTAGATCTCTAATTTTCATCTTGCGCCATGATTCCCCTGAAGCAGTCCCACCCGGAGACCCGGATAATGTGCGTTTTACCTCAGAGGAATCCAAGACTTTTGGTGATATTTTGTGAACTAAAATATGTGAGTAGGGCGATATATATATATATATATATATATATATATATATATATATATATATATATATATATATATATATATATATATATATATATATATATATATATATATATATAATTATGTATCCGAACAAAATGATTATCTTAAAAAACAAGTAGATAAATTAAGTCATATTAAAGATTCGCGACAATTTTGGAGTATTATAAAAATATTTGAGCAAAAAAAAAAAAAAAAAAAATTCTGGCAAATAAAGGTATTAGTCTTGAAGAATTTAAAACATATTTTCAAAGCTTATTATCAAGTAAAATTATCACCACGCATATAACAGATACTGAGATAATACATAAAGATGCTTTGTTAGATTCTGATTTCTCTATCTCTGAGCAGGATAGTTTTGAAAAATGCAGGAAACAGTAAAGCCCTAGGTATAAATCGTATTCCCTATGAATTCTATAAGAATGCCCCAAAAAGTTTTATAAGTTAATTATATTTAAGTTAATATTTAAAAATGATTGACGGAGAGTTAATATTTACGGCGGGCGGGCGGCGTGCTCATCCTCCTCATCCCGCGGAAGACTTCGGCCCTCTTCCTGTTCTGGATACATCGGCTGCTGTGTCTGGCTCGGGATGAAGATCCGTTCAGGGCTGCTGTTAGACGAGGAAGATGGAAACCCCGGGGAAGCCCCACAGAAGTAAATTCTGTAAATGGTAGGGCTAATGCCGTCTGGAGCGTGCATGCCCGCCTTTCCTGTATGGGAACAGAGACCCTGACCTGGGGACAGCATTAGTATTGCAAAATATTATGTGCACAATAGATACATATAATAATCCCGGAGGAGGTTTAAATCCGACACTCACCTTTGCATTTGCGTTATCTAGTATTATCCTTATGCAGTTTCGCGGTAATTTATCGTATACCGACTGTACAATTGGGGGCCCGGTAAGTGTTTTACCACTGGGAGCCCTTTATTGTGCCAAAAAAAGAAATACGTTCGTTTAAAGTATTTATTGATTTACAATGTTTATAATTAATGGGTCAGGTCCTTGTTGATAATTACGACTGGCAGGCAGCGTCCTCAGTCTCGTCTTCCCGGAAGTCCTCGGTCCGCCCTCCGTCGGTCCTGTTCTCGATACAGCGGCTGCTGCGTCTAACTCGGGACGGTGATCCGTTGAGGGCGGCGACTCTATCTGGCCCGGGATGTAAATCCGTTCAGGGCTGCAGTCAGATGAGGAAGAGAGAAACTCCGGGGGTAGCCCCACAGAAGTAAATTCTGTAAATAGTGGGGTTAATGCCGTCTGGAGCGTGCATGCCCGCCTTTCCTGTATGGAAACAGAGACCCTGACCCGGGTAGCATTAGTTGCAAAATATTATGTGCACAATAGTTATCTTTATAATAATCCCGGAGGAGGTTTAAATCCGACACCGACTCTATTATTAAATTCACATTAAACTTCACAGTCTTTAAGAATGAATATTTATAAATGCAATTTTAAACCTACGTTCTTGAAATATAGTAACCTGTATACTGAAAGTTTTAAAAGGACTGAAATTGAATTGCATACTTAGATTTTGAAATGATTTATGTTTTAATCAATTATTAAAATTGTATCTGTGTTTCCTCAAATTATTCTTCCATTATTGTTATTATTCTTTAATACTTTAATTTTCAGAGCTCATTGGTGAAAACCTTGGTTTAGTATTAAATATAGACAACTCTATAATAAATCCTATTTCGGTTAATACTTTACCTCAGGATACTTTGAGACACAGGCCACCTCATGTATTACCAACCTTTGAAAACTCTGCACAAGATATGGACAACTTAGATGATGTAAATTATTTATTCTTAATTATTTAATAAACTTAAACTTAAACTTAAAATATTATTTATTTATTAATTAATTAAATTATCATTAATGAATTCTTTCAAATGTAAGCTAAAATTTTATTCCAGTTGCTGCAATATATTGGTTATACATCACCTGAGGTTCTAGAAAGTTTAGATCTAGCAAGGAATGTTCCTCCAGCTTCTATTAATTTAGAACTTGAAGAAGAAGCAATGGGTGCCATTCTTGGGATGCGTATAATGCATCATGCTAATATCAGTCAATCCTCTACTTGTTATATGTAAGTATTACAACTTTTAATCTACTGTGTCTAGTTCTATAGTCTTCTATGAAACTTGGCCTACAAAATAGTTTCCTCTGCTGATTCTCCCTCATTCCTGAAGCATTCTGTTGTTGTTGTTTTTTTAATTAAAGAAGTAGATATTGCTCTGTTATTACATTTGTCATTTGCTTCGTCCACTCCTTGATCCTGCCTGTTCATATTTTATGTAATGAGAGAAACTATTTGGGGAGGAGAGAGGGGGGGGAGAGATGCTACCCTAAGTAATTTCATGAATATATCCTCGATAATAATTAGTTTACATTACCTCTTAATCAATTTGAATTCTTCCTGTGTGTGTAAATAATCCTTAGCATGTATTCAATAAATTGAAAGAAGCTTGACGAAGGTTTCTTGTCATTGATCATTTATCAGCACAATAGATAATTGAGAATCTTTTCAAATTGAATAATTGTCATAATTCTTCTTTTTAGTGGGGCTAACGATCACTACATTTATTTAGAGAGGAAATAAAACAAAATGACATTTGATGACTAGTTGTTTTTCCTCTATCTGAGTACTTACGTCTTGTAATTTTTGTAGTCGAAATCAACTTTCTTATGTATAATGGTATTCAGAAATTGTTGTACTATTAGGACCTTGAGTAACATTGTTTTGTTGTGAAAATGAATGCTTCATTTAAAGTAACTGGTAAAAAACATAGCATTCAAAGAATTACCCATAACTAGTCAATGTTTTCTTTATCAGTATCCATAAATACTTATAAATTCCATGTTGGATAAACTACTTGATTTATAAAGCTATCCCAAGATCTATCCACTTGTTTGTTTGGTTGTTAAGTATGGAAGTAGTGTCAGCCAGGGTTATATCTGTGAATACTGCTGGTGGAAAAATACTTCCCATTTAAGCATTTCCTGGTTGATTTTTACCAGCTTTCCAACCAAATCAAACATTTAGCCAAGTGTTTTCATGTCCTTTGTTTTATAGCATATGTTATTCATTGGGATATAGAGTCCAACGGTACATTGTACATTTATATTACTGTTCTTATGTTCAAAAACAAAAAAAAAAATCATTAAAAACTGTTTTAGCAGTTTTTACTTAAGTTGGTTATCGAATTCGTTCAACTTTTATATTTATCTGTTTTTCTTTTAAATGGTAACAAGATTATATGGTTACTTTTATAGAATCTTCAAAATTAAAGGTAGTTTAGAGAAAGAAAATTTAAAATATCGGCATTTAAGCTCTGTCAGACTATTTCAATAAGAATGAAACCTACATGATATTGAAGCCCAATAAATTTTCCATCGATATAGAGAGTTTAATCAAAATCGTTGGAGCCATTTTTGAGAAAATTGTATAAAGGTGCAAAATGCATGGTATAAAGTGGCTCTTCTGGTTAGCTGATTTTGATGAAAAAGTTTCTGTAACCTCTCGGGCATATAGTTGTCTCAAATATGAAACTTTAGTGTCATAAGACTTTTCGTTTTTGCGCTGGAGTTACTACACAAACACAGACACACCCACATATACCTTTTTGTGGGACTGCGAGTCATTTGGACTCAGTAGACGCTAAAACATGTATTTCCGTTGAAACTCAAATTAAAAAATTTTCATGATCGCAATACTATCCCTTACTAAATATTTCATATATAGGTAAGTGAAAGTAAAACACTCAAGTACAAAATTGGATAATTATGAAACTGATTAAAATTAAAAAACACACAACTTTCACTTACCTCCATTGTTAAAATCAATCTAAAAATTTTAAAAACTTTAAAAGAAAAAAATAAGTTTAAAGAATTAATGAAATTGATTTTCAGTAGAAATATGAGTTTTATTATATAATCTGTTATATTATTACCTACAACTATCCGGTAATTTTATCCACTTTTCATCACTCTACATTATATTTTACAACTTTGTGTAGAAAATATTATTTTTTCTAAAATTTATAGCTTTCCAACGTTATATTATGGTTCTTATCTTAAAAAAAAGTATATTAAAAAATACTTTTGCACTTTTCTCTTTTAGTTGATTATGAAATTCGTTCAACTTGTATATATAGCTGTTTCTTATCAATGGTAACAACATGAAATAGTTAATTTTTTTTTATCTAAATTCTTTAGAGGAAGAAAATTTAAACTATCGGCATTTAATGGTTAACTGATTTTAATGAAAAAGTTGCTGTAACATCTCAGGCATAAACGCTCTTAAAATATAAAATTTCAGTTTAATACAACTTATCGTTTTCATGCTAGACTTATTCCACACACACACACACCCGCAAGGGCTAGCTGATGTGCACAGCTAGTGGGAATTAATGCTCCCCCCGGTTTCCTGAGTTCAGTACACTGCACACACACATGCACACACTCACACAATATATATATATAAATCATGGAGAGTGAAGAAAATTGTTGATCCTACAGTGCAGGGGGTACCGGCATCTAGGAAGGCGGGTTCTGGGACGTCGTCATCAAGCGACCGTAATGTTGCAGCAGTGGATCACTTGGCTGCTGTAGCATCTCATGCCTCAAGTGAAGAAAAAAGAAGAGAAGTGTGGGTACTGCTTGGAGAAGAAGTTAGTAAACTCCACGATTTCGTCATGAAACAGCGTAATGTCCACAATATAATTAAAGCTCATGTGTGTACGATCCGGATGTTTTATGAAAAAATGTCTAGAATGGAGGGAGAAACATCTGTTGAGGCGGTAACCGAAAACAGTTGTGGAACGCAGACTAGCTTACATGTTTTCCATGAAGGTTCTGAACGAAGGACACCGCCTCCTCAACCAATAAACAAAAAGAGGAAAAAAAAGACAAAGGTTCGGAAAGGACAGGAAGACCATGTTCCTCTTCCAGCAGAAAATAATCCTTCCAGCGATCGACCGGCTAATCAATGGCAGACGGTGAAAGCTAAAAGGAAAAATAAAGTGGTCATATTGGCGAGAAAAAAAACACGAGACCTGCTCGTCCTGATGCCTTAATAGTTACCGCAAAGGAGGGATCATCATATGCAGAAGTCTTGTGAACGTTGAGAAGCTACCCGGAGCTTCAAGTGATAGGGGAAAACGTCCAAAAAATAAGAGTAAAAAAAGTCTCGTTTTGGTTTTAGATAAAAAGGTGCAGCATAGGACAGATGAACTCCGTTCTGCCATAGCAGAAAAAATGGCTGACAAAGCAGAGGTCACTAGCAAGATTGACTCTGTCGCTATCGAATTGAAGGATCTCGATGAATTAACGGTAGCTGAAGAAGTGCACAAAGCTCTTCAAAATCAAATAAATGGGGCAGAAAATATTGAAATCTCTGTTGTGAAATCTCTTAGGAAGACTTATGGGGGCACACAGACAGCTGTAGTAGTACTACCCGTGGAATTGGCCAGAATACTCCTTGAAAAGCGCACCATTCGTGTAGGATGGATTAATAGCCGAGTGAGGGAAAAGATTTTGCTTCAGAGATGTTTCCGATGCCTTGCATATGGTCACTTTGCTAGAAAGTGTAACGGTCCTGACTGCACGGGACTTTGTTTGCGATGCGGCGAAGACGGACATCCAGCCAAGGAATGTACTGCAGAACGGCGCTGTTTTCTATGCCCTGAGGATAAAAGCAGGCTGAGGACAGTTGGCTTTGGCTGTCCCGTTTATCAACATGCTATGAAAGAGGCAGGTATTCTCGCAAGATGAGATTATTACAACTAAATCTAAACCACTGCGAAGCGGCCCAGGATCTTTGCTGGCAAACAATAAGTGAGAAGGGTATCGACGTTGCTGTACTGTGTGAACAGTATAAGAACATGGAAAATTCCTGTGCTGTAAGCCGGACAAAACCGGAAAAGCAGCTCTCTGGGTAAGGAAGGGTCATTTTATTCAGCAAACTCAGGAAAATGTAACAAGGGACTTTGTTTGGGTCAAGTTGGGTGGTATCTACATCTGTAGTGTCTACGCACCTCCAAGCGCTTCTCAAGTTGAATTCAAAAAAATGCTTGATGAAATTGTTCAGGAACTGCGAGGCTGTCACCCTCTTGTCATAGCAGGGGATTTTAACGCTTGGGCGACGGCATGGGGAAGCAAAGAGACTAATAAGAGACGTGAGTGTGTTCTGGACGTATTCGCTGTGCTCGACATTGTGCTTTTAAACACAGGGTCCACCCCTACTTTCACCAAAAATGATTGCGCTTCAGTTGTTAATCTGCCTTGTGTTAGTCCATGCCTTATTTCTGACAGCAAATGGCACGTAAGTCAACTCTATACCCACAGTGATCACCGAGCAATTTGCTTCGAAGTCGAAGTCCCGGGTACATTAAGGAAAACATTCCAAACGAGACGTGTGGAACCATCGATCATTTGACCGAGATTTCTTTGTCACAATGATGGAAGAAGAAGTCAAATTACTTGGATTGGCAGAGGAAAGAGTCAAAAAGCTTATGAAGCTCATCACTGACGCCTGTGATGCTTCAATGTCCAAAACACGGAAAACAACCCGTAACTTACTGGTGTATTGGTGGAATGAAGAGATCGCCGCCCTCTGAAAAACTTGTCTCCGTACAAGGAGGCTAACCCAAAGAGCGAGAGGCTAACTCATGAAGCTCGGAAACAGGAACATCGGGATGCTAAAAAGCACCTGGTCAAAGCGATCAACACACACAAAGCGCAAATGCTGGAGGAAACACTGCGAAGAAGTAGATAAAGACACGTGGGGAAGGCCATACAAAATAGTTATGGCAAGGCTAAAAAGTTCAAGCTTATCGCCACCAAGCTCTCCTGACCTATTAGGGAAAATTGTTTTAGCGCTGTTCCCAACATAACCAGAAGTAGTCTTCGATTTAATACCGCACCTAAAACAGGACCAGGTACCGGAAATCACACTAGAAGAACTTGATGAGACAGCCTATCGCAAAGTAGGGGATAACAAAGCCTCAGTATCGGACAATGTTCCAAACGTTGCCCTAAAAGCAGCACTCAGAATCAGACCAGAACTCTTCCTGGACGTGTACAATTCCTGTCTCCATGAAGGGATATTTCCAGTTGAGTGGAAAAAACAGCAATTGGTACTCCTGCCAAAGGGTAAAGGGTCTCCAATCTGTCTTCTAAACACTGCGGGTAAAATTCTGGAGAGGATTGTGTGCAATAGGATTATAATGCATATTGAGGAAAGTCAAGGATTATTTGAAAATCAATATGGTTTTCGGAAAGGTAGGTCAACAGTTGATGCAATAGACTTTGTGATAAATTCAGCCAGAGAAGCCACTGCAGGAAAAAGATGGAGAAGGGGTAGACAAAAGTATTGCACCCTGATAACGTTAGATGTCAAGAATGCTTTTAACTCGGCAAGTGGGAGTGCTCATGAAAGAGTTAAGTAAGAAAAAACTTCCACAGTACCTCCTTAAGATCATCAGAAGTTATTTTTCTGATAGAATCCTGAGGTATAAAACAGATGCAGGACTAAAAACGTACAAAATAACAGGTGGCGTTCCTCAGGGTTCCGTATTAGGACGGTTGTTATGGAATGTTATGTACGATGCCGTTCTCAGACTTCCTATGCCGGAAGGAACTACCACGGTGGGATTCGCAGACGATCTTGCTATCATTGCTCAGGGAAAGTTTTTGGAAGAGATAATACAAGGCCAACAACGCAATATTTAATATTCCCCAGTGGCTTTCATCCGTGGGCCTACAACTGGCTGACCATAAGACTGAGGCTGTACTTATTACCAGCAGGAAAGTGAGGGAAAAAATCAATTTGACCGTTGGAGAGATCAACATTCTCTCAAAGCCCTCCATAAAATACCTAGGTGTTCAGATTGATGCCAGGCTTAGGTTTGATGAGCACTTGCAGGTAGTCAGCATGAAAGCAGCGAAGGTAACTAACGCACTGGCTAGAATCATGCCAATATCGGTGGACCTGCGCAAAGCCGGAGGAGGCTTCTTGCTAACGTAACCAACTCAGTGCTTTTGTACGCCGCACCAATCTGGTCGCATACCTTCCAGGTGATATCATATTCTCGTAAGGAGATTAGCTTCCATAGAAGAAATGCCTTGCCCATCGCAAGAGCATTTCGCACTGTATCGTATGATGCCATGTGCATCATCGCCGACATGATTCCGATAGATCTACTGGCAGAAGAGCGTGAGAGAATCTACCGTAGGAAATGTGACGAGCCAGAGGCGCATTGGCTAACGTTGGCGAAAGACGAGAGACTGGAGATTCTTCGCAGATGGCAGAGACGCTGGGACTCATCATCATCTGGAAGGTGGACGAACTGCCTGATATCAGATATTGCATCATGGGTGACCCGCACACACGGGGAGGTTGATTATTTCCTTACCCAACTACTCTCTGGACATGGCTGTTTCAGGTCATATCTTCACAGGTTCAAGCTGGAAGAAGAATCATCATGTACCACCTGTCCTCCTTTGGATGAAACAGTGGAACATGCTTTCTTTGCATGTAAAAACTTTATGTGGAGAAGGTCCAGCTAGATATGGTGCTGGGTAAAAGATCCACACCGGAAAATCTGGTACAGCTCATGTTGACGAGTCAAGAAAACTGGAATGCTGTTTCAGATTATCCTGCGAGAGTTGGAAGTAGACTGAGAACCCAGGAGCGAGCGAGAAGAGGTCAAGTACCGAAAAGTATGCAGTAGAGAAGTATGCGCTTAGCCATCCTGTCCACCGCGAAGTAATGCCTGTAAGCAGTTCCGCAGTGCGGCATCGCAGCGAATGTAGGTGGTTTTTAGTGAGTAAGAATCTCACACTGTTTTGGATTCAAGAGCCCACTTTGTCTTATGAAAGATTTTCCCCTACAATAAAAATAAATAAATAAATAAAAAACACACACACACACACAAACACACAATTGAGAGTTATTTTACCGACAGAATCTTAATGTATGATACATGATGCAGGTCAAGGTCACAGGTGGCGTTCCTCAGGGTTCCATTCTAGGGCCGCTGCTGTGGAATGTTATGTATGACGCGGTGCTCAGGTTGCCCCATCCAGAAGAAACTATTATGCTCTACTTTGCTGATAATCTGGCAATCATAGTTTGTGGGAAACAAGGCAATCTTTATCATTCGTCAATGGCTTTCAGTGGCAGACCTCCAGCTTGCCGATCATAAAACTGAGGCAGTATTGAAAACCAGTAGGAAAGTAAGGGAGACAGCCAGTTTCACCGTCGGGAAGTTTGATATCCATCCAAGTCATCTCGGGATGCAGATTGACACCAGAATTCAATCTGATGAACACCTGCATAAAGTTAGTACCAGAGCAGCGCAAGGGGTAAATGAATTGGCCAGAATGCCAAATATTGGTGGACCAAGTGGAAATCAAAGAAAGCTTCTGGCCAATGTAGCCAGTTCCACGCTTTTGTATGCAGCATCGATCTGGGCAGAATCCTGTCAAGTGCAGTCTTATGTCTGTAAAGTTATCAGCGTGCATCGAAGAAATGCCCTGCGCGTTGCTCGAGCTTTTCGCACATTTGTCCTACAATGCTGTATGCGTCATAGCAGATATTCCTCCGATTGATCTTTTGGCAGATGAATGCAGAAGGATCTACCAAATAAAACGAGAAGAAATGGATGCTCACTGGGCTACTTTAGAGAAACAAGAGAGAATACATACTCTTAAAAGATGGCAGAAGCACTGGAACGCCTCATCTTCTGGAAGATGGACCTACCGCCTCATTCCCAATATATATATACATGGATATCCTGAAAACACGGAGGTGTAGATTATCATCTCATTCAACTACTTACTGGGCATGGTTGCTTCAGAGCCTACTTAGCCCGATTCAAAATAGAGGATAGCTCATCGTGCCCATCCTGTGATGCCCCCTGGAACAAACAGTGGAACATACATTCTTCTCTTGTTCAGGATTCATTTGAGAAAAGAAGAAATATATTTAAGCATATTAAGCATCTTATTTATGTTTTGTGTGTAGGGTCCCATAGACACATGTTGTTCAATTTTTAATAGTTTTTTCAAATTCAAGGTGATTACAAAATATTTAATTTCAAGAACATAGTATGAATTATTTCTGGATTCTAAAAAAGCACAGGCTATTCTGGAGGAGTTATTCAAGTTGTAAAGGAGTTATGATTATATACAACGGTTATGTTTAAAAGATACAACGATGTTATTAAATAAATTTGATATAGCTACATCGTACTGGTATGTTAGTGTAGCCTAGAGTGAATAAAATTGATGTGACATGAAATAATAATCTTTTCTTTATCATACACAGAGTAACTCATTGCTATTTCAGATGCATTTCTTTTTGTATAACCCCTCTGAACTTAGTCACTATCAGCATTTTTCTTAATTTGTAGCAATTTTACTGTTATATTGTTTTATTTATCACCTTTAATTCGCCAAAACCAAATCTTTGTGTTATTTTGTCAATGTGTTTCAGTTTAAGAAACAAGATATTTATTGTTATATCAGATCAATTATTTCTATAAATTAGTTGTATTATGTTCATTAAAAAGAGACTGTTTTAAAATAAGTTGAGGTGTATTAAATTAAGTTGTTTTAAAATAGCTTTCCTCATCAACCATAAATCTAACTTTACTCAAATAAGTTGCCATTGTTTTATATTACTTGTAAAATATGACACAGATATATTCATTGTATGTTTTAAGGAATGGGAGTTTCAGTTCCTTTTTTTTCATGTGAATGATTTAAAAAACATACATTTTTACTTTCACTTACCTATAAATGAAATATATAGTAAGGGAAAGTATTGGGATCGTGAACATTTTTGAATTTCAGTTTTCAACGGATATACACATTTTAGGGTCCCCGAGTCCAAATAACCAAGTCCTGCAAAATGGTCTGTGTGTCCAAGTGTCTGTATGTGGTAAGTCTACATACAGACACGGCTGCCCTAAAAACGCTAATCTGCCGTGCCGGTCGTTAATCCCCCCCTTTTCACACGTACACGGCTGCCGTCCACTTATAGTTGCCAAGGTAGGGAAATGTGCCGTACACGGCAGCTGCACGGCTACATGCGGCCGCTACACGGCTATGCACGGTCGTTACACGGCTTTATATAGCAGCTAGGCGGTTTATCTTATTTTTCTTCTTTCAGTTGTTTTATCTTTCAATTTTCAGTTAAATAATGGAGCACGAACAACTCGCAGCGGCCTGTTTGCTTATCAAGAAAATTAAGAGACAAAAAAATAAAAAGTTATATTGGGTACACCATTAATTAATTCAGAGATAATGGAGTATGGGGCTTATTATACTCTGTATCAATTTCCATTATGGATTAAGAACTGACTCATGACAAATGTAAGAGATGATAAACAATAATACATTGTTGTTTCATTATCAACTTGTTCAAGAGACTGAGATGAACTTTCCACAAAAGTATTTATAAAATAAATAAAAAAAAGTGTTTTTATTTGTATTCATAAAACCCTGAATGAATGCAATCGTATTCGTATAATAAGAAATAAAGAAAAGTAAATTTTATTCTGGTACCTTCAGTCCCCAAAGAATAACAGTAAAGCACAAAAACAGTCTTGTGTCTTGCACAGAAACAAAAACATTTAAAAAAATACAAACTTATTAAAAAATTATACTTATATTATTTATAATATATATATATATATATATATATATATATATATATATATATATATAACTTATTTCTATCGAGAAAAATATATTAAAAAGGGAAACAGAGAGGCGAAATAAAACCCACGCTTACTTGATAACATATGATTTATTATCATTTATACATTAAAAAGGTTACATAAATTCAGGTGTTGTTTACATTTACATCAAAGGTGATTAAAGTTAATATTAACACTCTTCCCATCTTAACTCCCCCCTGCCAGTTTACAAACACTGTTTGTAAACTACCTAAATGGATACATAAATAAATTACATAACTAGACAAATAAACTAAACTAACTAAACAAGAAATAACCGACATAAAAGCGGACTTAAATGTAACTTACTAACTAAACACAAGATAGAACAAAAATTGCAACTCCCTAAACTTGGGGAAGAAAGAAAGCATAACAAAAAAAAAGGAAAGAAAGCAGTAACTTGATGTTAAAACAAATACAAAGCATTACAAAAACGATACTACCACAGAAAACAAAAAGCCAAGTCCCCACTAGACCCCAGGTCTGAAGCAGAGGATAACTACGATTGAGGAATTCTCAATTGTTCAATATGAACTGTCCGCCGTTTACGGGGATCCGCCAAACACTGCACTGTCACCACGTTGTGTTCCCGAATCACAACCACCCTAAACGGACCCTCATACCGAACAACTTCCTTACCTCTGTTCGAACTGATCCGCCGATACACTATCGTACCAATGCGAATGTCCTCCATCCGATCACGAACACGAAGATTTTCTTTAGCAACGCGCCGACTCTTCTCCGCGACCAGCCTCCCGCGCACCTTCCCCCATAATTTGACAAGGGCCGCCCGGTTACTGACCAGCACGTCGGATAAGTTCCCCGCCGCCGCTGTGCCCCTGTAATCCCTGCGCCGATCCCGCAGGCCAAAGAGAATTTCAAACGGCGAGAATCCCGTCGCCGCATGAATTGAGTGGTTATACGCAGCCACCGCACGCCGTGTCCTCATCAGCCTGTATCAAGTTTAAGATCTGTCTACTGACCCGGCATACTAATGCCGCTCTAAGTGATACAGCGTCTTGAGAATTCATCAAACTCTCTGATAATTTCGCCTCAATAGTTGCCATAATTCTGTCGCCTCCCTTCAAGAAATGATTGAGGTCGCCGACCTCTCCGTCAAAGCGTTCCAGCTCGGAAATGGCTTTTCTGACATCTTGCGCTGTCGCCGTCCAAACCTTGACCCACTCTAGAGTGGTTGTGTGGTTCCCGATGGGAACTTGTGCTCCCGCTAGCGACTGAGCCGGTAGTGGTTGTATCTCCTGGGTTGAAGACTGAGGTAATGTTCTAACTTCCGTAAGGACTGGTGGTATCGAAATATTTTCTGTCATTTTTAAAGAGAGAAATGGAAAAAACAAAGAGAAAGGTTATAATGAGAAAAAAAAACTTACGTAGAGTAAAACAGACGATAAAACAGTTTCTTCTCACTCGAAAACGATCAAAATAACGTTCCCGGGTTTCGGCACCACTTATTTCTATCGAGAAAAATATATTAAAAAGGGAAACAGAGAGGCGAAATAAAACCCACGCTTACTTGATAACATATGATTTATTATCATTTATACATTAAAAAGGTTACATAAATTCAGGTGTTGTTTACATTTACATCAAAGGTGATTAAAGTTAATATTAACACTCTTCCCATCTTAACTTATATATATATATATATATATATATATATATATATATATATATATATATATATATATATATATCAATGTTTTATTATTGAATGAGAATATGCTCATATTTGCCAGTATTGCTCCATTCTTGTCTTTGCAAAAGTTTTTATTTGGGGTTGAAATGTTGTTAGTACTTGCAGCAGCTGATAAAAAATTCATTCACTTTCATCTTTCCTGATCCTTAATTTCGTTGAAACATTAGCTATGCATCCATCTTCTTGAACATCAATCTTCCCTATACCTTTATGTTTACCTATATTTAGCCTCTTTATTTCTTATTTAATTATGTTCACTTTGAGATTGATTAATTTTCTTTATATTCTGATTATTGCAGAGAAGGGATAAAAAAGACATCTATAGAAAGTCATAAAGATGCTCCATTTCAGTATTGTAGACTACTTTTTTCTCAGTTTGGAATGCATGGTTGGGATTTGAGGTCACAATTGTACCTTGTTGATAAAAATGAAAAACTTCTGAGGGAAATGAGGAATCTTGATTCTCAGGTATTATATTTTTTTAATTATTATTATCAAATTGATGATTCATTATTTTAACCAAAATAATTATTTTATTTTTGATATCTTGTTTATGAGGTAATTTTGTTTCTCATTATTTCATTGTAGTAATAGTAAACAAATGAATACCTAGTTCTACCATAAATATTGTTGAACAGAAAAATTAATTTTTTCAAAATCTTTATGGGAAAATAAAATGTATATCAATAGAGACTAAATCAAAAAAGAAATTATTCAAAATGCCCCCCTTTTGCCTTGACACATTTAATCTCCATGGCCAGTCATTAATAGCAGCACTCAGCTCTTCTTGGGGAAAGCAGTCGTACCGAAGATTGTTTGAGGCTTTCCAAGTTACCCTTGTGCTCTGTGGCATGCTATCCTCTCCAGACCAAAGCCGGTAATCTGGTAGGTTGAGATCAGGGTTTTCTGAGGGTCAATCCGAGCCAGAGATGAACGCTGGAATGTTTTTTTGCAGCAACTGTTGAGTTGACCTGGCCATGCAATCTAGAGTGGAATCCTGCTGGAAAACCCAATGACTTCCAGCAAACAAAGTATCATTTAGAGGCTTGAAAACAGGTTCCAAAATATCATCCTGAGAGTTTGGAGCGTTTTTCACAAAAATGGAGCTTTGTGGTGCCATTAAAGCTAACTCTTCACCAAACCATCCCTGAGAAAGGGTGATGATATCTTTCCTATATCTTCTAATGACTTCCTGGGCTTCTTTAGAGCTTATTGCATACATAAAATAATTTTTTTCTTGGATTGTAAAAATTGTCTTATGGCTTAACAAAATCTTGAAAAATAAATGTACTCATGCTAAGGTCAATTTGTATTATGCGAGATAGTGATCTGACTGAGATTCCTATTTCCCGAGACATGATTTCTCGTTTTCGAAAGGGATTTATTCTGATTCGAGCAGCCACTGCTGGATTTGCTGTTTCTCAATCAAGGTCTGTCACATACAGATAGGATCTCATTATATCCATTTATATTGTAGTACCCGAACATATGGCTGATACCCTAAAGTTTCAAAGTGTTGAAAATCTCTAACCTACGTTTTTCAACTTTGTGTGAGGTGGCCACAGCTATTCGATTTTCTTCCTCGCCCCACTCCATATCAACTGAGCAAAAATAAATACAAACTAATTGGGATTATTACCCTGACATGTGATGGAAATAACCTGGTAAGGATAATCTAAATGATGCCCAAGCATGTTCACAAAGTTCAACTTTTGACATAGTATTTATGGCCAAACTAGGTATTATCAGATTATTTTATAAAATTTTATAGCATTGGTGTAAGGAACACTTGATGATCATCACTTTATCCCATCTCCCTTTCCCTTGTAAGAGAGGACCAGTTGGTCCTAAATATAACTGGTCATTAATAAACTTTATTCTATTCTATTCTATTCCCTCCCTCCTTCTACCTCTCCCCTCTGCCAACGGACTCACTGGCTTTTCTATGAACTAGGGTGGTCTCTCAGACCGGTGTTCCTACAAGAAGGTTAAAATCAATTCAGTCAATTCTCTCAAAGGCTCCTCCAGCAACTATTACTGTTAAACTAAATGGAAACATCTGTGTTATTTAATTGACTTAGATGCAGGAGTAACTACCATTAACAAAATATGGTGGAAAATATTGGGGCAGCCATTCAAGGCAAGTTGACTGTTTACAGTAAGAACCCCTTAAAAAATGCTCGAGGTGTTTGACTTGTTTGTAGAACATAATGGTTTGAAACTGCTCCTTCCAGTCGTAATGGGAGAAAATTGTGTGCCTCTCTCACTTTTCTGGTCAGTAACCTTTGGTACCGGAAGGGTTACTTTGAAGAATGTAGAATCCACTATGGAAGATAATGACTATTCATATCTAGTTGTCAAGGAATTGTTGAATGAATTTAGCAAGGTACTCTACAAAGAATTGGATACCTTACAAACAACAGTGGTGAAAATTTATTTAAGAGAAGGATCAAAGTCAGTTCCATTTATTTAAAGCAAAAAGTACTCTTCCCCATTTCCCCTGCAAAAACTGGTTGAACAGAAACTAAAACGCCTTTTTCGCATTTGTGGAAATTTCTGAGTAACAATAAATCCTAACCTTCAGCCAGATTCTCATTTACTTTTATGAGTCAATTTCACCGATATCTTTTGGGTAAAACATTTTAGCTAATTACCATCATAAGCCACTAGTTTGGATATTTGATGAAAAAGTTTACCAAAGGTCACAAATAATAGATTGGTGAGATGAGCTCTACTTTTAACATCATATTCTTAGATAGATATAATGTTTAGAACTGGGTAGGAAAATCCAGCTGGCACACTTTCCAGACTACCAAGTTCTCAAAAAGAACAAAACTCTTCTGAAGTTGGAAGTACAAACTTAACCCTTTTTTTTATGAACCCATTGTTGTTCCATCTTCACATATTGGGTTCCTTAGGATAAAACCAGTCAAGTTGATCACTTTTTATTCATGATATAGCTTTTACTGCCAAATTTTTTATTAGTATTTTGTACTTTCTTAAGGTCAGTCTGCTCTTGAGAATATTGAAAATGCTTAGATACAATCTATCGTCTGGTATAATATTTTCTTTCCTTTACATCTTCATTAAGCTGTTCATTCCTTGTTGGTTGAAGATTCTGAAAGCTGCTTACCACTTAAAAACTGAGTTTTCACATTTAATGTCTTCAAGGATAGGCTTGTTCCTTCTGAGAATCATTATCTTGGTTTTCTTTTGACATTGATTTCTAGCCCAACTCATTCATGCCAGTGTTTACCAAGGGTTTCTCACACATGGTCGTCAAATACCTCCTATAGGTCACAACGACTGCAATAAATTGATAATAATAGTGTTCTTTTCAGAGTTCTTTTAATCTCTACCCTTTTTTGTTGATCAGTATTCATAACATTCCTGCCTGATAGATCAAAGGGCTTTGAAATTAATCGCCAAATAAAGAAAAAAATAGGGATTTCAGCCTCAATGTGAACATCTTAATTCAGTGAACTAACAACAGCATTATGACTGAATAGGCCCTATCCCATTATCAATAGAGTTTAAGATACTTCCATAATACTTCACTCTACGAGGTGTGTTCAAAAAATAAGGTGACTTTGTATTTTTAAGAAAAAATATTTATTTATTTATCAATATTTATGTTGTCCCCTTCAAAGTAATCCCCCTCAGATACAATACACTTATGCCAACGGTTTTTCCAATCCTCAAAGCACTTCTCATAAGTACTTTTCGGTATAGCCTTGAGCTCTTCCAGCGATGCAGTCTTTATCTCCTCAATCGTTGCAAATCTCCATCCTTTCATAGGTCTCTTTAGTTTTGGGAACAAGAAAAAGTCACATGGGGCCAAATCCGGTTAATATGGTGGCTGAGGCATGATTGTGGTGTTGTTTTTGGCCAAAAAATCTCTCACAAGCAAAGATGATTTTCATGGAAAATTCAAATTAAATCCAAATATCATGGCATGAGCCAAGCGATATACCGACATCCTCAGCAACTTCGCTGATAGTGATTCGACGATTTTCCAAAACAATTTTCTTCACTGCTTGAACGTTTTCATCAGTTGTTGACGTGCTTGGGCATCCAGAGCGAGGCTCGTCATCGGCATCTTCCCGGGCCATCTTGGAAGAGTTTGTACCACTTGTAAACATTTTTTTTACTCAAAACAGTTTCACCGTATGCCACTGTCAACATTTCAAGTATTTCGGAGCACTTTATTTTATTTTTTAAACAAAATTTGATGCAAATCCTTTGATCCCCATTTTTCGATAGCAAAAAATCGCCGAGCACGCAAAACACTTACAACCTTTACGCCTCTCACAGATGTTCTTCTTGGTACAGATGTTCGGGAAGAGTTTACCAACATAAAAAAACAAAAAAAATCGATAATCGAAAGTATGTTGCCCGCGAAATTTGAAAAGTCACCTTACTTTTTGAGCAAACCTCGTTTGTTAGTAAGTTAGGAATAATAGTACCTAAATGTTAGTAAAAAAGATTAAGATTCATAATTAATAACTTGATTAATTTGTTTTCCGATTGACTCATACTGTGACATTTTTTATAGCGTTGTCGTCAAACCCACAAAGTAGCTGTTATATATGTTGCACAAGGTCAAGAAGACAAAAATTCAATTCTCTCCAATTCTGGTGGAAGTCAGGCGTATGAAGACTTTATTGCAGGTTTAGCTTGGGAAGTAAGTACCTTGATGTATTTGATAACTGTTTGCTGATGCAGGTGTTGGAATATATTTGTTTAATTATAAAGTACTTTAAAACAAAATCATTGACATTACTTTCTTATAGCACTAATGAAAATTATAAAACAATATTATATGTAAAATAGTGGTCCATTAGTTTTCTACTTTTTTTTTTTTTTTTATATTTTTGACTGCCACTCTCACTAACTTTTCCTTCATTTTTATGTTTTGATTTGAATTAGAATATGTTCATGAGTAATGAGTGATTTGTTGAAGGATAAATTTTATGGGAGGATTTTCCAAATCGGTGAGTTAAGATATTGTTATGATTGAAGAGTACACTGAAAAAAAAACAACAGAATTCAGATGTCAGGATATATTTAAATTGTTTGGTATTGAGGATTGGAACCAAAGGATGAATAAATTAAGGATGTATTACCATAAAAAAAATATTAAAGACTCTAAAGTAGCTATACATAACTATGAGGGAAGTAAGAGTGTCTTGGTGACTCTTGAAGATAATTCTTATAAAATAGCTTTCTTTTTTTTTTATTATTTTTTTTTTTTTCATTCTGAGTTTACAAATTTATTTTCTTTCATAATCTAAGGGAGAGCATATAAGGGAAATGACTAGGAGCTAAATGTTTCTAAAGACAAGTAATTATGGAAGTTTAAGAATAGTGATTAGAATATAATTGGTTCTCATGAGTATAGCAGTCATCTTTCAAATCGGCTCTTGGATTTCTTGCTTTTTCAATTGGATTTCACTTCAGCACAGTCTTGAAAACATCACCAGACCTCAGGATAACAAAAACAGTAAATATTGGAGCAAACAACGGTAAGTTGTGTTACAATTTACTGTGTAAAGTGAATGCTGAGTCACCTCTTCATATCAGCTGATTGCCAATAGCTTGGCAAGGCTGGTCTTGCTTAACTTTTCTTAAGTTTTTGTTTTTTTTCCAAATCTGGTTATTATTTAATTATTTTCTTCACATGAAACGCGATATTATCATCAAGTAATGTCCTCCAAAGCTTCAACTAAAAGATCTAGATCTAGTGGTTCAATCCTGTCTCTACAAAACAAAGACCCCACTGTGATACTAATAAAAGATTAAATATACAAACAACCCCTTCGGGTACTAATTCAGAATCTGAACCACAACCTGGCACATCGTCACAAGGGATGACTGACGAATCTCCGTTTCACCCCAAATCCCTTTCAGATTCTTCATAATGAAAAAGAAAACATGGAATCTGCTCCTATACCCAGTGAACCATGGCCTCCTCCAATATTTGTCAAAAATATTAAAAATTTCCAGTTGTGTGCTCAAATTAAATAAAATTACTGACTCCACCAGCTACTATTGTATGAGTAGAATCAATGAAACCAAAATATCACCGACCACCGCCGAGACATACAGAAAAATAGTGAAATATCTAACTGATACTAAAGCAGATTTCCATACTTATCAGCTAGGCCAAGAGAGAGCTCTTGAGTTGTGATCAGAAATCTACACCCTGCAACACCAGTTGATGCTATAAATACTCATAGAGATGGGTTACAAAGTGTGCCAAGTCACTAATGTCATAAAAGATAGAGTTCAACTTTCTCTATTCTTCATTGACTTGGAACCATTGTCAGGGTTAGAAAAAATTTATGATCTAAAAAGACTGTATTATACAAGTGTAAAAGTTGAAAAACCTTACACAAAGAGAGAAATTGTTCTGTGTTACAATTGTCAGGAGTATGGTCGTACCAAAAGTTACTGTCATCACATACCACGCAGCGTGAAATGCTGTGAACAGCACAAGTTTGTGGAATGTACAAAACTGAAGGAAACACCCGCTGTATGAGCTCATTGCCTCAAGGACCACTCGGCCAACTACAAAGGATGCCAAATCTATAAGGAACTAAGGACCAGGTGTTAAAAACCCCAAGTACTGGATGAAACAGCAAGACAAACAAGAACTAGAAGAGAACCCTCAAAACTAATCAATGCCAATGTATCATTTGCCCACCTACTTGGAGGTGAGAACCAAAGCGCTGTAGCTGTGGCCCTGCCGGAACTACAAAATATACCTCAATATCCTCAATCCACCCCACAAATACCTCTTCCTCAAAACGTAATACCCAGTCCTAAAAATCCTCGTGCACAACAAATCTCTCATACCACGCTCCGGCAAATGCCACAGACCTTACCAGTTTGATGACATCCTTCGTTTCCTAAATCAAATCCCTTGTCATGCCCCTAATCATAATCCTTATGAATCCTTTATCGAATCTCATTCCTACCTTATAAAATCCATAAATGACCTCATCTAATTCCTTATTTATTCTCCTTTGGAATGGGAATGGTGTTAGAACTCACACTGACGAACTTACTGCCTTATTGCAAGACAAAAAAGTTGATGTTGCACTCATTACTGAAACTAGATTAACCACTAAACAGCACTTCAAAATACCTGAATAAACGTCATACCAGACAGACCATCCTGACGGCAAAGCCCATGCCGGTACTGCTGTCATTGTCCTCCGATCCCTCTCCCATCACTTACACCCGTTTCCTGCCCACAATTTCCTACAAGCCACCTCTATTTTGATCAAGACCTTTTCCTTTCCGCTCATCATTGCATCAGCATACTACCCTTCTAAACATTCTATTTCCATAATCCTTCCTCAACTCATTGGGGAATCACTTTATTCTGGGTGCAGGCCTTAACACCAAGCACCAACAATGGGGTTCCAGAACCACAAATACTGGTGGACGGACATTGCGTTCTGCACTCAACTCCCAACGTCTAAATCTCCTACCTCCCAATTCTCCTACCTACTAGCCAACAGATCCTAACCGTAATTCAGATATCTTCAACTTCTTCATCCACAGCGGATTAGGATTAGGCTCCCTGAACTATTCCGTAACTCTGACCATAGTCCATTGATCCTAAATGTGTCCCTAACACCAATTCCAAAACCTGTCCCAATATCATTCATCAGAGGCACTAGCAACTAGAACCTCTTCCGCGAAATCCTCACCAATGATATTGACCTCAGAGTGACTCTCAAAACCCCAACTGACCTTAACGATGCCGTCTATTCCTTTACAACCTTGATTCAACAAGCTGCCTTGACTGCCTCCTCTCCCAAGCACTCCCAAATAAATCCATACTAAAACCATTTACCACAACACCTCCTAGACCACACCAAATGCCGAGCCAGAACATAATGGCAACGCACCTGTCACCCAGCAGATTTCCGCTCCTATAACTTTTTTTGTAAACAATTAAAGCGGGAGTTGACGATCTTTCGTTCCCAATCCAACAATTCCTACCTCTCCTCTCTCTCGACTCCTGACAATTCCTTGTAGAATGTCACAAAGAAAATTCTAAAATCCCCCCTGATATCCTATCCTCTCTGGCGTGGTGATAGGCTTCTTCTCACTTTGATAAAGCCCAGGAATTTGCACTACACCTTTCCAAGGTATTCACTCCTCATTCTGATCTCAATCCAACCCATACCACAAGAGTTGAAGAGTTCCTTACGTCACCGATACCAATCTCCTTACCACCCAAAGCAATCAATCCCTCTGAAATCAAATATCTTCTTAAAAAGCTTGTTCTCCTAAATCCCCCGGATACGATCTCCTTACTCCTCAAATCTTAAGTCAGCTTCCACCTAAAGCCATTACATTCCTTACATATATCTATAACTGTATCCTATGCTCTACCTATTTCCCTCTGTTGTGGAAACACTCAATTATCATCCTTTTCCTAAAACCAGGCGAACTTTCCAACTGCATGTCATCTTACAGACCTATTAGCCTACTTCTGATCCTCTCAAAAAGCTCCTGCTGAAACGAATCCTAGCCAAATTTCACAGTTTTCCTTCACACCAGTTCGGATTCCATTCTCAATATTCCAGGGTATTTTGGTTTTTGATTTATTTATTGGCACAAAACATCTTGGTCATCAGTGCCAGATACACTCACTATAAGATACACTTAGATATATAATACCTAACTCACTATAAGATACACGTTTTTTAAAACAAACAATTATGGTTTTGGTTTGAAATATTAAATAATAATATTAATTAAAATAAATAATGAACCAATATAACAAATGATAATAATACACTAAATAATAATACACTAAAACAAATAATAATAACACACAATGAACGAATACATTATGAACAAATAATAATACATAATAGACAATAATGATATACATAATAAGTAATACATCCATAATACATACATACAGATAATACATAATTAACAAATAATACACTCATAAATAGTGCCGGATACGCTCATTTTAGAAAATTAATTTAGACAAATATTTATTTTTATTTTTTTCAATATTAAATAATAATATTAATTAAAACAGATAATAAGAATAAGATAATAAAATAAACATATATCAAGTTATATTAGTGGACGATATTCAAGGATAAAAAAAATAAATAATAATAAAAATAAATAAAGATAAATAGAAATAAATAAACATAAAGTAAGTCCTCAAATCCTCTTATAAAAGTCCATTTCAGAAAGGAGGCACATTAATTGGTCAATTCTATTCCCATTGTTTCCTAATGCAACCGCGACATTGTGTGGTATTCCCTTTTGGTCCAGTTGTCTAGTGTAGAAGGGACATTCCTCGAACACATGGGTAATTCAGGGTTAGGATTCCCCTACAATGCTGACATCTTGGGGATGAGCTTGGGGATCTAGCTGACATCCTACCGCAGGGAGGAGGTGGTCTTGGCCCGCTTGAGAATAGGGCACACAAGGTTAACACATGGGCATTTAATATGTAAAGAGTTGCCCCCAAGATGAATATTCCAGGGTTCAGCAAGGACTCTGAGTTGTCGACCACATTTCCTCCACCCTTGAGTGCAAGGAGTATTGTTCGGGTGCCTTTCTGGACAAAGTGCAAGCTTTTGACCGGGTGCGGCACCCGAGGTTGCTCATTAAGCTCAAAACCCATTTACCCCAATCCTTATACCTAGTCCTCCGATCCTATTTATCAAACCGCTCCTTTCGAGTTCACTGTGTTTCAGAATTTGTCAAACATTGTACTGTTGAGGCCGGTGTTCCTCAAGGCAGGGTCTTAGGACCCATCCTCTACATCCTCTACACCGCCGATACCCCAACCGATCCCGATACCTTTCTGGCAATATTTGCTGATGACACAGCTATTTTATCATCCAATTCCACTCCTGAAGCAGAATCACTAAATCTTCAAAAGCACCTTGTCGAAGACTGGTGTAATGCTTGGCATATTAAGGTGAACGAAAGAAAATGCACACACGTCACCTTCACCCTTTCGACGCAAATCCTGCCCTACAGTTAAATTAAATTCCATACTGCTTCCTTCCTCAGACACAGTCTGGTATCTTGGCTTTTTACTAGACAAAAGACTGACATGGAACCCACATACAAGACTTAAAAGAAAAGAACTCAACCGCCGATTTGGCCAGTTATTACAGACTACTAAACAGAAAATCTCATCTTACAGTTGACAACAAATTAATAATATACAAGACAGTACTGAAACCTATATGGACCTACGGACTTGAACTATAGGGGACAACTAAACATTCTAACATCAAACGTATCCAATCCTTCCAATCCTTTGATCCTTCTAGTCCTTTGATCAATAGTTAAATCTCCTTATTACATTACCAACTGTACCCTACACCACGACCTTAATATTCCATTTATTTTAGACCTGATACCATCCAAATTTTCCAAATTCCATCAGAACCTTCTTCATCATCCTAATCCTCTTGCTCAATCCCTCTCCAGCTCCACACACCCCTACAATCCTCCTCGAAGATTGAAACGGCAGTGGCCCCGCAACGTTCTGTAAACATTTATACTCGAGTTCTGACACTGGTCAGATCCTCCACTCATGTACTGTATGTTTGTGGCTATAGCGCCCTAACTCAGCCTCCACTGGCTCACACCAGTGATGCGGCTGAGAGAGAGGTGCTTGGATCCGCTTTTTCCTCCACAAGTTATCATTTATAGTTTTTAACTCTACCCATAAGTCAGCTTTTCCTTTTTTTTTTTTTTGTTTATATTCTCTTCTTATTTACTTTGTAATGGAAGGTTTATTTCTTTACTAAAAATATTTAAAATTTTAAATTGTCAGCTCATTCACTAAATATAACAATATGGTTAAAGATGCTGTAATATTGTTATGCCTATTTTTTTAAAAATTATTATTTTTTTTTTTTTTTCTAGGTTGAACTTGAAACCCACATGGGATTTAGAGGTGGTTTGCAAAGAAATAAAATGACTGGTGTTACTGCGCCTTATTATGCTACATCATTTACTGAGGTTATATTTCATGTATCTACTCGCATGCCTTCTAATAATCCAGAAGCACTGCTGCAAAAGGTGTTTATTATTTAATCTTATCATAAAAGTATTTATATTTTAAATATTATGTTCTTATTTTATTTTTGGGACCTTTTGTAGACTCGTCACTTGGGAAATGATGAAGTTCACATTGTTTGGTCGGAGCATACAAGAGAGTACAGGAGAGGCATTATTCCAACTGAGTTTTGTGATGTTTTGATTGTTATATATCCATTACCTCATAACCTGTATAGAATACAGGTATCAAGGAAACCTGATGTGAGTGAAATATTTTTCAAGCGTTTTTCTAAAAATTTCTGGTTTGCATTTATGATAATCTAGAAATTCAACTAAGTAATTTCTGCATTCCAACATTTCATATCAATGTGCTCATCTCCTTTTTGTTTGTATCGTAACAGTACAATCTTGTCCCCTTAATAATTCAAAGTTATTTTCACTCTCCTGATAATGTCAACATCCTTTAATTTGAATTTGGAATCATTAAAGTGTTAAAATTGTTATGACTTTAACACTTTAACGACCACGCCTGTTATGAGCACCTCGTCTTGTGGACCAAAGCGAGTGTATGAGACCGCTGCAGTGGTTCTAATCTGGGATCGAACAAAACTGTCTATTTTGGTTCCGTTGCCCAAAACATTATTATCAACTATTTGTGTTTCATTTGACCCAAATGAATTTAAAAAATTGTGAAAAATGCTACTTTTAGTTAAAAAAAATTAATAAATAAATGAAGCGAGCGACTGTGCCTGCTGAGGTCCCAGGAGGAAGTTACTAGAGGACGTATATGCCCTCTGAAGGATAAAAGAGATGTCCTTATGCTCTCTACTAAACACACGGATGAAATGACGGAAGTTGTGACTCAAAGTGAAAGAATCATTACTAAACCAAGGATGATTGTCGATTACACAGTGAGAAATCGTCAATCGATACGTCAGACCAAATGTCCTCCTATTCCACAAGCTTACGGCGAACCCTTAACTGGTATCACAAAATTGCAATTGATCTTATTTTTGGGGTCTCTCTACTGAATGCCCTAATTATTTATAACAGCTTTAGACAAAAACCTCCATAAGAAATTTTAAAGAAGAGGTTGTAAGGGCACTTCTTCATAAAGGTCCTCTGAGTGACCCTGCTCCTTCACCATCAGTAAGTTAAATAATCTCTTCACTCGCACAGATTTCATAAAAAAAACTAGGGCTCTTTAATGAAATTAGAAAATACTGTAAGGGGTGCTATTTAAAATTTCAGAAATGAAAAAATAATTAAGTGCAAAAAGTTATTACATATTGTAAAGATTGTATTGAAGAGGCCCATTACTGCTTTGATTGTTTTCACATTTATTATAAAAATAATAATTTTTTCAATTAATGTATTTTCTATATATTCAAATATTTTTATAAATTATTTTCTTGATTTTTGAATTTTAGATTTTTTTAAAGGTTAATTTGTTTGTTTCTCTATTTTGTATTATTTGTTTAAGAAGTTATTTTGTTCAAGTATATTAGAGTAATTCATAGAAAAGGTGTCAGATGAATGTTTTGTACATTATTTAATGTATATCTTTGCTATAATTAATTGTTAAAAAATAAATGAATAACATTTTTTTGTTTTACATTGAGAATACCTACTGGTATCTATATTTACAATATCTTAAAAAACTGAGAGAAAAAGTACAACCCAAGCTCTTTAAAATGTTTCTGAAGCCCAACGCGTTCGGTTATCAAGAGAAAATCAATTATCTAGAGGGCGTCTGGTCCTCTAGCCAAGGCTTGTGGATGAGGAAAACCGATTGTGTAGTGGGGGCGTGGATGACTGCTGTGAACCTGGTAGTGGTAGCAGGGGAGCAGGTGAATACGTCTGCTCTGATCCCTCTCACCCTGCACATGAACCAGGGAGAAAGCCAGGAGTAGACTAAGCCGTACTCGCCCACTCTGGTCGTTAAAGTGTTAATAGAGAGAGAAGTAGTTAGTCTGAGGGTGAGTGTTGTGTCTATGAATTTTAGCTTTTTTTCATTTTTATCTATTCTAGAGCTCTCCTTTCTTCAAATATGGTTTATTTGAATTAGCTTACATGATTGTGTATAGGATTAAAGATAACAAAGAAATGTTAATAAACATGGGCTTATTAAAATTTAAATTCCTAAGCCCAAAAAGCCACTTGAGTACCCATCCTCTTACGTCCTATATCCCTTTTGCCCATTATGGGCAAAATTATTGAAAAACTTTTCCTAAAAAGGTTATACCCGATCCTAGACTCAAATCACATCATTCCTGACCACCAGTTTGGATTTCGATCATCCCACTCCACTATTCAACAGTGCCATCGTGTGGTGGATGTGGTATCCTCTACATTGGAGCGCGGAATGTACTGCAGCACTGGAGCCTTTCTTGACAAGGAGGCAGCCTTTCTTGAGTTTAGCATCCAGGACTGCTCTACAAACTCCGTAAATTCCTCTCCCTGACATATTTCCTAATAATCCGTTCCTACCTTACAGATAGAACCTTTAAAGTTAATCATAATCTCTCCTCCTCCTCAGCATTCACCCAGTCAGCCAGTGTACCTCAAGGTAGTATCCTAGGTCCAATCCTATACACGGTGTATACAGCTGATATCCCTATCCATTCAGCCCTGTCCTCTCTACTTATGCTGGTGACACATGCGTGCTTTCCATGAATAATGATCCTTTTGTTGCCTTCCCAATTCCTACAGAACCATGTATTCGCCATTGCAGAATGGTGTCATAATTGGAGAATCAAAATAAATCCTAATAAATCCCACCAAATCACCTTCACTCTACGATGTAAACCTATGACTTCCTGTCCAGTTGTTTCCTTTAATCATACCCCACTCATCACTGTAGAACAAATACGATACCTTGGACTTCATCTTGACAAACGTCTTACATGGAATCCTCATACAAGACTTAAACGACAAGAAACTGCTCGTAGATATCGACTATTAAAACACTTATTTGACAAACGATCAAAACTCCCTCTTTACTTCAAAAAACTCATTTACACAACCATTATTAGACCTAACTGGACTTATGGCATAGTGCTATGGGGCTCCACTAAACCATCGAATTCCTCCCACATCCAATCCTTGCAAGCCAAAATCCTTCGACACATCCTAGACGCTCCTTACATTGTTACCAACAAACTCATCCATAGAGACCTGAGTATCCCACTCGTTGCAGAAATTGCCTAAAAAAGATACTCCTCTTTTCATTCCAAATTATCCGCCCATACAAACCCACTTGTTCGTATCCTCTCATCGGCATCTATTCCCGATAATCCTCTGAGGTGTCTGAAAAGACGGTGGCTTCGAGACCTGCTTACCAAATAAACACTGAAGTGCTACCACTGGGTAGATTCTTCTCAAGACTTTTTCAAGCCAATGTTCTGTAAATAGCTCATTTACTTGTTGTACTGCTCGTGAGTATATTATCCCAGGAGATTAGAGCACGAGGCCAAGGGCCTACACGGCCTCTCGCGCCAGAGAAAAAAAAAGAAACTTTTACTGTGAACAGTTGTAAATATCAATAAAAGAATTAAAAAAAAAAAAAAAAAAAAAAAAAGATCCTATTTTTACTTTCATGGAATATATATGGAATATGTTTTACGGGAAAGTATTGCGATCGTAAACATTTTCGACTTCCAGTTTTCAGCAAAAATACACGTTTTAGGGTCTCCTGAGTCCAAAGGACCAAGTCCCGCAAAAAGGGCTGTGTGTGTGTGTGTGTGCATGTGTGTGTATTTTTGTGCGTTCGTGCGTGTGTGTGTGTTTTTTTATTTAACGAGGGTAGGTGGAAATCTTCAAAAGACGCGGATAGGCCTGTACCTATCTGTGTGTGGGATTTTTACCCACTAAAACCAACCTCCCTACACCTGTTCATTCCTCTCCACAAGACCGCTGTTAGGCATTACTTCATGGAGGGAATTGGCTGAGTGCCGTCCCGGTGTCCTCTTCCACTGGTTTGATTTTTCCATATAATTGACTCCTTCTGGCCCTCTCTTCTACTCTCAACCTCTTAAGGACGACTGTGGCAAATCTCTTCGCTGTGTCCCAATGGTAGTCCGAGTGCAGCATGAGGCTCACTATATTTTCTGGTGTAATGCTTCACTCTCTCCAATTCACTTCTTTCTTACCCAAAGCGAATGCAAGGAAAAATACATGTTCCGCTGCTGCCTCAAATGTCTGACATGCGGGGCATTCTGCAGTGTTGTCCAATTTAAATCGGTATTGGTATGCTCTGAAGCATCCATGTCCGGTCAACAGTAGATAAAAATCCACCTCGCCATGCCGGCGACTATACCACAAACCTACATCTGGTATTAACCTTTGAGTCCATCTTCCGGAGTCTGCAGCCTCCCATCCCTGTTGCCACTGATCGATAGTAGTTTTCCGTTCCTCTTCTCTGGAAACATGAGGGGCGTCGTGTAAAGTGCCTACTTCTTTCTTCAACAAGAAGTTCAATAGGCGGCATTCTGGCTATCAAACACACCGCCTCATAGGAAACCGTTCTAAAGGCACTTATTGCCCTTAAGGAAATTCTGCGATAAACCGCAACCATCTGTCTCCTGTATGATTTGGTAACCATTGCCTCTTTCCAGATCGGAGCTCCATATAACATAATTGAGGATACAACAGTAGCCAGAAGCCTTCTGTGACTCTCTCTAGGGCCTTCAACGTTTGGTATAAGAGGTCACAATTAGGATGCCACTTTGGCAGATTTAGCGCTGATATACTCCGTGTAATCATTAAACCGAAGACATGCGTCGATCATAACTCCTAGGTACTTTAAGGAAGATTGGGAACGAATTTCATATCTACCCACCGGGACAGTGGTGTATTCGATTTTCTTTCTGCTTGTGACAAGGAGAACCTCTGTCTTGTGGTCTGCGAGCTGTAGGTCTACCAACGCTAGCTAACCCCGAACCGTAGTAATAGCCTGATTAGCGATGAGGGTAACTTCTTCTAGGTACTTCGCCACCACTACCACTCCAACATCATCTGCGAATCCCACTACTATGGCTCGTACATGAGATTCCACAGAAGAGGCCCTAGAACGGAGCCCTGTGGGACTCCACCCGTCACCTTGTATCTCCTTTGGCCAATGTCTGAAAGATAAAACAGAATTCTATCTCTAAAGTAGTCTGTAAGAACTCTCATAAGATAGACTGGCACCGCCATGGTCCGCAAGGCCTCTACTATGCAGGTTTAATTTGCAGTGTTAAAAGCGTTCCTGTCATTGCAGGTAATGATTGCTGCATAACACTTTGCACCTCTCCTCCACCTTGCTCCTGCATTTGCTTTACGGGCTGTATTAACTACCATGCCTATAGCATCCACTGTGGACCACTCCTTATGAAAACCACACTGAGCACTTGAAAGGCCATTAACAGCCTCCGTGAACTGTAGCCTAAGGGAAAGGATTTTCTTGCAGACCCATGGGAAAGGCCTTATAAAATTGCATGTAAAATACCATGTAAGCAGTGTTAAGAAGGCTTATTCCTCAGTAACATTTGCAATCTGTGGAACCACCTTTCTTCTTGAATAGAGAAATGATGATTGAGTCCCTCCAGCTATGCGGCATTTTCTTGTTCTCCCAGGTATTGACTATTAAATAAGTCAACTCTTAAGCTAATGCTGCCCCTCCAATCTTCAGAGATTCTGCCAGTGTACCATCTGAACCTGAAGTCGTTAATTATCAGGCTAACCTCTTCTGAATCTTGTGGAATCACTTCATGGTCATTCTCCTCATTTTGCAAATCCATTTCAGGATATTTCTTATCTTCTCTAGGGTTTAGCAGGTCTAGAAAATGCTCCTTTTATCATTCGTGCACATACTCTATCTTAATCTCCATCAGAGCGCTTTGCAGTTGGACAGTTGTTTATAGAGGGTGTTTCAGGGTTAATTGGACAGACTTCAGGATTAAATCAAGAACCTCAAAACAAGAAAAAAAAGTCCTTTGGAAATATCTCCCAAAATGCACAGAGTTGGAGCAAATATCGAAAACCCATGTTTTCCAGGCATTATCAGTTTATAGCTTCTCAGGAATTGATTTTTCTCCAAAAGATCATAGAATAAAAGATGTAGGTCATTAAATTAAAATAAAAGGTCATTAAACAAACAATTGAACCTAGTATCCTTGGGTTCGGGAAATAGTTGAAGTCCTAAATATTATGTTTTCCTATGATCCAACAGAAAATTTCTAAGTGATCATGGGGAATAGATTTATGAGAGTTGAGAATGTCAAGATGTTATGAAACACTAATATGCGCAGAGGGGTTGTTAGTAATTAAGGATGTCTGTAGGATTTAAATATGAATTAAGGGTCGCAAAATAAATAAAAAGTATTCATAGATTAGTGCAGCGTGTTTTCAGAAAATTTCCATCCAAGATCATTAATGTATAAACCGATAAATATTATCATCAATTAACAGATAATGAGTATCTACATTACTTGCAGAACCGTTGGTACACGATAATGATTATACTCCCCTCCTCTCCTAAACCACTATCCCCTCTCACCGAACCCCTGTCACTCCTATCCTCCACCTAAGTAGTACAATTTGTGGACTTATTCTCTAATAGCTGGAGAGTAAAAAATTGAACCTATCATTGCTAGGCCTGAAGATAACTGAGTTGAAACGTTTATTACAATTTAAACTTAACTATGGAGAATGGAATTATGAAAGTGGCTAGAATGAACTCCTCTCTTCATTTTTTAAAGAGGCAAGAGCACAATCAGTTTGTGGCATTATACCACGTTATATAATGTACCTATATAATGTAGGTTTATACCGTTTATTGTACCTATATAATGTATAAGGCATTATATAATGTACCAGAATCTCTTAGATATTGAAAAGAAGACCTAAATGTTGATTTATATGGTAATCTTCTGTTCGGAATATTTAAGACGGCTGCATTAGTATTACCATTACAAAATCCGCACATAAACACCATATCAGCAACTTGACTATTAGAAAAAACCTGATGCCTACATATCAAAAGCAAAAAAAAAAAAAAAAAAAAAAAAACGAACTGAGTAGTATTATTGAGCATTCCCTCCCTTTCTGATTCCAAATATTAATTTTTACACGAACAGTTTGGGAAATAAGCTTAAGTAAGTATTATCTCATCTTTTTATCTAATATCTCCTAAACAAATAGTAACCGACATACCCTCATGAAAAATTAGACATTTCTTATAGTCCAAGAGTGAACCCTCCGAGTAATGGTCTTCCTGTAAGGTTAAAAATTTGTACACTTATGATTTATAGCATGCTAAGGGCAACAGCCATAACCTGGCAGGCATCCAGCCAATTTATTTTTTTTTAAAAAAACTTGTTTCTGTAAGCTTGAAAATTTAATAGGATGTAGTTTATTTATTGTGAATCTTGAAAACAAAATGACAGGCGATTACAATGAAAAAATGTATGTGACATGCGAATTTAAAGTTGATGAGGTAAAATAAACTTTATCCTGTATAGCTGAAATTTGGATATGTTTTTGAGTAAACGTTTTAGAATAAATATGTACAATGACAGGCGGTTTTTAATAACATAAGACCTTGGCAGG
Source organism: Piezodorus guildinii (assembly GCA_023052935.1). Classification (NCBI taxonomy): domain Eukaryota; kingdom Metazoa; phylum Arthropoda; class Insecta; order Hemiptera; family Pentatomidae; genus Piezodorus; species Piezodorus guildinii. The sequence goes on along the minus strand of CM041295.1, from coordinate 4,783,078 downwards.
CGAGGGGAAAGCTGCTAACGGCCTGCGAGTAAGAGGTGTTACGTGAATACCTATTGTGCGAGTGACATGAAATAAAAATAAAAATGATAAATTCAAAATATTTTATTAGCTTTAATGTAAACTATTTTCTCTAGAATTTTGAAAATGCATTTTACTTTACTACCAACTTTTACAAGTAAGATTTTATTTTTTTATGCATTGATTTTTATTTTTTTACTAAGAATTCCTGGCTATCTCCATGTAAACATATTATTATTATGATCGTACTGTTAATACAATTGTTTCTTTGCTTCCCGTATTTTAGATAATAATAACCTCTTTCCTTCCATAAATGTCTAACATCCTACTATCCTGTCACATATTATTGGTGTGCCCAGCATACAAAACTCAAAGAGAAAAGATGATTTTTGAAATAAATAATAATCAGAATATTAGTTATGAAAATTTATTAAAATTTACGAACAATAAAAAAATTTTCATTATAAATAAATATTTACAATCGATTAACAAAAGAATTTGATAATTGTAATAGTTCAGTTATTGGTAATTGTAATTTGGTAATTTTAATTGGTAGTTGTAATTTGGTGATTGTAATAGTTTTCACTAATAAGACATAATATATAAAATGGCTGTATGGTGTATGCCAATGCCATCCATTCATGGAAAAAAAAAAAAAAAAAAAAAACTCCTAATCTCTTCAGGCACACTTTGACGAATTCCTCGATTATTTCCTTCAGAATTTCTATCATATTATTGCCGTTTCTGAAACCTGGTTGAAACCTTTCATCCCTACTTCCTCTATATCCATTCCCAGCTATACACTCATTTGTCATGATCGAGAGGACATAATAGAAGGAGGGGTCTTTGTTTTCGTTCATGATAGTTTGAGAGTTAAAACCCTCCTATAATCCCCCTCTCCGGACTCTCCTCATATAGAATATTTATTCCTGAAAAATTTTTCAAGACACCTTCTCTCTCCTATTCGTCATCATATATCATTCTCCTCAGATCCGATATGATTCCTCCTTTGAATTCTCCCTGTTTACCTACATCCCAATGTACGATCATGTCATAATAACTGGTGATCTCAATACTAATCTTTACTCCGATTCTCCAGGTAAATTATACCTGACAAACCTTCATCTTTCCCTAGACCTTTTCATCGTTCCTGTTTTATTTAAACCCACTCATCACACTCAATTTTACAGTACATGGCTTGATCTCTTCATCATTGACTCCTCCCATAAATTAACCTCCTCATCTCAGTTCCTGCTGCCTTTCCTTTAGCATCACGATCTCATCAATATCTCCTATAATATTCCAACTCCACTAATAACCCCTAAGAAAGCCACCTTGTGCGGTTTTGACTCCTTAACCACCGAAAATCCCTCCCATGATTCATTATTCCAAGCCCTAGAACCTATCTACCTATCCTCTCAACTTTTTACTTTCCTTGACCACCATGCTCCTCTCAAGACTTCCACCTTCAAACGCAGCCCCACACCATGGAGTTAATGAGAGAAAGAGATGCTGCCAGAAGAAGGTTCAAACGCACCAGAAATACCAATGATTATTCTACCTTCAGATCAATTCGAAACCTAACCCAATCTTCCTTGTGTCGTACAAAAGCTAAGTTTTTCCATGATTCCCTTTCACAAGCTCCTGATTCCAAATCCAAATGGAAAATCCTGAAACAATTATCCGATATAAATTCGAAATTCAACTCCATCTACCCCATAACTCCCGATGAACTGAACAAGCATTTTGCCAATTCTCTTCTCATGCCTCATCCAACTCAAACCTCCTTTCTTCTACACAACTTGAACTCCAGCAGTTTCTAATTTTAACATATTTCACCTGACCAACTACTATCCTCTATCCTCAAATCCAGAACTAATGATTAGGGCCCTGATCAAATCTCCGTTAAAATCATAAAATTCAGCCTTCCAGTCATCTTTCCCACTCTCTTGCATATTTACAACTTCTCTCTTCAACGTTCCATTTTTCCTATTTCCTGGAAGAAAGTTATAGTCCGTCCTTTAAATGAAGTTCCTATCCCTACCTCAGCATCTGACTTCAGACCCATATCCGATCCTATCCAACCTTTCAGAACCACTCGAAAGAATAGTCCATTCCCAATCCTATAACTTTCTTGAACAAAAATCCCTACTTGTTCCCTTCCAGTCTGGCTTTAGATCCCAATATTCCTCACAATCAGCTCTGTTGAAAATCACCTAAAACCTTCAATCCTCCATAGACAAACCTGATCCTCTTTGACTTCTCAAAAGCCTTTGATATGGTGAACCATGAAATCCTTCTCTCTAAACTTTGAAATTTTCCAGTATCCGACAGTGCCATAAATTGTGTCCTTTCCTACCTATCTCATTGATCCCAAACTGTGATAATAAAGAAATAAACCTCCTTCTTCACCTATCCCGTTAACTCACGGAGCTCCTCAAGGTTCAGTGCTTTCACCTATCCTGTTCTCTCTCTATATCAATGATCTTCCCAATTCCACCCATCACTGCAAATATCACCTTTATGCTGATGAACTCCAAATCTATCTTTCCTTCTATCCCACTGAAATGTCTGAGACAGTCAGTTCCAAACATCTCCTCAACTCCCTCTCCTGCTTCTCTTTACTTAACCTCAGCCATAAGCCCATCACCTTCCACGCATCTGTTAGAAACCTAGGAGTATTCCTCTACCAAAACCTATCTTGGAATAATCACATTTTTCAAATTTCTAGAAAATCCATAGCCCATTAAAACCCACCAGCTCCTAGTTTCCTCCCTCATCTTCCCCCACTTGGATTATGGCTTCCTAGTGTTTGGAGGACTGTCAGAGAGGCTTGAGATGAGGCTAACGAGACTAATGAACTGCTTCATTGGATTCATCTTTAGAATTCCCAGGCGCTCTCATGTCTCCACTTGGTATGCTGAGTTGAAGTGGCTCTACCCGAAATTCTGAGGGCAATACTTCCTAGGAACCTACCTTTATCAATCCTTTAGAACCAAAAAACCCTTGTATATTTACATCATGTTCACCCCATTCTCCTCTGTCCATTCCATCAACACAATATCCCAGTCCTCAAACCTACTCATTCCCTCTCATAAAACCACTTCCTTAAGACATCCTTTGTCATTCATGCATCCTTATTCTGGAATTCGTTACCTAAATCCATTCGTACATTTCAATCCTTAACTGCCTTTAAACATCAACTATTCATCCATCTCCTCGAACATCAATCTGATGTGCCTTTGTTAAGTTGAATTGTTTTAGCCTCTATGTTTCTTTATTCAATTTTTATTTTCTTTAATTTTTACCTTATTTTTTTATTGCTTAAGTATATATTTTTGTTTATTTAAAATTTTTTGAAGGAAGCAATATCACCTTTGTACATATTTATAAATTTATTATTATTTGCTATTCAATATTTTTTTAAATGATTTATATAATATTATAAACTTTGTATAATCAGAAGAGTAATTTCAAAAATGTACATCTATATTATTCTTAGGGGACTTGCTGTCCCAGAATAAAATTTATTTTTCATTCATTTATTCATATCATTAAAGTCAATGTAGTGAACAAGATATTTCATGGCATCACATAACTCAGGCCACAAAAAAAACAAAATGGAAAAAAAAATCTCAACTATAATACTTCCATTGTTTCCCACCCACTGCTTACTCTGGTTAATTACGTATAATTAATCATATCTGTCTGTATCTCGCGTTATGTATCAACCAAAACTTTGTCGAAGATACTATAATTTATTGTAATAATGACATTTAGTATCTGACATTACCTTCGTATTTTGTATCACGGAGGTATTTGGGCTCAATAAATTCAGGAATTTATTTATTATTCCTAATTAAACCTGGATACCTAAAATTTAGGACTCCCACTAAAGCATTGTCCTATTAGCCACACTAGAAAAAAGTAACGTTCAATGAATTATCCAATAGAACCGATAAAGGGATCGATACTGTTTCTGGACCTAAAGCCCGACAAGGAGATGATTACCAGATAACTTGCCCATAAACCAATTTTTTCCTCTAATTTTCAGGTACCCACTCGATAAGCCAGAACCCATAGAGTATTTATTATAGCAGTGCCCTATTCATTGGACCCCCCCAGTTTCTCAGCCCTTATATGTCGTCTTAAAACGTTCTCAACATTAACGTTACATTTTCCCACCTGTGGGAATAGCATTTAAAATGTAAAAAAAAAAGAAACTTTTTTTTTAAGATTTAGTTGGTTGTGATTTCAAGAGCATCCATTTATAAATACAAATTTTTTTAAAAGGTTTTAGTAATTTTTTTTCCCCATTTACTTAAGGCTTCCCTTCATAATAATTATTTTCCTTTATATATTCTATTTTAGTGCAGAGGACTACTGTCCTGTACAGTATTATGATCATCGCTATGAAAGAGTAATGATTTTTTTTTTTTTTTACTACCGCCTTGGAGTGGGCCTGGAATAAGGAGACCCTTCTATTAAATGGGTAAAATCTCTCCAAAAATATGATAATACCTCAAATCAAACCAAAACCGGAAACTTTGGTCATGTGATGTATCACTGTTTTAACTATTTCATCGTGTCCAATGTGATACTTTTTCCCATGTCTATTTCGAATGTCAAGCTATTGCAGGTTTATTGCAAATCTTGAACTGCAGTGACAAAGGTATATCACGGCATCTTGAGTTTTCTTGTGTACATAATTCAATCTACTAATAAAACTAAATGAAAAAAAAAATCTTAACTATAATAATAACATTTTCCCTGCTTACAACTTACTCTAACACATGCATATAGTTTTTTTTTTTTTTTCCACCAAAACCAGTGTTTCCAGGTACCCATTGGATATGAACTATATTTTTTTGAGCAAGATTTTTTAGGGTTTGATTACATTCTTCAACAACTTTTGAGGTTGCTGTGTAAATGTTAAAGGCGCCAAGTGCCGCCTACTATCAGTGTAGATAAATATTTTCTTGCCCTTCGTTTTATCGACAAATAAGTCAGTTGCTCGATGGAGAATAGCAAGTCATTCAGCTTTAAATAACGTCGTATTTTTGCCTAGTGGAATGATAGCTCCAGAGTCCGGTTTGTCTTTCCTCCGGACCCCCGCACCCAAGCCACTGTCTATTAGTGAACCGAAATTTTTTCCATGATTAGGTCTGTGTTTCCTGGATTTATCAACAGTAGCACTGTACTTGGTACTGATAAATTTCTGGATTTGTAAGTCTGAAGGCATCGCCAGGTTATTGTTTTCCTCAAGTCTACAAAGTAGTTCATAGTATCCACTGTGAGTTACCTTACTGGACACTTGTTTAGTTTAGCAAAGCGATAGAATGTTCTTAACGCTTGAGCTTTAACCTCCAAATTTAGCACCTGTTGTCATAAGGCAAGGAAGCCTTTGCCATTTTCCAAATGCAATTTTATTGCTCACAATGTGAGCCCTGTGCCTCCATATGGCAGAGGAGTATGTAAGCATTGGTCTAATGGCTGTTGTATAAAGACAATAGACAATCTGGGGTTTAAGTCCCCAAACATTGTTCATAGCACTTTTACATGCCCAAAGGCATTTTAGAGATTTATTAGCAATGTAGGAGATGTGATTGTCCCACCGCAATTTGTGTGCCCCCTAAGTGCTTTACCTCTTTTGTAGTGGTGAGTTGTGTACCATTTATGCTAGGTGAGTTAATAATTACCTTCCTTTTGTGCGTGAAGGTGCAGACATTAACCTCTTGTGGATTGATGTTAAGTCCAGAAGTTTTGCACCAATCACATAGAATGCGTATAGCATTTTTGAGTAAAGAGGATATCACGCATTGATGTATGCCACCTATCAGGATCGCAATATCGTCTGCATATCCTTGTGTATAAAACCCTTGGGAGTATAGTTTTTGAATAAGCTGATCAATCACCAAACACCAAAGTAGAGGTGATAATACGCCACCCTGTGGGCAGCCGCCATGTGGTTTAATCCTTAGTACAGTATTTGCTAATTCCGATACTAAGGTTTTGCTTTTAAGCATAACCAATATCCATCCTATGATGACTGGATCTACATCACAGTCAATCAGGGTGCTCAGGATAGTGTTATGGGGAGTACGGCCAAGCATCCCCTGATCATGTTGTTTAGATATAATTTTCTTAATGCAGCATGCATCCATGCAGCCGGTAAGCTATCTATATCACTGCAGAAATTTCTCCATGACTGTCATTTAGTATGTCTGACAAATTTGTGATAGAGTAGTTAAGAGTAGCTTTGTAACTTTATAACTGAATTTATGTTTTGCCAGCATTTTTGGCTGAATCGAACAGTCTCCTGGTGAGTTATCTCAGCCTGCTAAGATCATTGTTCCACTATGGAGCCTTTCTAGTGCTCGTAGACATCCTTATGGAATTGCGTTCAAGATATGAATTCATGAGAGCATTATTTTATGAGGTGTTGAGACATTCAAGGTTCCATGGATTCGCAATCCTTTTAGGACAGCCTTTGACTGCCTCAGACAATTGTGAAAAGGATTCCCAGTCTGTTAGTCTGGGATTCCTAAATACTGTGGAATAGAAGTCATCAAATGTTAAACCAAACCTAATGAATTTATGAACTGAGCATGTTTCTTCATGCTTGGTGTTACCCAAGGTTCTATCCTGGCTTTACTTCTGTACTTAATATGTACATACGACTTACCAATCGACAAAAGCATCCTATACCACATAAAAACATACCAACAGACAACTGCAACATATGCCGACGACACTGCTGTTGTCATGAGAAACACAGATCCTACAGAGGACACATTAACAATTTTTTTCAAAACATGGCTACAACTGACATACCTAACATAACTCGGCATAGGCTGAAAAGGAGTTGTATGAGGGACCTTCTGACCTGAAAATATTGTTGTGCTTAATGTCAGGAGGATGCACCACTGAGTGCTGTCTCCCCCATGCCCAACCATGCTATGTTTTCTATATTTGTGAAATACAACCCATTTCCTTATTGTATTTATTTTACAGGTGAAAATCAAGTTATTAAAAACAAAGAAATCCTTAAATGACTTCATCCAACTCCTATCCACTCTCCTTTGGAATGTGAGTTGTATTAAAAAACACACTGGCAAACTTACAGCGTTATTGCAAGACAAAAACATAGCAATGTAGCACTCCTTACTGAAACTAGACTAACAACTTAGCAGTTCTTCAAAATATCTCAGTATGTGACATACCTAACTGAACACTCAAGCAGCAAAGCCCATGCTGTCATTGTCCACCAGACCCTCTCTCATTACTTAATCCCACTTCCCACCTATGATTTCATACAAGCCACTGCTATAGTAATCAAGGCTTTTTCCTTTCCGATCACCTTCGTGTCACTGTACTGCCCTTCTAAACACCTCATTTCCAACCTTCAGTTCGAATCCTAACTGCATTCATTAGGAAACCACTTCATTCTGGGTACAGACTTGCAGTACTATGGGGTTGAAGATCCACAAATTTTTGTTGGCGGAATTTAAAGTCTGCACTCAGCTCTTGACGTTTTATCCTCCGGCTCCCTAATTCTCCAACCTATTGGCCAACAGTTCCTAACTGTAACTCTGGCATCCTTGACTTCTTCATCCACAGTAGAATAGGCTCCCTAAACTTTTCAATAGATCGCCTTGATGAATTATCCTCTGATCATAATCCATTGATCCTAAAAGTATCCCTAACTTCTATTCTTGAATCCACCCCACTATCGTTCATCATAGGCCCAGTCAGCTGGTACCTTTTTTGCCAAATCCTGACCAATGATATTGACCTCAGGGTGACCCTCAAAACTCCAGATGTCCTTGACGATGCCATATATTCTTTTACCATTGCTTTTCATCAAACTGTTTAGACTGCCTCCTCTCACAAGTCCTACCCAAACCATTTTTCACAACACTTCATCCACACTATATGCCTATTCAGATCATTATGGCAATGCCGCTCCTATAACCTTTATTGTAGACGATTAAAGTTGGAGTTGGCGACCTTCCATTCCCAATCCTTTAATTCATTCTTTTCTTCCCTCTGAACTCTTGACTATTCCCTGTGGAATGTCATCTAGAAAATTCTAAAATCCCATCATATTTCCCATCCGCTCCATTCATGGTAATGATGGCATATTCTCTGTCATATTCTGTATTTACCAACAAAATGGAATTAAATTTCAATTATTTAAAATCTATATGAGAAAACAAATAAACGAAAATTACGTTGATAATTAAATTAAACTATAATTTTAATAATAATTAATATTAAGACAGCTGTACAGTTAATATATACTAATTTTTAATGAGCTCATAAAGATTTATATTTAAATTAATTGTGCAATTAAAAGAAAAAATAAAATGTCCAAAATACCCTGGGTAAGTAATTGAAGAGTAGAAACTGATGCTGGTGTTGTCTTGACAATTTGTCCAGTATTTGGCGGTCCACTTCAAGATTGTTATTAGAAGATGGTTAGCAGTCTTCCGTCTTGGTCCGTACATGTTTACAGGCAAATTGCGGCTGAAGTCCGATCCGTAGAAGGTGGTTTTGTTGATGAATAAAAAGAATTGAGAGAAAAAAAGAAACAAAAAAAAACGGCCTCCTAATGGCCGATAACCGATAGTATAATCGGAAATTTAACCTAAATCAATTCGATTGATGGTATGAATGAAAAGTGCGGACTCAGAAACTACATCTGTAAAGGAGGACGATAAATACCCTACTAACTAGTTACAATTTTTTTACGTTGTCTTTTTTTTTTTTTTTTTTTTTTTTTTTTTTTTTTTTTTTAAATTAATGAATTATTTTCTCCCAACTAATTTAAAATTAATAATACAAAAAATAATTAATACTAAATCAAAAGAGTTGATATAATTTTGTTTTTTAAATTATGATTGAGACACTTTCTTTCAGTCTCTCATTTAAACCAATAAATGTTTCACAACAGATGAGCGGTCGAAACAACATGTTTATATTAAAATCCAATTTAAATCATTCATTAATGATTTATTTTATTTTATAAATTTGTTTAAAAATTCTTGAATTCATATAAATAATGGAGGTAAGTGAAAGTTGTGTGTTTCGCGCACCAGATTTTTTTTTTTCATTTGCTATTTCTTTTAATCGTTTTTATTTTATTTTGATTTTTTCTTTCTACTATCATTAAATTTTTGTTGCCCACTATGATGAATTCCAACAATATTTCCTTAAAAATTTTTATCATCTAGTAGCCGTATCCAAACCATGGTTAAAACCCTTTATCCCTTCCTCTCAGGTTTCCCTTCTAAATTACTCTTCCCTTCCACATGACCGATCTGATAGCATAGGAGGTGGAGGTGGACTATTTGTACATGATAGCCTTGAAAGCCAAAGTCCTATTGAAGTCTCCTAGTCCCTTTCCCCTTTCCTCACATGGAATATAAGTTTGTTGAAAGGGTCTAGCAAAATAAGCTTGTGAAATCTGGCCCCACATATATCATAAACAAATTTATACTATTGATTCACACCTATGGGTTGAAAACTTTTTAACTCCTTAATATTTTAAGAGGGGAGTTATGGAGAGGGAAAGAAAAATTGAAAAAAAAAAAAAAAGTTTTCTTTTAAACAGTTCTCTTCCTTCCTATCTTCAAATCCCACTTATTTAATCATCTATTGACTATCCAGTCACAATAGAATCGTAAATAAACTTCTATTTTAGTTATTTATTATTATTATTTTTTATCCATGTCTATTTTCTTCTAGTTTTTGTTAACTTGTTTGTATTTATTTTATTTAATCTTAGAATCTGAATTCCAATTTCTAAATTTTGTAAATGTTATTCTAAAGGGACTCGTCCTAGGATAATAAAGAATTTACTTATTTAAGTTTTAGGTAGTATTTAGTATTTAAGTATAATTTGTGTCTGATTCTCTAGTAACCCTTTATTAATATAAATTTAGTTTCATTCTTTTTGATTATTTGATTAAAAAACAGTATATTATATTGAATACATAGTATGGTATATTGAAAAAAATTAATAATTTTGTTATTTAATTTTTTACTAGTTTTTTACTTTTTTAAGAGTTGAAAATCTCCATAATTTCAATAGTCTGACAATTTCTTTTTAACTCTTGGACACTTAGCAGTACTAATTAGTGTGTTTATTACTAATAAATTTAAATAAAATTACATTTTTCAGGTTCCATATTTTGGACCGTTATATAATGAAGCTTTAGTCGGACATATGGAATTACCTGGATTGGTTAGAGCAACGGCTTTAAGTGCTTCTCGAGCCAAGCGAAGCATGCTACCTTTCTATCAACAATAGTATGTGTTAATATTTGATCAAGCCTTTTATCATTTTATTTTATACTAATTTGGATAGGTAATATTTAGCTATATCGTTTGTTTTATTATTACTTTATTTTTAAAAATCAAGATCTGTTTTAGATTCCCTAAAGGATTATTTATTCCTTTTATTTCAGGCTGACATTTTACCAAAGAAAGCTGAATTTTGTGATGTCTATCGCAGGATTGATGATTTTGTTTAATATAGGTGCTAATATGGTTTTGTAACTTTTTCCGTAAGTTAGGTTAGCTGGATTAAACTGACTAGCAATATCATTCCATTTGTGGATGGCAAACAATATGTCTAGTTGAGGCTGCAGTGCAAAGGACAAGCAGGGGAAAAAAAAAAAAAAAAACGCACCATACTTGTATAGCATATTCTTGAAGTTTGTCTATTGTACCTAGTAAGAAATCAAATCAGTGGCAAAGATATGAAACAATGAATCTTGTATCATGAATCATTTAATTCAACATTAATTCTTAGTTATAATAAATAGTTATATATTTGATATTTCATAAATATTATTGAATAAAAAAATAATTTTTGCAATTAAACTTGAATTAGTAGCAAAAAAAATAAATAATTTCCTTAGGAAATTCTCAAAATGGACAATTTCATGCAGTAACCACTAAATATAACTTCCTTTGAAATCATAAAATTAATATATATTTCTTAGGGGTGGTAATATAGCCTTACGTTTAAAACTCATCTCTGGTTCACTTAATATCATGAAAACAAATTTTAGTTGTTGCGATGGAAAGCAATTGAGACTTGGAGTTCCAAAAAAAATACTATATCCTTTATAATTAATATCAGTAGTTGAACTTAAGGAGGTTCAGAAGGAAATTAGTTTGGTTCAGAGAAAGAAAACTATGAAATAGTACACATTTAATTTTCTTCTAAATCATACTAAAACATTTCCTTCTCCAACGTGAAAATAATGTTATGTAAAAATAATATAGCTGAGATTTTTTTGTTTCCTTTGAAATTTCTTCTAATCGATAAAGGAGCAAATAAGTAGGGGTAGTGGTCAGAGAAAAAAAAAAAAAAAAAAAAAAAATGAAAATGTATAAACTATTTAGAAGAAATATCAGAGGAAGCGGAAAAATCTCTCATTAGTTTTTTTAGATTAGTATGACTTGAGGATGTTTTTCTTATTTATCCATATTAAAACAAGCACAATTTTTTTCTTTCATAATCTTTTTTATTATCATTATTATATCATTCGTCAATTTCAGTCAATGTTTTGGGACTTTTTCCCCTTATCAAGACTAAAAAGGTTTCAAAACATTTTGTTTTTATTTACGTTTATTAAATTTTTTTCTACATCTATATACCAATTTTCATCAAGTCACTTATTAAATAAAATTTTTCATAATATAAAATTAACTATAAATTACCTTTTTTATTGATACATATTATTTTTTGTAGCTGACTGCTACATCCACTTATAAAAGTTGACTATTGGCTCACTGTTATATATTTTAATAAAAAAATAGAACAATAAAAAAGTGAAAAACAAAATAAATAATAACATCAAAATAAAAATGTAACAATATAACTAGCTAAGTACAAAGTTTGCAATAGTAAAAACAAAATATAACAGTGAGCCAATAGTCAACTTTTATAAGTAGTTGTCGCAGTTAGCTACAAAAAATGATATGTATCAATAAAAAAGGTAATTTATAATAAAGGTCTTGATGATGGGGAAAAAGCTCTGAAACGTTGACTGAAATTGACAAATTATATAATAATCATTATAAAAAAGATGATGTAAGAAAAAAATCTTTGATTAATTTGTTATTAGAACAATTTTGTTGATTATTTTTGCATTAAAATCTACAATTGTTTTTTTTGCTATATTAATAACATTATTTTTACGTTCAGGAAGAAAATTTTTTAGTATGATTTAGAATAAAATTAAGTGTGTAATTATTACTATTTGAAAATCATTGCATTTCTGAATTGCGTTTTTTTAAGAGAATTTGTGTTCTTTTGGTGAAATCAGATGGCAGATTACGATTATATTAAACAATTTGAATACAGATATGCCAAAATACCAATTTTGTAAAATATATCCTTTAGTACCATTTAGCCTTTACCTTTACCCTCTCAATGGTTGTTTGTTTCAGTTTGTGTTATATTAACAAATATTGTATAACTTTCAGTTACGAAGAACGAGGAAGGTCATTGGAAGCAGTCATAAAAAACTATAGAAAGCAAACAACATTCGAAGAATTTGCTGCCAATATTTATTCTCCACAAGAAAATAATTCTTTAAATATATGCCAAGGTAGTACTGGGAGTGAGCATGGTCAACTTAATTGTCATATTTCTTTATTATATATACTTATAAAGTTTAATATATCATTTTAAGAGTGCATGAGTATATTGGAACCCTATTTTTATAGATTTGACATTCCTGAATACTCATGTATTTTTATTATATTTGTTATGCTTTATTCAAAACATTTTCTATTTTTTTTTTTTTTTAGAATATCCTAAATTGCTTTTTTTGTATGGAAGTAATTGAAAGATTGCTATAATGAACAAATTAAACTCGACAACACACTACTGAAATTGACCTTAATATTAAAAACATTTTGTTATTATTTTTATTTTATTAATATAGGGAGCGGGGTGGTCTAGTGGATAGATAGCTAGTCTACTGTGCTCCGGGTCCTGGGTTCGAATCCTGGTCGTGATGGAATATTATTTATTCTGTTATTTCAGCCGGATGGCGATCCTGGGGTATGGAGACCCTCCTGGGGTAGACCCAGCCACTATAAAGTGGGTACCCAAAAATGGGGAAAAAACCTGGCGGCTGAGCGTGATCTTGGCCCAATCACCTCATTGCACGGCTGTTGGCCTTGAAACAGTAGGAATCTCCATATGTACTGAGCCCAAGACTCTTCATGGGTTGTAATGGCACAGGTTTTTTTTTTTTTTTTTTTTTTTTTTTAATATTATATTTTATTGTTTTTTTACAACTTTATATACAAATACAATAAGTGAAATGGCTGAATTGCAATAACAGGCATGAGTAGACATGTAAAGAATCTAGCCAGTGGTAGTACTTCAAAGTTTATTTTATGAGCAGGTCTCGAGGCCACCGTCTTTTCAGGCGCCTCGGAGGATTACCGGGAATAGATGTAGATGAGAGGTCACGGACAATCGGTTTTGAGTGGGCAGGTAGTTTGGAATTAAAGGAGGTGTATGTCTCGCGGATAAAATCGTTAGGATAAAATCGTTTATTGAAGGACTGTGGGGAATGTTAGATAGAAACTTGTTGAAAGAAATTGTTTTGGGAGGTCTCACTTGATGTGTGACTGTGGACAACAAGTGAAAAGAATGAACCACTTAAAAATATTGCAATACTGTCTGCTCTAAATACATTCTCCATAATTACTGGTGAATACAGACTCTGATAGACTATGGAAGTTCCCAGAAGATACTGCTGACCTACAGAGAAAATATTGAGTGTAAGATATGCTACCAGCATTCATTGGGCCAGTCTCATTGGAAAAATGATGGACAGACGTACTTTTTTTTTATTTGTTATTTGGGTTCTAAGTGTTGGTCCTGAGCGTAGGGGATAGAATTTACCCACAGAATCTCCACATGTTATAAAAGGCGACTAAAGGAGCCAGTTTTCCTGAGGTTACGGGGCCTCTCTCGTTGGGCCAATCACCCATGAGAAGAGTACAACTGATTCAAAGAAATCAAAGTGGCCTCAGAAACGGACTGTCTCAACGGAAACGGAACAGAAAAGGACCTAAGAATTACTACATGGAATATCAGGACATTGATGGGGAAAGAAGCGGAACTATTGATGGAAATGAAAACGTTTAGACTGGATATACTCAGGACAGCTGAGGTTAAGAGAAAAGGAAACGGAGAAATGAGGCTTGAGAATTATTACATGCTTCTGTACTCAGGAGTTCCCAAAGGAGAATTTGCTAAAGAGGGTGTTGAAATCTTTGTCTCACCATTGTCATAAGAATAATGGTGGCCCACTTGAACCTAAGTATTGGAAAAGTAGAGCTCTGCACAGGACATGGATCTATGGGGCTGATCAACTTTTGTATCGATAACAACCTTATTATCAGCTACCATTCTACCCACACAAGAAGGTACATAAGATTACATTCTCCAGCGAAGACCAAAATAGCATAATAGATTAAATAATATATGATCACTGTATCAGGAGATACTTCATAGATGTGAAAGTTATCTGAGGTGCAGAGATAGGTTCTGACCATCTATTGATAGTGGCTAACACCAGAATTTTAAAGGGACTTCAACCTAAAAAATATGAAAATATCAAGGTTCATTCACTGAATGACTCTGTGAAAAGAATGGAGTATGAGGGAAAACTAGAGGAAAGAACACCAAAATCACTCAGAGCCTTCTCATCATTGACGACATCGTACTTTTGGCAGACTCTAGAGAGAAGCTGCAGCAAGCCCTTGTGGAATGGAAAGAGGAGCTCCAACACAAAGGAATGAAAATAAATGCTGCCAAAAGCAAAGTGCTTGTTTTATCCAGGTATATGAACAAGAAGAAGTGTGTCTATGTTGCAATGGTAAGGCTCTTGAATTGGTGGACCAATTTCTTTACCTAGGAACCTTCATCTGCAGATCTGGTAAAATAGATGAAGAAATTGGAAATAGGATTAACAAGGCAAATCAAATATATTACCAGATATGCAATAGTATAGTTGGCCATCGAAATGTAGGAAAAGAGACGAAGATCCATAATAATTTTAAAAAAATGTTTTTCTTTAATTTTATATATATATATATTTTTTTTTTATATTTATGTTTTATAATTAATCGTGGTTTTTTTCGGCACCGGGAGGGGGTTCACAATATACTTGCCAAAACCAGCTGCCGAATAATGGCTGGTGAAAAAAAAAAGTAGGCTCTGTTAGCTTTAAATAATGCGGAGAGTAGTATGTAGGAAAAGCACACAAAAACTTTCAAATAATTCTCATGTTTATTAATATCTAGCAAAATAATAATAATATTAAAGAGCTCTTTACAAAAAAACAAAAAAAAAAACAACTATTAATAATAAAATATACATAAAAAGAATACTGTTCATCTAGCTTGTTTTGAAAATAAAATAAAAATAAAACAGAATGAAAATCCAAAGAAAAGTTTAGTGGTATTACACAATTAAGTCTTATGTAAAGAGATGTCGTTGAGTGAGATAGATGATCTGTGGGACGACTACTTTGGTGTACTCATTGTGAGACACAGTTAGTGTCAGAACTGACTGCCTTATTGAGGTTTAGGCAGTAACAACCGAACTAGTAATAATAACACTTATTCTAGTATACATTATTATGATTAATAAAAGCACTTAATATTGCATCAACATACCACCCACCAAATTTTGTTGGAAATGCAAAACTTTAAAATTACAGATGGTTTTAATTTATTGGAGTCAAGGGAATGGGTTTGGCCACAGGTCGTTTGTGAATGCCGGTAGATGTTTTGAGCGTGACTGCTCTGATGATACCGACACTCCGTTTGTGAGTGTCTAAAATGCGAGCCAATGGCCATGTATTCATGGTGCAATAAAGTTCCTTTATGACAAACAAGTCGCCGACATTCTAACTATCTTTTGTCCATTTCTTCCTTTTTTTGGAGTAGTCCAAGAGCTGGGGCTGAAAAATGTGTATTATAAGAAGAAAATTGTCAATATGATTTGCACATTTTAGCCAACTTGTACAACATTTTTTTTTTCAGCCACCTCAAACTGGTCGAAATAAAAAATGGCAGCCATCCAAAACGGTCACTAAAAGCGGAAAAGTGGTATTATTTGAAGATGTTTCTTTCTTTTCTTATATCAAATTAGGTCTATATTTGATACAAAAAAAATTTGTCTGCCCATCGCAGGTGGTCAGGTTTGTCTAGCAGACATGATTCAAAAACACAATAGTTTAAGACCCAAAATTTTGAATTATTAGAAGACGTTTCTTTCCTTTCTTATATGAAACTAGATCTTCACCTGTAACGAACAATGTTAGTCTCCCCATCCTAGGTGGTCGGAATCATGTGGCAGACAAGGTCCAAACAGTAAGCATTGAGACTTTTGTAATGGTTATTTTGTTAGAAACAGGTTTTGATATTGGCATAGATGAAGTTGAAAGTTTGTGATTTCTAGGAATCAATATGTCTATATAGTTGCAAGTGGCGGATCCAGAGGGAAAAGGTCCAAACTAATTTAGTTCTGTTTTAGGAATAGGTGGGCAGAAGCCATTACGTAATTGCCATGAAATAATGTATTACTTATGTAACAAGTATGACTTGACACTGTCAATAGAACCACTATAAACGTGTTCTATGAAGTATGCAAATAAAATATATATATATTAAAAATAATGGAACGTAAAAAAAAATAACCGTTTTCAAAACAAATATTTGTATTATTATTTCTTTGATATAACCCTCCCCCCTTTTTTGTACCCTCTTTTATCCCAGTAGTGACGGCATTTAGGGTAACAGAAAATGGAGTAATTTAGTACTGACTGAGGCAAATCTGGCCAATCAAATATCAATCTGCAACTTTCTCTTGAACCTGCAAGAAGAGGATCCATTACTGAAACAAATAGTCAAAAATTCTATCATCTATGAGGTCGTGGAAAATTACTGACAAACCACCTAATGCCATTACGAAGGCCAGCCTACATCTGAAAAAGATTTTGCTCTCTATATGGTAGGATTATCTTAGTGTGATGTTTTACGAGTAGCTTCCAGAAGGGAAAACAATTGATTTAAAGATCTATTACTCACAACTAATGAAATTGGATCAAGCATCAGAATTTCCGAGAACTAGTTAATTGCAAAGTTGTTTTATTCCATAATGACAATGCCAGACCACACTCTGCAATTATCACACAGCAAAGTGCAACTTAGCTGGGACGTTTTATTATACCCACTGTATTCTCCAGACCTTGCATCATCTGACTACCTCTTATTCTGGTCCCTCCAAAACTTCCTCAACAGCAAATCCTTCACTGATGATTGGATGATCACATCTCTATGTGAAAACATATCCCAATTAATTATTTGCTTCTGAGCTCCAGATTTTTCACAAGAGGAGAATAATGAAATAGTTAGAAAGATGGCAAGATATCATTCATTAAAATGGTGAATGCATTATTCAATGAAATTTATTCTTTGTTTAATAAAAACTTATTTTATTTTGCCCTTCTAAGGGCATTCTGTAGAGTTTTCTATCGATTCTTATACATTCAGTTTTTTTTTTAGGTTAATATCCATGTTGATGAGAGACAGTTCTTCTTGCACCTTTTTTTAATAAACTTTTTAAAATCAGAGGGAACAGATTCATTATGAGATGAATCATATGGTTTGATTATGAAATTCTATAATATATTTTTGGTACTTATATTAGAGTCAGCAGCTTGTGATGAGGCATATTGTCAAACTTTAAAAGTCACTTGTGCATGTTGGGTAGATCTGAGACAGATTGTAACAATATTTCATAAACAATTTGAATTTAAACTATTATTTTCATCGCTGATTTTTGTGTTTATTTTTTAAAAATAATGACTATAATTAACTAGTTCATTTTATTAAACTATACAGCATATTAACTAAGTTGATTGTGAAAATACTGCAAGTTTATGTCTTAGATGTCATACATGACAGAAATAAAATTATATAATAGTTCTAGGGCAATGGCATCTCCAAAAAAACTGCATTAAATAATAATTTTATTGTATTGATGTACTATGTTATCTGAAACCATTAGAATACCTTTCCAAGGGTGTCGTGTTTACCAATCTCACTTATGCATGCAGGGGAAGATTAAATAACCAACAGGTTTTAATAAATGACATTATTATTAAAATTAGCTAACACATTTCCATTCTATTTACACAATGCCTAGAACTATGGTTGAGAATACTGAGGGACTGATAACTATTAACTTTGACGTAGAATATTACAAAAAGAGATACCTTAGGACACTTAGTCGGCTGGTGAAGTTTCGTCTTAGACATCTTTTGTAATTTTCATTCCCCAGCATCTGCCTTGACTCTTCTCTGGTTGCTCTCCAACCCTTAAACGACTCCTCTCTCTTTCTTTTGTGGTCAGCTTCTGACTTTCTCCCTGGATGGAGTTTGACTCCCCGTCTCTCTGGCTGAACTTTGACTGACCGTTCCTTTTTTAGGTTCTCATCCTCATCATCTCTACCCCCTCTTCTTTTCAAAAATACTACTTTTTGGGGGCTGATAAGGGAAGTGTCAGAGGTAGGCAGTCCAATCTTTGTAGATGCTAATTTTAAGAAATAGCCAAGGATATTTCTACTTTCTTAAAGTCTCATAAACATATATGATTGTATGCTCTCTTGACCTGGCTGAATACCCTTGTCAGCTGCTTGCTGGGGGCTAGAAAGTTTCCGGTACCGCAGGAGGTAGGAGAGTAGCTGGTAAAACCTTTTGCCAACTAAGGTTTATTAATATTTATTTTATTAATATTAACATTACCTATTAATGAATTTACTCCCCTCAGTATCCTCAGTACATAACATATTTATATCTTACTATTATTATTATTATATTTATTTCATATTTTACTTAAACTATTTCAGGTGGCAGCTTGCACAATACTGAAGAATGCTCATCTTCTATAGGATCAAACAGTAGTTCTACATTAGCTGCTCTGCTTGATACTACCACTTATCGAATTAATCAACATTCTCATGTGACAGGTGTATATGAAACTATATTCATCTATTCTTAGATCTACCAATTTTGAATTTCTATAGGTGGAATAATCAGGAGTCAGTCTTTCTTAAAAATATTTTTAATTTTGCCATCGTTCATTAACATCAGGGCTGACGATGATGCTGGCTCACAAGCTTGAGCCAAAACGTTGCCAAAATTAAAAATATTAAAAAAAAAAAAGACTGACTCCTGATTATTCCACCTATAATAGTTTCTACAGTCGACTATAGATCCTCAATATAATTTTCGATTTCATTGTTATATATTCCTTGCTATTATATACATATATATATACACTCAACTGCAAAAAAAGCAGACCACCACACATTTCTTAAAAAACACTGAAATAACCAACTACCTACTACATCCCATAATGTAGTGTTATTTTTCTTTAAAGGTACAGTATCAGGTCAATAGAAAACATCAAAATTTTTAGGTGAAAGTAAGATGTTGACCTGATAAAAAAATATTAATGAAAAAAAAAACAATCTTCCCAATTTAAGTAAAACAGTGTTCTGAATGATTACCTTGCAGTTAACTTTGATGCTTAGTAGCGTGTGATTCCTCCTCTTGCCAATATGACAGCTTCCAACCTTTATGGCATCATTGTATCAAGCCATTGATGCAATATTTTGGAATTCCTTCACACTCTTCCATAGCCGCTGTTCTTAGCTCTTGGAAGCTTAATGGGGGCCTCAATCTTTGTCTAACTGCCCGACCTAGGTGGTACAATGTGTTCAATAGGGTTCAGGTATGAACCACTCTGGTGTCTGGATTCCAACTTCATCCTGGTAATCGCTTACAATATTTGCCCTATGAGGGCGGGCATTGTCGTGTATTAATAAGACATTGTAATCAATAAAAGGGGCAACAAGGACTACCATATCTTTTAAAACATTGGTTATGTAAATTTGAGCATTTATTGACACCTAGCTAAATGCCACCAAGTCCATGCATGCACAAATGCTGGATCACTGCAACAAATGCCTCCCCCACATCAATACAGAACCTCTACTAAACTGTACTGTTCCTGCAATATTACACTGACCAAACTGTTCGCTTCCAAGCAACCTCTAATTCCTCAAAGCTTCTATCTTTCACCAACACCAGAATGTCGTCAGCATATGTTAAGATTGTTGTATCTGTTGGTAAATCAATTTCAAAAATAGTATTAACAAGTATTTTATATTCATATTTATTTCAAAATTTTCATTTTTTTTGTTGTAAAGAGTAGATTCCTGGAAAATATTGCTCAAATTACCTTCTTGAAAATTTGAAATCTAAAATCGTTATTATGCATTTTTTTTTTTTCAAAAAAGTGCAAAACAGCGAAAATGCAAAACAAAATCTTGAATTTAATGCACTTTTAAGATTCAAAATGTGATTGGAAACAGAAATTTACGATCTCAAAGAAAAATCAAAGATGATAGTAAAGATAGGGACTGGCAGAGTAAAAATAGGGACTGGCAGGTAGGTACCTACCTAGGTAGGTAGCTCACAGCCTAGCAAGCCGAGGCAGCCTTTTGGCTACCTAGAGGGTCCAGTCATTTTGTATTTCAGAAATGATGGTAAGTAATGAACCACAGTGAAAAATTAAATTTGTAAACCTTTTCTTTAAAAGTTTTAAATTTCGTTGGTCCAAAATAAATGTATAATTTATAAATAGATAAACACAAAAATATTTAATATAATTAAACATGAAATTATTACTTTCACTTAACGAAATTTTTATAAAACTGAAATTTTATATTTTAGAAGCTTATATGCCTGAGGCGTAATGCAACATTTTCTAATAAATTAGCGAGCCAGGAAAGCTACCTTATACCATTTTTACGATTTATCGGAAATGGTTCTAATGATTTTTTAACTCGCCAAATCGATAAAACATTTAATGTGCTTTAATATCAGGTAGGCTTCATTCTAATTGAAATATTATGAAAGGAGTATTGTACGATTAAAAACTGCTAAATATACAAGTTGAACGAATTTTTTAACCAACTAAAGGAGAAAAGAGCAAAAATATTTGTTTAGGTAAACCATCGGAAAGCTGAAGATTTTAGAAAAAATGTTTTCTCATTTACAAAGTTGTGGAAGGTAATGTAAAACGACGTATAGGACATTACCTTTGTTCATTGTTGTAAATAATAATTTTATACTTTTTTATTATTTAATCTAAAACATATATTTTTAACGAAACTTAATGTAATTTTAGTTTATTATTTTCAATAATAAACCATTGTATTTGGCCCAAAGAAAAAAAAAAATTACCCCCCTCAAAATTTGGTGGCTTACGTTTCAAGGTGTGTAAAATCCGAATTACGAATAAAAAAAGAAATATGTTTTGATCAGTTATAAAAGTTCATTATTAGTAAGTGCAATACGATAAATATGAGGTATTTTTCATCACTCCAGTGTTGAATAAATATTTAAAAAATGTCAACTAAATTTCATACATTGTCATCTTGAAAGTTTAATATTTTAGAAACTAACAGATGTAAAGACGTTTATTAGTGCTGAAAACGAACGGTTTATTTCTTGTTTGGAATCATAAAAATCTGAATGGATCAATATGGATTTTCTAATAACTACCATAAATAAAAAAATAAATAAATGTAATTCTTCCTCGGTGAACAATTTTGAGTGAACTTTACAGTAAAATCTATAATTAACTTATATTATATTAACAATAATCTTGTTGAGTATTCATTTTTTAGGAAATTCACACTACACCTTTGTAATTACTTCAGATAGGCTTCATTATAAAGATAAAATATTAGCTTTCAATATATTTACAAAGGCTTATTTTTCAACATATAACAATTTAAAAATAGGTAAAATACAAATATATTTTAATCACATATACTAATGTATAAGCTGAAAATTCTCGAGTTTTTTTTTCGTTTAGCCCCAGATTTTGTTGCAGTATACGATGGATAATTTGTGTGTATGTTTAGGTCAATATACAGTTGATTATAATAGTTTCATCAAATCTTCTATTCCACCTTCTAGTCCAGCAATATTTTTTACTAATGCCCAATGTTAGCTGGTATTTATTCCTTGGACTTGAGAAAGACTGTTTAGATAGAGGTGTGTATGAATCATTAAAATACAATTTATGATTTATTAATCAATTTTGAAATCTTAGTGACCTCTAGCGTAGCAGGTTATATTTTTTTCAAAGAAATAGAAGCAATATTTGTAATTTTTATTTGAGCTCATTACCTAGCAATCCCTCTATCCTTCCTACCATTGTTGCAGCAGTAATATTTCTTTGAGATCGGAAATTTCTGTTTCCAACGGCACCGTTGAATAAATTTCAAAACTGAAAAGTGCATTGGATTCAAGATTTGTTTCTACAATTGCACTCAATCACACTTTTTTGAAAAATTGAATAATAACGATTTTAGATTTCAAATTTTCAAGAAGGAAGTGTTGAAAATCTCAGTAACCTTTAGCGTAGCAGATTATATTGTTTTTAAAGAAATAAAAACAGTATTTATAGTTTCTATTTTTTGTTCTCGTAAGATAAGTGGTGTGGTATATGTGGCGTCATTAGATGGTCATTGTCAGTTTTAAAAAAAATCTGTTGTGCTTTCTTTTTATTCGTTATTTGGGTTCTTGGAACGTAAGCCCTCAAATTTTGAGGGGGGTACTTTTTTTTTTTTTGGGTCGATTACAAAGGTTCATTATTGAAAAAAATCTGGTGCGTGCAACAAACGGTTTTTACTTACCTTCGTTATTTTTATCAATTGGAAATTTAAAAAAAAAAAAATTAGAAACGAAAATAAATTGTTTAAGAATTATTTACATTGGATTTTAAAAGAAACATGTGTTTTATTATTATCATTATCTACGACAATCAGTTTGTTTTATCGGGTTTATCACTCTCCATTACCTTTTACAATAATATGTACAAGATTATTCTTCTTCTTCTATTGGCACAACAGACGCATGTAGCTGTCCTTGGCCTGCTCAACCAGCCCTTCCCACTGTGCTCTATCTTCTGCCATTGTTATCTTTATTCCTAGCTTTCGGAGGTCACCGCTTACATTGTCCCGCCATCTGGTCTTGGGTCTTCCTCTCGGGCGCACTCCATCAGGGTCATGCATATATAATCTTTTGGCTGCTCTTGAATCTTCCATCCTGAGAACATGGCCTAGCCATTTAAGACGCTGGATCTTTACGAACATGGACACTGCTAATTCCTGATATAGCCGATATACTTCCTTGTTTGTCCTAATCCTCCATCTTCCTGACTCTTGGACTGGTCCGAAGATCCGTCTAAGAACTTTTCTTTCAAATCGGTCCATTTTTTCAGAAGCAGTCTTGTTAAACGTCCATGTCTCACATCCATATGTTGTCACTGGTCTAACCAGCGTCTTGTACAGCCTTATTTTAGTGGTCCTGCTCAGCAATCTACTTTTGAATAGCTTAATAAGAGCAAAATATGCTTTATTCCCAGCCGCCAATCTTGCTCTTATCTCCTCATCCTCATCAGCATCTTCATTGATACGGGCCCCGAGGTAGCTAAAACTGTTAACCACTTCCAGCGTGTAATCCCTGATGATTTCATAAAAACTACAAAATTAAAGGTACTTTAAAGAAAGAAATTTTGAAATATCGGCATATAATCCTTGTCAGACTATTCCAATCAGAATGAAACCTACATCATATTAAAGGCCATTAAATTATATATCAATATATAAAAGAGTTTGATCAAAATCATTAGAGCCGTTTTTGAGAAAATCATAAAAAGTTGCAAAATGCATGGTATAAAGTACACGTAGATCTTCCGGTCAACTGATTTTGATGAAAAAGTTTCTGTAATATCTCAGGCCTATAGTTGTCTTCAATATGAAATTTCAGTTTCATACGACTTTTCGTTTTCGCCCGGGAGTTACCACACACACACACACACACACTCAGGGGCCCCTTAAACGTGTATTTCCATTGAAAACTGGAATTAGAAAATTTTCATGATCGTAATACTTTCCCTTACTATATATTATAATATACTTATTTTTAAAATAATATTCTTTTAAGAAAAAATCAATTAACACAAATATTTACTTCATTATTACTCAATTTACTCTCAGGGTATGGTATGGGTTCTTGACAATCAGGCACACAATCTTTTATATAACTTTTTTAATCATAATTATAACTTACAAAAATAACACAACAAATAATATGCAGGCTAACTATAATTATTCTCCATCTTCAGACAGCAACTCCTACCTCCTCAGCTCCCCACTCAAAACTGACTATCCCCAGGTATCTTTCTTCTACCTGGGCCTTTACCTGAGTTGTCCCTTGCATCCAAAATGGAAGTTATGTTTACAAACAAACATTCAAATTGGAGCTGTTAATTTTTATTTTTATTCTGTTTTGAATCTAATTGTTAGCCTGCCTAACATAATATTTAAATAATAAATAAATAAATAATTGTATAATTTATATAAAAAATGGGTATATTACATTTCTCCCCAATCCTAGGTAAAAAAAAATATTTTGAAAGGAAATTTTTTTTTTTTTCAAATTCAACTATTTCAAAATATATACATCTTTTCTTTCAATTCTTTGTTACAATTTAAAATATTTTCATTACTTTATAAATTAAGTTACAAGAACAAGAATCAAGCCCAGACGGGTCGTTATTAATTGGTCCCATAACTACTCACTCAAAAACTGTTTCAAGAGCAGTAGGAGCCCCTTCTTCTGGTTTTATTTTTCCCATACAGAGAATATTAGTAAACATGTCCGCTCCCAGAAGGAAATCTACCAGTCGGGATTGCGGGATTGTTGAAACTGAGGGTCAGCCAGATCCAAGGTTAGGATCTGCTCTACCATTTCGTTCGGAACCGGGTTGGTTGGCATGTTCTCACAAACCTCATCAATGACGATAATCTTGATATTTAGTTCAGAGGAGGGGTTCTTTCGTGGAGCCATAAAACATGGCACTAACCCACTAACTCACTAACCGATGCTCACAGCGTTCAGTTTACAAGCGTATTCCTCGGTTATAATGGAGCGTTGTGAACCGCTATCAATCAGGATTCGCACGTTGTGCCATTCACCTAGCTTATCACGGATCCTTGCTATTGCCTAGTAGTACGTCTATCTTATCGTTAGCTGCCATTAGTGGAGTGCCTGGAGCGTAAAAATCATACAAACCTTGGATTTTCGTTACAGTGGATGAAAAAAAATAAATAAAAAATTGGAACATTTAGCTAATAACATAAATAAAAAAGTTTACCTATTGAAAATTTGTGCTTTTGATTTTTAAAAAAATGAACAATTATGTTACAAAAGACTAATTTCTCGTTATTCGCAAAATTATTTTTTCTGTTAAATATCTCTATATCGATGCATACATACAAATGTCTTTGACCACTCAAATGAAAGCTTATTAAATACTTGATTATTTACTTTATAATGATTATTCTCATAGAATGAGCCGTTTCTATGATAGAAGTCATAATAATGTTAGAAAAGAGTGATTTATCGTTTTTGGAAAAATTATTTTTTTTGTTAAATACCTCTATATCGATGAATATTGAACATACAAATGTCTTCTTCTTCTGGCACTACAGACCGAAGTAGTCCTTGGCCTGCCTCAACATAGTCTGCCACAGTCCTCTATCCTCCACCATACGGATGCCCGCGTGCTGCATATCCTCCAGGACCTTGTCTCTCCATCGTGCTCTTGGCCTCCCCTTTTTTCGTGTGGCTAAGATTGTTCCTTGGTAGGTCTTCTTTACCTGCCTGTCCTCACTCATCCTGTTCAAATGTTCATACCACCTTAACCTATTCATCCTTATGGCGTCAGATAAGCGCAGCCCATTAAATAATTCATAAATTTGTCTGTTTTTTCGCATGCGCCATCTCCCATCTCCCTCACACACGCCTCCATAGATCCTTCGCAACACCTTCCTTTCAAATCTATCAAGCCTTTCAGCTGTTGCCTTATTAAGAATCCATGTTTCACTACCATAGGTTACCATTGGTCTTATAAGGGTTTTGTACATGTGAATCTTGGTGGCACAGGAGAGCAGATTACTCCTTACCAGGTCCCCTAGGGCAAAGTACGCTCTGTTACCTGTTAGAATCCTTCTTTTCACTTCCTCCACTTCGTTGGCTACTAGTGTCATCAAGGATCCGAGGTAGGGGAAGGCCGACACTACTTCTATATTTTCTCCACCAATGTTGTAGAAAGAGGGGTGCTGCCTTCTTATTCTTTCCACTATCATTAACTTGGTCTTCCCGACATTAATCTCAAGACCTGCACTTCTTGCTTCCTCTCTCAGAGCTATGTATGCCTCTTCAATTGCCTGTTAGCTTCTTTCTACCATCACCACATCATCTGCATAAGCCATTATTTGCAGTGACTTGTTCAGAATTGTGCCACTTCCGTCTAACCTGGCACTCTTCAAAACCTTGTCTAGAACTAGTTTAAACAGCATGGGAGCCAGAGCGTCTCCCTGTTTTAGTCCATTATTTATATCCATGGGCTTGGACAGTTCTCCATTTATTCTTATTTGACACCACGAGTGCCTCATTGTCATCTTTATCAGCGATATTAATTTTTGGGGTATCTTAGCCTCTTCCATTGCCTTATACACCATGGATCTGTACGTCGTATCATATGCTGCCCTAAAATTCACAAACAGCCGCCATGTCACCGTGTTGTATTCCCACATCTTTTCATCTATCTGTCGAAGAGCGAAAATCTGATCTATAGTTGATCTATTTCTTCTAAACCCACATTGGTAGTCACCAATTGTTCTTTCATAATATGGCGTAATTCAGTTGTACAGTAACGCGGCTAGGATCTTATAACCAACATTCAACAAAGTGTTTCCTCTTTTATTGCTACATTCAGTAACATCGCCTTTCTTGTGAATCACATTGATGATACCACTGTTCCATTTTTCTGGCATGGGCCTCTGAAGCTTCTTACATCCATAACAGAGCTTCGGTGCCTAGCACCAACACAGAAATGGTCAATTTGATTAGCGTTTCTTCCATCCGGTGTTCGCCATTTCTGTTTCTGAATATTTTTATGTGGAAGTACCGTGCTCATTACAACCGACATTTTGGATGCTGCAAATTGGATCAGTCTTTCACCGTTATCGTTTGTAATATTGTGTAGACTATGATTTCCAATAGCTGGCTTGTATACTTCTTCAATCCCGATTTTGGCATTTAGATCTCCTGCAATGATCTTTATATCATACTTGGGGCAAGAGTCGTATACTCACTCTAGTGTAGAGTAGAAATCCTCCTTGGTTTCATCATCTTTATCTTCTGAGGGTGCATGTACATTAATTATGCTTGTATTAAATAGGGTCCCTCGTAATCTTCTCTTGCATATGCGGTTGTTGATTGGCTGGAACTCCATTACTGCATTACGATACTTTGACCTAAGCAGAAAATCACAGCCAAACTCATGTCGCTCCCTACTTCCACCGTTGTATAGAGTGTAGTCCTTCTTTTGCAGCATTCCCATTCCTAACCATTGTACTTCCTGAAGAGCTACTATATCAAAATTGTATTTAGTGCACTCCAGTCTGAGCTCATCAAAGGCACCAGGTCTAAACAGTGTCCTCACATTCCATGTCACTAATCTATATATTGATGTGTCCATCCAGACGTGATAATTCAGTCCGAAATCTGAGGCATCTTTGTTGAGTTTTCATAACGGTAGACTTTTTTTATCTAGATGGGGTTGTTAGCCCCATGCCACAACCCTCCTCTTTTATCTGGGCTTGGTACCGGCTGTCATCACTGCAAAGCAACTTTCACAGGCAGAGTTACAAATGTCTTTGACCACTCAAATGAAAGCTTATTAAATACTTGTTGATTTACTTTATAATGATTATCATCATAGAATGAGCCATTTCTATGATAGTAACCACAATTATGTTAGAAAATAGTGATATTCCCTTTTTGAATGGCCGCCATTTTGTAATCCACCCGTTTAGAGTTGTTAGACGTGTATTTTTTGCTTTACTATAATAGATGTTTTGCATAAAACATACTAAAAATTTTGGTGAAATGGGTTGTATTTTTCGTTGCTGGTTCACGGGCTATCCTCCCCGTTCACGTTTTACTACCTGTCCAAAGTCTCTACAGCCCTTCTATAGCTATTCGAGTCAGATTCGACGTATACATAAAAAAAAAAAATAAAAAAATAAAAAAAAATTGCTAATTGAAGTTCAATTATATGCTGGAATATTAATTTTGTATCTTTTTTAAATTAAATAATTAAAAAATTAAAAGCTCAAAAAATTGTTTGGTAAACTTTGCAAGTTATAGTATAAAGAAAAAAATGTCACCTCAACCAAAACAATTCATCCACTGTAACCATTTTCGGAGGTCAAAACCCTAGGGCACTCCACTAAATAGACAATATAGGTTCCCTAGAAAGGATGGTGTCAAAAAAATTTTCGGAAAGATTATTAGAAGCAACTAAGGTACTGGATTTGTTAGGAACATGATCGCGAGTAGAACTGAGCCTCAAACCAGCGCACAGTGGTTCCAAACGCTCTTTCTCCGGACAAAAGTCTGCACTGGTCATTTTATTTAAGATATATCAGCCATTTTAATGTAATTTTGTTCCTCAGTAAACTCGCTTTCAGTGGTATGATTGGCATATTTTTTTCTCATTTTCATTTCATGAAAATATGTAGGATTTGTCGATAATTTGAAAGAAATGTCTCTATAACTAATTATTCTTATATATATATATATATATTTCCTGTATTTAGCTTTGTTTCCAATCGCTATTAGATAAGTTTAAGAAAGCTTTGGGCTTCATATAACGACATGGTGATTTTTTAAGAATTTGCAAAAAATATCATAACAATTAAAATTATTATGAATAACTCAATATATGCACAATACAATGAAGTGCAAATTGCTTTAAAAATTTTAGTTTTGTTTCTAATTTTTACGGACAAAATGAAACCGTACATTGATTTATACGCTTTTAGTAAAGTAGAACGCATAATTTTTCCAAATGACAAACTATAATGAAGTGCTGCCCCGAAGCAAGACACAATTATAAATTTGTTTTATAGGGTATTTTTGTTCTTTATTTTCCTTAAATTTAATGTATAAAATTTATCTGTTGTAAGGCAATTTAAATGATAAACTAACATTTCAGATTAGATAGAATCTTTATAAAAAGTAGAGAAAGATAAATTCTGCTCCGAAAAGCAAAACAATGCCACGTGGTGAAACTGGCATGGAATACCAGGGCTGCAGTGGTCTATCCATCATTTACAAAGCCATCTTCAGAAACATTTTTCTCAGCTTAAAAAAGCTCTAAAAATACCTGTAATTATTTTACGCATTATCTAATAATTATCAATTATTAATTAAACCATAAATTAATCCCTAATAACTGAATTGATTTGAATATGAGAATATTAATTTAATGAAATGAATATAATCGTGATGGTAGTTACGTCACCATAGTTATGAATATTTATGAAAACAGAACTTGAACCGATACATGGTTAAATTCGATTACAACTACGAAATAATTTCAGGTACTTTTTCAGAAAATTTCTAGTTGCTAAGATTGTTTGGTAACTGACAAAAAATTTTTGAAAACGATAACTGATGGACATTTCTGTAATCATGTAATCATTACACATTTCTCGACATTGTTTTCCTTTTCGGAGCAGAATTTCTCTTTCTCTATTTTTTATAAAGATTCTATCTAATCTGAAATGCACTAAGCACTGTGCAACGGTACTATTTTCTGGGTATATATTCGCTAAATGACCTGACACAAGGTAATTAAAGTATTGATTTAACTTTTTTATTTAGTCAGATCGCTCATAAGGTGTTAGCATCTTAAACTGAGTACAGTCATAAATGCGGTAGGATTTATTACACACTGGACATATCTTGGATTGTACTGATGAATCAGTGGTCATTAAGATCTGTCCAGAGTATTTACCGTAACCATGTTTTGGTTGTACTACCTCTGGTGCAGAACTAGTGAGAAGAGCCTCTGATTGTAACTTGACAGCATGACGCTGTATGAAATTCGCGAATTCATTCCAAGTCGGAAGTTCAGTTCTGGAGCCATATTCCATCTCAAATGCTTCTCTGGTTTTGCCATCAAGGATTCAAAAACAAAAGAGTGTTTGGTGTTCGTCCAATGTTGTTTAAATTTCACCCTATTTATATGCCTAATAGTTTGATTATTTAAGGATTATGTGTTCAGGTGATAAGGGATTGGTTTCTGAGCCTTTCTTGGCTAGAAAATCACCACCTTTCTCATTTCCACTGATTCCAGCATGTCCTGGTACCCATTTAATGCTCATTTGGTTCCGACGAGCAAGGCAGTTAAGGATTAGATTACATTCCCTAACAACTTTTGATCTTGTTATGTGGTTGGTAAGTGCCCCTAGTGTAACTTGACAATCCGCATATGTAATAATAATAATAAATCTTTATTTATTCTGGGACTAGTCCCTTTAGAATAAAATAACAAGAAAATTAAAATAAAAACTTTAAGGTCTTAGAGTATACAAAAGCAATACAAAGAAACAATAGAAATTACAAACAATGGATTAAAAAGCAGCCACAAATAATAATATTGAAAATTAAACTAGATAATAAACATAATAAGAAATATGTACATATATACAATTTTGAATAAAAAATCATTACAGTGTTTTTTTAACAATATACTAATAATATAATAAGTACAAAACACAAGATAACATAAAATATAATAGGTATATAAACGTTTCTATCTGTTGTGTTATTAATTTTAATTGAAATTAGAAAACTAATTAGGATTCTTCGGAAATTGGAGGGACAGATGATTGAACAGGCGAGATTTGAATGTCGGAAGAGTATTGGAGTCACGGATATAAGAAGGAATAGAGTTCCCTAAGGATGAAGATCGAATTAGGAAAGATCTGTCGAAAGCTGCAGTTCGATGGGGCGCTATATACATGTCCGAAGGCCATGAGCGAGTGTGGCGAGAGTGGACTGAGGATTTGAAAAGAAACATATCTGATATGTAAGACGGACGGCGGAATTGGTGAACTTGGAAGAGAAAGGAAGCCAGGAAGTACTTACAACGGTAGGAAGGGTAAAGCCACTTCAACTCTTCGCAGAATCGGGTGACAGAGGTGTCCCTGGATATCCCATAGATGAAGCGGATAAAGCAGTTGAATAATCGTTGTAGTTTTGCCTTGAGATCCCCAGAGACACCCCCATACACCACACAGCAGTAGTCAAAGTGGGGAAATATTAAGGAACTAACCAAAAGCCTACGGGTTTCTAAAGGAAGAAGGTGACGAAGGTAATTTAGGTGTTTTAAGGTGGAAAATGTGCGACGAGAGATTTCGAAGATATGGTTTTTCCAGGATAAGGTTTGATCGAGGGTGAGTCCTAGGTTTTTAACGGTTTGGTGAAACTTTATTGGATTATCATTGAGAAACAGTGTTGGGATTGGTGGAAGGTCTTTAAGAAGAGTATGGGATCCTATCATGATAGCTTTAGTTTTCTCTATATTTAGTTTTAGCTTGTTGTCAGCTGCCCAAGAACTAATTCGGTTGAAGATCGTCTTGCAGCTTTTCGGTTGCTAGTGATAGGTCTGAATGAGCGAAGGATTGGTGAATTTGGAAGTCATCAGCATAGATATGATATTGGGAGTGATGAATATGGAGAGGAAGGTCATTAATGCAAATAGAAAATAAAGTGGGAGACAGTGATGAACCTTGAGGAACACCACAGGATAAAGGTAAAGTTCTGGAAGGAGGTTGGCCTGGAACTACCACATACTGCAAATGATCTGAGAGGAAGGATTGAAACCAGCGCAGAGCACTATTGGATAAAGGGAGATTTTGTAGTTTGGCAAGGAGGATATTATTGTCAACTGTGTCAAAGGCTTTAGAGAAATCCAGAAGGATGAGGATAGTAAGTTTTTTGTTTTCAATGGCGGATTGTAAGTCGTGGATTATTTTTAGGAGAACCGATTGTGTGGAATAACCAGGTCAGAAGCCGGATTGGAGAGGGTTGATTAGGGCGCGTTCTTCCAGGAAATTGATAGTTGGTTTTGTGCAAGGCGTTCCAAAGGTTTGGAAAGATTAGAAAGTAAAGAAATAGGATGAAAGTCAGATGGTGAGGAAGGATTTTGAAATTTGAAATTTTAATTTTGTTTTATGGACGAACTAAGGCAGTTTTCCCGGAAGTAGGAAATATGGAGTTTTGAAAGGAAAAATAAGAAATGGTAGACAGGATTTAATTAGTTTTACTGGTATGTTATCAGGTCCATAATCATTAGTGTGGGATTTAAGAGCAGTTGTTATTAATTCGTCATATGGAATATAAAGTATTATGTCCAATATCGGTAGTGGAAGATGAGGAAGGTGATAAGGATATATAGTTACTCAGATGCCGCTTACATTGTTGGCTATCAAGTCAGAAGAGTAACGAAGGATGGCTAATATCCCAGTCTGAAAAACCGTTGTGTATTTGCCTAATGGTTTATGCACTCCATCATTGGGTTTGTCCTTTATCCAGATTCACACACATAAGCCACAGGCCATTAATGAATCATCAGTATAGCAGTTGATCCCATGATTAGGTCTGTGATTCCTGAATTTTTCAATAGTCACATTGTACTCAGATTTTATAAATTCCCAGATTTGAGTATCAGAAAACATGGATAAAATGTCATTTTCCTCAATCCTTTGAAGCAATTTGTAGTGTCCCTCATAAGTAATCTTACTAAAACAGGTGTTTAGTTTGACAAAATAATAGATTATTCAGAGCATGCGCTTCTACTTCTAGATGAAGTGGCATGATATCTAAAATCAACTCTATGACAGCTGTTGGAGTGGTCCTAATTGCATGAGGCAGGCTAGCCTATGTAATTTTTCAAGTGAAGTTTTGTTACAGCCAATGTAGGCTCTAGGCCAACAAATGGAGTATACTAGCATAGGTCTGATGGCAGTCACATATAGCTTATAGACCTTACGTGAGTTCATACCTCATGCATTGCTAACAGCATATTTATATTCCCAATGGCATTTGAGAGCTTTACTTGTGATGTATAGAGTATGGTTATTACACTGCAACTTGTGGTCCAAAATGACTCCCAAGTGCTTTAGCTGTTTGGTGATGATCAGTTGAAAACCTTTAATTTTTGGGAAATCACTGTTTAGCCCCTTTTATTGGTGAAAACTCAAATGTCAATGATGTGTGGATTAATATTAAGGCCATAGGCTTAACAACAATCACACAGCATGTATAAAGCACTTTTTAACTGTGAACCTTTCCCTGGCTTAGGAATGTAACATAGTTAGAATTCTCTCCATCTAATAGGCATATAGTTAAGTGCCTGACTACCTGTAAAAAGTTCTAGAAGGTAGGGTTTGATTATTGGGAAGACTTTCTACAGCGAAGCTGAAACAATCCCATTAGTGCTGAGAACCTTGAATGGAGCCATCAAATTGACTGCCTAGTCAAGCCTATTGGGAATTTTTAATCTTTCTGGCCTATCTTCTAGACAGTTAGTTTAGGATTTCTGAATATCAAAGTGTGAATTGATTTAGTTTAAAGATCAAATCTAGTGTATTTGTGGTCTGAGCATGTTTCTTCATCAGCCACATGCCAATTTGTTTTGCTGGACCTTACCAATTTTTAGGATAATGTAATCAAGGATTAGCTCACTTCTATTGGTGGTATTTGAGCTTCTTCAGATTTTGTGATAGGCATTGGCCCATCCAATGATATGACATCCAGCCCAGCAATGATGTTATATTTGCACCACTCCAAGCCTGTGTCAAGTGTAGTGGCAGGGTTTTAATCTTCATATGGCCGGTAACCCATGATGACCCTATGATTAATGTCCCTCATGGGATGTAATGTAGACAGAAATGATTCTGTAATCACTAGTTTCAATCCAGTGACCTTGCCATTAGGTAGGTAAGGTTCATGAATGATTATAATATCAATATCCTTGCCTTTGATATACTGGTAAAGAACACCACAAGCAGTGATGAAGATTGATTTGGAACAGTTTTATTGACATTGAGTGCTAGTCCTTGTGAAGAGGAGGACTTCCAGGCTGCTGTGGTTGGTAATCATCTGCAGACTCAGTTTTCTCTGGGCCTTTGGGTTTATCCCTATCTCCAGACAAGTAAAAGTTCCTCAACCCCTTGAGTTAGTCAGTTTTGTGTTTAGAGTCACAGAGGATACCGAGGGGTGCGGATAGTGGCAGGTATCTTTCCTTTGAAGCAACTTTCACTGGACCCTAGGATGCCCTGAGGTAGCCTCAGTTATTTTAAGTATAATCCTAGCAGTTGTCTGCAATTAATTGGAAAGTCAAAGCAGATAAAAACAGATTTTGAAATATCTGAATTGATAGATATGGCCCCAGTTACCAATAAGTTGTATGATAGGGACAAAATAGATGTAGTGATTCAGACTCTGCAGAAGAACTGAAGTGGTTTGTCAATATGGTATTTAGTCAACCAATGACTTCCTGAACTCTAAAATTTGGCTGTGTAACCTAAAACTACCGAGTACCATGGACCATACATTTGGATGGTTAATGCTTTGTGTTGCATCATATCTATTTGGAAGGAAATTAAAAACCTTTTTCTGTAATAGTAACTGGAGCTTTCAAGTGATGGACAGCTTGAAACAGTGAATTCTTGTTAGTTCTATGGGTAAGATTAGGAAAGAAGAAGCTTGGAACCAAATTTATGGTTGAAACTATCATCAATTTTATGTAACAGACATCATTTTTATGTTTTTATGGGTGATTTCATTAAAAGCTTCAGATTCTTTTAAATATTTGTAATCAGTTATATATGTATATGACTCATTTTGATCCATTAAATGTTACCATCTTTCAGGTATTTTTTTAATTCTGTCCTTCCAGAACTTCTCAGAATGATTTTTGCACAATGAACACTTCTATATGTGTTTTGCAGTCCTTGAGCGAATTAAATTGTTTTCTGTTAGAGAGTTTTGAAGGGCCCGAAATAAGTGAAAATCTGTTGGAGCAAGGTCTGGTGAATAGGGTGGGTGGTGGATTACATCCCAGCCCAACTTCAATAATTTCTGCCTGGTCTGCAGACACTTGAGGAAGGGTTTAATTATGATGGAAAACAATGCCTTTGCAATTAGCCAATGCTGGATGCTTTTGCTCAACCGCTGCCTTTAATTGTTCTAAATGGGCACAGTATAATGCAGAATTAATAGTGTGGTTGGTTCAATGCTTGAAGTTGGTCATCATCAACAGTTAAAGGATAAACTGAGGGCTTTGCGTCTTCCAAGTCAATGCGTTTCTGAATCAAGTAAACCGCTTACGGATGGTTCTATTTCTTAAGGCATCCTTGCCTAACACTGCAAATTTTGTTAACCGTCTGTGCAGCGGATTTTTCTTTTCGGAAATAAACAATCATTGAATAATGAAAATTAATTTTTTTCTCTTCCATTTTGAGGAAGAAAAATACCACTTCAAGATAAGGAATCTCTGTTGAAACTGATGCTTAAAAGCACCTTAACTAATCCTTTTTTAGAATATGTAAACATTATTGACCAAATAAACATGATTTTATAAACACAGAGAGGATTAAATTGAAATATAGAAGAACGCTACACACTTATTTTGCAACCTAATACAATTAAAAGATTTTCTTCATACATCCTTTATATGTATACATCATGAGAATGTTCTCTTTTTATTTCTATTAACTGTTACATGTAATGTAATAGCTATATGCAATTTAGAAATGTATGGAAATAATCCATTAATCTATACTTGTAAAAGAAAGTGCCATTTCACTCGATTTTCTGGTCATCGCATTAGCTCAAAAATGACGATAGTTGTGAAGCTGAAATTTTCCCCGGAGGTTTATCTTACCATCTAGATGTGCAAATAAGGCTGGGTTTGGAAAAATTCCTCTTCTAAGTGGTTGAAAAAATTATATCTCCAAAACGTAAAACGAAATTTGTTTTCGAATAACTCAAAAAATTTACGTCTCCTGAAAAACAATAAGTAATCATTTGAATGACAATAGAATTTCTAACCACTTAGAAACAAAATCATTTTAATCTGACCAGTATTAGGAAAGATATTTATAAAAAACATTTTTAAGCATATTGAGCATCGTATCTATGTTTCGAGTGTAGAGTTCCGCAGACACATGTTAAATTGTTATTAGTTTTTAAAAAATTATTCAAGGTGACTAAAATTGTTTCAAGAACATCTTAGAAAGTATTTATCAATCCTGAAAAAACACAAATTATTCCGGAGGAAAGCTTCACCTACTATTGAGGATCATACACATCTAATTTGCAAAGGAGTTATGATGATATACAACGGTTATGTTTAAAAGATAAAACGATGTTATTGAATAATTTAGATGAGGGTATTTGGTACAGGAATGATATTGTAACACAGAGTAAATAAAATTGATATCTGGCATGAAATAATAAACTTTTATTAATCATACATAGAGTAACTCATTTCTATGCAGCTTAATCAATTTTGTTTAACCCCACTCAACATAGTCACTGTAAACATTTTTCTTTATTAGTAGCATTTTTAAAATTATATTTTTTTGAGGATGTATAGTTGACTGTTGAAATTATCATAGGTAGAAATAATCGGGAGTCAGTCATTTTTTTAATATTTTAATTTGGCCGACGTTTAGGCTCAAAATTGTGAGTCATCATCAGGACATTACTGAGTCATGTCAAGCATAAACTTGTGGAGAAAGAAAACTCGTACAAGAGGAAACAGTTTATGCTTGACATGGCTCAGTAATGCCCTGATGACGGCTCACAAGTTTGAGCCGAAACATTGGAAAAATTTAAATATTAAAAAAAACGACTGACTCCCGAATATTTCTAACTACGATTATATTTTTTTTTTACGATTATATTTATCACATTAAATTCGCCAAATCACAAACAAAGATGATGAAGTGTAGTGTTTGTTTATTTTTTCAATTTGTTTCGGTAGTATGAATGAATGAATGAATGAACATGAACATGAACACATTCATTCAATTTGTTTCAGTAGTAGAAACAGAATATTTATTGTTATATTAAAAAAAAATTTGTATATAGACTAGTTTATAATGCTCATTAAAATACATACAGTTTTAAAATAAGTTCAGGTGTTTTAAAATAGGTTGTTTTTTTAAAATTTGCTTTCCTCATCAACCATAATTCTAAAATTATTCTGATAAGTTATCATTGTTTTATATTTCTATAATAAATATGACAAAAAGCCATATTCATAGTATGATAGAATGAATTGGAGTATCAATTTCCTTTTTTTCTTCAAATGATTAAAAAACCATCCATTTTTCACATCTACAGATGGATGCTCTTGAAATTAAAACCACCTAAACTCTAAAAAACACACGTGATTTTCATATTTTTTTGGCTGAAGGCTACATCCATGGTTGGTAAAAATTACCATTAATGCTAAAAAACTTTGAAGATAACAAGGCAATTTGACAAGGGTTAGAGGACTAGGATGGATTGAATATGGCACTGGTATAATATTCTATGGGTGGGAGTCCGAAACATGTTGAGTATGAGCTTAACATGTTAATACCGAAAGTTAGCAAAGAAATTGGCTTCTGGGCAGGATATCTGCTATTCCCCTTGGCCATTATGCCCTGAAATAGTATGGATTGCTTTATTAGTTTGGTGGTTTTATTCATTCAACGTCAGGTATAATTAGGATAGGATCACTGTATTTATTGAACTCAAAACCTCCATAGTACAAAATACAATGATTATGTCAGTTGATATTATTATGATAAATTATAGTATCTTCTACGAGGTTTTGGTATATGTAACCCGAGTTAGGGACAGATAGGATTAATTATATGTATTTAACTAGATTAACCTGCGAACGGGAATTAACCTTATTATTGTAGTTAAGATAATGAATAGATTTTAATTTTGCCATTCTGTTTTATTTGTGGCCTAAGATATGTACAAGAGAAAACTCAAGATGCCATGATATATATTAGCCACCACTGTCACTTTAGCGATATGCTTATCGGATTTAGAAGAAACCTAATAGTTTGACATTCGAAATACCTTTAATTACAGTCAAAAGTATTATAGTTAACACGATATAATAGTTGAAACAGTCATACACCTTTTGTCTGAAAGTTCCGTTTTCGGTTGTATTATAGATTTTACCACAATTTTCAAGAATGCATATAATAGAAGCTGAATGGCACCAGGAGGTTCTACCAATCCTAGGGTCACTCCATGTTGGTAATAAAAAAAAAAAAAAAAAAAAAATGATATTCCATAGCCCGGTTAGAAACCCGAGATTTCGGAGAATCTGGTGATCAGAAGTCAGTGCGCTACTACATAATATGTAAAGGAAGCTAATTATTAGAGAGGGGAGCTAAAAAGCTGAGTTACAGGTGAACAAAATTATAACTACCAGTTATAGCAGATATAATACATATATGAGATTATTAGGCTTTGTCGTGTTCATGTTTTTATGTAGGTTGCCATGTTAACACTTGCAATTGTAATTAGTGTTGTACAATGAATTTATGCGACTTAAAAAACATTTTGTAAATGCAAAAAAAAATTTGCTGAAACCTGAATAACTGTTTTTTTTTTTTCTGGCTATAATAAGTTACTATTATATGTATTATAGTTACTGTTATCGTAAACGTATCTATATATTAACAAAAAATTAAATTGTTGCGAGCAAAGCCGTCGGGGGTTAT
The DNA here is from genome assembly GCA_023052935.1 of Piezodorus guildinii. Lineage (NCBI taxonomy): Eukaryota > Metazoa > Arthropoda > Insecta > Hemiptera > Pentatomidae > Piezodorus > Piezodorus guildinii. The sequence continues at coordinate 4,744,197 of CM041295.1, read as the reverse complement.
AGCTAGTTGTTAGATGATATAAACATTTTTCATGTATGTATTGAGGATGTATGGTCGATTGTTGAAATCATCATGGATAGAAATATTAACGAGTCAGTCGTGTAAAAATATTTTTATTTTGCTAATGTTTCAGTTCAAGCATGTGAGCCATCATTAAGGCTGCTAACATCAGAAAACAAAAGATATACATATCAGTACAGTTTGACATAAAAATTAATGAATGTAAAAATTATGGCAATAAAAAATTACAAATATTCAAAGATAATATTATAAATACAAATAATAATAATGTGATAAATACTAAGATGATGACAAGTATGATATTAAATTTTAGAAGTAAATAGAGAGGTAAAAAAATATCTATAAATGTACCATCAGTGAGCCACGTTAAGTATAAACTGAGGAAAACTGAAAAACATTCATAGGTAATATGGAGGGGTTTGATTTAAAAACCCTAACGGTTTTTCCTTTGAATACAAGTACTAAAGCTTGCCTTAACATTTTTTTTTTTGTAAATATACAAAAAAAATCTCAAAATATGCACACTATTAGTTCTATGTTGATAACAACAAATTTAAAAGAAGTTATATAAATGAAAAGAAAAATTTTCATAAAATAAAACATATTATACAGGCAAGTTTTAAAAAAAATAATGATAAAAAGGTTACGATTTGAGCAAGCTATAGATGTTGGAATATGAGGCAAAGATTATTTCTCTGTCGGTTTTATGGTTAAGAGGTACCTCATATTTTTTTTTATGAATGTGAATATTTTTTTAATGTGAATGAAGGCTTCACAGAGGAGTCGTATTTTATAATTAGGTAATGTGGCTTGTATGTCAGGTTTGTCAAAATCACAATTATGGTTGAGAGATGTAGCATGCTCAGATAATTTTGAGGGAAACGAGTTATGGGTAGAGATTTTATATTTATATTGATAAATTTAGTTATGATTAGTAGATCATCAATAAATGCAATGTGACAATTCTCTATCCAACAATGGCTATGTAGGTGAAACAAAAAAGTATTTGAAAAAAAAAAAAATTATCAACATAAATATGCCATCTCTCCCCATTTTTCTTAAAATTATCTGAACATGCTATACCTCTAGACCATAATTTTGATTTTGACAACTCTGACATCCTATCCACAGTTCCTAATTATAACCTCTCCAATACCATTTGCATTCATATTAGAAAAATATTATCATTAATCATTAACCATTAAACCATCAGAGAAATATCTTTCCCTTATATTCCAACCTCTTTCGCCTCATAAAATTAGAACCTTTTTTAAACTTGTTTGTATAATATTATGTTTTATTTACTGTTTATTTTTATTTTCCTTTATATATCTTCTTAGTATACCTCAGATTCTACTTTTTATAATTTTCTGTCAGCAATGTAGAACTACTTTTGTACATATTTTGGGATTTGTTTGTATATTAAAAAAATCTGGTGCGGGCAACACACGACTTTCACTTACCTCCATTTTTAAAATCAATGAAAGAATTTTCAAATAGAGTTAGAGATAAAAATACGTGAGATTATTAAGGAATTAATCAAATTGAATTTATATAGAAACATGTGTTTTATTAAAAAATCTATTATATTATTATCTTAAATAATCAGTTAGATTTATCTTCTTTTCATCACTCTCCATTAACTTCTAAAAGCTTGTGTATGAGATGATATTTTTTCTAAAATCTTTAGCTTTCCAACGGTATATCATTCATGTATATTACTGCTCTTATGTTTAAAAACGAAAAATTGCATTAAAATAATATTTTTTCTGTTTTCTCCTTTAGTTGGGTATCGAATTTATTCAATTTATATATTTACCTGTTTTTCATCAGCGCTAACAAGATAATCTAGTTATTATTATTGAATCTAAAAAATTAAAGGTACTTTAGAGGAAGAAAATTTAAAATATCGGCATTTAAGCCCTGTCAGACCATTTTTATCCAAATAAAACCTACATGATATTAAAGCCCATTTAATTTTACATCGATATAGCGAGTTTAATCAAAATCGTCGGAACCGTTTTTGAGAAAATCGAAAAAAGGTGCAAAATGCATGGTATAAAGTGCCTCTTCTGGTAAGCTCATTTTGATGAAAAAAGTTTTGTCACGTCTCGGGCGTATAGTTGCCTTAAATATGAAATTTCAGTTTCATAGGACTTACCGTTTCCGCCCGGGAGTTACCACAGACACACACACACACAGACACACACACACACACAGACCTTTTTGCGGGACTTGGTTATTTGGACTCAGGGGACCCTAAAACGTGTATTTCCGTTGAAAACTGGAATTCGAAAATTTTCACGATCGCAATACTTTCCTTACTATATATAGTAAGTGAAAGTAAAAATATATTTTTTCTGTTTTCTCCTTTAGTTGGGTATCGAATTTATTCAATTTATATATTTACCTGTTTTTCATCAGCGCTAACAAGATAATCTAGTTATTATTATTGAATCTAAAAAATTAAAGGTACTTTAGAGGAAGAAAATTTAAAATATCGGCATTTAAGCCCTGTCAGACCATTTTTATCCAAATAAAACCTACATGATATTAAAGCCCATTTAATTTTACATCGATATAGCGAGTTTAATCAAAATCGTCGGAACCGTTTTTGAGAAAATCGAAAAAAGGTGCAAAATGCATGGTATAAAGTGCCTCTTCTGGTAAGCTCATTTTGATGAAAAAAGTTTTGTCACGTCTCGGGCGTATATTTGTCTTAAATATGAAATTTCAGTATCATAGGACTTACCGTTTCCGCCCGGGAGTTACCACAGACACACACACACACAGACACACACACACACACACAGACACACACACACACAGACCTTTTTGCGGGACTTGGTTATTTGGACTCAGGGGACCCTAAAACGTGTATTTCCGTTGAAAACTGGAATTCGAAAATTTTCACGATCGCAATACTTTCCTTACTATATATAGTAAGTGAAAGTAAAAATATATTTTTTCTGTTTTCTCCTTTAGTTGGGTATCGAATTTATTCAATTTATATATTTACCTGTTTTTCATCAGCGCTAACAAGATAATCTAGTTATTATTATTGAATCTAAAAAATTAAAGGTACTTTAGAGGAAGAAAATTTAAAATATCGGCATTTAAGCCCTGTCAGACCATTTTTATCCAAATAAAACCTACATGATATTAAAGCCCATTTAATTTTACATCGATATAGCGAGTTTAATCAAAATCGTCGGAACCGTTTTTGAGAAAATCGAAAAAAGGTGCAAAATGCATGGTATAAAGTGCCTCTTCTGGTAAGCTCATTTTGATGAAAAAAGTTTTGTCACGTCTCGGGCGTATAGTTGTCTTAAATATGAAATTTCAGTATCATAGGACTTACCGTTTCCGCCCGAGTTACCACAGACACACACACACAGACACACACACACACAGACACACACACACACAGACCTTTTTGCGGGACTTGGTTATTTGGACTCAGGGGACCCTAAAACGTGTATTTCCGTTGAAAACTGGAATTCGAAAATTTTCACGATCGCAATACTTTCCTTACTATATATAGTAAGTGAAAGTAAAAACAAAAACAAAACTGTTAAGCAAGCTGTAGTAATAATATTTAAAAGAAAACAACCATTAAGGGTTTTTACATACGCCCATAGTTGTTTTTCGCTTTTTCTTAGTTTATGCTTGATATGGCTCACTTATGGTATGTTTATAGATATTTTTTTTTACCTTTCTATTTTCTTCTTAAATTTAATTTCATACTTATCATCATCTTAGTATTAATCATATTATCATCATTTGGTTTTATTATTTTATCTTTGTTTTTTGTATCTGTGTTGTATTTTGTATCTCTGTATTTTTTCATTGCCATCATTTTTACATTCATTGTCATACTGTATAGATATGTATCTCTTTTGTTTTCTGATGCTTGCAGCCCTGATGGTAGCTCACATGTTTGAGCCGAAATGTCGGCAAAATTAAAATATTTTTTGCACGACTGATTCATTATTATTTCTACCTATGATGGTTTTCATGTATGTATGTGTGTTAAAATTTTAATTTATATTGTAATTCTGTCTCGAATATGGGGGGAGAAGATCCCACAACTTTGGATAGTAAAATTAAGTATTTTTGTAAAGAAAATAAATTTGTATTCTCAAATTTAAGTCAAATATAATATAAATTTAATAAATATAAATATAATATTAATTTAATGTTTGTCAGATGACTGTGCGACTTCATATACTGGTGTTGAAAGTGAAATATCTTCATGTTCCGGAGTTTCTCCCAGACCATTAAAAAAAATTGGCATGAAATCAGGTTCAAAAAAGATTCAACCTCTTTTAACACCTCCAGATAGTCCTACATCTAGACGTTCCAAATAGTAATTAAAATAATGTGGTTTGTATGGTCTGAAATGTTTTAATGAGTTTAGGTTAGTAGATTTAAGTCATATGTTGCCTTATATAATATTTTTTATTACATTTTAAAACATGTAGATAGTTCTTCAATCATTATTACTCAAATAATTCTATGTTATTATTATGAATAATTTGTATGACTCATTGTTTTGTTTTTTTAATTTTAAAGAGTTATATTTATTAATAAATACATCTCTATGTGTGATTAAGTGAGCTGTAGACAAAGGAAATTTCATAGTCAGGATCAAAGGTTGATATAATAACTTGATCCATTCGTGGAATTTGTTGACTTTGATATCACAATAAAAATGGACAGGTATGCTATTTAGTATCTGCATGGAAGAACAAAAATTAAAGTTTTGGTTTCATAACATTGAAAGAGATTATATAAAATAATAAAATATGTATTAAAAAACGAATAGTTCAAGACTATTGTAATCCATTTCTAATTAACCTTGGGGACTCAATAATATTATAACATGTTATTTATATTGACTATTATTTTTTAAAAAAAGAATTACCTGTACAAAAATATTAGAAAATAAAAAAAATGCATATTCAGCTAAAATGAATAAGTAGGAATATACTTGTCCATAGGGTAACAGTCAGAAGTAAATTATTTAATATTTTATTAAAAAATTAGAAAGAATAGGTATAAAATTGGTTTTGTGTTATATATATATATATATATATATATATATATATTATATATATATATATATATATATATATATATATATATATATATCCTGTTGATGTCGTATAAGTATATAAATGAATGATGAGGCATATATGTAAATAATTTTTTTTTTTTTTTTTTTTTTTTTTTGGGAGAGGGGTTTCTTAAATGATATTTCTTGAATTAAATAAAATGCATAATGAAAGAGTTTGAAGTGAGATATCTAGTATAATATTTTAAGCATTGATTATTGGTATTCCTACTAGATTATTCACTTAAAGCTATACATGTATATATTCATATTAAGTGCACATTAATATGTTTGTTAATGATCAATTTACATTAAATTATGCAAGCTAAACAGTGTTTTTTAAATGTTTGATTTCAGTGGCCTATTATATTAAGGCACCTTTGCTACATGTTATAAAGTTTTATGGCACAATTTTGCTGTATGTACTTCATTTATTGTGATTGTTATTAAAATATTTATGTAATTTCAAGTCTGTGATTAATTTATATTGCAAGAAAGTGTTTGAGATTGTTATTTATATTTACATATGAAGTTTTGTACTTAAAATTAAAATTAGTTTTGTATATAAAAATATTTTTATTCTAAAGACATTAATTTGGATTGTAAAGCCGTCCATTGACTATTGTAATTTAAATAAGAAACTAAATAATAAAAACATATTTTCAATATACTGACTTATTTAGGTTATTTCCCAGTCAAAGTCTTTATTTTCCTAAAATGATTTAATGATTTTCCATTTGTTGTTTAGGTTTTTAAACAAACTGGAATATATTTAGATCCATTGAGTTGCTGAAGTGGATTTTCTTAGATCAAAAACTTATCAGGTTGGAACTATTGGTTGATATGAAGTATTAGTGATAAGTATATTGTTATATTAATAAAATGTCAATTTTTCAAGTTGTCCGTTGGCTATTGTACTCTGTTTAACTAAAGTAATTTCAAAATTATATATTAACCATTCTACTTTCTCATAAATTTGAGTATGAAGGGAATATCAGCAATGGAAGGCCTGTTAAACTTTAGATTTAAAGCATAGAAGTTCCTTATGCTTATGAGAAGATAGGATATTTCTGGGATGTTACAATGTTTTCTCTGAAATTGGCTTGCCAGAAGTGCCACTTAGTACATGGGTTTTACAAATTTTAACTATTTTCTCTAAAAATGTTCATTAAACTTGTGTTTCATAGTGTTTTATGTAATTAAAGTTTTGTACTCATTAAAATAGGTTGATTGGTCTTAAATGTCATGTTTCAAATTTTTCTTCCTTCTAAGAATCTATAATTTTAAATGATAGGTAGAAATAATAAGAAGTCAGTCATTTGAAAAATATGGTAATGTTCCCGACATTTTGGCTCAAACATGTGAGCCATAATCGGGCATCAGTGAGCCATGTCAAGCATAAACAGTCAAACATAAAATGAGTTAAAATAGACTAATGGTTCTGTAAGAGGTAGGTTTACAAGTATTTTTGTTAGGTTTTTGTATCATAAGTCTATCTATCAGTCTATTCACCTTCTTCTGGCAATTGATATAGCATTATTTTTGGTTGGGGATACTATGGCATTCTTTCTACGTGACCAAGCCGCCATATGTCTGGTTCCTCATTCATATCCATTAGTTCTTGATTTTTCCTGGATCGCCATTGTCCCAATTCATTAATTGGACCATATATTATTCTAAGGACCTTTTTCTCCCAGACCATAATGATTTTTCCATGTTCCTGGGTTAAGACCCACATGCCATATGTCACCACAGGTCTTACTATTTCCTGTATATTAGTAATTTGGCTTTATGTGAGAGATTTATAAACTGGAGTAACTTCTGAAGTATATGCAAACATCTATTGTCAGCTACCAGTCTTGCTTTCATCTCTTTTTTATTATCATTTTTCGCTGTTACAACTGACCCTAGATACTTGAAATTGTCGGCATTGCTGAAATTCCGACCATACATTCTTCTAGAGAATCTCATGTATTTTTTTTTCTGTATTGGTTTCCAGTCCGAGTTTTCTTAACGCTTCCTGAAACTCCTGAAAAGCACCAGGTAATGATGAAAAGGTTCTGCCCATGATAACCACATCATCAGCATAGACCATATACTGCATTAGTCTGTTCATTATTGTTCCTCCAGGGTTTGTCCTGATGGATCTCGCCGCCATTTCCAGACCTAAATAAAACAGTGTTGGGGACAGTGAATCACCCTGTCTTAGGCCATTAGCCACATTAAATTCTATAGATAAGTCATCCTTTATCTTCACACGACATTTATTGTTGGATAAAGTCATTTATATGAGCTGCACTAGTTTCTGTGGCACTCCTGATGCTTTCAAATTTGTTAGAAGTTCTGCTCTATTCAATCTATTCTGTTGTAGGGCCCCTTAAAATCCACAAAAAGATGGTGCAGATCAATATTGAATTCATAGGCCTACTCAAACATTATCCTCAAAGAGAAAATATGGTCAATAGTAGATCTGCCAGGCCTGTACCTGCATTGTTACTCACCATCCAGTCTTTCTATCCATGCAAGCATTCTTTAGTTGATTGCCACTGATAGTATTTATTGGCACAAAGGAGAGCTATGCCTCTATAATTGCTCCATGATAATCTGTCACCTTTTTTGTATATAGAGCAGAGCAGTGTGGTACTCCATTCCTGGGGCATTCGTTCAGAAATTCAAATGTCATAAATCAGTCTGTACATCTCATCAGTCACATTTTGACCTCCATATTTAAGTAACTCAGCTTGTATCTAATCTATGTCTGGTTTCATAGTATTGTGGAGGGATTGTGTTATTTCGGGAATCTCTTCCTTGTCTGGTGGGATTTCTTCATCTACATACTCTTGGGATTGGGTCTGATACACTCCCCCTTCTGTTTCATGATTCATGTTCACTCGGGGGTAGAGAAGTTCCTGAAAATGCTCTGTCCAATGGTCCAATCTCCAAACAAATTTCCAGCCTCCTCCCATTTGTCGCTAATCTCTCTCTTCCATCATTCCCCACATCTCTTTTTTTCCAAGACGGATGTACGACTCTGGGTTTGCGATAGGCCACTCTGTTCCAGCCCTGATCATCTACATCTTCGTCCTGGGCACTGGCGTCAATTATTTCTTGAGCCCACTCGACAAACGTGCGGTTTGTCGGATGCCCTTCCTTTCTCCCTGTTTCCCGGGCTAGTTGAACCATTAATGTGGTAGACAAAAATCCCATCATTGCCTCCACCCCAGGCTAATCAATCACCTCCCTCTTCTTCTCGGTAATTTTATTATAGCTGGCTAGGAGCTCCCCGTGTATTTCCTGTTAGCGACGAGGCCGCTTCATCTCTTTGGACATGAGGAAGATATCCTCTTCAGTCGTCCATCTCCCACTGCCTTAAGCCTTCCTTAACCTCTCCTTTTATCACTAACCAGGGGGTTTCTTCGTCAGCCTGAATAAGATTGAGCACACTTCTTCTTACCCGACAAACAAGGTCAGCTTTAATCGATGCAGCGTCGCCCGGGAAGACCAAGCGCTCAGCAATCTTAACCTCTATCTGTGCTATCAGTGGTCATCACCTTTCAAGAAGTGATTTAGTTCACCAACCTGTCCATCAAATCTCTCCAGCTCAGAGACAGCCTCATCCGTGCCAAGGTGTTCCGTCGGCAAGTTCAGAATGGCTAGTCTTATGACTGCTTCGGCCATCTTGAAATTACGTGAAGAAATTTTTTTTTTTTTGACTGAGAATAAGTTTTAAAAAAATATCGAAGAAGGGCGAAAAAAATAAAACAATAATAATAACAAATAAATTAACAAAAGATAAACGAATTTGATCACGTGAACACGGCTTTCGGCACCAGTTAAGTATATAAAGTATAAAAGGAACGGGAATAAAGAACCACACTCGTATAGACTGAAAACAGAACTGGCTTTATTCCGTCTTAATGTATACATAAGGGTCTTGTTTACAACTAGCAATAGTATTAAGCTTAATACGGTCATACTTGCGTTCTTAATTTATATATATCTTAGAGTATTTGTTGTGGTGTGAGGAGCTCTCCTTTTTATCTGGTAACATTTGTTATATTTCAATAGAACACTCATAATTTTCAACTTTTCAAATCGATAATTCTCAACAGTTTTTTGGGTTTTTCTTCCATCATATCTTATGCACTGCAGCCTTATTAGGCTTATTGTGCTCCCTCCATTACCGTTAGTAGAGCCCTAGTGCTTTGGTGAATCTGACCAAGCTATAGGGGTTAATCAGTTCACACAACTTGGGATCTATAATACGGTCGCTGCCGAAATGGAAAAACCGTATCCTAGCAATCTCTGGACAACTGCATACCACATGATACGCAGTTTCATCTTCCTTCTTGCAGAATCTAGAAGTAGGTGAAGCCACCAACCCCATATTATGGAGATGCCTGTTAAGCTGACAGTGTCCTGTATACAGCCCTGTCACTCTCCTCATAGTTATCCTCTCCATTTAGAGTATTGTACAACTTCTCTCTTTGCAGGGTCCTTCCAAGAACATCTTAGAGTGATGCTGCTTACCAATATCTCTCCAGTATTGCCTGGATCTATTGCCAGCGGCCGCCTTGATCAAACCTTTAGCATAGCTGAGGCTTATTCCGCACACAGGTTCAGGTGTTCAGGGTAACTGAGCAGAACCCCTCCTTGCGAGGCTATCAGCTCTTTTATTGCCTAAGATGCCTGAGTGACCAGGCACCCAATAAACTTGGATTTTATTCAAAAGGGAAAGCATATTGAGATTTCTTTTGCATTCCTCTACTAATTTGAACCGAGTCATGTAACTACCTAGAGCTCCGATTGCAGCTTGACTATCAGTATAGATAGTTATAAGCCTGTCTCTCATCCCTTCTGAAATTAGGGTTTGAGCACAGATATTTATCGCCATTACTTCAGCCTGAAAGACTGAAGTATGTTTACCTAGAGAGATGGATATCCCTTCCCTGGATTTGTCCATTCTTCATATACCAGTCCCTGAGCCTACCTCTGTCAGGGATCCGTCTGTATAGCAATTGACTCCATTGCATGGCCTGTGTGAGTCAGTCCTATTAATATCTACACAATAAATTGTGTCCATATATTTCTTTGCCTGAAGATCAGAATGCATGGCTAGCACCGAATCTTCATCAATCCTTCTGAACAAGTTACCATGACCCTGGTATACCAGGGTGTTAGATCTTGTTCCTAACTTAAAAACCTATCGGCTGTGCTAAATGCTTGAGGTTATACTGCTATATGTAATGGTGTTAAGTTCCTTTGCATGCATAAAGACACTTAAGTGCCTTGGTGCAGGTTTTGTCAATGTGGCTGTTCCATTTTAGTGTACTATCGAGAGTAATTCCCAAATGTTTAACTTTACTACAGATATTGACCTCAACCTCACCAAGGTGGGGTGGTGTTATTGTTATATTTCTTCTGTTAGTGAAGATACAGAAATTGACTTTCTGAGGGTTGATGCTAAGACCATTTGTCTGACACCAATCCCTCAGAAGTCCCATTCTCATTTTAAACAGTTCCGAGATTGTTTCCGGAAACTTGCCTTCAATTAGCACAGCAATATCATCTGCATATCCCTGTGTATATAGACCTGAGGTGCTCAGTTTTGTCAACAAAGAGTCGACAACCAGTCACCACAGAAGTGGAGATAGCTCACCGCCTTGTGGACATTCTCTCCTCAGTCTCATCCACAGTCTGGAGTGCCCCAATTCAGATGTGAGCATCCTTCCCTCCAGCATGGCATTGATCCATCCAGAGGTTAGTCGTCCCACACCTCTCCTTTCTAAGGCTTTTGCCAATGTACCATAATGAGTTCGCTCAAAGGCACTCTCGGTGTCAACAAAGATGTCTGCCACAATTTCTCTGTTAGTCTGAGTTTTTTCAATCCTAGAGACCAAGAAATGTAAAGCAGTCTCTCAGGATTTTCCAAGCTGATACGCATATTGAACACTATATAGCAGTCTATCAACCAGTATATTGTCAGTCCCTAATATGTCTGTTAATAATTTTTTCCAATGTCTTCATTAGAAAGGATGTCAGACATATAGGTCTGTAAGCCTTGGGATGGTCATAGGACATCTTCCCAGGCTTGGGTATATACTTTAGCCACATTCCAACTATTAGGTATGTGGTTAAGTGCTAAACTGCCTCGTAATAATACAAGGAGGTAGGGTCGCAGCACCTCAAAGCCCTTCTGTAGTAGAGCTGGAAAAATTCCATGAGTGCCGGCTACTTTGAAAGGGGCAAATGATTTAACTGCCCACACCAATTGCCTAGAATTAACTATTCTGTTGGCTTCAACCCATTTATCTGTAATAATAGTTAATCTTTCATAGGTGGGATTAATTGTTTCCTCATCCATCAGTTAGCAGCCAGGGAAGTGTGCTCTTGCCAGTGCCTTCAGGATACCGATCTCTCAGTTGGTATGGCCCCCTTCCACACTGATGGCACCCATGGCTCTCTGGCCCGGCCTCTTGGATAGAATTCTGTTTACTCTAAAAGCAGAGGATGTGTCATAGCAAAAATTCCTCCATGCCCCTCTCTTAGCTTTCCTAATGGCTTTGTTGTAGTCAGTCAGTGCTTGCTTATTAGCATCTCAACTAATTTATACTGTACTTTTGGCTTTGTTGAAGAGTTTCCTAGTTAAAGCTCTCAATTTGCCAAGTTCATTGGTAACGTTCCGGTTGTATTTGGCTGTGCACACCCTGTTATTATCTGTGTAGGACTTCATAATTGCCTCAGTAAGTGATACATTGAAGCAATTCAATTGCCATTTGTCTCTAATTGATTTGGGACACTGACTTACTTCTTGTTCAAGTTGGGCACAATAGGAATTCCAGTCAGTAAGTTTTGGGTTCCTGTACACCGACTCAAACATGTCATTAGCATCTATATCAAATCTGATATATTTATGATCTGAACATGTCTCCTCACAAGAAACATGCCAGTCCTTAATAAAATCATGAGCACTATTGGTGCTTAGTGTGATGTCAATGATTAGTGTGATATCTGTTTTTGTTTACAAAGGTGGCAGTATTGCCCTTATTGTGGATTTCCAGATCATTGCTTAAAATATACTCTAATAGAGAACACCTCTCCGGTTGTTATTTGTACTGCCACAGAAAATGTGATAAGCCTGGGCGTCTAATGATGTTATCAGGGCCTTCGCCTTCCATCCCTGCGATTAGACTTCTAAATGCCTCTGTAGGGATTTTCTCTTCATATGGAAGATACACAGAATAAACTGTGATATCCCTTCTGTCGTTACCCCTGAGGAGGGTCACTTTAGCTACTGCTAGATCTCTGCAACAATATAGCCACAGGGGTAGCACCTTAAGGTTATTTTTATACAGAATGCAGGTCCTGGAGCGCATGGGCACAGCTATTACACTATAACCCCGCATTTCCAGCCCCTTTATACTGTCCTTAAAAAGGTAAGGTTCTTGTATTAGTATAATATCAATATTTTAACCTCTTACATACTGCTGCAGGGCACCACATGCCGCAATGCAGTGATGTAGATTAATCTGCAACAGCCGCAATACCATTACTGCTTTCTTGCCTTGCGGGGTAACACCCCGGCGAGCGCCGCGTGACTGTTCCAACACCGTACCTCCCCGCAGGGGTACCCGGATCTGAGGGGCCCCCGGATCCAGCCGAGGTGGCAACCCCATACGGTCGCGTAGTAGCCATGCTTTCACCGGTCCTCCCAGCGGAGGTTTCTGGATCAGCATGTCTCCCGGAGCCCACCGAAGAGCCAACTCCAGGCAGGAGCAGAACGACCGCGCATCCACCTGACCTCTACCCGGATCAACGCCCCCCCCCCCGGATCCAGCAGAGGCGCCAACCCCATACGGTCGTCGTGGAGCCATGCTTCCACCGGTCCTTACAGTGAAGGTACCCGGATCAGCATGTCCCCCGGACCCTGCCGAAGAGCCAGTCCCCGACGGGCGCCAGACAGCCACACCTTCTCAGGCACCATCCGCAGAGGCACCCGGATCAGCAGCCCCTCCCCCCCCTCCCGGACCCCGCCAAGAAGGCATCTCCAGAAGTCATGCCTTCACCAGTTCTTACAATAGAGACTCCCGGATCGGCTAGACTCCCAACCCCGACCACAGGGTCACCCCCGCTAGGCAGAGCAGTTTTCTCCTTCGCCAAGAGTGGCACTTCTCCATCCTGACCAGACCAGTCTCCATCCTCTTTCCTTCAGCCTTGGCGTCGGATGAGGCCTTAGTAGCCATTCCCCTTGCTGGTTTGGGTGGCCTTTTCTTATCCAGCAACCTGAGTTGGACCTTACCCATTCCAAAGGTCACCAGCCAGTTCCTCTCTTCTAAATATCTTAGGCTAGACTCTGGGATACTTATCAAGACAAAGAATCCGTGTCTCTCCTCCTTAACACCCAGAAGTGACCATCTGTTCACATCCGCTATTCTTGAATTCTGTATGCGTATGCGCCTACAGAAAGAGTTGTCCGTGAGCTTCTCCCCAGGGAAGAAGCCACCGACTCTGACAGGCTTCTTGAGGCCCTAAAAGTCACGGAGCACTAATCCCCCCCTAATTTTAAGTTTTTTGGTTGTTTCCGACAACCAGTCTCTGGTGTCCTGGTTATCACAGACCACCACACATCCACCCATCTTATAGCTGAAGCCACTGAACTCAGCCTGGGTGCCACCTTCCTCTAGCTGATCTACAAAGCCGATCAGCTGTTTCTTAACTTCCTCACTGTGCTCCCAGGTGAACTGCTCAGCTGGGTATCGAGTGGGGATGATTGCTACCTTACTCCCTCCGGCAGCTAGAGCGTAAGAAATGATATTAGGAGCCACACTCCTGGCTCTCTTTGCCGTAGGCGAAGAGGTCCCTTGTGAGGTCCTTGGTCTCTTCTCAGAACCCATTCCAGGAACCGCCTTAGTACGGGCCTCCAAGGGTGCCGACAGTCCTGCGGTCTCAGCCGCCTGATTCTGGCCCTCCGGGAGTCCCGAAGGTCCAGCATCATCCCTGGTCTGAGCTCTCAGTTTTTTAAATTTTCTTCTCTGAGCACCGGAGGGCTTCTTCACCACATGGGGCTTGGGGGTTCCCTCAGTGGTCCCAACTAAGCTCCGCTCGTCCTCCGATGCTACCTCATCTAGGAGCGTCGCTAAGGAGCTACTAGTTTCTTCATCGTTTGGCTGCACTCTAGCAGTCGACAGGTCATTTTGAGACCCCGCCCAGTAATTAAAGGATGATGAATAATCCTCCACGGCCATCATCTCCAACAACTCCTCCGTCCCCACTTCCTCCTTGCTATCTGAAAAAGTATTAGAATTAGTTGACATTGACATGTTGTTAGAACGAGAACGGGGGTAAATACACTGCAGGTACGACCCCCTTTCCCTGAAGCGGGCATTAAGTTACAATGGGGTGCGCCAGGTGCCCCAAGTGGGTCGATCAAAGACAGTGTATTTTTATAAACCCATTTATCAACTCTAAAATTTGATCCCAAGCTAAATTTTTAGAATTAAAATATTTTTTTCTAAACTCAGTAAGTATCGGACAGGCAGCCAAAAAGTGAAAAAGATCTTCTGTTTCATCTGTATTGCACAAACTACATTTATTATTTGTTTTCATGAAATTTTTATAATTCAGGTTTAAAACATCACCCCTGATTTTAATTACCCATCTAATCACCTCCAGTGAATATTTGTCAGTAATGTAATTTACTGTGGTTAAATGTGGACAAAAGGGAGAAGTTTTAGAATTTCTAACTTTTATAATATTTTGGGTATAAATATCTTTTTGCATTTGAACCCTTAATGTTGCTAGACTATTTTTCCATAACTTAATATCATCACAGTTACATAGATTTAAGTTAAAATTTAATCCATGCGATTCTTTCAGATAAAGTATGTTTTTGAACCATGCTATTTTTTTCTTAACTATATGTAATGCTAATATCTTTGGATATCTATGTGGTGGTAAATTCAAAATTCTAATAATATAATCGGAATACATCTTTAGGGTGAAAATAAATATTGGATCTATTGTTGTTTCAAAATGGAGAAAATGAGTTGGAGTATATTTTGGCAATTTAAATAGTTTTTTAAGAAAAAATCTTTGTAGTTTTTCCACGGCATCATGACTAACCCCACCCTAGACTTGTGCTCCATAGCACATCACTGCCCTACTAATGGTGTTAAATATCTGCAACTTTTTTGAAAGAACTATGTCTTTGTTTTCTATGAACTGGCCCCAAATCAAATTCAAACCCACCTTAGCTTTATCCAGTTTTTCTTCGAGGTGTTTTGTCATTGAAAGAGTAGGCGTAAGAGTGATCCCTAGATATTTGTACTGCTGTACTACTTCAATATTTTCTGAGCCTAAGAACCATTTTTCTTTACGCGCTGGCCCACCACCATTTCGAAAGACCATTATTTTTTATTTTTCCAGATGTATTCTCAGATTCCATTTATTGCAGTAGTTTTCTAGAAGGTTAATCATATTATGTAATATCGAGGGATGTGAGGATAAGAGCACAATATCATCCGCATAGGCTAAGTATTTAATTTTACAATTTTCTTCAACCAAAATACCGCCATCTAAATTCTCTTCCAAATCATTTATATATATCGAAAAAATAATCGGACTAAGCAAACAACCCTGTCTCACACCTGATTCAGTTCCAAATGGTTCTGTCAAACCATCCAAATTTCAAACAGAAGCATTAGTTTTACTAAGCAGATTTTTAATTGAATTAATTTTGATGTAAATCCTACTTGATATAATTTGTAAATTAGACTATAACGATCCACACTGTCGAATGCTGTAGAAAAGTCAACATAAAATGCATAAACTTTTTCCCTTTTCTTTAGTAATTTTACCTTAATTAAACTAGTTAAAGTGAATATGTTGTCCATTGTGGAATATTTTTTTCTAAAACCAGCCTGGGCTTCTTTAATTATATTATTTCCATCAATGTAGTCCAAACATCTAGTTAGAATCAAACCCGTATATATCTTGGCTATTGCATTTATAAAAGAAATTCCTCTGTAATTTGAAGCCAAATTTTTATCCCCTTTTTTATATAGTGGGAAAATAATAGATTTTTTAAACCCCAAAGGGACAACTCCCATTTCGAAAATTCTATTAAATGTAGCCAATAAAATGTTTAAAAAGGAATCCGGAGCGTACTTATAAAATTCATAAGGAATCCTATCACTTCCTGGTGCCTTATTATTTTTTGAGTTAGCCAAAACTACTTTCAACTCACTGAGAGAGAAGGGTCCATTCAAAATATCATTCGAAATATATAGTACAGCATATAAAATTCTATTTGAAATTAAAGGAGGGTTGTACAGAGTTTTAAAGTGGATAAGCCAATCTTGAAATGATATATTACCTACTGATCAGTTATTACTTTTCCTGAATACTTTTACAAGCTCCCAAAACTCTTTACTGTTTTTTAATGTATTTAGACGTTGTGTACATTCTATGTAATCTTGCTTCTTTTTTAATAAACATAGATTTTTATAAGTTCTATTTGAATTTAAATACTGCAATTTGTGGTGAGGGATTGTTTTTCTAAATAACTTCAGGAAATCAAATGACCTCTTTCTAGCTAAGAAACACTCTTTATCGAATCAGGGATTTCTTCGGTTTCGGTTTAGGGAGTTCCTCTGCGGAGGGCCCCGGAGAAGGCACGGTCGGCCGGCGCCCGTCTGGAACTGGCTCTTCGGCGGGGGCTCGGGGGGCATGCTGATCCAGGCACCTCCACTGGGAGGACTGGTGAAGGCATGGCTTCTCGGCGACCGTACGGGGTTGGCCCCTCGGTTGGATCCGGGGAGCCCGCTGATCCGGGTACCTCTGGGAGGACCGGTGATGGCGGCGTCCCCCGACGCCCGCCGGGGTGTGACCCACGCAAGATCAAAAAGCAGTAATGGTGTTGCGGCTGATGCAGATCAACCTGCATCACTGCATTGCGGCATGTGGTGCCCTACAGCAGTATGTAAGAGGTAAGAATATTGACATTATTCTAATACAAGAACCTTACCTATTTAAAGGCAGTGTAAAGGGGCTGGGGATGCGGGGTTACAGTGTAATAGCTGTGCCCATGCGCTCCAGTACCTGCATACTGTATAAAAACAACCTAAAGATATTACCCTTGTGGCAATTCTCTTGCAGGGATCTGACAGCAGCAAAAGTGACCCTCCTTGGGGGTAATAACAGAAGGGAGATCACAGTTTGCGCAGTGTACCTCCCTTATGAAGAGGACATCCCCACTGAGGCTCTCAGAAGGCTAGTTGCCGGGATGGAAGGCGAAGGCGCCCTGATAGCATCATTGGACGCCAACGCTCACCACAGACTCTGGGGCAGTACAAATAACAACCAGAGAGGTGAGTCTCTATTAGAGTTTATCTTAAGCAATGATCTTGAAATCCACAACAAGGGCAATACTGCCACCTTTGTTAACAAAAACAGATCAGAGGTCATTGACATAACACTAAGCACTAATTGTGCTAATGATTTCATCAAGGACTGGCATGTCTCTCTTGAGGAGTCATGTTCAGATCACAAATACATCAGATTTGACATAGTTGTTAACGACATTTAACTAATATAAAATAGTTGTTTGAGTCGGTGTACAGGAACCCCAAACTTACTGACTGGGGTTCCTACTGCACCCAACTCGAACAAGAAATAAGACAGTGTCCTAAATCAGTTAGAGACAAATGGCAATTGGACTGCCTTAATGGATCACTTACTGAGGCAATAATGAAATCCTATACTGATAATAACAGTGTGTGTACTGTCAAGTCCAACAGGAACGTTACCTGGTGGAATAGTGAACTTGGCAAGCTGAGAGCTTCTACTAGGAATCTCTTCAATAAAGCTAAAAGTACAGGTAGTTGGAATGCCTATAAGCAAGCACTGACCGACTACAATAAAGCCATTAGGAAAGCTAAGAGAGGGGCATGGAGGAATTTTTGCAACGACATCAATGACACATCCTCTACTTTTAGAGTAAATAGAATCCTATCCAAGAGGCCAGGTCAGGGAGCTATGGGTGCCATCAGTGCGGAAGGGGGCCATACTGATTCAGAGATTGGCACTCTGAAGGCACTTGCTAGAGCACACTTCCCTGGCTGCGAGCTGATGGATGAGGAACCAAACAATCCCACCTCGGAAAAAAATACTATTAATACAGACAGGTGGGCAGAAGCTAACAGAATAGTTAATTCTGGGAGACTAGAGTGGGCAGTTAAATCATTTGCCCCATTTAAATCAGCCAGCACTGATGGAATTTTTCCAGCTCTACTTCAAAAGGGCTTTGAGGTGCTGCGACCCCACCTCCTTGTTTTACTGAGAGGTAGTTTAGCACTTAACCACATACCTGATAGGTGGAATGTGGCTAAAGTACGATATATACCTAAACCTGGGAAGGCTTCTTATGACCATCCCAAGGCGTATAGGCCTATATGTCTGACATCTTTCCTATTGAAGACTCTGGAAAAGATTATTGACAGACATATTAGAGACAATATACTGGCTGATAAACCACTACATAGTGCTCAATATGCTTATCAGCCTGGTAAATCCTGTGAGACTGCCTTACACTTCCTGGTCTCTAGGATTGAGAAAACTCTGATCAACAGAGATATTGTGGCAGGCATCTTTGTTGACATAGAGGGTGCCTTTGACCGAACTCCTTATGACATTATGGCATTAGCCTTAGAAAGGAGAGGAGTGGGAGGACTAATCTCCGGATGGATCAATGCCATGCTGGAGGGAAGGATGCTCACATCCGAACTGGGACACTCCAGATTGTGGATTAGACCGAGAGGAGGATGCCCACAAGGGGGCGTGCTATCTCCACTTCTATGGTGTCTGGTTGTCGACTCCTTGTTGACAATCCTGAGTAATGCAGG
The DNA here is from genome assembly GCA_023052935.1 of Piezodorus guildinii. Lineage (NCBI taxonomy): Eukaryota > Metazoa > Arthropoda > Insecta > Hemiptera > Pentatomidae > Piezodorus > Piezodorus guildinii. The sequence goes on along the minus strand of CM041295.1, from coordinate 4,725,159 downwards.
TTTCTATGCACAGGGATATGCTGATGATATCGCTGTGCTAATTGAAGGCAAGTTTTCGGAAACCATATCGGATCTGCTCAAAACAACCATGAAACTTCTTAGGGACTGGTGTCAGACGAATGGTCTAAGCATCAACCCTCAGAAGGTCAATCTCTGTATCTTCGCTAACAAAAGAAATGTAACAATCAGACCACCTCACCTTGGTGAGGCTGAGGTCAATATCTGTAGTGAAGTTAAACATCTAGGAATTACTCTTGATAGTAAATTAAAATGGAACAGCCACATTGACAAAACCTGTACAAGGGTACTTAAGTGCCTCTTTGCATGTAAAGGGGCTGTTGGAAAAACATGGGGCCTCAAACCGAATGTGGTCCTCTGGATATATAAAACAGTTATAAGGCCGATGGTCCTATATGCAGCTGTTGTGTGGTGGCATAAGGCAGTTACATGCAAATCCTTGCTGCAGCTTGGGAAGCTGCAAAGACTGGCATGCCTCATGACAACCGGAGCTATGAGTACGAACCCGACTGCTGCAATGGAAGTTCTACTGAACCTAACACCATTGCACATAGCAGTAGAAACTCAAGCACTTAACACAGCCTATAGGCTCTCTAAGCTAGGAACAAGATCCAGCTCTCTGGTTTACCGGGGCCATGGCAACTTGTTCAGAAGGATTGATGAAGATTCGGTGCTTGCCATGCACTCCGATCTTCAAGTAAAGAAATACAAGGACACACTTTACTGTGCAGTGATTAACAGGACTGACTCGCACAAACAGTGCAATGGAGTCAACTGTTATACAGATGGATCCATGACAGAGCTAGGCTCAGGTGCTGGAATATAGAGAATGGATAAACCAGAGGATGGGTTGTCCATTTCTCTTGGTAAGCATACCACAGTCTTCCAGGCTGAAGTAATGGCTATCAATATCTGTTGCTCAAACCTTAATTTCAGAAGGGATGAGAGACAGACAGATAACTATCCATACTGATAGTCAAGCTGCTATTGGAGCTTTGGGTAGTTATATAACACGGTCCAAATTAGTAGAGGAATGCAAAAATAATCTAAATATGCTTTCCCTGCTAAATAAAGTCCGGGTACATTGGGTGCCTGGTCACTCAGGCATCTTAGGTAATGAGAGAGCTGATAGCCTCGCGAGGAGGGGTTCTGCTCAGCTACCCCCTCACACCTGAACCTGTGTGCGGAATTAGTCTCAGCAAAGCCAAAGGTCTGATTAAGGTGGCTGTTGATAATAGATCCAGGCAATACTGGAGGGATACCGATAAGCAGCATCACTCCAAGATGTTCCTGGATGGACCCTGCAAAGAGAGAAGTCATACTCTACTCTCTATGGACAGGACAACCCTAAGGAGGGTAACAGGACTGTCAATACACTGGACACTGTCAACTTAATAAGCATCTCCACAATATGGGTTTGGTGGCCTCACCGACTTGCAGATTCTGCAAGAAGGATGATGAAACTGCATTTCATTTGATATGCAGTTGCCCTGAGATTGCAAGGATACGGTTTTACCATTTTGGTGTCGACCGTATCCCTGATCCCAAGTTGCGTGAACTGATTAACCCCCACAGGTTAGTCAGATTCACCAAGGCGCTAGCCCTGTATTAACAGTAGATTGGACGGCGCACAATAAGCCTAAATTGGCTGCAGTGCATTGGATTAGCCGGAAAAAAAAAAAATGGGGTACACTTGCGATAAAATTGAAATAAATATATGTTATGAAGGACCCTCCAATGAAGTAAAGTAGCAAAAAATCGGAGGTGTACCAAACCATCATAAACAGAAAATATATTTTTTTTAAATTCAAAAACATTTTTTGACCAGCATTTTCGTGGAAAAAAAATTAAAATATTATTTTTTGAAACCTATTTGTAAAATCCATAACATATATTTTTTTCGTGAAAATCGGTTGAGCTGTTCAGGAGAAAACAATTTTTTTTGTTTTTTCTTTCCCCCTCCTTAACTTCCCTCCCGCTAGAATTAAGTGGCTAAAAATTTGACTAAGGTTTTTTCTCATAGGTGTGACTCAATGGTATAAATTTGGTTGTAATACACGCGGGGGCAGATTTCACATGCTTATCCGGCTAGGCCCTTTCCACCGATTGTTCTTTCAAGGCATTCCCAAAAATATTTCCTTTATGTGAAGAAATTTTTTTTTTAAACTTTGATATAATAACAGTTGATTTTAATTTGTGTGGATTATTTTCAATATGATGATATTCTGGAGCGAAAACGAAGTACTTTTAGTTTTTCCTTAGCTTTTCTTTTACCAGGATTTTCATTTTCAACATCCAGTATATTTTCTTCAGGTAATTTTTGAATTTCTGATGAACTTAAAGTAGTTTCCATTTCATCAAGTGTATAGAGAGTCCCTTTAAATTTAATCTTATTTTTAATGATAACAGATTTTTCGTCTATTTTTCGAACTTTTATTAAAGCTTCGAAAAATGTTTTATTAAAGCTAAGCAAATGTTTTCTCCTCTTTCTATCCAGGAAGGTGCGGTCGTGGGTAATAGAGCAATTAAATTCCCTCAGTTTATATTGTAAATATTTTACTTTTTTATTTTATAGTTTTACCATATTTTTATTTTCTAATTATGTTAGTGAAGTCCAATGTATGTATCATATTTTTTGTATATAGAAGAATGTCTTTTCATTTATATATTATTTTATTTTTTGAGAAACTTCATTTTTATTTTTGTTAAGAATTGGAAACTATAAGTTCAGAATATTATTTCTCTTACATATATATTTTGTTAATATTAAGTTCAGACGCAAGAGGGGGGCACTATTTACATAAAAGGGGATTAAGTGATAGTGACCGCTCGGGAAGGAGAGTGCTCTGAGTTACAGGAGAGACTGGTCGCCTACTTCGCTGTCGCCTTCGTCGCTATTGCCATCATCGCCTTGCAATCGTCCTCGTGACCGTAAGTACTCTTTACGTTTCTCAGGAAGTTAATTTTATTTGTTTCATTTGTATTTTTTTTCCTCTCAATATTTGTATTTGACTAAGTTAGTTACATTATTGAACCCACAAGGAAACCTAAATAAATATCAGGGATTCGGCGACTCATATTTAACGTTCGGGTTGAGGCTGCGAGCAGTTAATGAATCACACACAGTGAAGATATTAAAATACTGCTTTTATTATCAGAACAAAATAGATATTCAGAATACAATAAACTGTGCTGAGGAGTTAAGGTGACTACAAGTGTACATTCCGAGGTCTCCTTCTATGAGTGTGACACAAGTAAATGTTACAACTAGAGTGATGAGTTTTGAGGATCAAAAGGTATATATAGCAAGGTTTTGGAGAGGGGATGAGGAAGCGGCATGATGGGCACTATAAAGGAAGTGCTTCCAGATGTTGGGTTCTGTGTCCTAAGTACAGGTATGTTTTCTTTGTCGGTACTTGGTCTGTCCTTTCTAGGTTTATGGGTGACACCCTCAGGTATAGAAAAGGAAGTTATTAATAATTACTGTATATTATTTATAAGTTAAGTCTCATTCTATAACTGAGCGAGTGTGCTGTCGCCCCTCTCCCCAACAATTTTCATTTTTAAAATGTAGAAAACTTTATTCTCTTACGTCAAATATGTTTTATTTACTCAATTTATATTAGAGATGTATATTTTTATTTATTTTTTCAACCACATCTCATTATCTATTATTATATTTTATCAGTTGTGATGTTTGGATTTCGCTCATCCCACTCCACCATCCAACAATGTCATCGTGTGGTGGATGTTGTCTCTTCAGCATTGGAGCGCGGATTGTACTGCACGGGAGCCTTCCTCCACGTAGAACAGGCCTTTGATCGAGTTTGGCACCCAGGACTGCTTTACAAGCTCCGCAAATTCCTTCCACCTACATACTACCTCATCATCCAGTCCTACCTCTCTGGAAGATCCTTCAAAATAAACCACAATAGTTCCTATTCCTCCCTATTTATTCAGTCTGCTGGCGTTCCTGAAGGCAGTATCCTAGGACCCCTTCTTTACACAGTTTTTACAGCTGATATCCCAACTCATCCTAACACCTTCCTTTCTACCTATGCTGATGACACTTGTGTGTTATCAGCCAATAATGATCCTACTATTGCCTCTCAAACTCTTCAATCCCACATCCGAGACCTTGAAGTATGGTGTCGGAATTGGAGAATCAAAATCAATTCCAACAAATCCCACCAAATTACCTTTACCCTTCGTCGTAAACCTACGACATCCTGTCCTACAGTGTCCTTTAATAATATTCCTTTAGTCCCGGTTGAACAGATTCGCTATCTAGGACTCCTACTTGACAAACGACTAACTTGGAATCCGCACACAAGACTGAAACGACAAGAAACTGCCCAACGCTTTCGCTTACTTCAACACTTAATGGACAGACGCTCTAACCTTCCACTTAACTACAAAAGGCTCATACATATTACCATCATAAGGCCTATCTGGACGTACGGAGTTGAGCTTTGGGGCTCTACTATACCATCAAATTCTTCCCGTATTCAATCCCTACAATCCAAAATCCTTCGAAAAATCCTCAATGCTCCTTATTTTGTCACCAACAAACACATCCATAAAGACCTTAATGTCCCATATGTTGCTGATTTGGCCCGTACGAGGTATCATTCCTTCCATGACAAACTCCACTCCCACATTAACCCATTAGTTTCAATCCTAGCTTCCTCTACCATTCCTGACAATCCTCCGAGGCGTCTAAAAAGAAGATGGCCTCGAGACCTTCTAGTGTAGATTACCTAGTGGAGTGTTGCCAATGGGCATATTCTCTTCATGTCTTTTCATGTATATTATCTATATTATGAGCCAATTTACTTGATGTATTTACTAATACAGTTGTAAATTTCAATAAATTAATAAATAAAAAAAAAAAAATCAGTTGTGATTATCATAGAAGTGAAACTAAGACATCTTCTCTCTACCATATTCAGTCTTGTTTTGTTTTTTCATTAACTAGTTCTTTGAATTGATTTTGTTTCATTTTATTTTTTCTCTCTACTATCATTGAATTTTTATTTATTAATTTTTTTTATTCTGGTATTTACTTAAGCATATTTATGTTATTTTCATATATATTTTATTTCGTTCTATAATGAAGATTTTTTTATTTTATTTATTTATTCATATAGTAAATATTTTACTGGAAGGAATTAGACCGGGTGGCGGTCATTAAATGAAACAACTAAATAGTTTCAACTATTTAGTTGTTTCATTTAATGACCCCCACCCGGACTAATTCCTTCCAGTAATTCTCAACGGTCAACTAATTACATCCACAATAGTAAATATTTTAATTTATGGTTTTAACATCTTTTTATTTTCTAATAATGTTAATAAATTCCAATTTAGCTTTATTTTTTTTTATGTAGAAGAATGTCTTTCAATTTTATATTTTATTTTTTCAGAAACTCATTTCCATTTCTAAAATGGAGAAAATTTATTTTTCTACATCGAAGAAGTTTTATTTACTCACTTTGTATTTAAGATATATATTTTTATATTGACCGAATTTGATTTGTACATATTATTATATTTTATCAGTTGCCATTATCATAGAAGTGAAAATAAGACATTTTCTCTGTACCACATTCAGTATTGTTTTTACTTTCACTTACTATATATAGTAAGGGAAAGTATTACGATCGAGAAAATTTTCGAATTCCAGTGTTCGACGGAAATACACGTTTTAGGGTCTTCTGAGTCCAAATGACCAAGTCTCGAAAAAAGGTCTGTATGTCTGTGTGGTAAGTCAAGCGCAAAAACCATTAGTCGCACGGAACTGAAATTTCATATTTAAGACTGGTATACGCCCGAGGTGTTACAGCAACTTTTTCACTGAAATCGGCTGACCGGAATTCCTACTTTATCCCATGCATTTAGCACCTTTTTACGATTTTCTCAAGAACAGCTCTAACGATTTTGATTAAACTCTCTATATCGATGTAAAATTTAATGGGCTTTAATATCATGTAGGTTTCATTCTGATAGAAATAGTCGGATGGGGCTTAAATGCAGATATTTTAAATTTTCTTCCTGTAAAGTATGTTTAATTTTCTATATTTAAAAAATTTAGGCACATCATCTTATTAGAATTGATAAATAACTTTTACAATTAAGTTAAATTCTATATTTATGAAAATAATTGTTTTGCGTTCTAAGAATCCTTCAATTTGTTTTGCGTCCTAAGAATCCCTACGGGCTACGACGACTATCATATTGCTTTTGCTACCCAGTTACATTGTGTTTGTCTCTCAGATGATACACTTCGAATTCGCACTGCATGCTAGCAAGCTAATTAAACAAATAAATATTACAAATCTGCTACTTACCATATAAAATTAAGGTAAGTAATTTATTTATATATTTCATAAATACATAAATTGTCTTAAACTCAGATTAAAATACTCTTAGTCTTCATATTTTATATTGATGGCAAAAATGATAACGCCGACCTTAACTTTAAAAGAAATATACGAATATAATGTTTCCAATATTTAAAGTCAATCAAACTAATTTCGTTATAAACAACAATAAAACAAGGTCATGTAAATTATGTTTAAGGCAAATTAATTCGGCAAAATTTACTGTATGTGTTTATAACATTTAAGTATTTTTTTAAATTCTCATAGACATATAATATTGTAATTTACTGAAGAACAGTTAGATAATAACAAATTAATTTAAAATTTGAATTTAACTTTAAGAATCAAACATATAATTATAAGTTTTTCTACAGGAAATCAAATGTGCACACCAGAAAAATCAAAATTAAATGTATAAACTTTGAAAGCCATTTTATGTGCCAAATGTAATTTGACAAATTCTTGTGAAGATTTTTTACATTATTTTAAAAAAATGAAAACAAATTCAACCAAATAAAAAACATGTCAAGGATTAAAATATTATACATTTTTGATATTTATAAATTGTACTCATGTTAAAAATAAAAAAAAATATCAAGATATTATTTTTATTCCGTATGATATTTTTTTGTTGATACCTCCTCCCCCCCTCCTTCAGAGTTGTCCCGCTCTGCCCATCTAAAAATCTGGTCACCTTATTCTAGCATGGTGTGATCCATAGCTTCTTAAGTGCAAGACTATTACTCATCCGCCGCCGCACCGCGACAATCTCGCCGGCGACCCTGTAATCTGAAAAGAATTTTGAAGGGGGTAAATTCCGTAACGGAGCGGACGGAGTGGTTATAAGCGATGATCGCGCGTTCCATCGTGACATCAGGCTCTAACCCCTTGTATAATTGAAACACACGCAGGGGATCACTCCGGGTACTATGAACGTGTGTTGATACCATCACGGCTTTTCGGAAGACCCGGGGTATTAAGATGCCACGCGACACCCAAAACCTTCATCCCCTTCTATGTAATCCTGTCGGGCACGCCATAAAACTGGATCAAGATCCAAAGAGCCCGCAAGACTGCCTCCGATGTACCCTCCTGAACGGAATACGCCATCGCTACTTTGCTAAACAGGTCCATAATCGTGACCCAAAGAATCGATTTGGAGATCGACCAGCGGCGCATCAACGGTAGGGGTCTCCTCCTGGACCGCGCATGGTGGGTGGCGATCATATTTAGCGCAAAGGCCCACGTCACAATTAACGATGGTCTCCTGGATGGTACACTTCATCCCCCGCCAATAATACCGCCATCGCAACACGTCCATCATTTCGTTCAGGCCCCGGTGGTTCGTCATAACCTGATGATATGCCAGCGTCACTTCCCTCTGGCGTTCAGCATCACGGAAGGTCTCTACCAGCATGGAACAGCGGATAAACGACCGGTCAACTCCGATGCGCACCGCCCGCCACAACAGTTGTATGCGCTCCCAGACCATTGTGTTACTGACAAATATATGGTGGGTCTTACCAGGTTTGGACGCATCCGACAGCGCCCTACAGATCTGGTCCTCCCCAGCGGACGGCTGGGATTAGATAGTCACAACTGAACATCCGCCAAAGCGCTGAAAATCGACCTTGAGTAACCCAGACGTCCTCGTCTTTCAGATAATTTGACGACGCTTGCCGTTTACGATCTCGTCAAGTTCCTCCATATCCACAGGGCGCCCTTCAGAAGAATAAAAGAATAAAAGATGTTTTCCACTTATCAACCTGAATCACCGACCCTACGCGCGTTTACCAACTACAGCCACGCATATACAAGTATCCTTTCTACCTACGATTCTGATAGCCCATTGCCCCCTCCCCCTGATTCCTGATCCGCCCGCCGATCTTTCCTAATTGATCATTCCCTATTATCACCTGATATTCCCTTGGCATTCTACTTACTACATGGACATGTAAATTTCCGCTCTTTTCCCCCCACGTACCTAAGCCCAGCTCGGTTCTGCTCTCCACACTACAGTGCCCACCCAGGGTGATTAGATTACATTTGCATATCTTAACCTGGAGTGCCCTCTCTCCACTTTTCCACTTCTCTGGCGCTTCTCTGAATGCGGTGGTGTACGAGCTCTCGGTGTCCACTGGGCATACGACTCCCTCCACACTGATAATAGTCAGACCGCCGCTCTCTCCTCTCGCATGGTAACTCACCAAGGTGTGGTTGATACTCTGCTGATACCCGCCGCAGATTTCCTCACAGGATGACTGCGCTGCTGGTTCCAGTCGCCTCCACACACTCCACCTGCTCCTCTGACCACCTCCTCTAGCGGAGACGTCCGCCTCAGTCTCCGTTTCTGCGGACTCAGAACCTCCGGATGATTCGCTCGCCGATGCCATATGCCTCCTCTGGAACCTCCCTGTTCGGACTCTCTAAGCATTTACTTCCATGGGTTTCGGCTGGTTCACATAACGCCGCCGAAATAAATAAGGGCAATGTCTTGCCACATGTCCCTCTATTCCGCATTCAAAGCATCTAGTGCGGGGACATTGGACTACCAGGTGCCCCAGCTCGCCGCAACCATGGCATTTACGGTCCTCCCGCCGCCGCTGCTTCTTGGTTTGGCTGGCCGTCGCTCACCGTGCGAAAGTTTCTCCTTTCTAGTCTCTCGGTGCCCTCTCCGTTTCCAAGTTGGAGCGGTCCGGGGCGGATTGTACGAGACAATTGTCTAACATGGTTCCCCTGTTTCCATCCAGGATTCCTCCTCCCTGGCACTGGCATCCATCATTTCTTGACCGCATTTGATGAACGAGCGCTCCCTCAGTAATCCCTCTCTTTTTCTCGTCTCTATCGCCAACTGCACCTTGAGGATTGTTGCCAAGAACACCATTCTACAATAGACTTCGTCAACACTGAGCGTCTTCCTCATTTTCTCTGTTATACTGTTGAATCTGGTTAGCATTTCTTCTGCGTACTGCCCGTTTGACTGGAGAGGTTTTTTAGTCTCACGAAATATCTGGAATATATCTTCCTCGAAGCCCGTCTGCCCTCTCCGTAGGCCTTTTTTAAACGCTCTTTAACTACACTCCAAGGCGTCTGCTCATCTGCTTGGATATGATTCAGGATGCTCCTCCTCACCCTGCAAACCACTGCAGCCCTTAACGCTTCAGCATCCACCCCGTCTAATAGGTTTTCGGACAGCTTTAAATGAATCTTCACCATCAAGCGATCGCCCCCTTTTAGAAAGTGATTGAGCTCACCAATCTCTCCAGTGAATCTATCAAGGTCGGATGTAGCCTTCCTCAACTCCTGAGCCGTTGCTGTTTGGATCTTTACCTACTCTAGCGTCGTTCTATGCTTCTGCGCCAGTAAAACTCAACTGCCGCCGCTGCCGTCTGAGGTGGCACAGCCGATGGAACATTCAAAATTCAGTATTCGCAGGCAAGAGATAAAATAATCAAAATTAAAAAAGAAATAAACTCACGTACATGAGAAGCACGTAACTACAAAAAAAAAATTACGTATTATATATATATATATTAACTTATGCGCTGTCCGAAATAGGAACTAAAAAAAATAAAGAAAGGGGTACAAACAACACGCTTGACGGCTATTCAAACACTCTATTTATTGTATTTGGCTTTTTAATCCTCTATATATACCTTTGCATTGTTTACAAGAGATGGTTTGGAATTAAGGCTGATAGTCTACCTCATCAGTCCTTAACTTATATATATATAGGGGGGTTCAAGACCGACCTCTTCCTCTACGTGGTACCCCCTAGGAAACTCTCTTAAAGTTGGCTAACAGAGGTGGCAAAGTTTCTCTGCAGCCTGATGGGTGTCAATAAGGATCAAGAGCCACTGTCTCTGCAAAACCTAATAAAGAAGATGCAATGAATACACTGTCTCAGGTAATTAATTAACTGTATTCGATCTAAGCAGCGAAGCAGAAAGAGAGTCGGCCTGGCGACTTTAAGGAGGCCAAAAAATGTTCTACAGAACTCTTCGACTCATGCGAGCGAGCCTGCAATAAAGCATATATAGGACAAGGAAAGGACCATTCTGAGCAACCCAAGAGAAATCATGAACTGATGGGCTGAGTATTTCAAAGAGCTCTTAGAAATGGATAGTGGGCATCTGGAATCTCCAGAAACGAACCATCTTCCCCAAATAAGCTGGGAAGAAGTCGACTTCATAAATGAAAATTAAATTGATGAGGTTATAGCGTCTCTTAAGCTAGGTAAAGCAGCAGACATGGATGGTATCACGCCAGAGATGATGAAATACCTGGGTACTACAGGTCAAAAGATATTCCAACATCTTCTTAACTTGATATGGAAGAATAAATCAGTTCCCATAGACTGGGAAATCTCAGTCATTATACCAATATTTAAGAAAGGAGACTGCTTGATCTAACCATCATTATGAAGAATGATAAGGATTAGACCAAGTGGCAGCTAGAACAAGTGGACTGTATTGAATAAGTGAAAGAAAAACTGTTGGGATTAAATATTGGTGTATTTGAAAAATTAGGTTAGGTTATGGGTTACCATTTAGGTGGGCTAGATAATTGCGTCTTGGTATGATTGATATGGCGTTTCTCTCGTTTCATCTTGTGGCGGATGCTACACACGCTCGCTCACAGATAGGGCTAGCGGCGTCCATGTGACTTACTGGCAAATATAAGAAGACGCTATATCCTATAAAATTGTATATTGTTACTAATTAATGTCATTGTAAATATTTATACCGATATAACTGTTTTATGAGAATAAATAAAGCACTCAAGGTAATTTGACCTAGGGCCAAGACCCTAGTCTGCTAGCAAAGTTCTCACTGTCAGTTATCAACATGGATGACTAACATCCCCAAGAGCTGGCTCAGCTCTTCAGATCACCAAACTGGTATCTCCCTAGGTCAGATTTACTCTGCCTTTGTAACACAATGTGGTCTATCTTTATTTCACTTCCTTCTTGTACCTCTCTCCTTCTTACTGTCGTGCTTCTACCACGCAGGGCGAATTCCCTCCTGATCATCGCTACTGTCGTGCTACTACCACGCAGGACGAATTCTCTCCTTATCCACGCTACTGTCGTGCTACTACCACGCAGGGCGAATTCTCTCCTTATCCACGCTACTGTCGTGCTACTACCACGCAGGGTGAATCTTCTCCTAACCCACACTACTGGCGTGCTTCTACCACACAGAGTGTAATCCGTCCTAACCAGTCCCCTCTGCTAATTCATTAAATGTCATATCCATTAAACTCTCTTCCTTGCATGAATACGCAATTGTCGAGGCCTTCTGATACTCTTTCTTGTCTATTATAACAACCATACCTCGACAATCTCTTTATCCTCCCCGCCTTTTCGTCCAGCCTATAGCGACCTTTTCTTCTTCTACTCCATTCTTGTCGCAGCGTACTCAGAAAAGAAAAAAGAGATGGTGTGTAGCGTGTACTTCAGCTTTTCTTCTTACCATATGTTTTTGATAACAAAATATGGCCGCTTGTGGCACATTATTAATTTGAGCGTATATGCTACGCGAACAGTGACAAAAGGGACTGCCAGAACCACCGAGGAATATTCTTTCTTAGTGTGCCGAGTAAAATATACTCCAAAATCCTCGAAAGACGCCTTAGGAAAGCTGTGGAACCAACGTTAGTGGAAGACCAATATGGATTTAGAGGAAATAGGAGCACCCAGGACCTTATATTCACTCTAAGACAAACTACGGAAAAGATCATTGAAAAGGATAAGGAAGTCTTCACCTGTTTTGTCGATCTCACAAAAGCCTTTGATAGGATAAGAAAGGAGAATATCATAAAGGCTCTAAGGGAGAAGAATGTCAAACTGGGACTACAGAAAGGTATCCTAAGTCTTTACAAAACACAAAGAAATGTCGTGAGGACATGTAATCAAACATCAGAGGAATTAGTGACTTCCTAAGGTATCAGGCAGGGATGCAGCCTAATTCCATTACTTTTTATTTTAACTCTAGATTCAGTATTGGGGAGCTGCCAATGGGTAGTATCTCCACATGTGAATCCATGCCATTTTTATCTTGTATCTCATTTACTTTTTTTTTTTTTTTTTGAAACTTTTATTTATTTAGAAATAATACAATCTGCCACAATCTTGGGCAATAAGTATTAGTGATATTAGAATTCATTCATTCATTATGTACACAAAATAAAGAAATAAAAATAAATGAATAGAAAATAAATAGAAATAAATAAAATATAAAGAAGAATAAATAACCGTAAATAAAGATAAAAAGAAATAAATAATAATAATCTTGGTCACATTCATACATATATATATATACAATATTTACATACTGCCCTTGGGAACTCCGAATTAAACCCCGACGCCCACAAGTGGGCGTTGGGGCTCAAAGCTAGGAGATCCCAGCGCCTCTCAGTCAGTCGCGTCACCGGTCTAATAAGCCAGTGGAGAATGAGAGAGGGCGCTAGAGCCACAGACTCTCAGGCGTGAGTGGAGGAGCTGGCCATTGCCAACACTCAGCATTGCTTAATTATAAGAGATCTCTAGGCCACTGCCGTTTCAACCTACGAGGAGGGTTATAGGGATGGCTGGAGCTAGAGAGGGATTGGGATAAAGGATTAGGAAGGTGAGTTAGCCTCTGGTGGAAGTTTAGGAATTTAGATGGGATTAGATCGAGGACAAATGGGATATTCAGATCATTGTGTAAGGTCTTGTTTGTAACATAATAGGGAGCATTGACTATTGTTCTAAGGACTTTGGACTGAAAGGGTTGGATACGCCTGATGTTCGAAAATTTAGTTGTCCCCCACAGTTCGAGTCCGTAGGTCCATATCGGTTTTAGAATCGTCTTGTAAATTAGTAGTTTATTAGCAACAGAAAGTTTTGATGTTCTGTTTAATAGTCTATATAGTTGGCCGTATCGTCTGTTGAGTTCTTGTCGTTTAAGTTGAGTGTGTGGGTTCCACGTTAGTCTTTTGTCTAGTAAGAATCCCAGATACCGGACTGTGTCAGAGCAGGGAAGGGGTATGGAGTTAAAATTGACTTGTGGACAGGATCTGCGGCGAAGGGTAAAGGTGATGTGCTTACATTTGGATTCATTAATTTTGATACGCCAATTAGCGCACCAAAATTCAATCAAGGATAGATGTCTTTGTAGATAGGAAGATGCAATTTCGGGATCTGATTGGGTTGATAAAATGGCAGTATCGTCGGCAAAAGTTGCTAAGAAGGTATCAGGATCCGTAGGTATGTCAGCTGTAAATAGGAGATAGAGGACAGGACCTAGGACACTGCCTTGAGGTACACCAGCCTCGATCAGGTAACTATTGGAAAATTCTGAACCAGAGCGGACTCTGAAGGAACGGTTTGAAAGGTAGGATTGTAGGATTAGATATAAGGATTGGGGTAAATGGGTTTTTAGTTTGAAAAGCAAGCCATCGTGCCAGACCCGGTCGAATGCCTGGGCAACGTCCAGAAAGGCACCAGTGCAATATTGCTTGTTTTCAAGTGCAAAGGATATATGGTCAACCACTCGTAGGCCTTGTTGTACAGTGGAGTGCTGTGAGCGGAATCCGAACTGGTGGAAAGGAATTTCAATTAACTGTAGGATACGCTTGAGAAGGATTTTTTCAAAGATTTTTGAAAGGATCGGAAGGAGACTAATAGGCCTATAAGATGAGGTGTTGTTGGGAGGTTTACCAGGTTTGGGAAAAAGGAGAATAATGGAGTGTTTCCACACCAAAGGAAAGTGGGTTGTACGGAGGATACTATTATAGAGGTAGGTAAGGAATATAATTGCTTTTTGGGGCAGTTGACGAAGGATCTTAGAATTGAGGAGGTCGTAGCCAGGAGCTTTTCGAGGTTTTAGTTTCTTTATAAGGAATTTGACCTCAGAGGGGTTAATAGCTTTAGAGGGTGGAGAGAGAGGAATTGGAGACGAGAGGAATTCCTTTACGTTAGCTGTATGGGCAGGATTGAGCTCGAGGTGTGGGATAAAAACTTTAGAAAGGTATTTGGCAAATTCTTCCGCTCTAGTCTCATCCGACGAAGCCCAGGATCCATCTTCACGTCGGATGGGATGGGAGATGAATTGGTATTTAAGAACTTTTTTGGTTACTTTCCAGAGGGAATTGTCGCAGATAGATAGTGAAGAAAGATAGGAATTGTAGGATTGGGATCGAAAGGTATCTAATTTCTTTTTAGCTAATTTGGTGTAATAATTGTAGGATTTACGATCGTTTGGATGCCTGGTTCTTTGCCAGAGGGTTCTAGAGCGTCGTTTGGTATGGATTAGATCTAGGAGGTTTTGAGGTATAGGATTCTTCTGGTAGTATTTTGGGGAAGGAGAAGGTGAAGATGCATTCCAGGCTGCTTGCTGGATGAGGGTAGTAAAGGAATCAACTGCATCATCAAGATCTTGTGGAGATTTGAGGGATACTCTGAGGTCTATTCCATCCGTTATTATTTCGCGGAAGAGGTTCCAATTAACTGGGCCTCTTAGGAATGATGGTGGAGGGAGTTTGGGAATAGGAGATAATGAGAGAGTGAGGGTAAGAGGGCTATGATCGGAGGAAAGGTCATCGAGCCGGGAAACGGTATGATTTAAAGGTCCTAGCCCTTTGTGGATAAAATAATCAAGGAGGTCGGGGTTACGGTGAGGATCAGTAGGCCAATAGGTAGGGGAATCGGGGGAGAGGATATTACAGTGAGTGGAATAGAGTGCAGACAGCAATGTTCGCCCGCGAGAATTTGTAGTTCTGGCTCCCCATTGCTGGTGTTTGGCATTTAAGTCCGCACCTATGAGGAAATGATGCCCTAAGGAATTAAGGAATAAATTAAATTGGATTTCGGAAATAGGTATTTTTGGAGGAGAGTATGCTGCAACTACTGTTATAGGAAAATGACGGGTTTGTATAATTACAGCAGTGGTTTGGAGGAAGTTATGGACTGGTAAGGGTAATAAATTATGGGAGAGGGAGCGATGGATGATGACAGCAGTGCCGGCATGAGCTGTTCCATCGGGATGGTCAGTTCGGTATATTTGGTAGTCTGGGATGTTGAATGATCGTTTGTTAGTTAGTCGTGTTTCAGTGACAAGAGCTACGTCAATACGTTTGTCGTGTAGTAATAAAGTTAGTTCATTAATATGATTTCGAACACCATTCGCATTCCAGAGGAGAATGGAAATGGAGTTGGATGGAATCATTTAGGGCTTTTTCAGGGCAGGAATTAAATTTGATACTAGGTTTGTTAGATTAGATTAGATTAGATTTTTATTGTCTTAGGGCCTGAGGCCCTTTCTTACAGACAAAGTAATAATTTTTACAATAATTAATGTGCCAAAAAAAAAAAAAAAAAAAAAAAAAAAGACAGTTTTAAACAATACATATATAACCCTTTTTTATTTTTAAATAAACATAAAACAGTAAATATTTTAAACTATACAAAAAGAAAATATTAATTATAATAAACAAAATTTATGTAGACTATTTAAAATAAAATAAAATAAATATTAATGATAATAATAACTAACACTGAGGGAAGAGATTAAGGAAAAACAATCAAATAAAGTAAAAGGAACAAAGGGATATTGGAAAGGGAAAGGAAGCATCTCCATGTTTGTTCAGAGCCTCAAGGTGCACTCGACGAGTCTGCCTCAAAGAATAGTCGAAGGCAAGCCTTACGGAAAGAGGATGAAAACCTGACTTCCACCGGTAGCTGGTTGAGCTCTCTCGCTGCCGCGGCGTGGAAAGAATTTCTCAAGGCCTCAGTTCTGCAAGCAGGTAACTGAAATACGCCCTGCAACCTCTCACTCCGCACCTCAACAAACTCACGCCTTAGGATTTCTGGAACTCCGGTATCAAGCACTTTACGGGCTAGGCACATTAAATTGAGGCGGCGATATTATTTTGCTCGAAGCCAACCTAACTCCTTTATAAGTGGACTTATATGTTGGTCCCTTTTAATACCAAATATAAATCGGATAGTTGCGTTGAGCGCTCTCTGTATCCTGTAGTCCTCAGCTTCCGATATATCTATATACACGGAGTCACAATACCATATTAGTGGGCGTACCAGTGCTGAGATTATTTTTCGCTTGGCATCGGCTGGCAATAGCCGTTTCCACCGTGAGAGGGAATGCAAGACACCGTAGACCCGGCTCACCACCAGTCCAGCATGATCGCGCCATGTCAAGGATGTGTTAATAATCACACCTAGGAGTTTCATTTTGTCACAACGTGGGACAACCTGATCGTGAATCACCAGTGGAGGCAGCGCGATGTCTTTTTCAGCCTTTACTACCAGTTTTGGGCTGCCAATCAGCATCCAGCGAGACTTCCGGGCGTTGAGGTGAAATCTATTAGTGCGGGCCCAGAGCTGAACCCGGTCCAGATCATCATTAACCCGCTGCAGGGTAGAGACCATATCCTCAGGCAACGCAGATGCCCAAATACATATATCATCAGCAAACATATGAATTCTGCAATGCCTGAGTGTATGAGCTATATCGTTGACATAACCCAGGAATAGTAGTGGTCCCAGAACCGAACCCTGTGGTACACCACAGCTACATTCCATCCATCCAGACACGTCACTTATAGTCTTTACTTGCTGTAGTCGTCTAGTAAGGTATGACTTGAGCCATTGCAAGACTGGTTCACCGACACCAAAGCTACCGAACTTCTTTAAAAGCGTGTCATGGTCGACCGAATCGAAAGCCCTTGTAAAATCTAATGATGTGAATACAGTTATCATTCGATCGTCCATAGCTCTTCTTATATCAGTTAAAATTGTGTGAAGTGCAGTGCAAGTGCTGTGTCCTTGTCTGAATCCCGATTGGTGTGGTGACAATAAATAGTTGTCCTCCAGGAATTTTCTCAGATCCCTCTCAACTATCCTTTCAAGAATTTTGGATAGAACAGGCAAGACTGCGATAAAATATGTTAGGACTGATATCAGAGGCATAACTATTGATTTTATTTCTGAGATGAATGATGTCATTAAACTGATGAGGTCTGTGACATTTGATGGAGGAGGGATAGGAGAAATTTGATGCTGGGGAAGTTTTTGAGAATTAAAATTTTGAGGTGGTTGAGATTCAGGTTCGGGATGTTTGAGTGTATGATGAACCGGCGTGGCCTCACACTGAGTAGACTGGTCACCACCACCAAGTTGTTGGGCGAACGAAACTGTCGGGTCGACGAATTTTGATGGGTTTCTCCTCGGTCTAGTCTCCTCTTGGCGCTGGGGCTTCAGAAATCTTGACTTGAGATTCTTGTAAATCTCGCAGCCTTTGTAATTCGCCGGATGTCCCTTGTGGCACAGAGCGCAAACTGCTGGGATTATACGAGATTTATTGCACTGCTCAGACTTGTGCTGTTCACCACATTTAACACAGCGCGGTATGTGGTGGCAATACGTTTTCGTGTGGCCGTATGCTTGACAATTGTGGCATTGTATAATGTCTCTTTTTACATATGGCTTTTCAATCTTTACTCTCGTGTAATAGAGTTTTTCCACATCATAAATTTGTTCTACTCCTGGAGACGGTTCTAAGTCCACAAAAAATAGAGGTAAAGGAATTTTACTCCTGTCACCTGATTCTTCTATATTATCTTTCATCACATTAGTTATCTGACGCACTTTGAACCCAAGAGACGTCAGTTCTTCCTTTATTTCCTCCGCTGGTGTAGAGGGGTGTAAATTTCTTATTACCACCCTTAATGCCCTCTCCTCTCTTAGCTGATACGTGTGAAAATCAGCTTTTGTTTCACTAAGATATTTTACTATTTTGCGGTACACATCAGCTGAATCGGGTGATATTTTTGTGTCATTGATACGCGTTAGACATGTGTAGCTTTTGCTATCAATGATTTTATTTAATTGGGTGCATAGGAGTTGAAAATTTCTAATATTTTTAACAAATATGGGAGGAGGGCGAGGATCTCTCGGTGTAGATTCTGATTCCATGACCTCTTTCTCGATATGGAGTACTTGGTAGGGGTTATGAGTAAAAAAGGGAGATTCCTCAGTCATCCCTTGCGTTGAAGTCCCGGGTTGTGGTTCCTGTTCGTTAGAAGCAGCTGATGAGGGGGGCGTAGGACGTTTGTTATTACGTCTTTGCCTTTGCTTGACCGGGGAAGCAGAAGAGCCAGCTGACCTGGAGCGTTTAATGCTTGCCTTTCCCGCCATGACTTGGTGATAGTATCTCATTGATACATAAAAATAAAAAAAATTAATAGACAATAAAACAAAAAAAATACGTCCGCGCGACCTTGACCTTGTCGTTCGGAGCGCGACGTGGCCCCTCCAGGGGTCAGTGGAAGACTGGCAAGCTGAGGAAGCTGAGTGGGGATCGCAATATGGCGAAAAAGATAAGGCTTCTCAGCTCTACTTCATACGACAACTAAGTACTCGTAAATATTACTACTTACAGTCAGTAGGATTAGTCCATTGTTGACAACGAATGTTGTTGCACAATCACTAATTGTTTATATGTAATAAAAACAATTATTACACACTAAAAACTGTTCATAAAGAAGAGACGATATAACGACGTATGTTAATGAACTAGCGCAAGCGCAGAACTCATCTCATTTACTAGATGTATATCATTATACAGTTGTAAATAGCAATAAATCTATCTAAAAAAAAAAAAAAGATTCAGTCATGGACAAAGCTAAGTTGAAAATGAGACCTTATCACCTAGGATTTAGAAACCTTAGGCCAACCAACCTTAGTATTCTCGCATTTGCCGACGACATAATTTTCTTTGCAAACAAATGTAGAAACCTCCAATTTAATTTACGCATCCAGTTGGGTATGATAAATATGGAAATAAATATAGGCAAAACCAAGATCATGAGGATAGGTAGGAAAAGAGAGCAGGGGGATCGAGTCGTAAGACTAAATAACTCAATGTTAGATCAAGTGCGGGACTTTAAATATCTCGGTGCTCTCCTTAGTGAACATAGCTGGATAGATGGCGAAATAAATCAAAGAATAAAAGCTGCTAGCAGATGTTTTAATTCCCTCAAGAAAGGATTCATCGGGGAAAAAGAAGTGTCAAAAAACACTAAAAACATAGTCTATAAAAACACTTTCTTACCGATTCTTAAATATTCAAGTGAATCTTGGACTCTAACCAAAAAGCACAAGAGCCAACTACAAGCGATGGAGATAAGATATCTAAGAAGAATGTAGGAGAAAATTAGAAGAGACCGAGTGAGAAACGTAACAATACGGTCAAATCTGGGACTTCGGCCTGCTCTGGATATTATTGAAAAGCACCAACTGAGATGGTTCGGCCATGTTTCCAGAATGGCAGAAAATAGCAAAAATCCTTCGAGTAGCAAAGGCTGTATATGAGATAAGGGTGGAAGGTCTAAGACCGAGAGGAAGATCGAGGAAGATAGGGGAAGATTCTTTGACAGAATAATAAGGGGTCTGCAATAGAGAAGGAGAGGAAGATTGACACAGGAGAGAGATTTATGGATTAAGCTCTATAAAAAGGATGCTCATACCGTTGGCGCTAGATGAGTAGAGGATTAAATTTAAAAAAATAAAATAAATAAATATATATATATATATATATATATATATATATATATATATATATATATATATATATATATATATATATATACGTTACTTCGTCACTCAGATTTTAGCTCTTTTCTGAGGAATTCGCTTGAGTTCAGAAAACATCACTAGACTTCAGGAATACCACATTGGAGAATATATCTTGCAGTGGATATTGGAGAAATATCGGTAAGCAAAGTTATAATTTACTTTGTACAATCACGAAAAGTGAAAGGAGGGTCACTAATCAGCTGATTGCCGCTAGCTCGGCAAGCTCGGGCTTGCTTTTCTTTTACTTATCTTTCTTTTATTATTTTTCCTTCTCATTCTCATTTCATTATTATTTTATTTTTTTTTTTTTAATCGAAGAGATATTTTCATCAAGTAATGTGCTCAAAAGCTACAAGTAAAATATCTAGATCTGCAGGTTCAAACTCCTCTTCAACAAAACAGAGACCTCGCCGTGAAAATAATAAAAAAATTATTTCACCAGCGAACGCTTTAGCTACCTCTTTAAGATCTGAACTACAGCCCAGCACATCATCACAAGAAATAACTGATGAATCGCCATTTTTTTACACTGAACCCATTTCAGATCCTCCAAAGTGAAAAAGAAAGAATGGGTCCTAGGATACTGCCTTGAGGAACACCAGCAAACTGACTAAAAATGGATGAATAGGAATTATTATGATTGACTTTGAAGGATCTGTCAGTGAGGTTGGACTGGATAATAAGGAAGTATGTTGGGGGGAGGAATTCGCGGAGCTTGTAAAGCAACCCTGGGTGCCAGACTCGGTCAAAGGCCTGTTCCACGTCGAGGAAGGCTCCCGTAAAATACAAGCTGCGCTCCAATGTAGACGATACAATTTATTTGATTGTGGATTGGGAGGAAGATATCTGAGAGGAAACAAATATATCAAGGATATCAGGACGTTTTTTGAGGGATGTTGGCCAATATGTTGGGCTCGTAGGAGAAAGGATAGTATAGCAATTGGAGGTAGAGACTCGAGAAAGGACATTACCACGGGAGTTGGATGTCCGGCAACCCCATCGTTGGTGTTTGGCGTTATAGTCTCCTCCAGCCATGAAGCGCGGTCCTAAGGATCGGAAGAGGGTTTCAAGTTGATTAGAGAAAAGGGAGTTACCAGGAGGACAGTATAAAGCTGAGAGTGTAAGATGGAAAGGACGAGTTGAAATGATTACCGAGGTTGATTGTATGGCATCAGTTGGAGTAGAAGGAATCAGGGAATGGGATAAAGATTTATGAATAAGGATGCATGATCCAGCATGGGAAGTGTTGTCGGGATGGTATTTTATCATGAGGATGAAACATTTATATTTACCATTCTTTTTAATTCGCTAAGAATTTGAATTACGAAGCATCATGTTTTTTTTGTTTTTTTCCTAATAGTTCGTTTTTTGTTGTTATCTTGTAGTTCGTTTTCTGTTCCTTGTGTATTTGATATTCTGATATTTTCTATTAGTTTCCACAATATATTTTCTTTGTTTTGGCTGGAGCGATAATAAGTTGTATTGTAACACATCGCTGTCACTCAACAATATGTAATTTATATTAATATTGTATTAATGTAAATTAGATTAATCTAATTTAGGTGGGCGGTTTGTTCGCGTAACATGTACGCTCAATTTAATGGTGTGCCACAAGCGGCCATATTTTGTTACAAAACAAATGGTGGGAAGAGAAGCTAAAAAAGTACATCAGAAGCGTGCACGCTACACACCATCTTCCTTATTCTTTACCAAACACGTTGCAATAAGAATGGAGTAGAAGAAGAAAAGGTCACCCTAGGCTGGACGAAAAGGCGAGGGAAATGAAGAGATAAATGAGAGAAACACTATACCAAGAAGTAATTATGTAGTCCACCTAAATCGTAATACATAACCTTTCCGAATTATTCAAAATACACCAATATTTAATCCCAACAATTTTTCTTTTCAATCATTCAATACAGTCCACTTCTCGCTGCCACTTGGTCGAGTCCCAATCATTTTTCATAATGACGGTTAGACCAAACAATGGTAAAATAAAATTTGAAATATTTATTAGTATATCTATGTATTTTTATTATCTAAAATTTGGTTCGGTCAATTGTGATATTTTTTTTTTTTTTTTTTTTAACTTTAAATCTTTATTCACACCTGTAAATAATACAATGAACAATCAGTGAATGTGCGGTCTATTTTAAGAAACATGGCGTGATAGGCATGAGGGAGAGCAGCACCCAGCGGTACCTACTCCTGGCATGAAATTAGTGTGAGTTACAGAGGGAGAAGGTCTCTCATCCAACTCCTCTTCAGCCTTCTGTAGTCATTTCCTGGCATGAGTGTTGTGGCCATGTCATAGATTAGTGTGTTAGGGTGACCTTGTAGTTTGTCGTGGAAACGTTTGTAGTGTGTCCGTATGTGCTCATTGACAGTTGGCATCTTAAGGTCAGTATGTAAAGTTATGTTGCTAACGTACCACGGTGCTTTTGTAATTGTTCTAAACGTTTTAGCTTGAAAGATTTGAAGTTTGTTAATGTGAGTCTTTTTAGCTGTCCCATATATCTGTGATGCGTAAGTCCAAATAGGTTTCAGTAGGTAAGTATAGGTGTTTAATTTCTGTCGAAGTTTTAGTTTCGAGTGTTTTGAAAAGAGAGAGTAAAGAAGTCTCAGTCTTTGGTTAAGGGTTTTCTTTTTTTTGTTAATATGCGGGCCCCAAGTCATTCTTCTGTCAAACGTCAAACCAAGATAATGTACAGTGTCTGTCTGTGGAATTTGTGTGTTGTCTAAGAAAACGGGAGGACTCGTGTCATGTCGAAGAGTAAAGGTGATATGGTGTGATTTGTCATTATTCAATCAGATTTTCCAGAGTTTGAACCAGTCATGTAATTTTACTAGATGTTGTTGTAGGATCTCTGAGGCGTGGGTTGCAATTTAATGTTTTGTTAAGATCGCTGTGTCGTCGGCATAAGTTGCTGTTAGAATATTAGGGCTGTAAGGTATGTCATGAGTGTAAATAATGTAGAGTAATGGAGCGAGCACTGCACCTTGGGGTACTCCTGCTGCGATAGATCTCATGGCAGATAGCTCTGATCCCTGTCGAACGGAGAAAAATCTGTGAGAAAGGAAAGAATGAATAATGAGGTAGTAAGTAGGTGGATGGATAGTCTTGAGTTTGAAGAGAAGCCCCTGGTGCCAAACTCTGTCGAAGGCTTGAGCAACGTCGAGAAATACGCCAGTAGTGTATAACTTCTGCTCTAGTGCGGTGGATATGTAGTCCGTCACTCTGTGTAGTTGGTGCAATGTCGAGTGATGTCTTCTAAATCCAAATTGATGATCTGGTACGATGTCGTTGTTAGTTAGTACATCAAGAAGTCTTTTATGTAGTAGATGTTCGAAAATGTTGGAGCATAGCAGAAGTAAGCTTATTGGTCGGTATGATGAGGGAGTATTTTTGTCCTTGTTGGTCTTGTGAATCATTGTAATATGTGAGTATTTCCATTGAAGCGGGAATTTGGTTGTCCTCAGTATCGCGTTATAGATTGAAGTCAGAAACACTAGAGCTTTCCTGGGCATTTGCTGGAGTCCTCGGCGTTAATTAAGTCGTTTCCAGGGGCTTTCTTTTTAGGTAACTTTCTGATTTGTTCAGCGACTTGAGCAGGTGTTAAGGAAGGAGGAGGTAATGTTAGTTGTAAGGGTTCATCCAGAGTTTTAAGTACAATTTTATCGTGTTCGATATTGTTGAATTCTGTGTGTGGTGTAAAGATAGAAGATAGATATTCGGCGAACAGTTCGGATTTTTCTCCGTCAGCTATGGCCCAGGAACCATCTTCTTTTCGGAGGGGTGACGGCACTTCTCGATGCTTAGTAAGGTTTTTAGTATGCCTCCACAAGCTGCCATCGTCAGTCGAAAGGTTACTAATGTAGTTATCATAAGTTGTTCTTTTAAATTTTGCAATTTGTCGTTTGAGTTCGTTGTTGAGTCGGTTGTAAATTTGTTTGTCTGATGGAAGTCGGTCTGTCTGCCATATTTTCCGGGCTCTTCTTTTTGCTCTGATCAAATCCCTTATGTACTGTGGATAAATTGGTAGCTTTTCATGTTTTCTTCGTCTGGGAATTGATGAGGACCATGCAGCGTCTTGTAGCTTCTGTGTGAAGCATTCTACAGCATCCTCAAGCTCTTCTTCATTTTTAATAGCCAAAGGAATGGAGAGAGCAGTATTTAGACAGTTCCTGAACGCATCCCGATCCATTATGCCATTTGTGAGAGATATGTGTTTCTTAGCTACAAGTGGTTCTTCAAATAGGTCTAAATGCAAAAGAGAATGGTCAGAGCAAAGATCTGTGCTCGTACTTATTGTGTGAGGTGTAGTGCGGAGTCCATTAGTTATAAAAAAATCAAGTAAATCTGGTGTCTTACGTCTAGATGTTGGCCAGTAAGTAGGTGAGTGTGGTGATATGGTGTCTAATGAAAGTTCGTGAAGGACATACCTGAGATTTCTTCCTCTTGGGGTTGATAATCTAGATCCCCAAGACGGGTCTTTAGCATTATAATCGCCACCTGCGACAAACCATCTGCCGAGACGTTTGAAGAAGTTACTAAACATCGTGGAAGTCAGGACATATCTCGGAGGGCAATAAACAGCAGCAAGAGTAATGTTGTGATGTTCAGAGAATAGTGAAATGGCTGTAGCTTGTATGTCAGGTGATATGGGTAATTGCAAAGGATGGTGTTTTAGTGTTGATCTGATGAGAATAGCAGTGCCTCCGGGTGAAGTATTGTCTGGATGGTCAGTTCTATAGATTTTGTAATCATGAATGTAAAATTTGGATTTTGGTGTAAAATGTGTTTCAGTGATTAGTGCTATGTCAATTCGTTTCTCGTGTAAATATATGTCTAGTTCTGTCCTATGTTGATTAAGTCCGTTTGCGTTCCATAGTATGATAGATATGGAGCCTACAGTCATCTGATTAATGGGCATATATTTGTCTAAGGGCAAGGGTAGTTTGAGAGAGTTGTTGAAGAAGACCGAAGAGGGGCTGAATGAGATTGTTTAAATTATTAATAACATTGTATAACTGGCCAGAGGAGTTATCTACCGGCGGGACCGGTAGGGTAGTGCCCCCACTCATACCTGTATATCTGTGTCGTTGGTGTGGGGCTTGAGCTGGTAGCTGTTGGTGTGGGGCTTGAGATGGTTGTTGCGGCTGTCTCTGGTGCTGTTGGTACTGGGCTTGAGCTGGTTGTTGTGGCTGTCTCTGATCTTGATGGTCTGGTGCTAGAGCTGGTTGATGCCACTGCCTCTGATGCTGCCGGTCAGTTCTTGGATGAGGTGGGTGAAGTTGATTTAGTTGTGGAAGAGGTGGAAACTCATTGAGGGCAGGCGGTGCATGTCTTACTGTTGGAGGTCGCTGAGGAGCGTACTGCTTCGAGCGATGTTTTCGAAGCTCTTTCAAAGTTTGGCAGCCCCTATAGTTGGCGGGATGAGCGCTATTACAGTTGGCGCAGGTTGCAGCTGTTTCTCTTGGTTTTGTGCAAGCACTGCTTTCGTGGCCCAGTCCACATCTTACACATTTTGGTGGGTAGTTGCAGTACGTTTTTGTGTGTCTGTACTGCTGACATCGAACACATTGAGGAATCATTTTTCTTTTGCGCGGTTCCTCTATTTTTATATGGGTATAGTACAAAAATTCAATGTCAAAGATTTTGTCATTGAATGTTGCTTTTGACACGTCCACGAAAAACATGGGAAGGGGTGTTTTAAATCGTGAAATGACGTTGACTATACTTGTTGCCTCGTATCCATATTGGCCGGTTCTTCTTTTATGGTGGTTAGTGGTGTGCCGTAGTGTAAGTTTTTGATAACAACACGTGAACTTTTTTCCTCTGGTAGTTGATATGTGTGGAAGTACGCACCTCCCTTTTTTAAACTAGTCACTAACATTCGGTAAACATCTGAGTTTTCAGGGTATACGGTTACTCCCCTGACAGATGTCTTGAGCCTGAAACTGTTTGCCCCTCCCTCATTATGAAGGAATGTTATGAGTGCAGGGTATTCTTTAACGTCAGATAAATGGGTGGCGGTTTGGTGTTGGTAGGTTGATTAGTTGATGGCTCAAGTTCATCTATTGAGGGTGATAACGGTTCGAACCTGTTTTGAGTATTTGTAGGTGGACTAACCTTCATAATTTTCCTGGGGTCTCTTTCTGCAGTTAATTGTCTTTTTCTTCCTGACACAAGCTCCCAGGAGATATTTTCGTGCTCGATAGCATTATTGGAAATGTCTAAGCCACTGGTTGGAGCACTTGAAGTTGAGGCTTCCGTAATTTTTCCAGTGGGAGAACCCACTTCACTAAATAAATTTTACTTCTCTTCTTGTTTACTTGTTCAGCACACAGTTAGGAAGCAAGTTTGTTTGTAAACACTAAAGTTTTTCACTTAAAACATAACAAAAATTGGAAAAAACTAGAGAGCAAACTTATCACAGTTATAACCTTCCGCGTACAAAATGGCGACTCCCCAATTGTGATATTAAAATTTAATAATCAAATTTAACCTAAAAGGACAAAAAATGCAATCTAATACAGTAAAAATAAAAACCGTGCAATTTAGCCCAAAACGTGCAATTTCGTGCAATAATACATGCACGGGATAGCTGTCCGGGTTTGAAGCTGATACATGCAAGCAAATAAAACGTGCAAAACCATGGAAATCCGGTCTCCACTCATTACTTTGTCACGAACAAACTCGTCCATAAACAACTTAATGTTCCATATATTACTGATTTCACATGATATTACTGACCAGGTATCAACCCTTCCATGAAAAACTCCATTCTCACTCTAATTCACTAATTTCTACCCTACGAAAAGGACTAATTTTATTATTTCGATGAATATGTCCGATTTTTATATTTTAAGGACTATTTTAATTATTAGAGTACTGCCAATCGGTAGTGTCTCTACATGTATTTCATGCCATTGTATTATATACCTGTTACATTTACTTGGTGTATTTCTTGATACAGTTTATAAATATAAATATACATATTTTAAAAAAATATATAATAATATTAAGTACTTGCTTATAAGTAACACCAGTCCCTTACCTTTTGTTCAACATATTTTATTAGATGACTTGAGTGTTTCCCAGTTCGTAAGAGTAGAGCTAATTAGGTGGTTGGGCCACGTAATCTGAATAGATGAAGAGAGAACATTGAGAAAACTGTACTATGGAAACCCCGACGGAAGGTCTCGTGGAAGTCCGAAGGGAAGATGGAAGGACAGCGTCTCCGAGGATCTAAAGAAAGGTAGGAATAAGGGAGTGTTTAGGCCTCTCTCTTCCAACGCCCATAAAAGTTTTGATTACCGACGCCACTCTTTTGGTTGATTTTTAAAGAATTTATCTGTACTTTAATACAATACGGTTTATACCTAGATTGTCAAATACAATATTTTTTTTAACTAGATTGTAAATAATTTCATTAAATGGTTGCATTATTTCCAGGAAATGATAGCTTTAGTGAGAGTCAAAAGTAGTCGGAATTCACTATTAGTTTGTAATTTACTTGATTTGTTCTGTTTTTTAAGAGTTGTTACCCCCGTTCTAATGTTAGGAGGAAGGTATACAATAGAAAAAAACAAAAATGATTGTATTTTTAGCGTTTTAACCGTTCATTTACGAAAAATAGAAGCAACAAAAGTATTCGGAATTACGTGGTTTCCGGTTAATATTAATGCATTAATGATGTATGAAAATCCAGTTGGTAAGTCTTCTTGTATAATTATATATTTTATTCAATATTAAATTGTTCTACCTAATTACTTAATTGTTGTGAAACTTTGTCTCACTCAAGCACATATTGTTTCTTGATGTCATTTTCATTTTGATTATCCTATTTCCTGAATTTCCTTCTGATTGGGACCAACAAATATACAGCTAAATTTAAAATAAATAATGAAAAAAAAACCGGTGTGTGAGTTTCACGCTTGACGCTTACAACTTGACGCTTACTACTTGACGCTTATTACTTGACGCTTACTACTTGACGCTTACTACTTAATACTTAACGCAACTATCAAATTTTATGTACTTGTATCAAATAATAAACCAATTTAGTGTAGTTTATTTTTTATTATTAGAACGTGGCGAACAGTTAAAACACTTATTGTGCTTCCAGGAGTTCTGAAAAATTCAGAAATAAGCTAAGGTTATTAACTCATTAGAGGAATTGTATTCTTATTGGATGAATAAATCAATCTTTCATTTTTAACATTTAATATTCTTTGGGCGGATTTTCGTTGTTTTTAAATTTTTTTCCCGGCTTGTCTGATGCACGTCAGACTCTTATTAGGCTTATTGCGCGCCGTCCAATCTACTATTAGAACTGGGCATGTGCCTCGGTGAATCTGACTAAATATGGGAGTTAATCAGTCCACACAACTTGGGATCTATAATACGGTCGCTGCCAAAATGGTAAAACCGAATCCTGGCAATCTCTGGACAACTGCATATCACATTATATGCAGTTTCATCTTCCTTCTTGCCAAACCCATTTTATGGAGATGCCTGTTAAGCTGACAGTGTCCTGCGTACAGTTCTGTTATACTCCTTAGAGTTGTCCTGTCTATTTAGAGTAGTGTACAACTTCTCTCTTTGCAGAGTCCTTCCAAAAACATCTTAGAGTGATGCTGCTAACCAGTAATCCTCCAGTATTGCCTGGATCTATTGCCAGCAGCCGCCTTGATCAAACCTTTAGCTTTGCTGAGGCTTATTCCATACACAGGTTCAGGTGTGGAGGGTAACTGAGCAGAACTCCTCCTTGCGAGGCTATCAGCTCTCTCATTGCCTAAGATGCCTGAGTGACCAGGCACCCAATGAACCTAGACTTTATTCAGCAGGGAAAGCATATTGAGATTTCTTTTGCATTCCTCTACTAATTTGGACCAAGTCATGTAATTACCCAGAGCTTCGATAGCAGCTTAACTATCAGTATCGATTGTTATTAGTCTGTCTCTCATCCCTTCTGAAATTAGTGTTTGAGCACAGATATTTATTGCCATTATTTCAGCCTGAAAGACTGAAGTATATTTACCTAGAGAAATGGACATCCATTCTATCCAGTTTATCCATTCTCCATATTCCAGCCCCTGAGCCTAACTCTGTCAGGGATCCGTCTGTATAGCAATTGACTCCATTGCACGGTCTGTGCGCGCCAGTCCTATCAATCCCTACACAATAAAGTGTGTCGGTATATTTCTTTACCTGAAGATCAGAATGCATGCCTAGTACCGAATCTTCATCAACACTTCTGAGCAAGTTACCATGACCCTGGTATACCCGGGAGCTAGATTTTGTTCCTAACTTAAAGGGCCTATAGGATGTGCTAAGTGCTTGCGTTTTTTACTGATATGTGCAATGGTGTTAAGTTCAGTAGAAATTCTATTGCAGCAGTCGGAGTAGTACTCATAGCTCCAGTTGTCATAGGACATGCTAATCTTTGCAGCTTTTCGAGCTGGAGTATGGACTTGCATGTAATTGCCTTATAATTGTTTTATTTCTTCTGTTAGTGAAGATACAGAGATTGACTTTCTGAGGGTTGATGCTAAAACCATTCGTCTGACACCAGTCCCTCTGAAGTCTCATTGCCGGGAACTTGCCTTTAATTAGTACAACGATATCATCACCATATCCCTGTGCATAAAAACTTGCGGTGCTCAGTTTTGTCAACAAAAATTCGACAACCAGACACCACAGGAGTGGAGATAGCACACCGCCTTGTGGACATCCTCTCCTCGGTCTCATCCACAATCTGGAGTGTCCTAATTTAGATGTGAGCATCCTTCCCTCCAGTATGGCATTGATCCATTCGGAGGTTAGTCGTCCCACACCTCTCCTTTCTAAGACTATTGCCATAGTACCATAAGGAGTTCGGTCAAAGGCACCCTCGGTGTCAACAAAGATGCCTGCCACAATTTCTCTGTTAGTCAGAGTTTTTTCAATCCTAGAGACCAAGAAATGTAAGGCAGTCTCACAGTTTTTTCCAGGCTGATACGCATATTGAGCACTATGTAGCGGTCTATCAGCCAGTATGTTGTCCCTAATTTGTCTTTCTTTGGACGTTTACTTTTTTGCTCTTATAATTTATATTATATTGACAGGTGCGTATAGTAAAATAAAGATTTAAAGTTAGAAAAAAAGAAGTTATTATTATATAATCCACACTATACTCACCCATCCACATACCCTCATCATTTTTTTTTTTAACATTAAAACTATTTCTCTTTACAACATTATTCGAAGACGCTGTTCGATAAGTTTTACTTCAACGCTTTATTTTAAAACTTTTTTTTTATCTAAGGTTGGGTATCGGTTAAATGAGGAAGAAGAATTGTTTAGAACATAAAATTATGTCAAAACTTAGTAAGAATGTGAATATTTGAAACCATTAAACGACAGAATAGTACGATTTACGAATACTTTTGACAATAAATGATCTTGTAATTTTACATTATTAGTCGAGTATTTTAAAAAAAAATATTCTTTTCGGTTAGTGATCAGGTTAAAGATTTTGCTTAATGGGAGTCTCATTTAAAGATTTATTAGTTAAATAGACTTATACAGATTAAACGTTGTGAAATATGTTTATTAAATGAAAAGAAACACGAATTCTGAACACTTTTGACACTCACTGTATATATTTTATATCATTTGTCTTATAACAGGTGTAAAATTACTTTGAATTCTAAGATAATAACAACTGATAGTGGGCTTCTTTTCAAACAGACAATAATAATAATTTTTCGCGATAATACACAAATATTGAGAAAAAAATTGAAGACATTTAAAATTATGCGCTATATCATTGTGGTGGAATACAGAATTCGGCGCAACACATACTGATTAAATACATCCACTATGAGATGTTTTAAAGAAAATATAAAAAAAGAAAAGAATCAATTGGCTTAAGTTTATTTTTCAATTCGCTTCCTGGGAAATGAATTGCTGATTGAAAGTTGGCGGTATCGTAGTGTAATACTAGTATTGATTTTGTAGAATCAGCTGTATGAAAGTGCTCCCAACAGGGTGGTTATGACTGTCTTTATTTTGATATTATTTTGAATTATTCGAAACAGAAATGACATTGTACTTGACTGAAGTTTGGAACGAACTCACAAAAAACTTAAATGACAATAGAAATATATGGTGGAAGAAATTAACGCAGCGACTGACCGAAAGCAAAAGAAAATGCCATAATATTAATCAACTAGAAACTAAGTATAAACTTTATTTAGGAATTAAGGATTTAGTCACTAATAAGAATGCTATGGAATATGCTTTATTTTTTAGTTAGTGAGTATCTCCAATTAATCTACCCTATAAATGTTATCAAAGTGAACCTTTCTGAAGAATTTTCATTCTTTTTTTTGTTGCAGTTATGAATATGATCCTAAATCAATAGATGTAGAAGAAAGAAATGTTGAGCAGTTCCAGTTATTTTGTAATGACTGTGGTGTTCCTTTGGTATGTTTTCGCCCTATTTCATTGTGTACATATATTTGTATTCCATTATTAAATATTTGATTAAGTAAGTTTTTGTTTTTAGGAGTCTGAATTGTGTAAGGGTGTTATTTCCCTACTTAGGTGTATTGGATCTCATATTACTGATGAACACAAAACAAAAGGGACATATGGCCACGAAGACAGACATTATTTCTTAGACCTTGATATGGCAGTTTTGGGTTCAGATCCAGAATTATATGCTGAATATTGCATGAGAGTTAAGGAAGAGTATGATTTCCTTCCTCATGATGTTTATAAAGCTTTAAGATTAAAAGTAAGGAAACTATTTTCGGATGTTTGAAATTTTATGTATTTATTATGAATACAATATCCATTTAATGATTTAAATATTTTCCTCCTGAGAAAATGAAGTTAAACTTATTTTTTTAAAGATTATCATAGTTTCAAATTTCCACAGTAAATTAGTATTCTTTAATTATATTGGGTCTAAAGCTAAGAGATTTGTTTTCTCATAGATATGTTTAGTCAACTGCTGTGCTTAATCATATTATTTTATGAAACAGTTAAGGGGTTTATAGTTCAAAGTTATAATTTTTGCTTACTACTTACTTTTATCTCCTACTTACTTTCATAAAAAAAGTTTATTATCTTGGTTCATCGATTTAAATTTACTTAGGTATTCTGATTTAGGATCACCAGGTTTTCTTTATTTATTTTTAGTCTTTGTCTTGCAGTTAAACATAATAGATTTGGTTTTTCTATTTATTTCTTAACTAAGGGAGATCCTTTTTTAAGTTCCCAAAATACTTATTTATTTTTTTATTTAGTTTGCAACTAATTTTTTTCTTGTATTATTTTTGTGTTCCTCATTATTGTCTATTTAGCATTAAATTCATATGATAATTATTATTTTTGGTTCCTGTTGAATTAGTGTAATTATTATAATTAATTTATGCATTTCTAATTGATAATATCAAAAATATTTCTTTAGAAAGAATAATAATAATAATACTAAAAAAAACTTTATTCTGGGACTATGTCCCGTAAGAATGTCTGGTCAAGAAAACAATAAAATTAATTTTAATTTACAAATGTGCAAAAAGGAAAAATTAAACACTACCTAGACTTATATACATTCATGTAAAAAAAGTATGGATAATAAACACACAAGATTAAAAAAAAAAAAAAAAAGGAAAGAAAGAAGAGAAATCTCCTAAAGGCTACCGATAGGGTTAAGGGGATTATAAAAAAACAAAACAAAAAAACTAATTATTCCACACTGCTAGGGTTAGGGTAAAATAGATATTTATAACTTGTATTAAAATAAAAATAAGTCAGTTGCAGATTTACATTTGTTGTGCATCTATTTGGGATGCCAAAAGATGTTGGAAAAGGTGAGATTTGAATGAGAGAAAGGAAGAAGCATGGCGAATATGAGTAGGTAGGGAATTCCAGAGGGTTGCAGAACGGATATTAAATGAGTGATCAAAAGATTTAGTTCTATGGGTGGGAATGTAAAGGTCGGAATGGCAGAATCTAGTTTCGAGAGAGTGGACTGAGGATTTACTTTAAGGATGCTGTGAATGTATGGAGGGTGCTGGGAGTTTATGATTTGGTAAAGGTATGATCCGAGAAAATGTTTCCTCCATGTAGCAGGTAGGAGCCACTTAAACTCCCTGTATAAGTGGGTCACTGAAGACCTCTTCGAGGTGCCGAAGATAAATCTTATGAACATGTTCATGATACGCTTGAGTCTGTCTTCGAGCACCTTTGGGAGGCCACCATATACCACACAGCAATAATCGAAGTGGGGGAATATTAATGAGGAGACGAGAAGCTTACGGGTGGGAAGAGGAAGAAGATGCCAGGAGCGATAAAAAAACTTAAGAGTGCTTATCGTTCGTCGGGAAATATGGGCAATATGGAGTTTCCAAGAAAGGGTTTGATCAATGGTGATACCAAGGTTTTTGACAGAGGAGCTAAAGGTGATTGGGTGACCATTTAGGATTAGACTCGGAAAGGAAGTATTGGATCTGAGGAGGGAATTGGAACCTATAACAATGGCCTGCGTTTTCTCAGCATTAAGCCTTAGTTTATTCAGGGTTGCCCAGGCACAGATTCTATCTAGGTCTTCCTGAATATTGGCAAATGCTACGAATAACTCAGAAGGAGAGAAGGATAGGTAGATCTGAAAGTCGTCGGCATATAAATGATAGGAGCAGTGATGGATTGAATTGGAAAGATCATTGATAAAGGAGTTGGAAAGGAGGGGGGAGATACTTGAGCCCTGGGCCGAGAGGGCAAGGAAAGAAGATAGAGGATGATTGGGAATGGTAACTGCTTGAGTCCTGTTAGAAATGAAAGATTGAAACCACCGAATAGTACTGTTGGAAAATGATACAGATTTTAGTTTGGAAAATGATAAAGATTTTAGTTTGGAAAATGATAAAGATTTTAGTTTGGAAAAAAGGATAGAATGTTCAAGAGAATCAAAACCTTTTGAAAAGTCCAGAAGTATTAGTACTGTTAGCTTTTTTTCGTCCATTACGGTATGTATGTCGCTCATGATTTTTAGGAGGGCTGATTGTGTGGAAAAGCCGGGTCGTAAACCAGATTGGAGAGGATTGAGCAGTTTGGACTTTTCGAGGAAATTGGACAGTTGTGATTGGACTATTCTTTCAAGCGGTTTAGAAAGATTTAAGAGAATAGATATAGGGCGATAGTCTTTGGGGGAAGTAGGATTAAAGGTTTCATTAATAGGAAGTACAATAGCTTTTTTCCAGGAGGTAGGGAATACAGAATTTTGGAGGGAAAAGTTATATATGAAGAGTAGAATTGGTAAAATTTCAGGAAGGCATAGTTTTATCAATTTGGCAGGTATACCGTCAAAACCTATGAAGTTATTGTGGGATTTCATGACCGAGGAAATTAGGTCAGATGGAGAAATATCGGAAAAATAAAAGTTGCTGGAGTTGAATGAAGGGGCTAAAGGAAAGTCGGGGGTTGGTTGTGGTGAATCGTTAGAGGAAATCAATAAGAATCGATGAGAAGTATTTAATTCGTCAGGTGAGACCTGAAATACCTGAGAGGAAGAGGATTCACAAAGTGAGAGTTTACGGAGGATTTGCCATTTTGATTTGGAATCAGGTGCTGAGGAAAGGGCTTCACGGAAGTAGTTTGATTTTGCTTGTCTAATTGCTGTCTGTGTCAGATTGCGGAGTGCCCTGTACGTTTGGTAGTCCTCTGTCAGTCTAGTACGTCTAAAACGTCTACGGGCTGCCTCATGCCTCTTTTGTAGTTCTTTTATCTCTTGACACATCCAAGGAGCAGGTTGACGTCTAAAGGTAGCGGTTTTTAAAGGGTCATGGGGGTCAAGGATACTGAGTAAGTTGGAGGTGAGGATGTCTGCCATCGGATAAATTGAGGAGCAGGAATAGATTTCAGACCAGTTTAGGGATTCAAGATTGGGTAAAATATTTTCTGGGGTTAGACCATCTAGGTTGCAGAAAGTAGTGGATTTAGCTAGGAACACTGTAGTTTGGAAATCAAATGTTATTTGGATGAGATCATGGGATGATAAGAACGGAACAGGTAGTTGGGAAGCGGAAAGAAGCTTATGTCCTGAGTCAATGACATGCAGGTCCAGCCAGGTGTCGGATCTGCAGGTATGGTGAGTAGGTTCATATGGGACGACAAATAAGTGAAGTGAGAAGAACAGGTTTTCTAGATACAGTTTGTCGCTGGAGTCAATAAGGAGGTTGGTGTTGAAATCACCTCAGATAATAATGTTATTGTAAATGGGAATATATTTGTAAAGGAGAGATTCAAGGGATGAGTCAAAAGGGATCGTAGGAGGACGATAAACCACAGCACATAGGAGAGGATGAGTGTTGCAGGTGATTCTAACGAAAAGGAATTCAATGTGAGGAGAGTCGGAATTGAAAGAAATATCTAGGACATGGGACTTATATATAGCTATATAAGTATAATAAATAGAATATATAGCTATTGCGTCTGTATGCCGGCAGGCTTGCCTTGCTCTTGGGACTTTGGCTTGGGAGGGCTATTTTCGAACAAAACCATAATATGTAGTCGACTGTAGAAATTATCGTAGGTAGAAATAATCCAGAGTCAGTCTTTCTAATATTTCAGTTTTGCTGATGTTTCAGCTTAAAGTTGTGAGCCATCATCAGGGCATTACTGAGCCATGTCAAGCATAAACGCAAGTTGATTTTATGCTTGACATGACTCAGTAATGCCCTGATGATGGCAAACAACTTTGAGCCGAAACATCGGCAAAATTAAAATATTAAAACAGACCGACTCCCGATTATTTCTACCTAACATAATACGAGTGATATTATAGTTTCAGATAAAAATGCATTTTGCAGTATATAAGAGCTCAATAAAGCACCCATGGATATAACCCTATACAGGTCTTCAACACATTCAGGTGTCACCTCCATTGATCCCTATCCTACTCCAGGGTTTGCCAAGATTTGGTGTTTAGGCGCTTGTCTGCATTGGCTTCAACCTCATCTGCCAAAATACTATGTATGCTTAGTATATAATTATAAAGTAATAATTGTTTTCCCAAGAAGAATGGTTATTCTATGTGCGGCCCTACATTTAATCTACTAAAGCCCTTGCTGTCAACACATAATTGACAACAGATAGTTGTTTTTACTTTTCTATAGGTTTTTTTTTTTTATAGATTTATCAAGATATCAGTTATAATAACAGAATCTTGGGTCAAAAAATAGTTCTGGTAATCTTTTGTACTACATTCTTTAAGCTTTTAGGTGGCTCATTACACAAAACCTTCTCATCTTTCTTAACTAATTATCTTGATATTTAATACTTAATTTACCATTTTCTTGAGATAACCATATAAAACATAATTTAACAATCTGACACTGTTGTCAGATAGTCAGATAGCTTCATAGTCTATCATATTAAATCATATTAAATGCTAGCTGGAGTACGATCACTTATGTTGAGATGGGTATTTTGCAACGTTTGAAGGCCCAGACACAGCCTAATAATTATTTTTCAATTCTGTAAGTTAGATATAGCAGTTGTGTCCTTTGGGCTGCTGGCTCTTTTTTTCGTAGTTACAGATCTATTTTCAAGAGACACGCATATAACCCATTATTTTAAGGTGGCTTTATCCTAGTTACAGATGCCAGTATTTCCTAGATTCACTCCTCTACCAGGTTATCAGAGCTCATCATGTCAGCAATATCTTCGAATCCCTTTAATTTAAATCATCAATTCAGTTCTGTTCTACCAGATCCCGTCTCGAGGTACTCCTGTGGGTATTTTGCAACATTTGAAGGCTCAGACACAGCCTGATGATTATTTATCAATTCTGTAAGTCAGATATAGCAGTTGTGTCCCTTGGGCTGCTGGCTGTTTGTTTTGTAGTAGCAGCTCTCTTGAAAATGCTTGAGTGCTTTAATTTTTAAACATAACATTTCTTCATTGCTTCATCGACCTAAGCATAGTAAATGCTAGGTGAAGTATTATCACTTATGCTGAGATGGGTTTTTTGCAACATTTGAAGGCTTAGACACAGCCTAATGATTATTTTTTAATTCTGTAAGTCAGATATAACAGTTGTGTCCTTTGGGCTGCTGGCTCTTTGTTTTGTTGTAGCAGATCTCTTGAAAATGCTTAAGTGCTTCAATCTTTAAACAAAACAGTTCCTCATTGCTTTATTGTCCTATGAATAGGAAATGCTGGCTGGAGTATAATCACTTATGCTGAGTATTATGAACTGCGAAGGAGTATTATGAACTATGCAATACAATTTGTATTCGGGATCACCAGAGACACGCATATAACCCATTATTTTAAGGTGGCTTTATCCTAGTTACAGATGCCAGTATTTCCTAGATTCACTCCTCTACCAGGTTATCAGAGCTCATCATCTCAGCAATATCTTCGAATCCCTTTAATTTAAATCATCAATTCAGTTCTGTTCTACCAGATCCCGTCTTGAGGTACTCCTGTGGGTATTTTGCAACATTTGAAGGCTCAGACACAGCCTGATGATTATTTATCAATTCTGTAAGTCAGATATAGCAGTTGTGTCCCTTGGGCTGCTGGCTGTTTGTTTTGTAGTAGCAGCTCTCTTGAAAATGCTTGAGTGCTTTAATTTTTAAACATAACATTTCCTCATTGCTTCATCGTCCTAAGCATAGTAAATGCTAGCTGGGATATAATCACTTATGCTGAGATGGGTATTTTGCAACATTTGAAGGTTCAGACGCAGCCTAATGATTATTTTTTAATTCTGTAATTTAGATATAGCAGTTGTGTCCTTTGGGCTGCAGGCTCTTTGTTTTTTAGTTATAGCTCTCTTGAAAATGCTTGAGTGCTTTAATTGTTGAACATAACATTTCCTCATTGCTTCATCTTCCTAAGCATAGTAAATGCTAGGTGAAGTATTATCACTTATGCTAAGTATTATGAACTGTGCAATACAATTTGCATTCTGGATCACCAGAGACACGTATATAACCTATTATTCTAAGGTGGCTGTACTCTAGTTACAGATGCCAGTAATAGTTTAACAAATCTGACTCTTAGAATACTTATTCTTATATTTATACAGGCGTTCCAACTAGGGCTGCCTTTTCATGTCAGTGCTGAGCTCCAGAGGTCATGGTAAGCCAATCCTCCTCCTGAAAAGCCCGGTGCTATCTCCTCTTTCACTCCGCATATCCACCTACTTCTAGGTCGACCTTGTTTCCGCCTTTCCGGTGGATGCCAATCCAAAACTCGGTTTGGCCATCGTTCTGTAGACATTTGTTTTATATGGCCGTATCATCTTAGCCTTCGCTGTCCTATCCGCTGGCTTACGGACCCAGGAGCCTCCATCTTGTCCCGAACAACCTCATGTCTAATTCAGCCCATCCTTGTGAAACGTAGACATCTTCTCCAAAAGTCCATCTCCACAGCTTGGACTTTCAAGTAGAGCTTTCTCGACATTGTTCACGTTTCCGATGCGTAAGTAAGGATGGGTTCTACGATGGCATAGTAGATCTTCCTTTTGTTTTATTTTAAAAGAAGGTCATTCTATACAACAGGATGGAGAATCCGCGTGGCTCTATGGGCTTGTTCTATCTTTCTCGTTATGTCGATTTCGGAGGATCCAGTGGAGTCGAGGTACGATCCCAGATATTTAAATATATCCACCTTTGTGCATGTCTCATTATCAACTCCAAATCACTGTCATCCTCAGCGCTGATGGCCATGTATTTTGTCTTACTGAAATTAATTTTAAGACCCATACACTCATAGCAGTCCCCTTATGAGCACATTATCATCTCAAGGTAGACCTTTCTCTGAGCGAATACAACTTGATCGTCAGCAAAAAAGAGCAACACTAGCTGTTCATCGTCTATGAAATGACCCACATCACCACACTGATGAAACCATTCCTTGACTGAC
This sequence comes from Piezodorus guildinii, assembly GCA_023052935.1. Classification (NCBI taxonomy): domain Eukaryota; kingdom Metazoa; phylum Arthropoda; class Insecta; order Hemiptera; family Pentatomidae; genus Piezodorus; species Piezodorus guildinii. Next base: position 4,686,188 of record CM041295.1, on the reverse strand, counting down.
ATATGGAGATAAATCTTGAAAAGGGTTGACGCCATGCTACAGCCCTGTTTTAGACCGTTACTACCTGTGAATGTCTCTGATACTCAGTTTCCAAGCCTTACCCGATAAATGTTGTCTTGGTATAGGTGTCTTACTGCATCTACTAAGGCATCATTGATATCTGCTTCTCTCAGTGCTTCCCACATTCTATTTCTCGGGTCGCTGTGATAGGCCTTTTCCAGATCAATGAAAGCTATGTGGAGTTCCTGATTCATCTCCCGTGACTTCTCGATGAGCTGCCGAAGGACAAAGATGTTGTCATTGCAGGAGCGCCCCGCTGTGAATCCAGCCTGTTCCTCAGGGGTAAGGAATTTGTCTTCCAATTTGTCTCGGAGCAGCCTACTCTGCTCACCGCGCTCTGCACACAGATACCTTTGTGGTTCTGGCAGATCTTCCTGTTGCCTTTCTTGAAAATGGGCGATATAAATCAAGTTCGGAGGTCCTCAGGTACTCCATTTCCTCCTAGTACCAGGTTAATAATTTCCTGGAGAATGCTCATGATCTTTTTACCTCCAGCCTTTAGCAGCTCTACCGAGACTCCGCCTGGACCTGGGGCCTTTCCGTTTTTGGTGCATTTAAGAGCCTGTGCTAGTTCCTCCATGGTCACCATTATTCTTCCTGGTGCTGCGGTTCTGCTCTCCTCTGCCATAACCTGGGGCCGGCTCTCCTTAAGAAGATTTTTGAAATGCACTTTCCAAGCTCCATCAGTAATTGGTGAGACGTTTCCCTTCCTGGGTGTACGTAGCTTCTTTAGGACACCCCAGGATTCTCTAATTCTATTGTATCCTATTGTATACGCTGGCAGCATGTATCCCAGGAGGCATTTTTTTCTTAAATTACCAGGCACTTCACTTTCTTATTTAGTTTCCTGTAGGCTACTCAGTCCTCATTGCTTCTCGAGGAAAGATACTTGTGATACGCCTCCTTCTTCTGGCTCACAAGCTGTGTCACTTCGTCCGACCACCAGTCTGGGGGCATCATTCCTCTAAACCCAGTGCTTCAGCTGCTGCCGTATGGATGCATTCTTTTAGGTGTGCGTACTTTTCTGAGGCGCTCACCCTCACGCTTATGTCAGCTTTATCTTTCAATCTTCTTCGATACAGGTCTCGGATGCTTGGGTCCCTCAGTAGTTCTAGCCTATAGTGAGGAATAATGTCTGCCTCTGCCGTCCTTCCTTCTTCCCGCTGTCGCTTTCCAGCAGTCCATGGAAAGTAAATCTTAGCCATGTGGTGGTCACTTCCGCACTCCCAGTCTCTGAAGAATTTTATGTCCAAAGCATTCAATGTCAACCTGCATGAACCTCTCTGAAATCTCCTCCCACTGGGTTATCTTTCGCCTGTGCTTCTTATTGATCATAAACGATACCCCAGCCCTTCAGGTAATCTCCCTGAATATAAAATTAGACAGTATAGTATTATGAATATTATTTTCTTAGAATGAAAATAAAAAAAACAGAAATAGGTACTTTATCAGTGATAATTTAAATAATATAAACACTAGAAAATTGGTATTTCTAGTATCTGCAGTTTGAGGTTATTTTCTGTTTGACTGGGTAAGGAGAAGATGGTTGATAAGGAGCGATTTGAAGGAGGAAGCAGTTCTTACATGATGAATATATTAATAACAATACATATATTAATAACAACTATAAAAGTAACCGAAGCAGGGATGGATCTCAGGAGGGATAGAATTCTAAAGAGAGGTTGCTTTGGCTAGAAAGGACTTGTCAAACGCAGCAGTATAGGGGGCAAAGGTCAGAAAGACGGGAACTGGTAGAACAGAACTGAATTGATGATTTAAATTAAAGGGATTGGAAGATATTGCTGAGATGATGAGCTCTGATAACCTGGTAGAGGAGTGAATTTAGGAAATACTGGCATCTGTAACTAGGATAAAGCCACCTTATAATAATGGGTTATAGATAGATAGATAGATAAAAAATAATTTTTATTCTGGTACTGGGTCCCTTTAGAATAACAGGTTTTTACAGTTTAAATATACAATATGTCAATCAATAACAGACAAGATGAACATGATTAACTACTATTTACAATAATTGTTGAATTTGTATACAACACAAAATAAGAGCAATCTTCAGAAGCTAATTATGTTGGAAAAAAATGAGAAATATATAAGTTGATAGCAGAATTAAAAAAAAAATAGAAACAAAAAAATTAAATAAAACAAAAATAATTAGTAACATTGTACTAGTACTTAGTATTCTTAAAATAACATTAACTCTGAAATAATAAAGGATCTATATCAGACCAAGAATTAATGAAAGATAAAACAATTAAAACAACAATAAAAAATACAAATATAAGAAATGAAATCTTCTAGTAACAAAAATAACGATATAAAAAACTAAACAAATACTGTAAAGATTGAACCACAGGAAAAAAAAAATATATAAAAATATATTTCATATTTAAAATATATGTCAGGCAGCATCATTTTGGGGTGCTAGAAGGTGCTGGAAAAGAAGGAATTTAAATAAGGTAGGAAGAGAGGGAACAGATGTAAGGAGAGAATTGCGTGTCTCTGGTGATCCCGAATACAAATTATATTGCACAGTCCATAATACTCCTGCCTCTTATTCCCACAAAAGAACCATTATTCTTGGCCAGAATAGGAACATAACATTTACTAGTAGTTAAAAACGGATGGTTAAAACATTTTTTCTTTAATTTATGTTATCAATATTTACAACTGTCTAATATAAAATACAAGTAAATGTGAACAATTTGATGATGGGCTTGATAAAGACTACTCAGCTATAGCAGTTTCAGTTTAAAACATTAATAAAGAAGTAAAAATGCACAATGCCTATGATAGAGTTGAAAGATATGAGTCACCCATTTACTGGATACTCATGCAGCCTTGAGACAAATGCCCTTGTTTCCAGAAAATTCTGAAGGGATTATTTCTCTCTCTCTTTTTTTTTTTTCCTTTTTTCTTCCCCGCTATACCTTAGGGCAGCCCTATACCAGCGGTTTGTTCCAATTTCTTATTTAAATTCATTTCTCGCGTATTTGCATGGGCTCGGTCATCAAGATTGATAACCGAGTGGGCAGGACTGCATTCATGTTGATCCTAAAAATAATTGAACCAACTTGAGGAATATTTTGCATATTTTTAAAAATGGGAATCAATTACGGTTTTAAAAACTATTGGGCTGCCCTCAACTGGAGAGCTGTTTCCTTGCTTTTCACCCCTTTTAGATGTTGGGTGAAGCTACCTCCCTCGCCCATCAGGACTTCCAAATACTTTATCTCCTGCAATGGTTTCACTAGAATCTCTCCTATCCTTATCCTAGGGAGGAACCTATTGAGGAAAACTACCATTTTACTTTTTCTTCTCACAGTTTAGGGAAAGTTTCCACTCTCTGCACCAATCTATGATCATTCTGGTTACCTTGGCTGCCTGACTTTCCAAATGGTGCCGCGATCTGGCTTCGATGCCCACTGCATATTTAATATATTTGATAATAATATTTTATGTAAATCTTTGATTAATATTCAATTAATTTGACCTTATTTCATCCTAAAATTAAATAATTATCATAAAAAATGCTTCTACAATTGTAAAATGGTATTTTCAATAATCCTATTGACTAAATGGTCTAATGTTCATAATACTGCTTTAGATTTATACATTATTCAAAACTTAATCATATTATTTTGTTTTTATTTAGGTTTTACAGACTTTTCTACAAATACCCAATATATTTGCTACCAAAGAACTTCGGGAAATGTATGAACAACAGGCAAGGGAAAACATACAAAATGAAATCAAATTGTTACAGTAGTAACTTATCATTGATAAAAGAACAAAAAAGATGCTCTGTTAAGAATCAGATATTCATTAAATTTATTAATTTTTCAAAGAACTGAGAAATGATTTGATTAGATGAAAACAATCATGTTGTTAACAAGTTTATTTATTTGATGTAATTGTTACTCTTTTTCATTGAATTGTTTAGATTTATTTTATTCACAAATACATAAGTTATTTTATTTTATGTACTTTGGCTTATTTATAAATGATTTAACATGTTAATATTTTATGAAATTCTATTTAATTATAAAAAAATTATTGGTTAATTCCACTGGCATTTAAATATTAAAATTATATTATATATTTTTAAAGTTTTACTTCCTACTGTATTTATGCACATGTTATACTATGGCAATATAGACAACAAATAATTAATATAATTTTAACTATAAAAATAATCCCACGACCTTACTGTACCTGTCTTCTTTATATATATATGTTATATATATATATAATATATATATATATATATATATATATATATATATATATATTGTTTACCTAAAATGAATGTATATTAATTAAAGAACTAAAAATTATCACTAATGTTTTTTGTGTAATTTATCGTATGGATGTTACGAAACATATTGGAATATTTAAATAAATGTTTTTTAAAAATTGAATTACAGGTTAGTTGCAAATTTAAACTGATATATATATATATATATATATATATATATATATATATGCGGCTGAGCTTGATCATGGCCGAATCACATCATTGCATGGCCGTTGGCCTAGAAACAGTACGAATCGCCACATGTACTGAGCCCAAAACTCTTCATGGGTTGTATGTTATATATAACGTTTATATATATATAATTATATATATATATATAATATATATATATAATTATATATATATATAAATATATAATTTATATATATATATTTTATATATATATATAGTATATCAATAGATATTAAAGTTATCAATTTAATTAATAAGCAACTTTATTTATGCAACGTTTCGAGAATTTATTGTTCTCATATTCATGCCCTAATAGTGGAAAAAACAACAACAACAGAATATTAAAATTTGTATTCAATAATTAAGAGATGATATTATTATAGAGACAGAAAACCTTTTTGAATAAATTTTAGAATGCATTGAATTGACAATGAATGATTATACAGTAGTTAAATAGACATTTCAATTAGAATCTACATTTTTTTTTAAAGTTATAAATACATGTAAAAGAAATTATTACAAATTTACTTCAGAGTTGGGCGTTATTCGAATAAAAATTATTAGAATAACGAATAACAGATAAATAATTTATTCGTTATTCGAATAAATATTTATCTGTGGGCAAATCATCCGTTATTCGAAACTTTCGAATAACGAATAAATCATCTGTTATTCGAAACTTTCGAAAAACGAATAATTTTATCTTTCATTCGCAAATAACGAATAAATTGAATTTATCTGTCATATTTTAACTTAGTTATTTGAATAAAAAATTATTTAACAAACAAAAATTATTCGAAGATGTAATAATTCAGCAAATAATATTATTTACTAAATATGTATTTACAAATTATTAAATTTCTAAAAAAAATAACAGGTGTTTCAAATAAATACATTTTTGTATCTATCTTATTTATAAATTTACAATGAGTTATCAGGTTCGGTATCTTATTAATGGAGGTATCTATTACAGTTTTCAAGAATGCTACTTTCAAATATGCAATCAGATTTTTAATCGCGCATGCGCGTTTCGTATTTCTATTAATTTTATTGTTTTTATCAATGGAGGTGTCTTTCATTAAGTTTTCAAGGATGCTATTTCCGAATATGCTATCAAATTAACGATTACGCATGCGCGTTTCATGTTTCGGTTTATTTTATAGTTGTTATTAATACATGTATCTTTTAATAGGTTTTCAAAGCCGCTATTTCCAAATATGCAATCAGATTTTCGATCGCGCATGAGCTTTTTGTGTTTCGATTACTTTTATAGTTCTTCTATTGGATTTTCAAGGATGCTATTTCAGATTATCAGAATAAAAACTATATATATTAAAAAAAGAAAAAGAAATTAATTAAAATTCCCTCATTAACAAAACATACCTTTTTTTTTTTTTTTTTTTACAAAAATATTATATTCATATTTGGAATTAATTAATTAATTAAATTAATCATTAATTAATTAATTAACTATTGATCCTAATTTATATGCATATTCTGGTATTTCTGAAATAGCATCCTTGAAAATCCAATATAACAACTATAAAAGTAATCAAAACACGAAAAGCGCATCCGCGATCGAAAATCTAATAGCATATTCGGAAATAGCGTCCTTGAAAACATAATAAAAATACATATATTAATAACAACTATAAAAGTAACCGAAGCAGGGATGGATCTCAGGAGGGATAGAATTCTAAAGAGAGGTTGCTTTGGCTAGAAAGGACTTGTCAAACGCAGCAGTATAGGGGGCAAAGGTCAGAAAGACGGGAACTGGTAGAACAGAACTGAATTGATGATTTAAATTAAAGGGATTGGAAGATATTGCTGAGATGATGAGCTCTGATAACCTGGTAGAGGAGTGAATTTAGGAAATACTGGCATCTGTAACTAGGATAAAGCCACCTTATAATAATGGGTTATAGATAGATAGATAGATAGAAAATAATTTTTATTCTGGTACTGGGTCCCTTTAGAATAACAGGTTTTTACAGTTTAAATATACAATATGTCAATCAATAACAGACAAGATGAACATGATTAACTACTATTTACAATAATTGATGAATTTGTATGCAACACAAAATAAGAGCAATCTTCAGAAGCTAATCATGTTGGAAAAAAATGAGAAATATATAAGTTGATAGCAGAATTCAAATAAAAAAAGAAACAAATAAATTAAATAAAACAAAAATAATTAGTAACATTGTACTAGTACTTAGTATTCTTAAAATAACATTAACTCTGAAATAATAAAGGATCTATATCAGACCAAGAATTAATGAAAGATAAAACAATTAAAACAACAATAAAAAATACAAATATAAGAAATGAAATCTTCTAGTAACAAAAATAACGATATAAAAAACTAAACAAATACTGTAAAGATTGAACCACAGGAAAAAAAAAAATATATAAAAATATATTTCATATTTAAAATATATGTCAGGCAGCATCATTTTGGGGTGCTAGAAGGTGCTGGAAAAGAAGGAATTTAAATAAGGTAGGAAGAGAGGGAATAGATGTAAGGAGGGAATTAATAGCATATTCGGAAATAGCGTCCTTGAAAACATAATAAAAATACATATATTAATAACAACTATAAAAGTAACCGAAGCATAATACGCGCATGCGCAATCGGAAATGTGATAGCATATTCGGAAATAACATCCTTGAAAACCTAATGAAAGATACCTCCATTAGTAATAACAATAAAAGTAATCGAAACGCGCATGCTGGTGAGAGGTTACAATGGATTTGCCACTGTAAAATAAAATAACCTTTCTACAATAATAAAATACAGAAAATAAAATAAGAATAAAAATGAGCTTCAATTAAATATAAAGAGAACAAAAATGTAAACATGTTTGACATGGTGACTGAGCCCATGCAGGTGGTGGAAGATCTCTTCTCGCATGGACTTGGGAACGTATGATCGCGCTTGAGGCGTAGAGGTTTCGTAGAGGACAGATGAGGCTGTACCGGGAGGCTGGATTCAGCGAAGCTGAAAAAAAAATGTTTTAACCATCCGTTTTTAACTACTAGTAAATGTTATGTTCCTATTCTGGCCAAGAATAATGGTTCTTTTGTGGGAATAAGAAGCAGGAGTATTATGGACTGTGCAATACAATTTGTATTCGGGATCACCAGAGACACGCAATTCCCTCCTTACATCTATTCTTGGATCCTTCTTCTGCTCGGACGCAAGGCGCTCATAGTCCTCGGTACATTCGATGTCCTCAACCCTCGAGAGCGCGTCGGCAACTGCGTTGTCTTCCCCGGGTACGTGGCGGATGTCGGTTGTGAACTGGCTGATGAAGTCCACCAACCGAATCCGCATGGGCGTTGCTGTCTCTGGTCTGCTGTCTGTGGCTTCTGGTAAAAAGCTTGTTCTAGCGGTTTGTGGTCCGTCCAGAAAGCAAAATGTCTTCCCTCCAGGTAATGGCGGAACTGCTTGATGGCGCGGTGGATGGCCAATAGTTCCCTATTGTAGGTGGCGTACTTCTGTTGCGCTGGAGCAAGAGCCTTGGAGAAAAATCCAAGAGGCCGCCAAACGTCGCCATCCTTCTGCTGCAAGACTGCTCCCATAGCTGTGCTGGAGGGATCACATACCAGGACAAGCTCAGCGTTAGCCTTAGGATGTTCCAGCACCACAGAGTTCTTGATGGCCGTCGTGCAGCGCTCGAACTCTTCCATGGCTTCGTTGTTCCGTTTGACGGGCCTCTTGTCGTTCTTCTTCGCTCCAGCAAATAATACAGGAAATACAAGCTCCGCTCAACAGGTTCCGGCTCTGGGTATGCAACGGCGATAAAAGTTAAACATACCCAGAAAACGCCGCAGGTCCTTGATAGTAGCAGGCCTAGGATAGGAAACTATAACCTCCACCTTCGCTGACTGGGCGCTGATGCCGGAGGAGTTCACCCTTTGTCCTAGAAACTCGACCTCCTGACGAGCGAAGTCACACTTCGTCAGGTTCACCGTGAGGCCGTGATCCTGCAGCCGCCGTAGCACTTCCTCTATATGTGCCTTGTGCTCCTCCTCATCTCTTGAGCCGATGATAATGTCGTCCAGGAACCACCAGGCAAAGTCCAATCCTCGACTAGGGCTCCCCTGGTCTCAATATGATGGACGACATCTTGCTTCGGCTCTTTCAGAAAGGACGAAGACTGGGTCACAGAAGGTTGCCGGCGCAGTAGGGCGGAGTTACATTCCGCTGCTGGTACAGCGCAGATGGTGGGCACCGGTACCTTCGCCAATTTACCTCTTGATGTCAGCCCCATCCTCTGGTTCACCAGCTGGCAACCGGCGAGATCTACCATCATGTTATAGTGATAAAGTAGATCTGCGCTAATGATCGGATGACTAACCTTAGCAACGATAAATCGCCATGACATTTTCTGCCGGAGCCCCAGGTTGAGATTCTGGACAATGGTGCCATACGTTGGAATGGGCGTCCCATTGGCAGCATACAAGGTGAACTCCTCGGTGGGCCTCGTCCTGTTCGTCAACGGGTAGACAGATAGGGTGGCTCCAGTATCCACCAGATATCTGACCCCGGACTTTCTGTCAGAGACGAAAAGTCGGCGGTTGTTAGCCATAGCGACGGGACCCGCCTTGTTCGCCGCTATGACTAGTTTAAAGCCTTAGCTGGTTTCCAGTCGCAGGGCTGACGGCATTTGGTCGCCTTATCTCTGAAGCGTTCATAGTAGAAACAGAGGCGCCGTTTACTCTTGCTTCTAGAGCCCCTGCGATTCCGACTCGGTGATTTACTGTCCCGCCGACTTGTCCTGGCCCCCATTTGCGCTTTTAGAACGGCTACTTTGGCAGTTAGACGCTCGATGGCAGCTCCTATATCTCCTCCATCTCTTCCTGAAGGCCCCGGATTTGGCTCCGGCTGATAAGTCATTATCGGATTACCTGGGGGTTGCTGAATCTCAGCTATTTTGTCTGCGATGCTGGCCAACTTGGTCAGATCAGTATGATCGGTAGCGGCCAAAGCCGCCTGCATTCCCTCGGGTAACCCCCGGAGCCATAGAGTACAAAGCATGTCCTCCGGTACCTTCTCTCCTGCCAGCTGCTGCATCTCTCGCAGAAATTGGGAAGGCGTCTGATCGCTCAATTTCTGCTCTTCCAGAAGCTTTTTCATCTTCAAGCTATCTGAATGTCCGAAGCTTGAAAGGAGCCTCTTTTTTAACCTTTCATAGGGCTCATTTAAGTGCGGAAGAAATAAAAATGAGCTTCACATGTTTAAGGCAGTGACAAATCCATTTCACATAACCTCTTGCTCCCACCAGCTGTGTGTCCATAACCTCACTCCATCGCACACACTAGGCCCGTCACACACTTATACTTTTTTTAAATTTAATATTATTTTTTGGTACATATTTAGTAATTAAATATATATATATATATATATATATATATATATATATATATATATATATATATATATATTGTTTATATTTAATTCAATTTGTTATCCGCAGAATAATTTTTTATTCGCATAATCATCTATGACGACGGTTAAATTGAATTTATTCCTCATTTGCGTTCGACAGATAAAATTATTCGTTATTCGAAAGTTTCGAATAACAGATAATTTATTCGTAGGTTTCGAATAAATAGAAGATGATTTATTCGTTATTCGAAAGTTTCAAATAAATAATAGATGATTTATTCGTTATTCGAAAGTTTCGAATAACAGATTATTTATTTGTTATTCGATATCTATTATCTATAGATAAATTTTACCCAACTCTGATTTACTTACAATTTAAGACAAAATAGTGTCTTACATTGACCTGTGTGGATATTACAAACTTTGAAAGAGCACTGAAAGAAAGGTGCTTGGAATGGTTCAGAGAGAGTGGTAGGGAAGAATTTTCCAATTACTGTATGAGAATCAGATTTCTTTTTGTTTGTAAATGCTTCATAATAGTATTATTATTATTATTATTATTGAGACCCATTGTTAATGTTTGTTTATTAAATTTGTGTAACATGAGTTAAGATTTTGGATATCTGATTTTTATATGTTCCTGCATAGGGATAGATTATATTTTTAATTCAATGAAAACTATTCTGTTCAAAAGTTCGACTGCCCCATGGTATCTCCTATTGCTTCAATTATAGCAGATATTTGTTTAGAAGAACTACTTGATACAGTTATCCCCTAGATTTCGTTCTTATTTAATTCGTATTATCATTTGTTGATGATATAACAGTAATACCCACTGGAAATAATGAAGAAGGAATCATTTTAACAGAATTAAATAAACATCCGCCCAGATTAAATTTTATGATAGAGTTTGAAAGTAATAATAATAAACGATTTTTATACGAAAAAGTTGAAATAAACGATTGTAATTCTGAGATTGAAGATGAATTTCTCGTGTGTAGCCGAAGTCAACAATACAATCATGCTACATCAGTATGCATTAACCCGTTCGGAAATTCAATCAATTCAACAAAAAAAAAGAACAAATTGCTCTTTGTGTGTAATAAGTGCTTCAATAGTCCATCAAATTGTGCTGATCTATCTAATTCAAACTTAGCTGAATAATTTCTCTCCGTGAAATCAGAAATTCAACTGGAAATTCAATCAATGAAAGAAAAACTGGAAGCGAGTGTACAAACTAGTCAAAGGGATAAACTCACTGAAATGGAAGACTTTATTTCAGAGTACAAGGACCGGGAGAATAGGGAGAAGAATGTTCTATTTTAGAGGATATTTATCCGGAATAGTATTTTGATTCAGTTTCCTGTAATCAATAACCATTCTTATCTTCCTTTCTCCAGAGGCGCCCATCTTCTTGGGAACAATCCACACAGGCGAGTTATATGGCGAATTACTTGGTTGTATTATTTTATTTTGTAACAATTTTGTTATTTCTTCTTTTATGTTATCCTTGAATTGATGCGGGTATCTGTAGTTCTTTGAGTATATTGGTTCATCTGTCTTTGTCTTAATTCGATGTTGCAGAATATCACAGGCTGATAGTTGATCTTGGTCAGTGTTAAATATTGAGGACTACTTCTGTAGCAAAGATATAAGGTTTTCCCTGTCCTTTTTGCTCATGTGATCGGCACTGATTCATTTTGGAATTTCATCTACAATGACTTGAGAGGGTAATATTGTTTCTTCTACTTCTTCATCTAACAATTCCTGAAAGTTCAATTCCATTTCATCATCTGCTTTACTAATTACCGTGGCTTCTTCTTCGTAAATTCCTGCTGGTATCTCTATATTTTCGTCTTCATAGTCTATGTAATAGATACCATAATTTGGTATTTTTATTATATTTGTTCCTTTATTCAATCTAACAGTATCTGGTAATATAAAATTAAAAGAGTCGTATTTGGTAGTTATTTTTTTATCCTTAAACATTATCCTCGTTTTCATGTCTTTCATAGTTTGGCTACTGAGCAATACCTCATAGTTAGGGCTATTTCGATCACAATAGACATATATAACCTCAGTACCTTTTTCTTCTCCCGTGGCTGTCTTAATTACAAATTTTTCTTTGATCCTTTTTATTCCGTTCGGGATAATCTCAGGGTTAACATAATTAAATTTTGAACCAGTGTCTATTAGCCATTTCCTATTTGCATGGTCGTTAACGTAGGATAATTGTTGAAAGTTATTCGTCTGCAATTCTAATGTTAGGTCGGGTCTTCTTAGCTTTGGTTTGATCCTAAAAAAGTTTCTAATTTTGCTTCTATTTCTCTGATTCTTATGTCGCGGGGATCTTCCGGTTCATATTCTATTTCGTACATAGGCTGCGTATTTTGTTGTTGAGAACTTACAGTTCTCATTGACACGGTTTGTTCCGTGGTCCCATCATAGGGTTGTTGCCTAAAATTATTATGATTCGGTCTTTGAAAATATTGTCGGTTATTTCCCGGCGGTGGGTTTAAGAATCTTTGTTGATCTCGCGGGTTCCATTCTCTGTTATGTTGAGGTGGTTGATGGTTATGACGAAAGTTATGGTTATTATATCCCCGATTTTGGTAGTGTTGATTAAAAAATTGTTTTTTTTTGTTCCGGTTTTTTATCGAAAAACTTCTTTTTAACGAAATGTTCTTCAGTCTGTTTTTCGCCTGCCTTATTCATGGATTCGGAAGAAATTAAGTCATCAAAAAGTAGATGATTTTCATTTTGGATTAGGTTTCTTAAGTCGTCTAAATTTTTTAATTTGTCAGTTTTCGTCATTAAATAAGTTTTAATGTGTAACGGGATGTTTGTAAAGAAATGGTAGAGTAGCTGGTATTCCATATGACCAATTACTGTTTCCTTATTAGCGGTTTTGTCTATACGGTATCGGGAAATTATTAACGTTCTATTTCTGTCAAGCCTTTGAAGAAAATCTAAGGGATGTTCTTTGTGTCTAATTTTTGTATTATAAATTTCAAATGTTAGTTGTTCGATAGATCTCGAGTCTCTAAAAGTTCTTTCAAGATAACCTAATAGCTCTTCAATTGTATTAAACTCTCACGTCGTGTTAATATAATCGGCTTCATCTGTTAATCTCGTGAGTATTTTACTCAATAAACGTTTCTCATTTAATTATCTAAAAGAATTATTTTGTGCACATACTATATTTCTGACTTGTCTAACGACATTTACAAATTTTAATAAATTATGTGGATTCCCATCAAATTAAGGAATATGATCACAGTCTGCACTTTTTATTTGAAATGATGCCATATCTGATATTTGCCTTAAATTTAAAATTTGCTCAGAATGATATTTAAAGCGGGATCTGTCATAAATGACAATATATATAAATAAATATCAATGCAAAATAAAATCTAATTTTTAAGCTCACTGAGTTGTTCGCTGTCTTCCTTGTTCAGTACCTGGTAACAGTGGGCTAAGAAGATTGACTCAAGTTCAGAAAATCTGGGATCAGTAGACCAATATCGAAAAATGACAAATACCTCGGATGTGTGGGGTTGCCAGTCTAAGTTCTTCAGTGTCGTTCGTTTCAAAACAGCGAAGATGAGAAGATACCTAGGAATAGTGAGTCTTCTATGCTTGCTGTTCCTATTTTAGGCGCTAATTAACGAACTCACAACAGTAAAATACTTGAAAATAGTATTTATTCTTCTTAAAAGTTTACATATGTGAAGTCTACCTTGAGACTCACCAAGAGAGAATGAACTTGTGTGGATCGAAACTAATGTGCCAGTGGACAGTATGAATAGGACCGGAAACATAAATATCGATGACTTTTCACCCTTGAGATGGGTCAAGCAACCCTTATCGTGTGGGAAGGGACTTTAAGCAGGTACCGGCCTTTGTAATGTTTCAACCAATAGATCGTGGGAGAGTTGGAAGGAATGGGAATAAGCAATCTTTATAGATAATAACAATTGTCTGTTAATTAGTGGATGCTTAGATAACACGGATAATAGCAAAGGGAGATTATTAAACGAACTTATGGAAGATGAAGGCTTAATTCTGCTTAACGGTAGACCCCGCAAACCCCGGCAATTTTACAAATATTAACTATAAGAGACAAAGCGTAGTCGATTTGGTATGGTGTAATTATAGTTGTTTACATAATATTCATGATTTAGAGGTACTAAATTTTCCTTCCTCCCGATAAAAGTAGAACTAAAGATGGGGCTACGAAAAGATAAAGCAAACAAAACCCGCATACCTATACGAATCAAAATTATCAACTGAAAAAGCATTATCATTTAAGAAATCAATTGCTCATTCACCTCGAGTCGGCGGTAATCACCTTGATAACCATGATATAATGTACGAAAACATGATCACAGCAATTTATGATACCGCTAACTATCTCCAACTCTCTTATAGTATAGTCCCCAGTAAATATAAACAAACAGAAAAATACAATTCATGGTATGATGAATAATGTAAAAGTACAAAATATGATATTAAGAAAAAATTTAAAAAAAGCGGTTATGATAACACTAAAAGAACTGAATACATTAGAGCAAAAAATACTTACAGAAACCTGTTAAAACGCAAAAAAAAAGCAGATTATAATTTTTAATTAATTAATCTATTAGCAGTATGTTTGTGGCTACAGCGTCCTAACTCGACCTCCACTGGCTCAGACCAGTGATGCGGCTGAATTAGAGGCGCTGGGATCTCTTGGATTCCGCTTTTTTCTCCACAAGTGGAAGGAAAAGCGCGTGCTGGGTCCCTTTAGTAGTTTTATATATTGTATATAGTTATGATTGTTTGTATGATGCTTATTTATTTGACAACTTTTTATTTATCTCAATTATAGGTTGTTGTTTTGCTTATTTTATTTATTATTATTTTATTGTATGTATATGAATTTATTTATTTTCTATTTTATGTAATTTGACTATTATTATCATTTTCTGTATATATAGTATGAATGTGGTCTCATATCAATATTATTATTGTTCATTTTGTAACAAATTGTAATATATCTCAATAAAAAAAAAAAAAATAAAAATAAATCTATTAGCAAATCATAAAGAAACCAAAAAATTTTGGAGCACTATTTACCAGTTTAGATGTAAAAAATTTAATTCGAACCTGATACCTCCTAAAAATGGAATGAATATTTTAAAACTTTCTACGGCCAAAGATGTGTAATTCATGACATAATATTGACAACAAAAGATCCAGTATTAGATCGGGAATTCACACTCGAAGAGCTACTTATATCTTTAAATAAATTAAAATCTAATAAAGCCCCAGGTCCAGACAACATAACGAATGAGTTCTTCAAAAATCTTCCTCAAAATTGGCATTTACATCTAGTATCTCTGTTTAATAAAGTTTTGGCAACTGAAAAATTACCTAATCATTGGACAAAATCAAATGTTATAATGATTTATAAAATAAGGGACATGAAGCAACCAGAGAACTACCGACCTATCTCCTTAATGAATGTATCCTTAAGATTTTCACCCAAATTCTGTTAGATCGGTTGACGGTATAGGAAACCGAGAAAAATATTTTACCAGAATCACAAAACGGATTTTGAAAAGGAATGTCATGTTTTGATAACCTTTTTCTAATGAATTGCCTCATATATTTAAAATTAGAATATACCAAAAGTGAATTATTCGCTATTTTCGTTGACTATAGAAAGGCATTTGACAGTGTGGATCACAGACTTTTATGGCACAAACTACAATTACTAGGGCTAAGCGGAAAAATGATTAAAATTATAAAAAATCTTTATGATCGGGCCACACTAAGAATTAAAATAGATGAGCTATTATCTGATGAAATCGATGTAATGAAAGGAGTATTGCAAGGTGAAGTTCTTTCTACATATCTCTTCTGTCTGTTTATATCCGATATGGAAAAATATTTCAAAGAAAAGGGCGCGACAGGAATTCAATTGAATCCGAACTGTGAAGTACTGAGCTCCTGCTATGCAGATAGATCATTTTCTCTTCTTCTCACATAGATACGAATAAAAAATTAGAAATCCTCGCTTCATACGCTCAAAAAAACCATTTAGATGTAAATCTTAACAAAACTAAAATCATTCATTTTCATAAAGGTAAACAAAAAAAAAATTTTTTTTTTGGTTACATAGCATATTTATTGATATCTACAACTGTATTTAAAAAAAAAAAATTAGGTAAATGTGATGATTATATAGAAAATGGTCATGAAATACATGTAGAGCCACTACCCAGGTGGCAGCACTCTAAAAATATTCTAAACTAGAAGGTCTCGTGGCCATCTTCTTTTAAGACGCCTCGGAGGATTATCAGGGAATGATGAGGAAGCAAGGATTGAAACTAATGGATTGTAGTGGGAATGGAGTTTGTCATGGAAGGAACGGTACCTGGTTCGGGCTAAGTCAGCGACATATGGAAGATTAAGGTCTTTATGGATGAGTTTATTTGTGACGAAATAAGGAGAATTGAGGATTTTACGAAGGATTTTGGATTGTAAGGATTGGACACGAGATGAGTTCGATGGTTTAGTAAAGCCCCATAGCTCTACTCCGTAAGTCCATATCGGTCTGATGATGGTCATATAAATAAGTCTTTTATAATTAAGAGGAAGGTTGGAGCGTTTGTCTAGTAAGTGTTGAAGTAATCGAAAACGTCGGGCAGTTTCTTGTCGTTTCAATCTTGTATGGGGATTCCAAGTTAAACGTTTATCAAGGTCTAGGACTCCATCTTTTTTTGTATCGAATCTGTTCAACAGGGGCTAGCGGAGTGTCATTAAAGGATACTGTAGGGCAGGATGTCATTGGTTTACGACGAAGGGTAAAGGTTATCTGGTGGGACTTGTTTGAATTAATTTTAATCCTCCATTTCTGGCACCATACTTCAAGGTCTCGGATGTGGGATTGAAGAGTGTGGGAGGCTGTAACAGGATCATTATCTACTGATTGCACACACGTGTCATCAGCATAGGTAGAAAGGAAAGTGTTTGGATGGGTTGGGATATCAGCTGTATAGATTGTATAAAGAAAGGGTCCTAGGATGCTGCCTTGAGGAACACCAGCAGATTGAGAAAAAATGGAGTAATAGGAACTATTGTGATTTATTTTGAAAGATCTATCAGCGAGGTAGGACTGGATAATAAGAAAATAGGTAGGAGGTAGAAATAGACAGAGCTTGTAAAGCAATCCAGACTCGGTTAAAGGCCTGTTCTACGTCGAGAAAGGCTCCCGTGCAGTACAATCCGCGCTCCAACGCAGAGGAGACAACGTCCACCACACGATTACATTGCTGAATAGTGGAGTGAGATGTACGGAAACCGAATTGATGATCTGGAATAATATGATGGGAATCAAGGATTGGGTATATATGTTTCAGAAGGAGCTTTTCCAGAATCTTACCCATAATACATAAAAGAAATATGGGACGGTAGGAAGATGGATTTTCAGGTGACTTTTTGGGTTAAGAAATCATTTTTACTATGGATAACTTCCAGGAAGTAGGAAAATAAGTAGTGCGGAGTACAGCATTGAAGATGTAGGTGAGGAATAGAATGGCTTTTTGAGGAAGATGTTTTAAGATATGGGAAGTGATTAGGTCATGGCCAGGAGCTTTTCGAGTAGGTAATCTATGAATGATATTGGATATTTCTGAAGGATGGAAAGCTTTAGGTGGAATGGTCATTTGGAGGGGAATAGTTAGGTCTTCTTCTATCCTTTTAAGGCGATGAGGATTAAGGATATCTGGATGTGGAGTATAAGTATTGTAAAGATATTGTCCGAATATCTGGGCTTTCTCTTTGACAGATCTTGTCCAGGTTTTGTTTTCAGTCAGGAGTGGATGGTTAAAGTCTTTGAACTTAAGAAGTTTTTTTGTGGTTGTCCAAAATGATTTGTCTGTTGTAGTAAGATTTTCAGTAAAGCTGAGTAAATTTTGAATTTTGTATGTCTTTATTTCTGATTTGAGTTTGTTAGTTAGTTTGGTATAATAAGTTTTGTCAGCTGGGTATCGTGTCTTATGACACTTCGATCTCGATTTGTGTTTTTCTTTTAATAATAATCGAATATGCTATGGCAGATCAGTACGTTGAGTGTCATTAATCTTGGTGGTCTTTGTGTTGTCAGTTATACTGCAAGTTATGGAGTCAGTCAGTTTTTTTTACAGCTGTATCAATATCATTGTTTGTCTTGAGTGGAGTGTTCAAGTCCAATTTGCTTTCCAAGTCCAGTCGAAATACGTCCCAGTTAATCCGTCCCTTGATCAATGTAGGAGGGAGGGGTTGAGGAACAAAACTAGAATGCAAGGAAAGCAAAACCGGGCTATGATCTGAGGAAAGGTCGTTCAGTGATCTTATTATGGTTTGGGAAGAGGGAATTTGAGAGGTGATAAATATATCCATAGATCTGAAATTTCTTTACCGAATGAGAGGAAATTATTAATGTTTGATACAATTATTGGAGGTGGCTCGGGGTCAGAAAATCCTTGTGGTTCCCGGAGCTGGTTTTTAATGTTGACGTTAGATGTAGAAGTAGAAGCGGTATTTTTTTATGTTGTGTTTGAAGAAGACGGTCCGGGTGAAGGAGACGGCGCCGTTGAGTCATTTAGGTTGGCTGCAGTGGTACTGCGAGTTTTAGGTGGTGATGGCATTGTATTTGATGGTTGTTTTGTCTTAGCCGCTTTATTTTATTTTTTTATTTGGCGAGTTACCAGCGGAACCAGTGTTCTTTCTCTGACGTTTCTGTAGTGTCCGTGGCTTCAAATACTGAGAGTCTGACTCGCTTATTTCAGAAAAGGGAGTTTCCTCCTTCAAGTCGTCACAAGATGGAGTCTTATCTAGATCCATGATTTAGTTAATTAAGAAGAAAAAAAGATATATATATATATAAATAACAACATATATATGGACCTAAATAAATTAAAGAAAAAGATAAAAGTTAAAGAAAATATATACCTATATATAATTATTAGAAAAAGAAAAGAATTATAGACTTAATTAATAATTAAAATTAACCAAAATATCTTAAAACTAAACTATTTACAATATTATATACATATACTATTAAAAAAAAACAAAGCAAATATTTCTAAGTTAATGAAAAAAATAAATAAATAAATGTCTTCGAGAAAAATAAATTTCAAAACTCATAGAAGGAGAAAACTAATGTTTATAAATATTGTCTGATTACATCGTTGAACAACAGTCCCGACCGAGACCTTATCAACACTGGGAAGGATTATAATATAATATATAATAAGCCTGTATAATATAAAAATATAAATATATAATATATAATAAATATAAATAATAAAATATAAAATATAAATATAAAATATATAATATAATTATAAGCCTGGCCCTTATATCTAGCCCAAGCGGTCACTAGTCTATGATTGCCTATATGACAAAACGCCACTCATCTCGCTTTATGTGTTCGGTAATGTACGTAATAGTTTAACTACTCACGATTCACAAAGTTTGAAGGATATTCATGCGGTAACACAGTGATGAGAAGGTAAAAAACATAGAGCTTTACGTATAGTAATTGTACTCGCAGCCATGACACTTGAAACTTCAAAAAAAAAAAAAGTTTTTATTATAACGGGGAACCTATAGAAACAGTTACCTATTATAACTACTTAGGAGTGCATTTTTCCTCTTCCGGTGTTTTCTATCAAGCATGCAAACACTCAAAATCGAAAACAGTCTGTGCTGTAGGAACCGTATTAGATATATGTATAAAATCAAAACTGCAATCTTAGGGAAGTAGACTATTATTAAATGAAGCCATTACTGATAACACTCTTTTATATAGCACTGAAATATGGGGCATTAGATACCTAGACGATATTTTAAAAAAACTCTTCAACTTAAATAAAAATGTACCATTCTGGCTTATAAGACTAGAGTTTGGTCTTGAACATTCTACCATAAATGTATTAAAACGGATATTAAATTGTATTAAAAAAATAATCAGCATGCCTGACGATAGAATTACTAAAACTTGCTATATGACCCTCAAACATAAACATCAAATTAGATCGTCAACAAAATACAACTGGTTCAGTCAAATATGCAATATCTTAGAAAAAGTTAAAAGTTCGTGTATACTATTTGAAAACAACCCATATATCTTCCAATCCAATATTCCGAAAATTCTCGCTCTATTTAAAGAACTCAGGAGTGCTGCCATTGGGTAGTTCTTCTTCAAGTTTGTTTTACGCCATTTATCTTTTGTCACATTTACTTGTTGTACCTTGAAGTACAGTTGTGAATTTCAATAAATGATGTTAAAAACAAAAAAATTTTAAAGAACTACTAATCAACAATACCTTGAATCTTTGAAAACAAGTCAGTACAGCCCTCACTATAATTTTATTTACCAACCAACTCTACAGTATCCACATTATAAAACAATAGACAATATTCCATTTAACAGAATACAAATAATAACACAGGCCCGCTGGAAAATATTATATTAAATTCTCTCATAAAAAACATTTCTATAATATCACACCCACAGAAATCTGTACCATATGTAATACGAATACCTATGAAACCCTCTACCATTTAATCGCAGTATGCCCAATATACTCCTCCATCAGAAACTACCACACACCATACGTAAACAATATTCCAGAAAATCAGTTCCCGACAATATTTATAATAGAAGACCAAACTAAATTAAACCAAATATATTATTATATAATTAACTGTCTGGCCGTAGACGGCAACGTGTCAACATCGCTCCTGTGTTCTTTTCTTCTTATCTCTTCTATAACTTATTCTTCTTAACTCATTTTATTTTTTTCTCAAAATATTTAAAGTAAATAGTGGAACCCGCATTTATCTCGTTCACGGAAGCTAATTAAACAGCAAAAACAAAGACATAATTAGTTGTAAAGTCCGGGTTTATTCGAAAGCAGTCGACAGTCAGAGTGCTAATCCCTAAGACGTTAGAGTATTAAAGGACGTCAACCCCAGGCCTTTATTGACAAACACCTCTACGAGTAAGTCATATTTATTTATCAATTATAAAAATGGTTCAGTGCTCGATTTGCGATGGTGCCATCACCAGAGAGGAGAAGAAAAGTGTTGGCTGCAGCGAGTGCCGTGTTATTTTTCATGGCAAGTGCTGTAATCTATCGGAAAAAGATATTGAAGCGCTCAAGGCTCATAAAAAGTCATGGCTGTGCCCTAAGTGTGTTCAAGGAAAAAAGTCTGGTACAGTTACCGAAAATCCTATATCACCTACTAATATAAAGGGCATCCAACATCAAGCTAAGGAGCCATCTCCATCAGATATACTTTCGGCAGTAAATAGACATGGCGCCCAAGTAAATCAAGAAATTAAAGACATAAAATCATCGCTCGAAAAATACGGAGAACTGAGCTTTGAGCTTAACGAGAGGCTCAGTAAAATTGAAAACCATCTAGAGGGCCAATCGAAATATCTAGAAGACCTAGCTAGCGAAAATAAAGCATTAAAGTGCCGAGTGGGCGAACTGGAGATACGGCTGAATAGGGCTGAACAGGGCCTTTTGTCGAGATCATTAAAAATTTGGGGCATACCAGTCCGACCCGGGGAAACCCCCGCGGCTCTGGTGAGCAATATAGCGGCAGACCTGGGCATCAAAATCAAAATGGAGGATCTAGACGTAGTGGAGCGTCGTAGACAGAAAAAAGATGACCCTCGACCACCCCCTGTCATCGCTCGATTTGTCAGGCAGACCACTCGGGACGAGTTAATTAGAAGTCGGAAGATTAAGAGGGATTTCACCACCAGGGATATCGGCTGGCAGGAGAATGACTGCCACCGGATATATCTGAGCGAGGAAATGACCCCCGCTAACAGGCACCTCTATTCGCTCGCCCGGCAAAGGAAGACTGCTGGAAAACTGAAATATGTTTGGTTCGCTGGCGGAAGAGTCCGTTGTAGGAAAGAAGACGGACACCCTGTCATCTACATCGACCAGGTGCAAGATTTAGAAGTATTCGGCTGACATCAGGATCCCCGTCATCTGGCTAGTATCAATCGGAATATAACAACGGTTAATGGTTTTAGGAATACATTCATTATTATATTTTTATCGCATTTTTTACATATATTAGGGATTTTTATTCATATAAGTTCTCTTAAATTCAACGCTTTACCTCGGAGATGGTTTATGATTTTCTTTATGATGTGTATGTATGTATATGAGCGCGTATGTGCTTATGCATTTGTGTTTGTGAGCCTGTTTATGTGTACATATATATATCTTGTTTTCTTTCTTTCACTTGAAATTGACTTAATTATATTTTTATATGTACAGCGTCTCCCCTCTAATCCTTGTTCATTTCCCATCCCACCTCCAGCATGTCTAGTATCCTAACTACCTGTCACGTTAACGCCCAATCCTTAGCCGCTCACTTCGACGAATTCCTTCAATATTTCACCCAAAATTTCTACCATATTATTGCCGTTTCCGAGACATGGTTAAAACCCTACATCCCTTCTTCTTCTGTTTCTCTTCCGGACTATTCCTTTATCTGTCACGACCGCATCTGCCGTACTGGTGGAGGCGTCGGGCTTTACGTCCACAATAGCCTTAGATTTCGAATCCTTGAATTTTCATCCCGAACTGTGCACCCGCATGTCGAATTCCTATCTATCGAAGTTCTCCTCAAAGAAAATCCTCTCCTATATGTTGTAGCCTACTGCCCTCCTTTGGTACCATTCGAAGAATCCCTTGAATCAACTCTTTACAAATACGTTCCTCTTTACACTAACATAATAATTTCCGGTGACCTTAATACCAACTTCCTTTCACATTCCAACGACAGACTTTACTTAGAAAATCTCTTCTTCTCCCTCAATCTGTTCATTGTTCCCTTTTCTGCCACCCATCATACCCGACGGACTGACACCTGGTTGGACGTTTACATTATAGTTACAGCAGAGAACCTTCTTTCCTCCTCCCAGTTGCCGGTTCCATTCTTGTCATCCCACGATTTAATCCAAATATCTTACAATATTCAAACTCCAGCAATCCTTCCTAAAACCATAACATTCCGTAACCTTGACACCCTCTCTCGTGAAACCATTCTACCAGATCTTGAGTCCTTGAAATGGGAAGAAATTTACTCCTCCTCTTCCATTGACTCTATGGTAGATATCCTCACCTCAAATCTACTCAGGATACTAGATACCCATGCTCCTCTCAAAACCTGCACCTTTCGCCGCCGTCCTGCTCCATGGTTGTGTCAAGAAATAAAAGATCTTCAAAAGAGACGTGAGGCTGCCCGAAGACGCTACAGACGCACAAGACTAGAGGATGACTACCAAGCGTACAGGGTACTCCGTAACTTGACACAATCAAGAGTCAGACAAGCGAAATCCAATTATTTTCACGAAACCCTTTCCTCAGTTCCTGATCCTAAGTCTCAATGGCAACTCCTTCGAAAACTCTCCCTCTGTAAATCCACTACCACTTCAGATATTCAAGTATCACCTGAAGAAATAAATTCCTACTTTCTATCTGCGTCCTCTTGCAATTTGCCATCACTATCTTCCCAGCATCCCTCAGCTCCATCTTTTAACTCCGAAAACTTCTATTTCTCTGACATCTCACCAACTGACATAATAACTTCAGTTATGAAATCCCGCACAAACTCCATAGGCTTTGACGGAATCCCGGTTAAACTACTAAAACTATGTCTCCCAGAAATTTTACCAGTGCTCCTTTTCATCTATAATTTTTCCCTCCAAAATTCTGTATTCCCCATCTCTTGGAAAAAAGCCATAGTCCATCCCATTAAGAAAAATCCCAATCCTACAACTCCTAAAGACTTTCGCCCGATCTCCATCTTATCTAATCTTTTCAAACCTCTAGAATGATTAGTACAATCTCAAATTTCAAAATTCCTCGAAGAATCCAAATCAATCAATCATCTTCAATCCGGTTTCCGACCTGGTTTATCCACTCAATCTGCTCTTGCTAAAATCACCAGTGACATACACACTGCAATAGACAACAAACAGCTAACAGTACTAATACTCCTTGACTTTTCTAAAGCGTTTGATTCTCTGAACCATTCCATCCTTTACTCCAAACTAAAATCTCTTTCCTTCTCTTACAGCTCTATTCTTTGGCTCCAGTCATTTCTTTCTGACCGAACCCAAGCAGTCCACATTCCTAACCAACCTTTATCTTCTTTTCTTACCCTTTCCTTAGGGGCGGCACAGGGTTCAAGTATTTCTCCTATCCTATTCAATGCCTTTATAAACGATCTTCCCAATTCAATCCATCACTGCTCCTACCACCTATATGCTGATGACTTTCAGATTTATCTAACCTTTCCTCCTACTGAGTTATCAGCAGCGTTTACTAGTATTCAAGAAGACCTGGGCAAATCAGAATGATTTAAGGTTAAACGCTGCGAAAACTCAGGCTATCATTATTGGATCCGATTCCCTCCTCACATCTATTCCTTCTCTTCCTACCCTATAACTAAATGACCATCCTATCACTTTCAGCTCCTCTGTAAAAAGGTTAGGCATCCATTTTGACCAAACCTTATCCTGGAAACCACATGTGGCCCAAATTTTCCGAAGGTCAATAAGCACCCTCAAATTATTCTATCGTTCCCGTCATGTTCTCCCACAGTCCACCCGTAAGCTCCTTGTATCCTCTCTACTTTTCCCTCCATTTGATTATGGATGTGCGGTATATGGTGGCCTCTCGATGATGCTAGAGAAGAGGTTGAAGCAGATCATGAACAGCTCTTTAAGATTCGTTTATGGCACGTCGAGGCGGTCTCATGTATCCCATCTTTATCCCGAATCAAATTGGCTTTTTCCCCACACCCGTCGGCAATACTTCCTTGGATCTTTCCTATACCAAACTATCAACTCCCAACATCCTTCCTATATTTATAATCTCCTGCAGTTCAAACCCTCAATTCATCCACTAGAGACTAGATCCCGTATGTCCAACCTTTATATCCCTTCCCACAGAACAAAAAAATATGAATGCTCCTTTCTGGCCCGTTCTACTAGTCTCTGGAATTCCCTCTCATCAAACATCCGTCATGCTCCATCCCTCTCCACATTCAAACACCTTCTCTTCCAGTACCTTCTAGCATCCCAAAATGACGCTGCTTGACAATGTAAAATTTTTTAGCAGGATTATATTCAATATTTTTATTTTTTTCCACAAGTATCGATCTATTTTTTCAACTATTTTATCTGGAAGATTTATTTTTTTTTTTACAGTTTTTTTTTCTTTTCTTTTTAAATTGTTTATATTTTTATTATTATGTCTGTTATGTGATTAGAAGACTTCGTTTTGTATCATTGTAGTATATTATTTTTATTTATGTTTAATTGGTTTATTTTTCACTAATTCTTGTACAGTTTAAGTTACTTTATTATTTCAAAGCTTATGTTATTCTTAAAAGACCAAGTAACAAAATAATGTACACTTTTATTTTTCTTCTTTTTATTATCCATTCAAACTCATTTATTTTTCATTTTGTCCAAACAACTATTTTCTGAGGATATTTTTTTATTTTAATTTTTATTCATTTTATTTTTATATTTTATGTATATATTCACCCATAATTGTAAACATTAGTTAATTATGTTCATTTTGTCTGTTGGCCAGACATACTGTATATTGTAAACAGTGCAAATATGTTATTCTCAAGGGACATAGTCCCAGAATAAAAATCAATTTCTATTCTATTCTAACTGCCTAAAAATGAGATCGTTCATTATCAACGAATAAAAACAATATACTTACATATGAAATCTAAATAACGCAGTAAGCATAAACAATAATATGTCTATAAAGCTTTTTCAGATGTCAGAGCTCATTGTAAGACTCTTTCAAAAGAATGCTATTTAAATTACATAACCAATATCGATAATAACATTCCTAACAGTGTCAAACCTTTTTGGTCTTATGTTTTTTCTTCTTTTCACTAGCGCGACAGGCCGTGTAGTCCCTTGGACGCGTGGTATAGACTCCTGGGAGAATATACTCACGATTCTCGATGAAATGTTTAGGGTAGGGTCATCACTCCGTACGCCTATTTTTTGTGACTTGCCACCAGTAGCCTGACGAGTCTCACTACCCGGGGGAGAGGCTGTGAGTGAGTCCCCATTTAATTATATTCTTATAAAAGTCCAGCTGGGACTGGGACTCGAACTCACAATTCAAGGCCAGAACGTACCACAGTTTATGGAAATACCAAAATGTTCAACTTCAAAGCACAAGAAACCTGCACTTTCTGTGGTCAGTTTTCTTGAACAGCCTGTTTCATGTCCTTCACTACTGTGAAAAGCTCATGAAAGACAGAGAAAGATATTTACAACCATTTTTATCAGGATCCAGTGATGACCAAAAAATTAAAAAAATTCTTCAAATAGACAATATTGACAAACTGAACAACATTTTCTAGTTCACTAAGTCAGCATATAACACCCTAGATAACTTGAACTGTGAAGGTCCACACACCAATTAAGTGTCTAGTTATCTAAGGTTAACTGTTTATTATTTTTCATTGTACGGCGAATGTTTTCAGTTTGTTTTTCAAGTTGTTAATTGTTTTTGTTTGTTTTTTTATGTTTTATTTCAGTATCGTTTTTCTATTATGTATCAATTAAATGACAAAATGTATTATTTAAATAGTTTACAATTATTATTTTAAAGTTTTTCTCAAGAGCCGAATAAATGGACATTTATTATTAACTAGACTCATGTTGGCAATTGAAGAGATTTATAATTTGAATTGATTTGTACAAGAATGTAAATCTTAAACAAATAAATTCTATTCTATTCTATTGGATTAGTACACGTACAATTTTTTGCTATTTTAATTCATTGGAGGGTCCTGCGCAATATATATTTTTTTCAAGCTGATCTCAAATGTATCCAATAGTGAAAAAACAAAACAAAAAACAACAGCATTTTTTCAGCTCTCTGTGAATAATAATTATTATTAGTAATACTATTGCATTTTAATAGTAATAATATTATTGCTAATATTATTGCTTCGTCACCAGAGAAAGAGGAATCCCCAATTGGATCGGCTTTTCATCTTTATGATGATGAGATGCTATGATTTTGAAACATACTGATTCAATCTTGAAGACAATCGAACTTAATGTTACTTTTATAGGCGTTCCAACTTGGGTTGCCATTTACATCAGGACTGAGCTCCAGAGGTCGCGGTCCAGCGAATCTCCATCCGGAAGACCTTTTTTTTCTCCCTACCTAGCAATTTCCGGCACACGGGAGGAGGGAGCAGAGGGATGGTGCGCTAGGTGAACGCAATGCGAACTACGCATGCCTCTGCTCTCAAAAACCAACTCTTTATTAATCACAACTTTTATCATTTTTTTTATTTTATTTTTTATTTGTACAGAATATAGCCCGGTGCACGGTTGTGTACCTTAGAGCTGCACCTTGTCCGCTACTGAGGTGCAACCCACTGCGGGTGCGCACCTTACTGTTGGGGTTGCACCTTAACCAGACCAGCATTCTGCTTCATACGTCCGGTGGCCGTCCAGTGGAGGTCGTCTTCTTCTCCCCCCCCCCATTTTTTTCTCTCTCTCTACTCGTCGGCCAGTTATGCTCTTCCTAAGTTAAAGTGAGTTGGGCCAACCATCTCCTTCCACGCATAGACGAATTCCTTGAAGGAGGAGAAGTTCAGCTACTCCAATAGGCGCGGAAGGTCAGTCTCTGCGAGCGTATAGATCTCGGTGTTTGTCAGCAACCTGGCGCGGTGCCGCTCCATAGAAGTGCAGGACAAGACCACGTGTTCTGCTGTCTCAGGGACTCCGCAGGTAGGGCCCCGGGGGTCTATATCCTACCCATGATCAAGAAGTTTCCCCCGAAACCCTCCGTGTCCTGTTAATATTTGTGAGACCCAGTCCGGGAGGACCCACTTGGCCTTTAATCTTGATTTAACGGTAGGGAAGAACTTTCTCAGTGTGGAATCCTTCTGGCTCGCCACCCGCCGCCCATTCCACTCTTCTATAAGGTCCTCCCGAAGTAGCTTCTTCCACAGATTCGGGGTCTCACCTATTCTTCCGAGGAGTCCCTTAGCAGAGCCAGTCGCTGAATAGTGGCCCGACTTCTCTTCTTCTCTTGGATGAGGTTACGACTTTAGGTGGTGGATGCATACCTCAGGATACCCAAGACAACTTCTCTGTAAATGGTCATGGTTGTAGGGTATCTGAGGTCCCAAAATGCACCCCCTCTCCTACTTAAGCGACAACACCACGTGCTCTGCGGTCTCAGGCACTCCGCATGTAGGGCACCGGGGATCGATATCCTTACCGTGGTCATGCAGCTTTCCCCGGAACCCTCCATGTCCTGTTAATATCTGCGAGACCCAGTAGTCCGGGAGGACCCACTTGGCCTGCAGTCTTTCCACCCACCGTCCGTTCCACTCTTCTATTAGGTCCTCCCGAAGTATTCTCTTCCATTGATTTGGCGTCTCGCCGATTATTCCTCGGAGTCCCTCCGGAAGCGCTTCCAGCCCCTGCCTCTTGCAGTCGTACCTCAGTGCGTCCTCTTTGAAAATGAGGTCCAGGGGCATCGCTCCGGCCAGTACCTGTACTGCCTAATGCGACACCGTTCGGTAAGCCTTCGTGGCCCTCAGCAGAGCCAGTCTCTGGATGGTGGCCAGTCTTTTCTTCTGTCCTTAGGTGAAGTTCCTTAGGTTAGGTGAGGGGATGCGTACCTCAGGATACCGTGGAGCCTCTTATGAGCATGGCCTGGGTCTTGGTAGCGGCCATGCTAATTTTCCTCTTCTCACACCAAGTTTGGACCAGACTGGCGCACCTCTCTGCTTCCGTCATCACTCTGGCTCTGCTGTTCTGGGCCACGATGACTGCCAAGTCATATACGTAGGCCGTGGCAAGGAAACCAGCTTCTTCTAGTTCCCCCAGCAACTGGTCGAAAACCAACTTCCAAAGGGCCGGGCCTAGAACCGAACCCTGAGGGCATCCTCTCTCTATGACCCTCTCTACCTCGTAGCAACCACCTCTGATCTTGACTCTCCTGTTATTGAGGAAGCTGCTCACGAGGCAGTATAAGTTGCTGGGGGTATCAAATTCCTGTAGCCTCTGGAGTACGCTGGGCCACCACACGCTGTCAAAGGCGGAGGATATGTCGAACAGGACCAACATGACATACTTTTCCGCCCTCTCCTCTACGTCCCCGCGCGCTCTCAGCAGCGCGTCGGTGGTTCCCATTCCACGGGTCGAGCTGAACTGCCGCAGATGGCTGGCCGCATCGAGTTAAACCGGTCCATCTGCGGCAGTTCAGCTCGACCCGTGGAATGGGAACCACCGACGCGCTGCTGAGAGCGCGCGGGGACGTAGAGGAGAGGGCGGAAAAGTATGTCATGTTGGTCCTGTTCGACATATCCTCCGCCTTTGACAGCGTGTGGTGGCCCAGCGTACTCCAGAGGCTACAGGAATTTGATACCCCCAGCAACTTATACTGCCTCGTGAGCAGCTACCTCAATAACAGGAGAGTCAAGATCAGAGGTGGTTGCTACGAGGTAGAGAGGGTCATAGAGAGAGGATGCCCTCAGGGTTCGGTTCTAGGCCCGGCCCTTTGGAAGTTGGTTTTCGACCAGTTGCTGGGGGAACTAGAAGAAGCTGGTTTCCTTGCCACGGCCTACGTATATGACTTGGCAGTCATCGTGGCCCAGAACAGCAGAGCCAGAGTGATGACGGAAGCAGAGAGGTGCGCCAGTCTGGTCCAAACTTGGTGTGAGAAGAGGAAAATTAGCATGGCCGCTACCAAGACCCAGGCCATGCTCATAAGAGGCTCCACGGTATCCTGAGGTACGCATCCCCTCACCTAACCTAAGGAACTTCACCTAAGGACAGAAGAAAAGACTGGCCACCATCCAGAGACTGGCTCTGCTGAGGGCCACGAAGGCTTACCGAACGGTGTCGCATTAGGCAGTACAGGTACTGGCCGGAGCGATGCCCCTGGACCTCATTTTCAAAGAGGACGCACTGAGGTACGACTGCAAGAGGCAGGGGCTGGAAGCGCTTCCGGAGGGACTCCGAGGAATAATCGGCGAGACGCCAAATCAATGGAAGAGAATACTTCGGGAGGACCTAATAGAAGAGTGGAACGGACGGTGGGTGGAAGCAATCATGTGCTCCAGGACTTTACTGATGACAGGGAGGATATAGGCCGGCAGGCCTTTGGCGATTCCTTGTCCTTTCCTCCTCCCTTGTAGAGCAGTCTCAGGTCCGCGATCCTCCATTCTCTTGGGAAGTAACCCCTATCGAGACATTCGTTGAGGATGTCAAGAATATCATCCTCAACGTAGGGAATATTCTTCTTGAGGATCGCGACACCTATTCCGTCAAGTCCGGGAGCCCTTCCGATCCTCCGCCTCTCAACAGCCATCCGTAGGTCCCATTTGTCCCATGGTGGGCATAGGTCAATACCAGGCGGGTATACCGTGGTGCGCCTAATCAACTCATCTTCTTCACTGTCCTGGGAAGGGTTGTCCCTGGGGTATGTGTAGTCAATGTACATCATAGCTTTTTCTTCCAGGGTGGACGCTCGGGCTCCTCCGATGTTAAGCACGGAAATGAGTTGTCATTGTTTAGCCTTTTCCAGCGCCACCCTGTACGGGATGCCCCAGGGCTTCCTCTCCGATTTCTGGACTATGAACTCGTCCCAGGACCTCTTCTTTTGTCGGCGCACTCCTTTTCGGTATACCCTGTACCTATGCTTCGATTCTTCTCGGAGTGCAGCTCTCCTCTCCTCGTCTCTGCACTCCTGGTACTTACGCCTGAACCTGTAGAAGTCTCGTTTGATCTGGGTTTGGGCTGGCGTCCACCATGGCGTCGGCCGCATCTCTTATGGTGCCCGTCAATATTCCAACACGGTGGTCAATGACGGTCTCACCTTCACTGGGCACCATATCTTGCCATTCGGCGTCTACAATTCTACCCTCCCGTTCACTAGAGAAGACTCTCCAGTCCGCAGTCCGGGTCATGTAGCCCTTATCGTACTCTAGGGCTCCGCCTTCCTCCTCTATTATACTGAAGGCTATGACCCTGTGGTCGGAGCTCGTGTCTGACCGTAGGGACCACTGGCGGTCATCGTGGCCCAGAATAGCAGAGTGCGCCAGTCTCAGGCTTTTAAGATAGTGGAGGATACGAGACACTGTCTTAAGAGTCAAACTAAAATTAGTAAGGCCCATCAGGCCTATGATACAAAAAAATTGTGTGAATTAATGGACATAATCGTAATACTAGAAGGGAAGAGCTCCCTCCAAGAAGGCTTGACTCAATCCATAATTGAAAAAGTTTTATATAGTGAGAAGATCCTTAAGATCATAGCCTCCAGAGTGTCGGAGGCCGTGGCCCCAATTGTAGTCCCAAGTCAATCATGATAGAAAGTTTATTTTCTTTATTACTTCTGTTTGGAGTAACTGGATAAAAAACAGAGGGGGTGCATTTAAGTCAGGGAGATTTCGTAACTGTTGACGGGATTGATGAACTTTTGGGACGAAATTTAAATTTTTCTAACTTTTCCTCATTTTTCCTTTTCTTGTTAATCTGAGTATTATTTGTTAAGGGATCTGTTAGTGTAGGAAGCGGTTCGGAAATGGGTGTAAAGATTTCGGATGCAAATTCTTATAATACATTTTCCATTTCGTTAAGCCTATAATGAGAACCTTTGATTTTGAAAAATCCATTTTTGTACGTAACAAATGGATCGATATTTTTTAACTTTAAAATATATGAATGGATTTTTCTTCCCTCTTCTCTATCTTCCGGGGTTTTATCGTGACTGATAAAAATATTTTTATTTTTTAATGATAGTTTATGTTTAAATATTTCCTGCTTAAGGTTATAATTATTCAGACTAACAAATATTGGCCCTTTACCTAGCCTGAAACTATTATTTATAACATGATCGGGTAATGTAATGTTTATGTCATTGAAAACATCTTTTACTTTATCTAGGGTATTTTCATTTTCTGACAGAGGTACGTTATGGACAAGGAAATTGTTTTTCCGTAACTGCCTGTTTAAAAAAAGAACCTTCTTTTGCAAACGGTTTGTTTTTTCTTCCAGGTAAACACATCTTTTCTTTACCGAATCCAACTCCTTTATCAACTCTGCATTAATGGCATTGTTTTTTTAATATTAGTATTAATTTCTTTAATGGCTTGCATTATGCCTTCGTTTGTAATGGCCATGACTACTGAATTCGAGTGTTTGTAGGTAAGTTGGAGAGGGCAGCGATATAGTAACTAATGGGACACAGAACATACTGACGAGTGTGTAACGAGATTTAAGTTAGAGCAGTGGGGGGATAGATAAGCACTTGACCTAATATTAATGGCTATCTCACTCACCGATAGTTTATTGAATTCTTAAATCAAGCCGTACTTCCCTGTTTCGTCATAATATCTCACCAAACTTCACTTAACTGCTCACTAACCACTTATGAATTTGTAGGTCAAATCTCATTGAACACTACCCAGTACAACCAGAAAAAAGAAATGAAAAGACAGCGGTAATTATTGCGATGTACACACGTCCAATGCCAACACTAAACGTGTACTAATCCAACATAATTAAAAACTGTTTGGTAAATAATATTACTAAATTGGTTATGTGCGTTGGTTATATATTGCGTGTGAAATAAAGACGCCAGACTATGTATAAAAAAGAAATGTTTAATTAAAATTAATAATACAAAATAAAATAATAAAATGAATGCCCAATTCTAATGCGGTAAAGTAATAGTTCTGATTGAAATTAAATACTATAATTGTTAAGTTAGTAGTGCTTCAATGTTATATTAATATTTAAGGTAAGCTTATCTGCTGTCCCCCTGTGGGACTTGTCTTCTTCTCGATTATGAGTCTCTCTGCTGTCCCCTTGTGGGACTTGATGGTCACCCTGTGTGACTTGATGGAAGTCCTGTAGTACGTACGCACTCACTTACGACTCGACTGCGACATTTAATTTCCGACACTGTATACTTTTCTATAATGCACATGCGCGCCCATCTCTTAACCGCGTAAGTTTATCAGCACTATTACTTCGTATTTTTTAAAAACAAATAAACCTTAAATAAACTAATATAAATTTATATAAACAATAATTATTATAGAATCACCAACATCCCGCCCACCTAAAACCGTATGGTTTTACAAAGAACGATATCATGAAATGTTGTTTAAAAAGGCAATGGAGATAATTTTGTGAACGGATCGTTTATGGCATCCTCGCTGATCTTTTATGGTAACTACTCTAGTAATATTGTCGTTCCCTGGATGGACCTGTTCTATTTTGGCTAACTTACAATTTAATGGGCTAGTAGAAGTATCAGGTAGTAATACAAGATCCCCAGTTTGTGGTTGGTTGTTTGGCTGATACCACTTAATTCGTTTTTGTAAGGTATGTAGGTATTCTACATGCCATCTTCTCCATAATTGTTGCACAGTTTGTGATACAAGTTGCCATCTAGAGAGTTGATTTATGTTTAGATTTTTCGAATCTTCTTCTGGAACAGCTAAAAGAGGAGCACCAATGAGGAAATGACCTGGTGTAAGAAAATTCCCATGTTTTGGATCGTCATCACTTAGCGGTGTAATAGGGCGAGAGTTTAGAATTGCCTCGATTCTTGTGAATAATGACATTAGTTCTTCCAAATAAAATACCTGGTTCTTTGTTATTCTATGAAGATGGTTCTTGGCTGATTTCACAGCAGCCTCCCATATTCCTCCCATATGGGGTACATATGGTGGATTAAAATGCCATTCAAATCCCTGATTGATTTTGTAATTCCTGTTGTGTATCTTCTTTCCTGAGATGAGTAAACAGTTCTTGTAAATGCCGAGCCGCTCCTAGGAAATTTGTTCCGCAGTCTGAGTATATAGCAGCCGGCAGTCCCCTGCGAGATACAAACCTATCCAGCGTGGCTAGAAAGGCTTCTGTGGATAATGAAGTAACAATTTCCAAATGCATCGCTTTCGTTGTCATACATATGAAGACTGAAAGATATGCCTTAGAGATTGATGAATCGCGTCTCCGATTTTTCTCTTTGATAAAAAATGGGCCACCGTAGTCGACACCAACAGATGTGAAAGGCCTGCTTGGACGAACTCTATAAGCTGGTAGGTTACCCATAATTGGATGACTAGGGCGAGCTCGCATTCTAATACAAGTCATAAACTAATAAATTCTACCTTTCACAGCTTGCCGCAAGCGAAATACCCAATATTGTTATCGAATTGAGGCTTGTAACGCTTGTTGACCCAAGTGGAAATGAACATGATGTAGGTGGTCTATCAATAATGTCATAAGGCGGCATTTTCCCGGAAGAATAATTGGTGACTTCATTTCTTGTGGTAAAAATGAATTTTGTAGGCGACCTCCGACTCTCATGACTCCTCGGTCATCTAAGAATGCATCTAGAATTAGAAGGCGCTTCGAAGACGGTCTATTTTCTTTCCACGAAAATACTTTATCAAACTCAAACCGTTGAGTAGCAATTATGAGTACTTCTCGAGATATGTTAAGCTCCTGTAGCTTTAGTGCACCGTGAAATCTTATGATCGGATTCCTGATGTTATGTATAAATCTTAGAATATAGGGCAGGGTTCTGACCACTTTATTATAATGTGAATGATGATTCATCCAGTTTAAGATCATATGATAATTACCATCAGGTTGGTTATTGTGGACTGTATGTGTTAATATGGTACCAGGTTTTATTTCCGGTGCCTGATGTTTGTAAATGTCTGGCTGCTGTGGTAAAACAAGTGGATGCGTCTGTAGCCATAGAGGGCCAGCCCACCATAGGGTGTCATGTTTCAGTAATTCTGGAGTTGTGCCACAAGATGCCTAGTCTGCGGGATTGTCTTCAGGAGTTTCTTTGAATGGAAGGGCCACAATATATCTGCCAGTAGCATTACGATTGTAAGTTTTCAAGAAATGCTCATCACAAGGATCACGCTGGGTATAATCAGCTGACCCTTCAACTTTTTCGTTCGACCGGAATTTGGATAGTATGTCTTCATTAATCGGTGATTCTAGCAGGCAGTGGCAGCTTAAGTTCGAAATGGAATCTATATTGGCGCCTCCCATGACGATAAGTCCAAAATAGGTTGGAAGAGCTCTATAATTATTGTTTAAAATGACAGGACTGCCAGTTATCATATGAATAAAACAGTCGTTTCCAAGAAGCATGTCGATCTCACGAGGTTCCCAAAATAGTGGATCAGCGAACGGTTGTTCAGAAGAATCTTGTATAGGTTGAATTGCAAGTAGGTAGATCTCCCGTCAAATAGCCAACAATCAAAGGCTCGACTTCCAAAGATTGCTCTTGATTGATCCTGGAATAGATGCGGCACTCCAACTTTCCTTTGACCTTAGGTACTGGAACACCTCCTGCTCCAAGTGGTGTGTGAGTAGTTGCATGCCAAGAGAGACGTAACCTTGCATTATGCACTATTTCGTTGTCATGAGAAATAATTGAGATCCACAGTCGACCAAGAAGCGTACAGGTTGAAGTACGTTGTCTGAATTGTGAATGAGACCAATAGCAGTGCCCAAAAGTACCTGTGCAGGTCCCGTAACACTACCAACCTTTGATGTTCCTGATTCTACCTTAGAACCTCTTTGCTCAGAGGCAGATGAAATACATTGGCTATTCACAACTGGAGAAGAGTTTTGATTGACTGGAGGGTGTACATTAGATTTCCTCTTTACATGAAGCCATGTATGGTGTTTACCCTGACAAATTCTGCAGCGACCTAATGCTAGACATACTGATGCTCGATGAACTAGTCTTAAGCAATTAAAGCAAACGTTTTTATTCTTTAAGAAAGATATGCGTTGCGCAGGTTTCTTAGATCGAAAAATGGGATATTGCATTAAGATATGAGACGGTTTACTCGAACATACTCGTGATTTGGATTGATTGGAAGGTGTAGAAGTAGTTGCAAGAATGTTCGTCTTAGGCCTTTGTTTAAATGAATTAGTGAGCTTAGGATCAGAGAGCTGCATTGCTCGACTCCTTCCCTGCACGAAATCTAGTAGTTGTTTAAAGGTGGGCCATTCAGTCGTTACTACCTCTACTTCAAAATTATGTCTCATTTCTAGATCAAGTTTTTTCAGCGCTAATGTCAACCAAAGGAAATCAGCTTGGTCAGGTATATCTATTGATCGAAAAGCTGCTATACTTTCAGCTACCACCCTTATAAAGGACTGGAGGGATTGAACTGTTGGCGCTCCCTTCAGAGAGGAAAATTCCAGAATTTGATTTATATATGCAGTGGCAAGTAATCGTTTATTATTGTATCTGTCCGTTAAGGCATCCCAAGCCTTTTGATAGTTTGGTTCATCCAAACTGAAAGGAGCTATAAGAGCTAACGCTTCACCCTGGACTGATGTATTCAAATAATGGAATTTTTCAATAGTCGGGATATCATCATTTGTATGAATCATGCTAACGAACAGTTGTTTGAATTTAGGCCAGTCTTGAATTTTGCCGTAAAATTTTGGTAATTCTATCCGAGGTAATCTTCGATTGCTACACACTCTAGAAGAGACATTTTCAAATTTTGAATTATCTCCCTTATGTCTCGGTTGTTGGAGTTCTATAATTTTGTAATAAAGAGCGTTAATTTCCCCTCTCTCTTTTATATCATCATCCGTCGGAAACAAGCTATCTTTTTCCGAAGTAATAGCTAGGAGTTGACATTCCTCAAACTTTTTTAAATAATTAGATTTGATCGATTCAGAAGTTGGAGCCATAGCCTTGAAAGTATTTGCCATCCCCTCTTGTTGTGACATGCCTACATTGCAAATATGAGCAAGACCTTTACGCAATAGTTTAAGAGCAGCCCGAATGCCTTTAATTTGTAATTCTGGGGAAGCCATGTTGGTGAAACTTCACAAATTATAAATAATATCGACTAAAAGTTTTCAATTGATTAATAAAATTAAATGTTAATAATTAATTTGATTATTAATTTTCATCTAATAATTAATTATTCAATAAATCAATAAAATAACCATCTATAATATAAAATAAATCTCTAAAATAACAATCCTTTCAAAATATTGTATATAGAAAATTATAGTGCAACTGTAATCCTAAATATATAATGTAATAAATAAGAAAAGAAATTCCTGTGTAAAAAATAAATTAAATGATAATATTCTATGTACAATAATCCAATAAATACGTGGATTAAAAATAAAACACAAAAACAATCTAAAACTAATATTTTAAATGAATTTTTAAACCTCAAAATAATTAGTTAAAATAATAAAAAAAAAGTTCTTTATATTAGTGGAAATAAACAATTCTTAAATTAAAAATAAATGTTTCTTAAAATAAGTATAAACAACTATAGTGTTGGTTATTCAGTATTACTGTTATCATGTTGATATCGAATTAATGTTTAAAACTTAATACTCTAGAATAGATTATACCGTATTCTTACTGCACCTGCGTCTGTTTACATCAATTGTTACAGGCAATTAACACAAGCACATAACCATTGCAATAAAACTGATTATTAATTTTAATTTTCATCCAGTCCGGAGATTGACCAAAAAATGTTTGGTAAATAATATTAGTAAATTGGTTATGTGCGTTGGTTATTTATTGCGTGTGAAATAAAGACGCCAGACTATGTATAAAAAAGAAATATTTAATTAAAATTAATAATACAAAATAAAATAATAAAATGAATGCCCAATTCTAATGTGGTAAAGTAATAGTTCTGATTGAAATTAAATACTATAATTGTTAAATTAGTAGTGCTTCAATGTTATATTAATATTTAAGGTAAGCTTATCTGCTGTCCCCCTCTGGGACTTAGATAGATAGATAGATAGATAGATAGATAAATGTGTTTTATTAATAAATTTTACATTTTTCTTTACATTCGTCTAGAGAACACAAAATACTGGCATGGATTTCCGTCTGCCAGGAAGTTGGTTTATTTATATACATTATTAATAAACAAAAGTATAAGCTTACAATAACAAACAAAAAATAAATAAACATTACACATTATTGTAAAAAGATAGAGGGATAATCTTTGTTTCCCAAATAGAATAAACTAAATATAATTACACATTATCTGTGACAACATATTCTCTGGTTATTTAATTATTGTAACTGAATTCCTTTATTAAAAAGCTTCTGTAGTTAACAGCACATTTCATAAATTTATACAGTGAGTTCCAATTAATTCCATTCAAAATGTCTATTATTTTGTTTTCAGTCAAAATACTTTTTCCTAAAATGATTAAATGCTGTACATTTACCTAAAAAATGAATTATATTTTCGTCCTCCTTACTGTTACAAATTGAGCATGTGTAAACTATTTCCCTCATCCATGGTTTACAATTTAGGGATATCATTTCGGCTCTTGTATTAAAAACTATTCTTATTAATTCTATATTGTTTTTGTCATTAATGTAGTTTACACCATAATCTAGCTTCTTATAAATTAGATGGTGTTCGGCACCCATAACGGAGATCCCTAGTTCTTTTTTAAAATTTTCCTTGGCTGCAGCTATTATATTAATCATTTGACAATTCCACCTCGCCACCGATACGAACTCCCTATCAAATAGATAGCCTAAATCTTCCGCTAGTTTTAACCATTCCTTTAGCCAGCTACAATTTTTGTTTTTCATACCATCAAGAGCTATAATTTTAGGTAAGCGTACATCACTATAGTTTAAAATTTTTATAATATGATTTAAATGCAAACTTCTTGTACTAAAACACAACAGATCCCTGCCCGTTTCCAGGTACAACATGTAGTTAGGTGTGTTCTTTGGTAAGTTAAAAAGTTTCTTCAAAAATAATCTATGAATAGTTTCTAATTGTTGGTAATTATGGTATCCCCAAAATTGCGCTCCATAGTACTTAACAGATTCCACCACCGCCTGAAATACTTTATACTTGGCCGATATTGGAACATGTTTATTAATGAATACGTTACTCCAGATACTATTGATACTTAACTTGGCAGTCTGTACTTTTTCTTTAAAATGCTCATGAAGTGATAGATTATCAGAAATTGTCAGACCCAAATATTTATACTTCCTCACTACCTCCATCTCTTCTCCCTTATACCACCATTTATATTTTATTTTGGGTCTTCTCCTTTTCGCTTGACCAAAAATCATTATTTTTGATTTAGAAACATTCAGAGCTAATTTTCATTTATCCAAGTACATCTCTAACCGTGATATTATTTCTCTTAGTTTAAACGGCGAATCTGAGAAAACTACAATATCATCGGCAAAAAGCAACGAGTTAACTTCAGCTGTTAACACTTTGATTCCCTCTCCTAATTCCTGCGTTATGTCATTTTAAAAGAGAGAAAAGAGTATTGGACTCAAAGAACATCCTTGCCTCAACCCCCTTTCTATACTAAATTCGCCAGAAATACCTTTTTGTGTCCATACCACAGTTTTCGTTTCCGAGTATAAAGTTTTTAAACTATTTACAAATTTTGTCGAAATTCCTAACGAGCAAAGTTTATAAAATAGCAGGGAATGATCCACAGTATCGAACGCGGACTTGAGATCTATAAAAAGACAAAAGATCTGTTTACCTTTAACCTGTAATTGCTGCTCGATTAAATTATACAGAACAAAAATGTTATCAACAGTACTGTAGCATCGCCTAAATCCTGATTGTCTTTCATCAAGTATGTGATTTACATCCACCCAATTTGTAAGTCTTTCAACCAGCAACCCAGTATAAAGTTTTTCTACAGCGTTAATAAAGGATATCGCGCGATAATTATTGGGGTCAGTAATGCATCCTTTTTTGTGCAGTGGATATAAAATTATCTTTCCGAAACCTGGAGGTAGTTTCTCTGAATTAAAATTATCATTGAAAACTTTGGGTAATAATTTTATAAAGTTTTGTGGTGCTTCTCTATAAAATTCGCTGGGAATCGTATCTATGCCGGGAGCCTTGTTGCTCTTTACTCTCTTAATAACCGCGCTTAGTTCGGAGCAGCTAAATTCACGGTCCAGGATTTCATCGGTAATACACGGTGTGCTATAAAAAGTTATTGGAGACGGGTTGGAAATATTATACAAAGTTTGAAAATGATCTACCCATTTTTCCATTTTTATATTTGGACAAATAATATTTTTTTTGAACTTTAAATTATTTTCTAGAGACCACAATTGTTTAGAGTCTTTAGCTTCCTCGAATTTTTTAGTCAAACTGAGCGAATATTCTATTTTTTTCTTATCACAAACACTCTTATACTCTTTTGATATTGAAAGAAATTTTTCTTTTATTACTTTGGCATTTGTCTTTCTAAATAAATTCAAAAGGACAAACATTTGTTTTCTGATTCTGACACAATCGTGATCAAACCATGGCCGCTTTTTATTTATTCTAGCATTATTACTGTTATTATTAAAGTTACATACTGTTTTTGCACTGTTAACTATTGAATCAATTAAATCTTTAACTTCGGTATTAATCTTTTGTTCTAAAATTTTATTTGTGTAGCCCTCTAATATCATTTTATACTCTATTTTTCTAGATTCTTTCCACATAATTTTGGGTAGCAATGGCAGAATATTTTCTTGATTAATAATTGGCCCCAAATTTAGCGTTAAATTTATAGGAGAGTGTGGCGAAAAAGGCAGTACTACCACTTTGAAATCCAAAACCTTTTCTAATAATTGTAGATTTACTGCACATAAATCAATTACAGAACAACCCCTGCTACTGATATACGTAAACTCTCCCCGGTCTCCTTTAGTTAGCCCATTCAACAAAATAAAGCCATTACTTTCACAGAAATCTAAAACTTTAATTCCCTCACTATTAATTTTTTTATCTTTAGATGTTCTTTTTTCATTTAAATGATTAAAACTTCTACTATTTTTTGCACTGATCTGCCTTTCGCCTGTTCTCGCATTCCAGTCCCCCATTTTTACAAATTTTGAGCAGTCTACATTTGTAAACAAATTCTCCAACTCCTCAAACTGCTGAGCCCAGTGGTTACAATTTAGATAAAGCGGAAGTAAATAAACCTGTTGACTATTCGCCTTTATACTAATAACGTCTCTGTTATTAATAACAACAAAATCGAGATAGCCCTCAACTATAAGATCCTGTTTACATGCCATCACTTCCCCTCCACTGCCCCTACCAAATTTAGAATATTTTATTGCCGGTTTCCAGATCAATTTATGATCAGAAAAATATTGAGTAAACAAATCTAAACCACTTTCTACAACAAAAGTTTCAAATAAAGAAAATACCTGATATTTTTTTAGAAAATTTAGAAAATCATAATCTTTTAATTTAGATTTCAAACCTGATACATTATAGGCTAAGATGTCTAAATATTTACAATGTTGCCGTAGACCTTCCACCTGACAAACCTGCTCACTTCATAACTGTGGTTGTTTGTTGACAGTTGCTAATCCTTGAGACGGGCGTAGTAAACGATGCACGAGCTCAGTGATGTCTAGGCCGGTGATAGACTTCAGTGCTCCTATCGCGTCCTTAGCTTTCTCACATAATAAACCATCTTTCTCAGACCAGCTAAAGTTTTTATTTTTAATTTTCATTTTATTTTCTCTCACTTGAACTTTGCTATCCTTTTCTCTCGCCTTGTTGATTATTTCTCTTCTGACAATTAAAAGTTTTGATTATTTCAATCTTGTAGTAGTACAAAGATCTCTATTAACTAGGATTCCTGTGTTTTTAAGTAGTTTTGTGTTTAACAGAATATTTTTAACATCATTTGTGGTTTTGAATTCAACCATAAGTGGCCTGTTTTTGTTGTTGATATTACCTACATGGTATGTTTCATTTATTGATACATTTTTTACACCCAGAACGTTTGTGCATAAATCTTGAACCACATTATTGGGATCACACTCCTGAGGTATTGTGAGCCCTTTAAAAATTAGATTTTTTTGACGAATTCTATTTTCCATGTTTTCCAACTTTTTTTGTAATTCATGATTTTCCTTTTTGATATCCTAGATTTCTTCTCTTAACTTTTCATTTTCTTTAATATATTTTGTTAGTTTAGTATGAAATTCTTTAAAATCCGTTTTAGTAACAACATTAGACAGTTTTTCTTCCAGTTTTTGGTCCAACATTTTTGAAAAATCCGAAAGTAATTGTTGGTTACTCATTTCCAGAGTTATTATTTCAGTTTCTATTGGAGCCCTAGATTTCTTTTTAGGGTTAGTGCTAAGTTTGAGCTCTGGAGAAGATTTACTTCTCTGTCTCTTTGCCCCGGATGAAAAATATTTGGTGATAATGTTGTTATCGTTTGACATTAAGCACAGCTGATCAATGTGTTTATTCACTGTGGTGTTCACCCCCTCTCCTTGTGACGTAACTATCTTGCAGATTCAGGAATAGCTACTAAAGACCGACTTGAACTTAACTTTTATTAAAATATCAACTTTAGTACTCACTATTTTATTATTATAACACCATCCTCATAATAACAAGTATCCAACACAAATTTATTTCAGTTTTCAACACAAAATTATAACTTTTAACCACTTAAAATCAACACAATCACGGAGCCGATGTGAACTTTATAATTTTATAACTCTGGGACTTGTCTTCTTCTCGATTATGAGTCTCTCTGCTGTCCCCCTCTGGGACTTGATGGTCACCCTGTGTGACTTGATGGAAGTCCTGTAGTACGTACGCACTCACTTACGACTCGACTGCGACATTTAATTCCCGACACTGTATAATTTTCGATAATCTCTTAACCGCGTAAGTTTATCAGCACTATTACTTCGTATTTTTTAAAAACAAATAAACCTTAAATGAACTAATATAAATTTATATAAACAATAATTATTATAGAATTACCAACAAAAACATTTTGTGAAAAATTAAAAATAAAACTTATGACTCACGTTTTCGAAATAAAAAATTAAAAAAAATGTTTTTGGTAAATCTTTTAGAAAACTATTAACATATATTTTTTTCATGGAATTCGGTTGATCCGTTCAGGACAGAAAATTGTTTTGTTTTTTTATTTTCCACCATCGGGAACACTTACGATAAAATTAAAATATATATATATATATTATGGAGGACCCTTCAATAAAATAAAGTAGCGAAAAATTGGAGGTGTACCAAACCATCATAACCTGAGAATATTTTTTTGAAATATTCAAAACAAAATTTTGACTAACATTTCCATGGAAAATATTTTTAGAAACTGTTTTGTAAAATATATAAGATATATTTTTTTTTCGTGAAAATCGGTTGAGTTGTTTAGGAGAAAACAATTTTTGTTGGGCTAAAAATTT
This sequence comes from Piezodorus guildinii, assembly GCA_023052935.1. NCBI lineage: Eukaryota > Metazoa > Arthropoda > Insecta > Hemiptera > Pentatomidae > Piezodorus > Piezodorus guildinii. Next base: position 4,642,837 of record CM041295.1, on the reverse strand, counting down.
GCATAAGGTTGTTTCTCATAGATGTGAATCAATGGTATAAATTTCGTTCTAATATACGCGGGGGCAGATTTCACATTTTTATTCCGCTAGGCCCTTTATTTACTTATATTTGAATCACAAAATCTTCCTTCCCATAAGTTTGGTTTCCGTGCTCATCATTCTACTGTTCAACAAGGACTCCGAGTTGTAGACCATATTTCCTCAGCCCTTGAATGCAAAGAGTATTGTTCTGGTGCGTTTCTGGACATAGCGCAAGCTTTTGACCGGGTATGGCACACTGGATTACTCTTCAAGCTTAAAACGCATTTACCCCAGTCTCTATACCTCATTCTACGATCCTATCTCTCAAACCGCTCCTTCCGGTTCGCTGTGGTGTAGAATTTTCTAACTTTTATCCCATTGAGGCCGGTGTTCCTCAAGGCAGCGTCTTGGGACCCGTCCTCTACATCCTTTACACTGCTGATATTCCTATTCATCCTGACACCTTTCTGGCAACATTTGCAGATGACACCGCCATCCTATCATCCAATTCCGATCCTGAAATAGCATCCTTAATCCTGCAAAGACACCTTTGTCTTATCGAGGACTGGTGTAATGCTTGGCGTATTAAGGTTAATGAAAGCAAATGCACCCACGTCACCTTCACCCTTCGACGCAAATCCTGTCCAATGGTTCATTTCAATTCCATACCGCTTCCTTCCTCAGATACAGTCCGGTATCTTGGCTTACTACTAGACAAAAGATTGACCTGGAACCCACATACAAGACTTAAACGAAAAGAACTCAACAGACGATTCGGACAGTTATACAGACTACTAAACAGAAAATCTAAGCTTACAGTTGACAACAAATTATTACTTTACAAGACAATACTGAAACCAATGTGGACCTACGGACTTGAACTATGGGGGACAGCCAAACGTTCTAACATCAAACGCATTCAATCCTTTCAATCCAAAGTCCTCCGAACAATAGTAAATGCTCCTTATTATATCTCCAACTATACCTTACACCACGACCTTAATGTTCCATTTATTTCAGACCTGATTCCATCTAAATTTTCCAAATTCCACCAGAACCTCATTCATCATCCTAATCCTCTAGCACAATCCCTATCCAGCTCCACTCATCCATACAACCCTCCTAGAAGGTTGAAACGGCAGTGGCCCCGAGACATATTGTAAACATCTATTCTGGAGTTCTGACACTGGTCAGATTCTCCTCTCATGTGCGGTGTGATTGTGGCTGTGGCGCCCTCACTTAGCTTCCGCTGGCTCTCACCAGTGATGCGGCTGAGAGGGAGGCGCTGGGATCCTTTTGGCTCTGCTTGTCCTTCCGCAAGTGGGGGGACAAGCCCCGTCTGGGGTTCCCGAGCTGATTGTAAATATTGTACATAGGTATGAATGTGACATGTTTTGTTTATTTATTTGTTAACTTTATTTATTTGTATTTATTTTGTCTATAAATTTTGTTATTGTATACGTTTATTTATTTTGATTTTATTTTATGTAATTTGACTTTCCTTTTGTTTATATTGTAAATATTGTATGAATGAGATCCTGTAGCACTATTATTATTGTCTATTATGACAAATTGTAATATATACGAATAAAAAAAAAAAAAAAAAAAAAAAAAAAAAAAGGCCCTTTATTTACAACTTGAGACGAAATAGTGTCTTGTGTGACCTGTGTGAATATTACACACTTTGAAAGAGGACTGAAAAATAGATGCTAGGAATGGTTCAGAGAGTAAAGTAGGGAGGGATTTTCCGAATTACTGTGGTGGGGGAAGCATATTTTTTTTTAATGCAAGGAATTAGTCCGGGTGGAATTCAGAAAATTCAGAAATATAAGCAGCTTTCTTCAAGGTGAAGAATACCTGAATTTCAGAACACACATCAAGAAACATCGAATAGTGAACCAGCTCAGGGTAGCCAACTTGACAAGACCAGTAGTGTATAGTGAGGGAAAATCATACAAACAAACTGGAGGAGGAAAAAAATAGCACTGTTTGCAATTCACGAAAACCGGAAATACTTAAGCTCAAAGCTCAGTTCGTATTTTTCGAGCGATGATTTAATATCTTTAATTTCTTGATTTACCTGGTCGCCGTGCCTATTAACTGCTGAGAGTATATCAGATGGCGATGATTCTTTAGCTTGCTGTTGAATGCTCTTTATGTTACTGGGTGAAATAGGATTTTCGGTGACTGTACCTGGCTTCTTTCCATGGACACACTTAGGGCAAAGCCATGATTTTTTATGTACTTGAGCTCTTCAATATCTTTTTCTGATAGATCGTAGTACCTGCCGTGAAAAATAACACGGCACTCACTACAGCTAAAACTTTTTTTCTCTTCCCTGGTGATGGCACCATCGCAAATCGAGCACTGGACCATTTTTTATATTAAATAAGTAAATATGACTTACTCGTAGAGGTGTTTGTCAACAAAGGCCTGGGGTTGACGTCCTTTAATACTTTTACTGCTAGGGATTACCTCTCTGACTGACAGCTGCTTCCGAATAAACCCCAACTTTATCACTAATTATGACGTTGTTTGCTCCAATATTTACTGTTGTTGTTATCCTGAAGTATGGTGATGTTTTCAAGACTGTGCTGAACTGAAAAAGCAAGAAATCCAAGAGCTGACTTGAAAGATGACCGCTATACTCATGCGCATCAACTTCTTGATCGAGCGCGAATAAAATTAATAGTATAATTGGAATACCAACCCTTGGTAACGCAGCTTTTGAGTCCAGTATCCAATAAATATTATTGTAATACTGGGCGATTAAATTTAATGATAGAATTTGAAAGTAATAATACTAAACCATTTTTAGATGTGCTACTGATTCGCAAATTAAATGGGGAAGTAGAAACCAAGTGGTGGCAAAAGCTGAACTATACCTCTGAAAGATACATCCACAACACAAGTCAATGCCCCGATCAATATTAAATTAACAAAAAAATTTAATTAATTAAAAAAATTAATTGATCGTGTGAGAAAATTAACGTATAAAACACACCATAAAACTCTTGAAAACAAAGTACTTGACCTCTTTTTAGAAAATGGTTATCCACACTAATTTATTTACAAACTACTAAAGCAGATGACAATGTCCCAAAAACAATCACACAATGAGAACAGCACATAAAGATTTTACACTATTCCATAAATATGGATACTTTCCGAGAAAACTTGCTAAAGCACTAAATATTAACAAAAATAATAGTGATTCTACATTCACAAATATAACTCATTTATCCAAACTATTCACTGAAATCAAAGACATGGACAAATTTGAACAAAAATGAAATGTATAGGACACTACTCACTAAGATAAAGGTAGGAAATCTTAATTTCGAACATCAGAACAATATTTAAAAAGGAGAGTTTATCAACGCAAATAAAAATACAGCTGTACTTCAATAAGAAAACACTCTAATAAAGCAGATCAAACTGCCCTCACCAATCATTTCAGAAATACAGGACATACATTCAAATTGTATTCACCAAGAATTATAAATTATGAAAAACAAAAAAAATCAGCTTCAAAGGAAATATGAAAGAAATATTTACCATTGAAAAATATAAATATCTCGCCATTAACATCCAAATCATATGTCCAAAACCTTAAATTATGTTATACTATTTTAATAAACAAATATTAACAGTATGTTTCAATAAAAATAATAAAAATATATTGCCATAAAGCACATAGTGAAAAAAAAAATATGTGGATGTAATTAGTTGACCGTTGAGAATTAATGCAAGGAATTAGTTCGGGTGGCGGTCATTAAATGAAACAACTAAATAGTTTCAACTATTTATTGTTTGCCAACGTTTCGACCCCCTTTGTGGGTCATCATCTAATTTAATATAATATAAATAAATATATTTATATATGAAAATTTAATATAAATATATGTGGGCGGTTATGTTCAAGCCTTCAAGCTAGAATAGTCTTAAAATTGATTTATTATGATTTAATTGTTATTCATTTAATTTTTTGTTTAAAACTGAAATTAAAAGTAGCTATACAACTGTACTAATTCAATGGTTTTTAAAAAACATATGGTTGTTAGCTTCGTCTCCACTCTCGGCTCTCTCCTCGCCACAGCAAGACGTCTTCTACATTCTTTAATCAGTACACAGTGCAGTGTGATTACTTTTAATACTGAGAATGTAAAGCAAAGCCAGCCAGGCCCCACCTACAATATACATCGCCATGGCGATCTTTTGGAACTGCAGCGAGCTTCTTCCATACATCCTTTTAGGTATTTAAAAAATCTCCATAATTATGTGCTGGAGAGTCTCATTTTTATTACAATTATCACACTTAGAGGAGGTAAGCAGCCCTATGTGATGCAGGTACATACCATATTGCACACTCCATGGTTTGTTATGATTCGGGACAAAATGTTTTACGATGTCTTGTGGAAGATTCATGCCATAAAATCACGGCTTGTCTAGGACACGCTGAACATTTGTTTTATATAGAATCTCCCTGTAACAGTCTCACGATTATGTTGGCACAAGTTATTCTATGCTGTTATTTTTAATTGATAATGAGGAACTCACACTATCAGTTACAATTATAAATTTAGTGATATCTGAACTATTTATAAATTTAATAACTTTAAATATTCCATGTAATTCAGCGTTACAAAAAATAAACTTCTTAGGAGGTAGTTTGTATTGTTCATAATATTTATGCCGTGGGATATAGAATTCTGAGCCAGTATTATCTACTGTTTTGGATCCGTCTGTATTTATACAAATATGTTGTGGCCAGTTTCCTGTAATCAGAGATTTAACATTAAGGCAGTGGCCAGTTTGGGATCTTTACCTAGTTTTAGACTGGGTATCACACAATATTCCCACCATGACTATAGTATGCAATTAGTTTGCCATATATTTTGAATATTTTCAATAATAAGATTTTTAATCTTTCTGGTAATTTATTTAACAGAATATAATGGATATTGTTTGTACCAGGGGAGCAGCTAGCATTATTCTTGATTGACTGTAAAGATTTTTTGAAGATTAAATTGTCGGTTAGCCATTTGTTATTTTCATCGGGATATTCACTTTTTTCGTTTAAACGAGTTAATTGTGGAACTACCAAATAGGAGGGGATAATATTTCTATAAACCCCTCGCCCCAATCTTCAAAGACAGGGACCGGTCTATTACACGTTTTTCGATTCTTTAGTATAGCTAATTTGTTCGATATTTCTTTAGTTGGGTTATTTTTATTAATACTCGAAGTAAACAATCGCCAGGTCTCTTTTTGTTTAGTTTATGTGATCCCTTTAAATTCCGCATCAGAACGTTGATATTTTAGTAAGTTTTCGAGAAAACGAGTTTTTTGTTAGATAAACCTTAAATACAACTTTCCTGCGATTAAGAACTTGTCCGCATTCGCTATCCCATCAACTTCTATTTTTTATCGTAATATGATTTGTATGAGGTAATGGAGCGTTGAAATGTATTGTTAAGTAATTCAATAAATTCCTCATACTTTGTATGTTCGGTTGTCCGGTGAGTAATGGCATGTTGTTGACTAATTCTTAAATTCCACCCAATTCGCAGATTTGATTTGCCATCTTCTCATTGAATTATATTTGTTTTAAGATTAGTTTTTTTTTATATAAGAATCGTACGATAATGGGTATATGATTGGAGCCCAAGAGATCATCATGAATTTTCCATGTGGTACTGCTCGCTGTATTAATTGATCTTAGTGTTAAGTCCAATGCAGTGTATGTTTTTTTCCCCTGACGAATATTGTTTACAAGCGATGTAGAACCGTGATTAAAAAGAACTAGATTCGTATTTTCAACCCCTGTAACCGAATTTTGACTCATCGTATAGCATACATCACACTCCCATTAGAAATGATAAGAGTTTGTGTTGTGTAAATAAGAATAACCTTGATTTCTAAAGGCTTTAATCGACATTAATACTTAACATGTGTTTTAAATGATAATGATATAAATAATTAGGTTAGGTTAGTAAATTCCTTATCACTCTCCCCCGCTTTATTTAAAAACATAGTCCTTCAAGTAGGAGGGAGGTCTTGAGATGCGAGTAGACCTGCGGAGTGGCTGGTCCTCTCCAGAGCTCTCTACTGTTTGGTCTAGGTGATCATCTGGCTGAGGATGTGCTTCGGTCTGGGCAGCCTCTTCACTGACAGCTTGTGCTGGCTGAGAATGTGCTTCGGTCTGGGCAGCCTCTTCACTGACAGCTTGTGCTGGCTGAGGATGTGCTTCGGTCTGGGCAGCCTCTTCACTGACAGCTTGTGCTGGCTGAGGATGTGCTTCGGTCTGGGCAGCCTCTTCACTGACAGCTTGTGCTGGCTGAGGATGTGCTTCGGTCTGGGCAGCCTCTTCACTGACAGCTTGTGCTGGCTGAGGATGTGCTTCGGTCTGGGCAGCCTCTTCACTGACAGCTTGTGCTGGCTGAGGATGTGCTTCGGTCTGGGCAGCCTCTTCACTGACAGCTTGTGCTGGCTGAGGATGTGCTTCGGTCTGGGCAGCCTCTTCACTGACAGCTTGTGCTGGCTGAGGATGTGCTTCGGTCTGGGCAGCCTCTTCACTGACAGCTTGTGCTGGCTGAGAATGTGCTTCGGTCTGGGCAGCCTCTTCACTGACAGCTTGTGCTGGCTGAGGATGTGCTTCGGTCTGGGCAGCCTCTTCACTGACAGCTTGTGCTGGCTGAGGATGTGCTTCGGTCTGGGCAGCCTCTTCACTGACAGCTTGTGCTGGCTGAGGATGTGCTTCGGTCTGGGCAGCCTCTTCACTGACAGCTTGTGCTGGCTGAGGATGTGCTTCGGTCTGGGCAGCCTCTTCACTGACAGCTTGTGCTGGCTGAGAATGTGCTTCGGTCTGGGCAGCCTCTTCACTGACAGCTAGTGCTGGCTGAGGATGTGCTTCGGTCTGGGCAGCCTCTTCACTGACAGCTTGTGCTGGCTGAGGATGTGCTTCGGTCTGGGCAGCCTCTTCACTGACAGCTTGTGCTGGCTGAGAATGTGCTTCGGTCTGGGCAGCCTCTTCACTGACAGCTTGTGCTGGCTGAGGATGTGCTTCGGTCTGGGCAGCCTCTTCACTGACAGCTTGTGCTGGCTGAGGATGTGCTTCGGTCTGGGCAGCCTCTTCACTGACAGCTTGTGCTGGCCGAGGATCCGCATCTAGCTCGGACGGTCGTCTGGTTCCAATACCTCTTCTTCATTGAATTCCGAACCTCCAGCGGGAGCGAATTGCCACAGATTAACCGTTGTCTCCTTCCCGTCTGGTAACCGTACAAGAGCGTAATTTGGATTGGACTCCAAGAGTTCGACTTCCTGGACGAGGGGATCATATTTACTACCCCGAATGAAGTTTTTCATTAATATTTTACCAGGGGTACTTGATATGCGGTAAGACCGATATCTATAGCTACGATAGTCATGTATAAAGATGATTTTTGATGTCCCAGTTGCCCTGAAATAGGTTCTGAGATTATTTTCTTCTTGGCGGCACGCCTTCGCCAGATTTTTGAGGCCTCGCCCTCCTTATTTTCATGGAAGATACATTCTGACTACTGATGATTTCGGATTGCGCTTTTTGAATTTACCATCTGTACTCTTAGATAGGACTTTAAAGCTTCCAGACCGGTATTGGTCCATTTTAAAATCCCAAAGGAATATATTGATGCAGGAATTGCCCATGTATTCACAGATTTTATTTCATTTTCCCCTGAAAGATATGTTCCGTAGACAACCTACACACGTTTTTTTATTATTTTTCTTCCAATACCTTTTATATATCTTTCTTAAATTCCAAAAGTTGTTGTTATTATTTTATTTAAACAAGATTATTAAGATTACAAATTATTTAAACAAGATATATTCTTTAACGCTATGTAAACGCGTGTAATACTTGTTTAAATAATTTGTAATCAAACTAGGAAGGTACAGCGTCAGTGTTGCTACTGTTGTTAGTGTTGGTAATGATTATAACAATCTCCCACACTCTTATTTTGAAAATACATAAAGAATACTTATTTACAGAGCAATCATCGAAACGATTTCTTTTTTTGTTCTCGATATATATATATATATATATATATATATATATATATATATATATATATATATATATATATATATATATATATATTATTTAAACTTCTTTATTTAAATCAAAATACAGACATTTTACAGTGCAACTATCCCACTAAGGCGAGCTCGTGTGTGGGAAAGGAGTTCACCTGCGGCAATTCAATAACACAGTACACAGTAAGATACAATACAATACTTAAATAATATAACACAATTTTTATGAAGAAACAGTAACTCACTACACAAAAAAAAACAATATAATACTTAAGGAATATAAAAATACAATTATAAAGAAACAGTAACACAGTATACAGTATAAAACAGTAATTGACTAAGCTAAAAGCTATAAGGAATACATATAAATATATACAAGATATCAAATTAAGGCATGTAAATACAAAATTGAATTATATAATACCTAATTAATAAAAAAAAATTTATAAGAAACAGTAAAACAGTACACAGTAATTGACTAAACCAAAATCAATAAATAATACAAATTCATATATAAAAGATATAAAATTAAGGCAAGGAAATACAAAATTGAATTACATAATAAGCAATTATAAAGAAACATAACATAGTACACAGTAAGAAACGTAATTGACAAAATCAAAAGGCTATAAAGAATACATCTACTTTCATACAGGATAAATATCAGAATGAGTGATTCAGGCTGGCATTGACATTGATTCAATAATTCAACAATTTTTTCTTCACTGAGGGATTTCGCTCATATTTTAACATTGTAGTAATAATTTGAATACTTTGGCGGATGTGTGTGAGAAAATTGAAAATTTGGAGGAATATTTTTGTAACAGTAACAACAGAATAACAAGTCTGGTGTGTCGTCCATATATATTTTGGGCTTGACACAACTAAGCTATAGTAATTTTTCAGTCTTGTAGAAAAACGATGGTCAATCTTCCCAACTACCTCATCCCGTCTAAAATACAGCTTTTTCATCATAGAGACCATGTATAATTTTTTTGCAGATATTACATTGAGGTCCAAGTATACCTCTAAGACCCTTTTCATATTATACTATTTTCTAAAATTTATCGGGTGTTAGTTCTTTAACAATTACTTCTTCTTCTTAATTTGGTTTATTGAGTTTCGATCTCCCGTCAGAAACGTAGGATCCTTTTCAAAACTGCAAGTATATATAAATATTTGTAAGTGATCCTTTAATTTTGTCCGGCAGTTTATTTTGGGTTAAAATATGTTTTTATATTGTGATAAAATTTTGCCAATATCAGAATCAAGATTTTTTACGCATTTAATACTGGTACCGTGGCTATCCAGATCTTGTAAGACAATATTCAGATGTCTGATCCTCCTTCAATTCTTTCAATCAAGTTAGGAGAGGCGCGCATTCATTTCTAGTAACAGAAAGAAGTTCGGAAGATAATTTACCGCGGTATTCCACACTTACTTGAGCGATTCCCAGAGGACGAAAAATTGAGTCCGTGTATGTACGAAAGAGAATGTCTGTAAGCTTTAGTGGCTTCTTAATGTTGAGTTTTTCGAAACACTGTTGAGGCAAAAGGATGTGTCCAACTCCAGAATCTACTTCAAATGTTTGATACTGGCCCTCTACTTTTAATTAATGAAATATTTATCGGAATCTTTAAAGCCTAGGTAAGTTCGATCTGTGAAGATATCGACTACTGGGTTAAAATAAAAATTATCTTGAGTGTTGGACCCCGTTGAATTTTCGAATATTTCAGTTTCTGAGTCAATATCATCCATATGGTGAACTGCCTTGTTACGATTCTGTTTAACGAGGCTGTTGATACTTACGTGACCGGTTTTACAGTAAGATGAACAAAATAGTATTGAATAATCGACCGGGCATTGACTAACTTTATGAGAGCCACTTGAAGAATTCACAGTCTTTCGATCCCTAAATGTTAGTAAAGGTTATTTTCCTGTTTTAAAGATATACGGGTTTTTGAATTGAAAGAATTACTTTCATACGGATTGGATCTATTATAATGTATGCGTTGGAATGGCTTCTTTTCATGTTGGTAAACATTATTTCCAGCTAAAATTGATTTAAAATTGCTGCTTCCAATCGTACTACCTCTAATGCTTTGGCTTTTTTCAGAATTTGGTTGAATTGAACTTCATCCGAATGCAATAATTGTTCTCTAATCCAGTCTCCGTATAAACTGAGCACGTAAAAATAAATCTGTTATTGGATCTGTTTCTTGACATTTACATGTAACAGAAAATTTGCAATTAGAAGGGGCTCTTTTTATTAAAGCAACTTATTCTGCAATCTTTTGATTTTCATGTTGATATGTATTAACAAAGTAGTGCTGTGATACCACTTCGTTACGCGGACATTAGAATGAGCTGGTTTGTTAAGTCCTGATATTTTTGAAATGAAATGAAATGAAAAAACTTCTTTATTATCCTGGGACTAAAGTCCCTTAAGAATAAAATAAAATACATAATTGATGACCGGAACAGTGTGGTCATGATTTAGAATAACAAAATACTAAACTAAAAAATAATTAAGGTAGTAATATATGTACATCTTTACAAGTCAGACTTTCGGAATAAGAAAAAAAAAAAAAAAAAAAAAACAGAAATAGCTGGTTCATCAATGATAATTTGAGTAATACAAACACACAAAAATAATAATAATAATAATAATAATTGGTATTTATAGCATCTGCAGTTTGAAGTTATTGTCTGTTTGACTGGGTAAGGAGAAGGTGGTTGAAAAGTAGCGATTTGAAGGAGGAAGCAGTACTTGCATGACGGATCTCAGGAGGAATAGAATTCCAAAGAGTGGTTGCTTTGGCTAGAAAGGACTTGTCAAAGGCAGCAGTACGGTGAGGAGGAGGGTAGAGGTCAGAAAGACGGGATCTAGTAGAACGGGACTGAATTGATGATTTAAATTGAAGGGATTGGAAGATGTAGCTGGGACGATGAGTTCTGATAACCTGGTAGAGGAAGGAGGCTAGGAAATACTGGCATCTATAACGAGGATAAAGCCACCTTAACTCGGTGTAATACTGGGTTATATGCGTGTCTCTGGTGATTCCGAATACAAACCGTATTGCACAGTTCATAATACGCTTAAGTTTTGCTTCGAGCTCACCTGAAAGTCCGCTGTGCACCTCGCATCCGTAGTCAAAGTGGGGAAAGACAAGGGAAGAAACAAGGAGTTTACGAATATTGAATGGTAGGAGGTGATGGAGGCGACGGAATTGCTTTAGGGTTGTTATGGTTCGGCGGGATATTTGGGAGATGTGCGGTTTCCAAGAGAGAGTTTGATCAAGAGTAATACCTAAGTTCTAGACAGATGAATGAAAAGAGATAGGAGTATTGTTTAGGAAAAGGTTGGGGGAACTGGGAAAGGATTTAAGGAGAGCAGGTGATGCTATCAGGATGAATTTTGTTTTTTCAGCGCTTAGCAGGAGTTTGTTGCTGTTTGACCAAGCACTTATATTATTTATGTCCTCCTGAAGTTTAGAGATAGCATCAGGAAATTCATTTGGGGTAAAGGAAATATAAATCTGAATATCGTCGGCATAGAGGTGGTATTGGGAGTGCTTGATGGAGAGCGGAAGATCATTTATGAATATGGAGAAAAGGGTAGGAGATAACGAGGAACCTTGGGGTACACCTTTTGTTAGTGGCAGTGAGTCGGAGCGGGGTTTATTGGGAACTACAGCATACTGGGAACGGCCGGTAAGGAATGATTGAAACCATTGAGAGCGCCTGTGGATACTGGGAGTCTATGGAGTTTGGTTAAGAGGATATTATGGTCCACAGAATCGAAGGCTTTGGAAAAATCAAGCAAAACAAGGATAGTTATTTTGTGCTGATCTATGGCCTTGTGAAGATCTTGGGAAATGTGGGAGAGAGCAGAGTGAGTAGAATAGCCAGGCCGAAAACCAGACTGGAGGGGGTTCAAAAGGTTATTTTGCTCGAGGTAGAGGGATAACTGAGATTGGACCAGACGCTCTAAAGGTTTAGAAAGGTTTGAAAGGAGAGAAATTGGGCGAAAGTCATTAGGAGATACCGGATTTGAGTTTTTCATCAGTGGACGGACCAGAGCGGTTTTCCAGGAAGTTGGGAAGGTTGCACTGTCTAGAGAAAAGTTATAGATATGATATAATATTGGAAGGATGGAAGGAAGCGAGGCTTTGATTAGTTTTACTGGGATATTGTCAGGTCCGTAGTCATTGGTTCGGGATTTACGAATAGAATTAAAGAGGTCCTCAGGGGTGATATGGGAAAAAAATAATGAATCCGGATTGAAATGGTGCATAGGAGCAGGCATCGGCGTCTGACATGATAAATGAGAGGAGCAGGAAGCAAAGTGGGTGTTAAGATCATCAGCGGAAATAGGAATAGGTTGGTTATGGGCGTGTTTTCTTAAGGATAGTTTACGCAGGATTGTCCATTTGGTTTTGGAGTCGGAAGCACAAGATAAGGATTGCTGAAAATATTGGGATTTAGCTTGGCGTATCATGGATTGGGTACTGTTTCTGAGATGTTTGAAGGTGGAGTAATCACTAGGAAGACGGGAGCGCCTGAATCGTCGCCTTGCAGCATCCCTGTGCCTCATACATTCCCTAATTTCTGGCGTTAACCAAGGAGCAGGAGGGTGTCGGATTTTCTTTGTGATAAGGGGAGCATGGTTGTCTAGGATATTATGGAGATGACAGGTAAGGGTTTCAACCATAGAATCTACGGTCCTAAGCGAGTATATGGTGTTCCATGGGATAGCTTCAAGATCTGGCGCCAAGATTTCAGAGGAAAGGGTGTTAAGGTTACGAAAAGAAATGGTTCTTGGGGAAAATAGAGTGATCGGAAGATTATAGGATATCTGGATAAGGTCGTGAGCAGACAAGAACGGAACAGGATGTTGAGACGAGGCGAGGAGTTTATCAGCAGAATCCAGAACATACATATCGAGCCAGGATTCTGAGGACTGGGTGTGGTGTGTGGGATTATATGGTACAATATAAAGATCGAGAAAGAAGAAGAGGTTGGTTAAGTAGGCATGGTCTGAGGAAGGCAACAATAGGTTGGTGTTAAAATCCCCAGTGAGGATGATATTGTTATAGGATGGGATTAGATTGTAAAGAGTGGATTCGAATTCTGTCTCAAAGGGTACTCTGGGAGGGCGGTATATGACTCCAAATAGTAGGGAATGTGAAGCTGTGGATATTTCGGCGAAAAGGTATTCGAGGTGAGGGCAATCGGAATGGGGTGATTGAATGAGTCGTTTGGATTTGAGGCTGTCATGAACAAAGAGACCCACGCCGCCACCCGTTCGGTCATCTCTGTCATGACGGAGCAATGTATAATTCGGAAGGGAAACTTGCGATGTCGGAATTGTAGGTTTCAGCCAGGTTTCAGAAACAGCTATTAAGTGATAAAAGTTATGGAGGAAAAAGTCATGGAATTCATCAATATGGGCTAGGAGTGACTGTGCGTTGACGTGACAGGTTAAAAGGACATTAGTCATGGGAAAGGAAAATTGGAAGTAGTGAACCGAGATGGTGGGCCATGAGAAAAGGGGAGCGAGGAATGAGAAGATGAATAAACCTGCAGTGCATTGACATTATTTGTGGAATAAGAACTAGAAACATAAACATTCTTAGAAAATAGAAATAAAACAAACATAATATAGAAAATCAAAAAGGTTTTTACAAATTCAACAGCTGTTAGTAGTCTGTACATAGCGAATAAAAATAAAATAATTATTACTCTTGTTGAGTTAGATAACAAAAAATTCCCGTATATTTGCGAATAAAGAAAAAAAATTGCATTTTGTCTTAATGTTGAACAAAAATAAAAATAGCTACAGTAATAAAGAAAAGAATAATGATGAGATGAAAATCGCGAATTAGTGGTTAAAAAACGAATGGTCGAAAGCCGATGATCCCGAAAGGTGAAAAGTAGTCCCTGATGTCAGTCAAAAACTTCTAAGTCAGAAGGCGAGTTGATGACTATTACTGGTTGGCCATCCGCACGCCGACATTTCACTTTACCATCATTAAACCATGTGTATTTCAATTTGCCGGCGGCTCTTCTTTGCCGGGCCAGCCAGTAAAGATGCCTGTTGGTCGGGGACATCGCCTCACCCAAGAATATTTTATGGACATCGTTTTCTTGCCATCCTAGGTGGCGAGTAGAAAAGTCTCTGACAACCTTTCTCTTCCTCACCAGCTCATCCCTCACAGTCTGGCGCATAAAACGGACCATTAGTGGCCCAGGTACATCATCTTTCCCAGACCTGAGCCTCTCAACATGGTCGATGTCTTCCACCTCCAACTTAAGGCCTAGCCCGGCTCCGATGCCCATCACCAGGCCCATCGGAGACTCACCGGGCCGCACCGGTATGCCCCTAATCTCTACGGTCTTAGTGAGGATATTTTGCTCTGATCTGTTGAGCCTAATTTCAAGCTCGGTGACCCTAGTTTTTAATGTGATGTTTTCTAGAGCGAGGACATCAATTTTTTTATTTTGGGCCTCCAGGAGTGCCTCAACCGATTTTAAACGCTCCGCGTTCTCGAAGCTAATCGTCGCCTGCTTATTTAAAGTATCTTTGATATCCTTTATCTCCTCGGTATTGGCAACGAGTGAGGACTTAAGATCTCTTATCTCAGAAACGAGATCCTTCAATAATTTAAGTACGTCGGCCTCACTGCCTCCACTCTGGAGGGCCGACCCGGAGGGGCTAATGCTCCTGTCCCCACTGGCGAACCTCTTAATTGCTTTGTCGCAGCTAAGACAAACCCATTTGTTTTTTAAGGCTTTAAATTTTTATACATCCAGGTCTTCCATTTTGAGGCATCTACTATGAAAAATGGCTCGGCAAGTTTCGATACTGCATGTGAGTGCAGTTTTGTCATCTCGTGTAACGGTTTGATTACACTTAGGGCAGACAACCATTTTTAGTATTTATTATGGAAAAATAAGAATAAAATGAAAAATTTACGAAGTTATAATGAGTTGTGGAACAGAGAAAAAAATCCAGCAACAACCTATTTGACGGCTGATCAGGTACTGTCTTCCAATTGCTTCTTATCTCGGTAGCGTGGTTTATGCGCGTGCGCGTCCCCACTCCAAGCTATAGCGTGGTTATCTATCAAGCTACTTAAACAGAATTAATAATATAATATCTTACTGTTCTCAGCAAACTCCTTTAGAAAAATATAGCTCTGTGCTTCAGTTAATTTTTCGACTGCACTTACACCAACATACACACTACAAACACCTTCGCAATTAGTTATAACTAATAACTATTATGGCTAATACGATAAGGACGATGCTATCACTTTGAAGGCTTATACCACACTGATATTTTAATTTATTTATGGGGTTTTCTGGGCCTAAAATATATGGAGAATAATTGTAATGGATGAGGCCGATTGACATACACAAAAGTTGTGCCTTTTTCATGTCATCTGTGACATTTCGTGTCTCTTAATATGTTTCAAAACGTTGCAAGTAGTTTTAAAAATCTTCCAACGCACTATCAAAATTTTCGAAATTTGGTACATTAAAATTTATAGATTGACTCACCGGATCTAAAGAAACTATCTGCTACTTGGAAAGAATTTCATCAACAAGAGTTGATTGTGATTGGGTAAAGGCTGGCATGAAGGTTTTGAGTTGTGCTGGATCCATTTGACTTTTACCAATTCTGTTGTAACTTTTATTGTAACTATTGAATAAATAAATTATATTGGTTAAACAAGATATATTCTTTAACACTATGTAAACGCATGTGATACTTGTTTAAATAATTTGTAACCTAACTAGGAAGATACAGCGTCAGTGTTGGCAATGATTATAACAGTCATCTTCATTCAAACTGTTGATTACAGAATTATTATTTAATGCCATGTCACTAAATTCCTTCATCTTTCCTTTGTGAATAAGAAGTACTGCACATTTATCAAGTTCCATCTTCATCTGAATATCTTCACTGAAGGTCCTTACCACTTCAAGAAGGCTTTGTAGATCGTTTTCATTCTTGTTGTACAATTCAATATCATCCATATGAAGGGAATGGGCACAATCGTTTCCAGTCCGAGATCATAACCCTTGCCTGATGAGTTCAACATCCCACTTAAAGGGTTGATAGCCAAACAAAACCAAAAAGAGCTTAAAGAGTCACCCTGAAATATACCTCTAGTAATAGTTATTTTTTCGTTGCATAGCTGTGCTGTATTACCTACCAGGCATTATCAGAGACACTTTCCACAAGTTCATTAGGCGTTCTAGCAGTTCAATCATGGCTATGTCTATTTTATAAATATGTAGACTTTCCAAGAGCCAATCGTGAATCGTATGCCTTCTGGTAGTCTATCCAGGCTGTGGAAATGTTGCGCTTCTTGTTATTTACCTGCGAAGCTATGAATCTTTCAATTATTGTTATTATAAAACTTATAAGACTTGCTATATTCTATAGGTACAACAGTCAAAAGATTACAAAAAAACTTTTAAAACATCAACAAATACTTATAAATGGAAATAAAGAAATCAATCTCAGTAAATCGAAAACTATTATTTCCACGAAACGTTGACCATACATCGATAACAAAATTGTTATAAACTCAGCTCATATACCGTGGTCTAGTTTCTTAAAATATCTTGGCTTGACCCTGGACATATATCTTACTTTCACCGAACAGATACAGCAAAAAATCTACAAAATGTTTCAATATTTTAATATCGTTAATATCTCGTATTTTGATATAAACCTCAGCTCAAAAAACAAACTCATCCCTTATAAATCAGAATCGGTGGAATTTCCTCGGAAGCTCCTCCTGGCTAAGTCCGATGGACTCACTGACCAACAATGAGAGCGGCCCCCCAGGCTTGCTGGAGGGTGTGACGTAGGTTCGAACGCCCTACTCACATATTTTAGTTCACAAAATATAACCAAAAGTCATGGATTCCTCTGAAGTAAAACGCTCATTATCCGGAGGTAAACTAGTCCCCCGTTCGGGTCTCCTGGTGGGGACTGCTTCAGGGGAATCATGGCGCTAGATGAAAATTAGAGATCTAACAATAGAGACGTGGAACGTTAGAAGTTTAAATACGGCAGGTGGGTTAAAGTCGGTCGCGAATGAAGTTAAGGGGTACCACTTAGATATCGTTGCATTACAAGAGGTTCGCTGGCCAGGGGAGGGTTCGTTAACAGAAGGAAAGCATACTATTTGGTACGGGGGGAGCGTTAATTATTGTCTAGGTACCGGGTTTCTAATTAGGAATAGATTTCTTTCCGCATTACGGGACGTACAGTTCTTTAGTGAAAGAATATCGGTTGCTATATTTCAAGGGCGTTAGTTTAAAATCGCGTTTATAAACATTCATTCTCCCACCGAAGACAGTGATGATGAAGTAAAATGCGAATTTTATGATAAACTAGAGTCGGTTTACGATAAATTACCGCGAAATTACATTAAGATAATACTATGCGACGCGAACGCAAAGGTTGGAAGGGAAGAAGTGTATCGTCCTACAATCGGTAAAGAAAGTTTGCACGAATATAGTAATGATAATGGGACCCGACTAATAAACTTTGCCATTTCGAAAAACCTAGTAATCAAAAGTACTACATTTAAACATAAGAATATTCATTAGTATACGTGGACATCGCCGGATGGACAAACATGGAATCAAATCGATCATGTTTTAGTACAAAACAGATGGCAAAGTAGCATAATTAACGTGAGATCGTATCGGGGTACAGAATGCGGTTCTGATCATGAATTAGTAATCGCGAAACTTCGACAAAAACTAAATACAAAAAAGAGAACACCGAACTATATTCGTCCCGAGAATTTTGATTTAGTTAAATTGAACAACCTCGAAATTAGAAAACAGTTCGCG
Source organism: Piezodorus guildinii (assembly GCA_023052935.1). NCBI lineage: Eukaryota > Metazoa > Arthropoda > Insecta > Hemiptera > Pentatomidae > Piezodorus > Piezodorus guildinii. The sequence continues at coordinate 4,624,855 of CM041295.1, read as the reverse complement.
ATAGAAGTAAAAAATCGGTTCGAAGCTTTGGAATCTTCAGACGAGGAACACGAAGATGTAAACAAATTATGGGAAGGGATCAGGGATAATATTAAAGAGGTCGGTAATTTATGGCTTGGAAAAATCGAAAATAAAAAGAACAAACCTTGGTTTGACAGGGATTGTCAAAATATGTGCGAAAAAAGAAAAACCGCTAAACTGAATTCCTTAAATAATCCAAGTGATAATAATGTGGCTTATTTTTGGTTAGTAAAGAATGAAACTTCAAAACTCTTAAAAAATAAGAAAAGAGAGTATCTTAAAGGCAAAATAATAGAAATAGAAAAACACAGAAACGAAAATAACGTAAGAGAGATGTACAAAGGTATAAACGAATCGCGTAAAAGATTTGAACCTCTATTGAATGCGGTTAAAGATGCAAATAACAATATAATTGCAGATCCTTCTGAGATATTAAATAAATTTAAACAACACTTTGACGGCATCTTAAATACGAAAAATAATAATCAATCTCCTCTCTCTGAATATCAGAGTGCTGAACCATGGATAGACGTACCGAGTAAAGAGGAAGTCGAAATGGCGATAGGAAAATTAATACGTTATAAGGCTGCAGGAAATGATAATATCACGAGTGAATTAATCAAGGCGTGTGGAGAAGCGGGCGTTTCCAAAATACATTTTTTAGTTAAAAAGATCTGGGAAACTGAAAAAATGCCAGAAGAATGGAAAGAATCAATACTTATTCCGATTCACAAAAAAGGACCGAGGTCGGATTGTAACAACTATCGTGGGATCTCTTTTCTCCCAGTATGCTATAAAATATTCTCGTCAATTCTAACTAGTCGAATCACGGAATACGCTGAGGAAATTATCGGAGATTACCAATGTGGTTTTAGGCGGAATCGCTCGACTATTGACCAAATATTTTCCTTACGTCAAATATTAGAGAATGAATTGGAATACAACGGTGTAGTCCATCATCTTTATATCGATTTTAAAAAGGCTTATGATTCAATAGACCGTCAGAAGCTATATAATATCATGATTGAACAGGGAATACCTAGAAAGTTAGAAAACCTAGTAGAGATGTGTTTGTCGGAAACATTTCATAAAGTTAGAATCGGTCATAATTACTCCGAGAGATTTAAGGTGCGATCGGGTTTGAAACAGGGTGACTCCCTTTCACCTGTTTTGTTTAATATAGCCTTAGAATATGTTATAGAAAAGGTGATGAGTACCGAGAAAGGCTTACATATGGGTGACAAGATTCCGGTTTTGGGGTATGCCGATGATTTGGTACTACTAGGTGAAGACACAGAAACTATACAACTAAATACAAGTGTGTTAATAAAAACCGGTAAACAAATAGGTCTCGAATTAAATACCGATAAGACGAAGTATATGATTAGTAGCAGAAACGGTGTCGATCTTGGTGATATTGATGTATCAGGTCATACTTTTGAACACGTAGAGAAATTCAAGTATTTAGGTTCAATTATAACTAGAAAAAATGAAATCCAGGAAGAAATAAAGTCCCGGTTAAAGGTGGGAAATGCGTGTTATTATTCAGTTGCTAAGTTACTTAGTTCGCGGCTTCTATCTAAAAACTTAAAGATTAGAATTTATAAAACTATTATTCTTCCAACGGTTCTTTACGGATGTGAAACGTGGCCGCTTACTTTGAAGGATGAACAACGGCTTAAGGTTTTCGAAAATAAGGTATTGCGTAAAATATTTGGTTCAAAGAGAGATGAGGCCACTGGGGAGTTTAGAAGGTTGCACAACGCGGAATTGCGGAACTTGTATCCTGTGAATATAATTGAGCTGATTGCATCGCGGAGACTCAAATGGGCGAGTAAAGTTGTTGGGCTCGATGACGAGCGGATTCCGAGAAAGTTGGTATTTGCTGATCCGACTGGTAGGCCGAAGCGGAGATTGCGTTAAGGCTGATCTCGGGGGCTTGGGCTTGAATGGTGAACATTAGACGAGTCTGTGTAGGCGGAATTTGGTGGTATCGGCATCGAACCTTCGGGTTCGCTAAGCCTATTATTATTATTATTATTATTATTATTATACGATCACAACTTAATTCTCACCCGTGTGGATTTTCTCCAAGACCCCTTAGACCGATCATAGGAAAATATAGCCTCAAAGACGAGACAAACGAAAATGGACGTATTTTCATTAAATTGTCTGCATCAAAGGACTTGGTTGTGGGAAGCACTCTATTCTCCAGAAAAAGAATATACAAAGATACATGGTGCTCTTTAGATAATAAGACGGTGAATCACATTGACCACCTTTTGGTCAGTAGGAGGCACAGAACCAATTCGATGAGCTGCAGATCATATTGAGGGGCTAATATGGACACTGACCATTACCTGGTAGTATCAAAAATGAGACAGGTCATCAAATATAAGGAACTCTATGGGAAAGACGGGAGACAGAAGAACTACATCCATACTGAGAATGCCGGATGTTAGTGTACAGTCACAAGCTTGATGAAGCAATCATGGAAAATAGAGTACCACACGGGTGGCCTGTCGAAGAACAATGGAATGTGTTCTCATCCTTAGTTAAAAGCGTGTCATGAGGAGCGCGAAGTGAACGAAGAGTGTGGTCTCAAATGGTTTGATGAGAATTGTTCGATCGCAACAGAAAATAAAAACAAAGCATACAAAAACATGGTTCAGAAGCGGCATACGAGAAGAGTGACTGAGAAGTATTCAGACATGCGGAGATGAAAAGGGGCTATACCGTAGAAAAGAAAAGGGAATGGGTGAGGAAGCAGCTAGAGAAAATAGAGGAGCACAGAAATCTTCGAGAGTCAAGAATCTTTTATCAAAAGATAATTGCTGTAAAACAACTTATTAACAACAAGGCTCCAGGTGAGGAGGAGATTACTGCTCCTGAAGCATGGTGGTGATGAGTTTATGAAAGCCCTCTACAACGTAATCCTCACCGTCTGGGTCGAAGAGAAAATGGCTGATCAGTGGAAGAAAGCCGTTATAAATCCACTCCATAAGAAAGGTGTTATGCTTGAATGCTCCAACAAACGTGGCATATCGTTTTTACAGTGCGCCTACTAAGTTCTCCCTAACGTCATTTATAAGAGGCTTCTCCCATTTGCCGAGAGAAATATTAGTAAATACCAGGCGGGTTTCAGGGGAGGAAGATCTATAGCGGATCAAATATTCGGCCTCAGGATGATTCTTAAGAAGTCCCAGAAGTATAGAATAACTACCCATCATCTATTTGTCGACTTCCGGAGTGCGTATGATAGCATAAAAAGGACTAAGTTGTATGCAGCGTTAGTAGTGCATTAGTAGTAGTTCCTCTGAAATTGGTTTGGGTGATCAAGATGACAATGAATGACACTTGGTGCACTTTACGGATTTAAAGGACCTCTCCCCACAGTTTGAAACTGCAAAAGGTGTTAGGCAAGGTGATGGCCTCGCCTTTTTGTTGTTCAATTTGGCTTTGGAGAAGGTAGTGAGTGATTCAGTTATACATAACTCGGACACCATCTTCAACTGACTGGTCCCAATCCTCCGGCTTTTCTGACGACCTGGACATTGTCGCAAGGTTATTAGAATCTTTGGAAAATGCTTTCCTCTGGTTAGCGGAAACAGCAGAGGATATGAGGATGCACATTATCCAGGAGAAAACCAAATGTATGAGAACTGTTCCGGAAACAGAGACAGCAGAACGACAACCTGTGCTGATGGGCCCATTTATGTTCCAGAACGTTTAGTGGAGTGCCGTAAGGTTAATACCTCGGAACCCGAGTCCAATAAATGGATTTTTGTGAAACTTATGCAATGTATTTTCAACACCAAGTACTAACATTTTTACCCGTTAATTTTTGCCAATGTCAACTTTTTAATCATTATAATAAATAATTAATATTTGTACTTCTTAATGTTTTAACTCTAAAAAAATTGACGTTTTTAGTATCCTGGTTATATAATGAGTGGTAGTGGAATTAAAGAAGCACTTATTTGAAAATGCAATACTATTGTTTATAATGAAAATACTTATGATTTCGACATTTGCAAAAGCAAGAGAGAGCATAACGTGCGTGGGCCTATGCTTCTGCAGCTGGCTTTATCAAAAATATTTTTTACTAATCTTACGCAAAATAATTAAGAATCTGATATTTACTTGCCAACGAAAAGAATACTGATATTTTCAAAATGTTTGATTATTTCAAAGATGGGCTGATACAATGTCTAGTTGTTTTCATTAATAATTGTTATGGCAGTAATTGGTATGGAAGCAACACATTGCAAGCCAGGTCTCTTTAATGAGGACTTGAGATAATGGAACTTTTGAACTGGAGATATGGAAGTATTTTCATGAATTAATGAAACATAAGTGTCTTTGAATAAAGTCCACTTAGTTAAGTCACCGTTGAATGTAGGAAAATTTATAGAGGGAAGTTTAAATAACTGATTTTGGGATTCACTAGAAGATGCATTCCTAATGTTGTCATACTAACGGCAATCTTTGTTTAGTAATTTAGCATATTATTTCACTTCTGTGACAGTTTTAGTGAACTTTTGGAAAGTAGCGTCCAATCGTGATAACCTAGCTTTAAAAACCGGAAATAATTCTGAATTTTTTGTTGCAGCCTGACCTATTTCATTTGTTTCGTGTATATCGTCCCTCAAGTCCTATAATTCGTCCAACAGGGAGCTCAATACTACCTCATTATCAATTTTTGGACCCATTTTTAGTTTAAAAAATTGACAAAATCTAAATGTTAAACAAGATGTGAAAAAATAAATGTGATTGATCACAACAAAAAAAAATAAACTGAAATTCAAATAAAGATATGTTTCCCAACTGGCACCTAACAATGGCTGAAATGTTTAAATTCCAATAAATTTAAACCTAAATTAAATAATTATTTAGAAGGCTAAATAAAACAATAAGAGAAAGCAGTAGGAATGTATCGTGATCCGGAGGGCCGAAAATTTGTATACGCTGGGCTATCCGTGAAAGAACAGTACTTCCAAGTGACAACTCAAAATTGAGGGTGGTTCAATTGAAATAAATTAGTGGACTGTATAGGTTTAAAAATAATGAAAGCAAACGACGAATCACAATACATTTAATAGACTAAAATACATATAAACCAGATAAGAAACAAATTAACCTAATTATATGAATAAACAGCTGTAAGAAAATTTAGGAAACAAAATAAACCTAATTAAAATATTGAAGAAAATAGGAGAAACAAACTTAAATTAATTAAATGCTTAAAGATGTTAAAATTAGTTATCAAAATTAAACAGTTTCTTGAATAAGAATTAAGAAATAAAATGTCCCATAAATAGATAGGCTATATTCACGTGAAAAAGTCCAGTTGAGTATTGTAGAAAATCTCCGCAGGGCAGCTTGAACGAAGTTCTCAGGTAAGTTGAAAATGACCGCAGGGCGGCTTTTCCAAGTTCCAAGGGGAACAATGAGAAAAAAAATTCGTTTGCAAACGTACAAAGTATGAGAGCAGACTCGGGTCTATATGGCACATCTACCCCTTAGACCCTAGCTTAAGACCCCCCGCCACTAGGCAGTAATAAAACAATTAAAGTACAATCGTCTTCTTTCTCTTTCTCTTCTATTCAAAACTTGTAATTATATTTAAAATAACTATTTTTAAAACAGATAAAAAATAAAGATTAATACAAAATGATCTATTTTTAAATATCATAAAAATTATACAGTTTTTTTTTTCCATGAAACAGTCATGAAACCTCATCAGGCCATAACATATGGCGTGAACACATTTATTGAAATTTACAACTGTATTAGTTAATACATCAAGTAAATTAGCTAACAGAAATACACAAAAATGCCCATTGGCACCATTCCACTCAGTAATCTAAACTAGAAGGTCTCAAGGCCATCTTCTTTTCAGACGCCTCGGAGGTTTATCAGGAATCGAAGAGGAAGCAAGGATTGAAACTAGTGGGTTAGAGTGGGAGTTGATCAAATCAGCAACATATGGGATATTAAGGTCTTTATGTCTGAGTTTATTCGTGACAAAAGATTGTAAGGATTGAAGAGGGGAAGAATTTGATGGTTTAGTGGAGCTCCAAGGCTCAACACCGTAAGTACAGCTAGGTCTTATGATGTTCATTGTTTATTATCTAAGGCCTGGGACGTTCCAGGGAACTTTTGATAATAATAAATAACTGATGGGCTGGGTTTTTCAATGAATCGTGGACTGTATAAATGAATGGGTTGTATTTGTTACTATTGGTACAAATGGTAAGTGGGGTTAGTTTTCTTATTCTATTGTACATATCTGTATTTCTTTGTTTTTTCCTCTTCCCCTTCGTCCTCTTCTTTCTCGGCCCATGGGTAGAAGAACCCAGGGGGTCCTATGGGTTACTCCTCCATGATGAGGTAATTCTTAATGTATGAGGTAATGAAATAATGTTTCTCGCACTGTTGGGCACATGTGCTCACTGCACTGCAAGTTTCTCACCAATGCTCCCCTGCATGGGGGTCTTGCCAATACCTGCCAATTTTGGCAGAGTGTCCCTTCCTCTGGCAGCCCCTAGATGGCGTTGGGAGGACTGTAATTATGCCAGTGTCTGCTAGATGGCAGTAGTAAAAGTGTTAAGATCCCTGTTTCCTTAACAAACGGCCCACTTAAATTGATCGTGGGTGAACGACCATTTATAAATACATGTTATGCAAAATGAAAATAACCTTGGCATGAAAAACAAAACAAAAAAAAAACTTTCTTAATATATACAAGAAAAAATAATAAAAAATGGCTTTGACTAAAATTAACCCCTGTTATATAAGTGTGCGCAAATGAAAGAAAAAAAAATGGTGAGTTAAGCCTGTTTAACGAAGAAAGAAAACGAACATGACATACTGCTATGTCAACAAAGGCGGACAAAAAAAATCAACGAAAATGATCTACTTGAGAAAAGAAGAAAAAAATGAACATTGAACCTAGTGGTTAAACAAGGGTAGCGTGCATGGCCCTATTGATAAGGATACCTCAATTGCGTTCGAGTAGAGGGCTGAGTCTGACCCGTCGAAAGTTTACGACATGAACGATGTTGAGGCTGACCCCAGGTTGGTGCTGATCTTGATGAACCGTGTGACTTATAATTTCGATTGCTTAAAGAATTAGGAAGAAGTAAAGAACATAGATTTTTTTCCGGAATCAAGCAGCTTAGATCCTACTGGCGCTAGAGACAAGTAGCGGTGCTTCCTGTTAGGAAATTCTGGTTAGGTTCATTCCATCCATGAACTGCTTTAAGTTGAGCTTCTATGATGGGTTCCGAAGCAGTAAACAGTGATATACCTTGATGAGGGGTTTGGGCCTTTACACTGCCCAAAACGACTAGGCCAAACACGGATGGCTGAAGATATATGTTTGAAACACCTGAGTGATATGGAGCCCTCGTGATTATTAGTGGGTAGAGGTCTATGCCTATTAGCATGCCCACGGTACCAGGCGAATGAAAATAGTGGTCTGCCAGGGGGTACTGTGATAGTTTTGTTGCTATTTCATGAGCAATGGGCATGGAAGGCATGGGCGGAGCAATTGTTTCGACCACCCGGGCCTCTGCAGAGAACTCTTCCCGGCCGTGGATCGGTTTCACGGTGCACATCATTGAACCAGAGGGTCTGGTGATGGATGAACCACCAAGTCCAGTAATGCGACCTCTGAACTTATTGATTGGGCAGCCTAATTTGGACGCCATTTACGACTTAGTAGACTTGGTAAGAAACGTGTGTTGACTACCGGAGTCCAAAACGGCTCGCGCGGTTATGAGATGTCTTTGTCCGTTGGTGATCTGAAGTTTCACGGTACCAAGAAAAATGGTGCTGGCGGAAGTAGTGGTAGAATCAAACCCGATGAAGGTTTCTCTTTCGCCCTTGTTCTCAGCATCGGCCTTCTGAGTGGAGTTTGACACCTCTATGTGGATCAGGCTGTGATGTATGCCCTTGCAAAACCTGCAGCTCCATTTTGATTTGCATCCAGATGCGGTGTGGCCAGCGCGTAGGCAATTTTTGCAGCACTTGATGCTTTTAATAAATGCCAGTCTGTCTTGATGTAGTGTGTTGCTGAATCGGAAGCAGTGCGGTAAAATATGATCGTCCTGTCAAAACGGGCACCCTAGGATTCTCATATGTCTCCATTAGCTTTTCCCACGCCTGATATTTTTCCTCCACCGGGATTCTGGAGATAAGCGCTGCAGCTTCGCCATTTACCGCTCCCAGCAAATAATGGAACTTTTCCATGTTGCTGATGGTGGGTTCGTCATGCACCATCGATACGAAGGTACGACTCCACTTCAGTAAGTCCCCGGAGAAATTTGACAATGTTATAGGAGGCAGACCTGACCTGATATTTAATGATGTTCTTCCACCTATATGAGACTGCGATTCTATGTTTGAGGGAGAGGAATTAGCGAATTAGCTTTGATGATTTCGAACCTCACATTGTCATAAGCCTCTTGCCAGCCACGTGACGGGAATTCTTGATTGGACAGTATGTTCAGGGCTTCCAGCTCGTCCCAGATCTTTTGAAATTTGTCCCATTCTCCGAGGGCAACTTCTAATTGGGCTTCGAAGAGAAAGATGTTCTCGGGCTCATTGATCGCGGCTTCTCCTGCCGCTGCCGTCCCTATGATGTTCTGTTTTAGAGAACGGAGTTTACGTTCCAACGTGGTCACTTGGACCGTAAGGTCCGGATTTGAATCCATCATTTTTTATGAAATTAAAAATAATTAATAATTTATATTAATTAATTTATAAATGAATAATCGATAAGATGCAGGACGACCATACCGACCCAAGAACGCGAAAAGAAGAGAAGATAAGGAAAACAAATGAAGAAACGATGATAATCTAATTGAAAGGAAAATAGGCATTAACATGATAATATAAATCAAGATAATAAAGAGAATAATTATCAAGTGATAAATAAATAAATATTTAAATCACTATCAATGATGATGGCAATAAGATACTTAAATGAATGAAGGTGGAGCTGTGACGTCAGAACTAGGGTCCATACTGATGTATGGTGTGATTAGAAGTTACCTAGTCATACCTCTATATCGAGATCAGAACATAACCTGACGTTCATCTTGGGTTGCTTCCAACATGACTCTAAGATTGTATTGTGAATTTATTAATGTTTATGAACATTTAAAATCATTTAAGGTTGTAACCTAATAAATGTGAGCTTAGAAATGAATTGTGTGATATGTGACAGCTATTTCCTTTACAATTAGATTTAAGTTTACAAGATATGTTTAGATATTTTAACAAGATAGTAGTTGAATTGAATACTCATTGCAAGGGAATATAATGGTTTGTGTGTTATTAAGCTATTGTTTAAATGAATCTTGCCATTAATGATTAAACAATTATAGTTAACATTGAACAAAGTTAGTAATTTAACTGTTTGAAGAAAAATGGTTAACCACATTTAACTGAAATAGTATAAATTAAATATTTATAATAACTAAGTAGGTGATTGCATTATTTGAGTATTTAATACAGAAAAAATAGAAAAGAGTTATTGCTAACATTGATTTTGCTAGTTATGATTAAACATTTGTATTTAACGTTAACCAAGATAATGAAGAATAATGTTAAACAATTATTAACTGAAAATGTTATGACATTGATAAGGAAGTTACTAATCTAACCAATTATTAATATCATTATCATTTAAAACATATGTTATGTATTAATGTCGATTAAAGCCTTTTGAAATAAGGTTATTCTCATTTATACAACAATTTAATCGACATTAATGATATTTATCTGTTGAGAAAATGGATAAATGTTTACAACCGGAGAGATTTGACACACAATACACTTCTCCTGACTGTGCTTCGAAATGGATCCATTGGAAGAAGACATTCGATACATTCATCACTTCAGTCAAAGCAAAGGACAAAAAAGTTAAGTCTCTTCTACAATCACGTGAGTCACACTATTTTTGAATTAGTTAAGGATTCTTTATCATATCAGGAAGCTATTACCCAAAAATAAAACCAAAGAACGAAATTTTTTCTAGGCATAGGTTAATGACTCGATTTCAAAATTCAGAAGAATCAATAGACCAGTTCCTTCAGGGCTTACGAACCCTCAGCGCTGACTGTAATTTTCAAGACGTAATAGCCAATGTCTACCGAGATGAGTACATTCGAGATGCATTGGCCTTTCTTCAGTAAGCATTAAGCAAAGGTTATTAGAGAATCTGAATTTAACTTTAGAAGAAGCGTTTTCAAAAGCCCGTGCTTTGGAGTCTGCCCAAGTATAAACCTATACCTTCTCAACTTGCATCTACATCCTCTCAGCAAACTCCAGATCAATGTTCATCTACTCAATGTGATTCAATTACCAAAGCTTCAACTAACTCACAAAAATGTTATTTTTGTGGTCTCACTAGGCATCCTCGACCTTCTTGTCTCGCTCGAGTATCTCTTTGTAAAAACTGTAATAAAAGGGGTCATTTTGCCAGAGTTTGTAGATCAAAATCGAAAACCTCAGCTTCCACCCAGAACCAAGACGATACTTTAGATGAATGTAGCTGGGCTAGACTGCAGCAGTTCGCCCTCTTCTAAATCCATCAGAAATATCAGCTGCATCGCCTGCTAGTTTGGTAAGATCTATAATTCCTTTAAAAATCGACGGATTTTTGGCGGATGGTTTAATAGATACTAGAAGCACAGAGAGCTTTATTAGCGATACTTTTGTATCTAAACATAACCTCAAACTATATCCTACCGAATCTGCTGTTTCCATGGCTTCATCAAATTTAGCTGTGCCCATCAAGGCGTACTGTAGAGTAAACTTGCAGGCGCTAAACAATTTTTATTTCAACGTCCGACTAAGTGTTCTAAAGGGCTGATGTGATAATGGGTCACGACATTCTTAATCAGCATTCTAGTTTATCAGTATCATTTGGTGGAAGTAGGCCTCCTCTTAGTGTGAGTAGTCTCGCATGTTCCAAGATAGGACCAGCCTTACTGTTTGAACATTTAGCTCCAAACTGCAAACCTATAGCTATAAAATCAAGAAGGCACACTGATGCAGATGAAAAGTTTATTCGACTCCACATTAATGAATTGCTAAGAGAAGGTGTAATCGAAGAAAGTAACTCTCCATGGAGGGCACAGGTCTTAGTTGTAAAAGGGTCACATAGAAAACGGTAAAAGGTATAACGTACATAGCACTATCGACTTCAAAAGCGCATTTTACCAAGTACCGATTCGAAGAGAAGACCGACCTTACACTGCCTTTGAAGCAGTTGGCAAACTGTGGCAGTTCAAAAGGATTCCAATGGGGGTGACTAATGGTGTTGCAGCTTTTCAAAGAAAAATTAACGAAATTAAAACAAAAGAAGGTCTAGATGGTGTCAACATATATCTAGACGATATAACAGTCAGTGGAAGAGATCAGAACGAACATGACCGCAACTTGAAGAAATTCTTAGAAGTCTGCAAGAAATACAATTTAACTATTAACCAGCAAAAGTCTAAATTTAATTTAAAGTCCATAAAAATTCTTGGTTACCTGATTGAAAATAACACCCTACTGCCTGATCCCGACAGACTCAAACCATTGATTGATTTTCCACTCCCAAAGAACAAGGCATCACTGCAGCGAGCACTTGGAATGTTTTCATATTATTCTAAATGGGTTCCAAGATTCTCACACAAAATTAGTAGGCTAGTAAGTTGTAAGCAATTTCCGCTTGATTCTCGGCTTGTCAAAGATTTCAACGATATCCGATCATGCATTCTTAAATCGGTCGTTCATAATGTTGAAGAGAACGTGCCATTCTGTGTAGAGACAGATGCTTCAGATGTCGCTATTGCAACAATCCTAACACAGAACCAACGACCAGTCGCCTTCTTCTCCATAACTTTATCGAAGACTGAGCGAAATCATTCCGCAGTGGAAAAAGAAGCCTACGCAATCATCGAAGCCCTTCGGAAGTGAAGATATTGTTTAGTAGGCAGATAATTTCAACTGATCACCGATCAAAAATCCATTTCTTACCTATTTGATACTAACCATCCGGGAAAAATAAAAAAATGAGAAATTCACTCGATGGCGTTTAGAATTGGCAGCATACAACTACGATATCATTTATCGTCCAGGCAAACAAAATCTAGCAGCTGGTGCATTTTCAAGATTTTGAAGTACTGCACATTCTATAACTATAACTTGAATCTCTTCACGTATCATTGTGTCACCCAGGGATAGCTCGCATGTCTCATTTCTTGAAAATTCAAAATCTCCCGTATTCTATAGAAGAAATTAGAAAAGTAAGGTCGGCTTGTAAAACCTGCAACGAAAGGTACTCTCATCAAAGTAACAACCCCGTTTGAAAGGCTGAGCATAGATTTTAAAGGACCTCTGCCATCTGATAATAGGTACCTTCTTACTGTAATTGACGAATATTCAAGATATACTTTTGCCATCCCCTGTCAGGATTTTTCATCAAAAACTGTGATTGGTGCATTAAGCCAGATATTTTCAATATTTGGCTATCCAGGTTATATTGATTCAGATCGAGGCACTTCCTTCATTTCCAAAGAGCTCGAGATGTATCTACATTCCAAAGGGATAGCTACGAGCCGTACAACTCCTTATAATCCTTGTGGAAATGGCCAAGTGGAAAGGTACAATGGAATTATATGGAAAACGGTATCTCTGGCTCTTCATTCGAAAAACCTGCCGATTACACAATGACAAACAGTGTTACCTAAAGCATTACAATGCATTTGGTCATTCCTCTGCACAGCTACCAACGCTACTCCTCACGAGAGAATGTTCTTTCACAAGCGAAAAGGCACACATGGATGGGGTAGCTCTACCTTCTTGGTTAAGTATCCCTGGTAAAATATTAATGAGAAACTTCGTTCGGGGTAGTAAATATGATCTCCTCGTCCAGGAAGTCGAACTCTTGGAGTCCAATCCAAATTACGCTCTTGTACGATTGCCAGACGGGAAGGAGACAACGATAATCTGCGGCACCTCGCTCCCGCTGGAGGTTCGGAATCCTATGAAGAAGACTTATTGGAACCAGACGACCGTTCCGAGCTAAATGACGATGCTCGGCCAGCACAAGCTGCCAGTGAAGAGGCTGCCCTGATCGAAGCACATCCTCAGCCAGATGATCGCCTAGACCAAACAGCAGAGAGCTCTGGAGAGAACCAGCCACTCCGCAGGTCTACTCGCATCTCAAGACCTCCCTCCTACTTAAAGGACTATGTTTTTAAATAAAGCGGGGGAGAGTGATAAGGAAGTTACTAACCTAACCAATTATTAATATCATTATCATTTAAAACATATGTTATGTATTAATGTCGATTAAAGCCTTTAGAAATCAAGGTTATTCTCATTTATACAACAGACATAAAGATTTATAATGATTGAATAGATGAGTACATAATTTCAATTTTGAATACACAAGAAAAAAATGGTTTGTATCAAAGCAAGTTATTTGAGGAATAAGTCTTGCAAATATGAATGAATAGTAATAGTTAACATTAAGCGAGTAAACAATTGAATTATTTATAAAATAATGTTTAACAGTAATTAACTGAAATTTACATTAATAAATATTTATAAATAACTGAATCGATGAAATAATAAAATATTTATAAATAACTGAATTGAATCATTTGTAGAATAATGTTTAACGGTAATTAATTGAAATTTGCATAAATATAATAAGTTTAAATAACTGAATAGGTTAGTGCATAAATTTAGTACAAATAAAACTATGATTAACAACTAATTAAATAGTATTCTTAATAAGATAATTCGTTCGTGCATCAAACAATTTTAATGTGGAAATGAAATAGTTCATTCCAGTAAAGATTATACTTAACAAATAACAGGTTTAATTAATTAATTAATTAAATATGAATTAATCTATTGATTTTAAAATATGAAAGTGAGACAATATTAAAGGAAAATTATACAAATTCAAATTGCAAATAATTCAACTTATGAACATTTGATAAAACAATGGATTTATTTGTTTTAATTTTATATTGACAATGGACCAGTGTCATGGCCGAAACTAAAGTCACGCTTAGTTATCACTCCGCACTTACTTACGTATAACTGTGGTATTAGCTAACGGATTATTGTCAAAGTTTACAAACACTATAAGTTAAAGACAGTGATCAATTATATGCTATAATTGGGTGAGGTGAGTGATTAACAGTCACCTTTTCACAGTGTTCGTAGCCTAGAAGTACGACCACGTTGCAAGCAGGCTCCCGCCTGTGTCGGGCTGTTATAGGCTATCACTCACTACGACGGTCTCTTATCAGATCGCCAGTGGCTCGGTGGTAGCGCTCCGATCTATAGTTCCAAACGTTACGAGTTCGATACCCGAGAAATTTTTTTTTTTTTTTTTTTTTTTTTTTTTTTTCAATTTTAAATTAATTTTTTTTTTAAATTAATAATAAATAATTAATTTTTTAAGAAATAATTTTAGAAATGTTTTCATATAATTTTTTTTTTTTAAATTCAACATTTATGTGTATGTGGTTGTAAAGAAGTTATTAGTTAACTATTTCTTTTCTTTATTTTTTTTTCTCTTTAAATTTAATTATATATCATTAAAATGTCCACGGACAAAAATTCATTGATGGATACCGACGATGACACAGTCTTCAGTGAAGTGAGCGAAACTGACTCGCAGTACTTAACTCGTCGAACACTCCAGAAGCGTAATCGAAATATGACTCCGAATTCTACGGAGAATTCTCCTAACAAAAAAAAAAAAAAAAGAATTCGAAGGCGAAACCAGCTTCGCCATCAGCACATCAAAATCAGAGTTCAACCTCAGCCAGCACAATTCAATCTCAAAACAATTCTTCGGACGTACCTACCAGCAAAAACAACCTTGCAGCCATCAATAATTCATCTATTACGCCTTCAGCACCACAAGAATTCAACGAGCCCGAGCCACCACCTATTTACGTTAATAATATTCAAGACTTCATAAAGTTTGGCCAGGAAATCTCCGCTCTTATTGGACAAACCAATTTTAAATGTTTTTCCAGATTAAAAGATGTAAAAATAAATACCACCAGCAAAGATATTTATAAACGATTGGTCAAACATTTAACAGAACACCAGTACGACTTTCACTGCTATCAGCTGAAAGAAGACAAAACATACCGCGTAATTTTGAGGGGTCTTCACTACACCACTCCCACTGAAGCCATCAAGAACGGAATCGAAGAACTAGGATACAATGTGAGACATGTGTCATGTGTCCTTCATCCAGCCGAAAGGTATCCGTTGCCACTATTTTTTGTCGACCTAGAGCCAGCACCTAATAATCACGAAATTTTCCAGGTCAATAGATTATTATATTCATGCATCAGATTTGAGGAGCCTAGGCTGAGAGCAGAAGTTGTACAATGTACAAACTGCCAAAATCTTGGGCATACAAAAAGTTATTGCCACCATCCTCCTAGATGTGTAAAATGCGCAGAGTCTCACTCTTCTGTAGCCTGTCAGAAACCAAGGGACTCCCCCGCAAAATGTGCTTTGTGTAGTGAAGCACATCCAGCAAGCTATAGAGGATGCATTGTTTATAAAACCGTACTGAGGCAAAAAAGTTTACATGCAGCCGCTCTAACCCAAAGGAACGCAGTGCCAGCAAATGAAATACACGGGTCGTCTATCAACAGCACACCTGTGATGCAGCTTCCAACAGGGTCCGAAGAGAAGCAACGACCATCGAGCTCAAAATCCAAGCCTACGTCCTATTCTCACGTGGCCACTAAACATGCACTCCAACCTCAATCGCCTCAGACCTCCTCATCACAGCCTCAGTCATCCCATCATCCGTCCCAGTCTTCCTATGGTCATCCACAATATACCCATCCACTACCTCAAAGACCTCATCCTCAACCTCAAAACTCCCATCCTCAATTCAAATTACCCAATAATGACCCAAAAAACGCATCCTTAAGGGTTAAGTTACCACCACTTATCCCTCAGACTACCCCCAAGGCTCCACCTTTATCCATATCAACAGTTCAGGATAGCCACTCACTAGAAAATCCTGTAAATGTAGAACCTAAACAACAATTTCAAAGAAGGGTTCAACCTTTACCCAGGGAGATGAACCCTCTTCCTGAAGAGACACCCTTCTACTCCCATTCCTACCAACATCCATCTGACATTACTCTTATCCTTTCATCTTTCCTTCAGGATCTTCAAAACACCATCCGCTTATTACTCTCCTTACAAGACTCCTTTCTGCAATTCCCTTCACTATCCCAAGATGAGTAAGAAGACCCTGGCTATTCTATTATGGAACGCTAACGGACTGACTAACCACGACGAGCTTGAGCTAAAAGGGACGAGCTTGACTTATTTATTCACGACAATAATATAGACATTGCCCTCATCACTGAAACCCATTTCACTCCTCATTCACACTTTTACATACGTGACTACATCACTTACAGATCAGATCATCCTGACAAAACATCCCACGCTGGCTCTTGTATCCTTATTCACAATTCCTTAACTCACTCCCTGATTCCTTCTACTCCAACTGACGCTATCCAATCTACTTCTATTACCTTATCCTGCCGTCCATTTAACATAACCATCTCAGCTGTGTATTGCCCTCCTGGCAATTCCCTCTCCTCTAATCAACTTGATTCCTTATTTCAGTCCTTTGGTCCGCGCTTCATTGCTGGTGGAGATTACAACGCCAAAGATCAACGGTGGGGGTGCCGAACATCCAACACTCGGGGCAGGATTCTCTCCCAAATCACCACTTCCAACAGCTATTCCGTCTTATCACCCAAAGATCCTACATACTGGCCTACTTCTATAAAAAAGCGCTCTGATATTCTTGACATATTCGTCACATCCCAAATTCCCACCTTTCAATCTACAATAACGTCCTTAGAAGACCTCTCCTCAGACCATAGCCCAGTTCTGCTTCTCCTGCACTCAAACCCTATTCCTAAATCCTTCCCTCCTTCATTAATTACAGGACATGTTGACTGGGACAACTTTCGCTCTGATCTTGAAAACGAACTCGACTTAAAGATTCCACTAAAAACAGAACAACAAATTAACTCTGCAATCGAAAAACTAACAAGAACAATAGGTATTGCACTTAACAACAACTCATCTCATCCCAAAAATAATTATTCCCGCGACACTAACTTACCACATCACATCCGAAAATTATTAGCAGAGAAACGGCGAGCAAGGGCTAAGTGGCATAGGTCCAGATACCCGTCCGACAAAGCATACTATACTCATCTAACTAACAAACTCAAAACAGAAATTAAAAAATTCAAAATACAAACTTTCCAGAACTTCACAGACAACCTAAGACCTACTGACAAATCTTTATGGACTATTACCAAAAATCTGCTCAAGTTTAAAACCTTTAATCACCCACTCCTTACCGAATCTTCTACCTGGTCTCGATCAGATGAAGAAAAAACTCAAATATTTGGTGAACATCTTTACAAAATTTTTAATCCACATCCTGAAATCCTCAATCCAACCCATATTGACCATATTGAAGCAGAACTAGCTATTCCACTCCAAATGTCCCCTCCTCCTAAAGCCTTTCATCCTTCTGAAATAATTAACATTATCCACCAATTACGTATTAAAAAAGCTCCTGGTCATGATCTCATCACATCCTACATCCTGAAACGCTTACCTCGAAAAGCAATCCTCTACCTCACTTACATATTCAATGCTACGCTCCGAACCACCTATTTCCCTGAACCTTGGAAACTATCAATAATCAAAATGATCCCAAAACCTCAAAAGCCTCCTGAACATCCATCCTCATACCGTCCGATTTCCCTTTTGCCCATCATGGGCAAGATCCTAGAAAAACTCATTTTGAAACGCCTTTACCCGATCCTAGAAATGAATCACATAATTCCTGACCACCAGTTTGGATTTCGGACATCCCACTCTACAATTCAGCAATGCCACCGTGTGGTGGATGTTATATCCTCCACATTGGAGCGCGGAATGTATTGCACGGGTGCTTTTCTCGACGTGGAACAAGCGTTCGACCGAGTCTGGCACCCAGGACTCCTTTATAAACTCCGTCAATTCCTTCCCGCAACATACTACTTGATAATCCGTTCCTACCTCACTAATAGAACCTTCAAAGTAAATCATAACCTTTCCTACTCTTCCATCTTTTCTCAGTCTGCAGGTGTACCTCAGGGTAGTATCTTAGGTCCCATCCTTTGTACGGTATATACAGCTGATATTCCACTCCATCCATCCACTGTCCTCACAACTTATGCGGATGACACTTGTGTGTTATCTGTACATAATGATCCATCCGCTGCATCCCGAACCCTTCAGTCTCACATCACAGCCATTGAGGAATGGTGTCAGAACTGGAGGATTAAAATAAATCCTAACAAATCCCACCAAATTACCTTTACCCTTCGTCGCAAACCGATGACTTCCTGCCCTACTGTATCCTTTAATAATACCCTACTCATACCTGTTGAACAAATCCGTTACCTAGGACTCCATCTTGACAAACGTCTTACATGGAATCCCCATACGCGACTTAAACGACAAGAAACTGCCCGTAGATACCGATTACTACAACACTTACTAGACAAACTTTCAAAACTTCCAATTTATTACAAAAAGCTCATTTATGTTACCATCATCAGACCCATCTCGACATATGGAATCGAGCTTTGGGGCTCTACTAAACCATCTAATTCCTCTCGTATTCAATCCCTACAATCCAAAATCCTTCGCAAAATCCTAAATGCTCCTTATTTCGTTACGAATAAAATCATCCATAATGACCTAAATATCCCATTTGTCGCAGAACTAGCCCGAAACAGATACTCCTCTTTTCATTCCAAACTCCCAACCCACACGAATCCTCTTGTACGCAACTTATCATTCCCATCTATTCCTGACAACCCTCCGAGGCGATTGAAAAGACGATGGCCTCGAGACCTACTTTAATTAAATTGACTTTGAAGTGCTACCACTGGGTAGTTTCTTCACAAGACATTATCACGCCCATAAGTGTCAATTAGCCCATTTACTTGTTGTATATATTGTATGTACAGTTGTAAATATCAATAAAATATTTTAAATAAAAAAAAAAAAAATATTGACAATGTGGACCACATATTAATGAAAATAATAATAGGTTCATTACTTTAAATTATCTAGGACCTGTTTATAAATTAACATTATCTAGGCCCGATAGGACCATTTGTTTAATATTCGGCCCGGAACCCCCTTGTTTATTATCTAAGGCCTGGGGCGTTCCAGGGAACTTTTGATAATAATAAATAAATAATTGATGGGCTAGGTTTTTCAATGAATAGCAATAGCACAAATATAACCTGTTCATTTATACAGTCCACTATTCATTGAAAAACCCAGCACATCAATTATTTATTTATTATTATCAAAAGTTCCTTGGAACGCCCCAGGCCTTAGATAATAAACAGTCATGTTATAATTTTCTAATTCTGATAGCATACCTTAAGGTCTCTGATGTGGGATTGGAGATTTTGAGAGGCAACAGTTGAATCATTATTGACAGATAATACACAAGTGTCATCTACATAAGTAGAAATGAAAGTATTAGGATGTGATGGGATATCAGCTGTATAAACTGTATACAGAATGGGTCCTAGGATACTGCCTAGAGAAACACCAGCAGACTGAGTAAAAATGGATGAATAGGAACTATTGTTATTTATTCTGAAGGATCTGTCAGAAAGGTAGGACTGGATAATGAGGAAGTATGTGGGACTGAGATATTTGCGGTGTTTAAAGAGCAGTCCTGGATGCCAAGCTCGTTCAAAGTCCTGTTGTACGTCGAGGAAGGCTCCCGTATAGTACAATACGCGCTCCAATGCTGACGGGACAACATCCACCACATGATAACATTGTTAGGTGGTAGAGTGGGATGAGCGAAATCCAAATTGGTGGTCTGAAATTATGTGAAGAGTCTCTAGGATAGGATAGAGTCGTTTAAGGATTAGTCTTCCCAGGATTTTACCTATAATGGGTAAAATAGATACAGGGCTGTAAGAGGAAGGGAGTTTTTTCTACTTGAATTTTAAATCGAATTTAGAAGATTGATATAAAAAGGGATTTATACTTTGGTAAATTTGTATAGATGTCAGTAGAGGATATTTAAATGAATTAGTAAAACCATATTTTGTTTATTCTTGTTTTATTAATGTCATTCCTAAAACAGTCATTTCAAATGATAATAGTGGATACATTTACATTTTAAATCATAGATTTCTATCTCAATGATTCTGTAGAAATATATACTACACAAAATCTTTTTAAGGATCCACACATTCATTTAAAACAGTGATTCAGCTCTTATGTAATTAAATAACTATAGGTTTTTCCATCAATAGAAAATAAATTTCAAAAATATCTTTAGTATACTCATGGAATATAAACCTCCATGCTGAAAGGCATAAGGAGGAAGGACAAGAAGAGAAGTAGAAGATACATTTTTACAAACTTAGTTTAGTAATAAGTATCATATATTGGTCCTTACTAAATCTAACAATCGAATATCACTAAGAAATGGTAATCTTAAATAATTCTTATTCTAAATATTATTATAGAAAATATTTGTTATTATTATTATTTTTTTACATCAATATTAAAATAGTTTTGGAGAAATCATAATAAATTAACAATCGATATATAAATCCGGTGTTCAATGTTTATTTTACTTTCCATGGTTTATTGTGTATTCGTATATTTGTTCATATCTATGAGTTGCATGGAAAATAATGATAATTATACAAATAAAAAACTATACATAAAATAAATTATACTAATAGGTGTCTCATTAAAAATTTCAAAATGACACAATTCATCATTAAAACATGATATTTCATAATACCTTAATTCATAACTTTTAACCAATATAATATACAGTAAAAAATTAATTTAACTTAATTTTACCAAACTATCAGAAAACAACATTTTTTTTTTTAATAATATTTTTAAGTGATCACAGAGTATTTCCTTCTCTTTTATACATGAGTAAAATACATAATAATGAAACATTATTATTGCTAACTTGAATCCAGTCATTTTGTGTTCTTAGCTATCCATGGCAAAAAATGGGTAACTCGAGTATATACCCCTGGGTACTGTCCTTTTCCACAACCTATACCCCAGCTCACTATTCCAACCTGTGTCCACCTGCCTTCATTTATCATTAGGGGCCCGCCACTGTCGCCCTAAAAGAAGAGAACAACTTAAAAAAAAAATGGATTTATAAAATCAATTAGAAAGCAAAACTTTAATTTTACTGTGATACTGATGAAATATTATTGCATTTTAGTTTAGTTTACTGTTTCAATTGAAATTTACTCAAAACTGTATCAAGGAATGAGTTTTTAGAGTAGTACATATTTTTCAAATCGAAATACTAAAAAATTACAAAAAAGATCAACCATTGGTATAACATAAATCTAATATTTAGTATACATTAATTTAAAAGTTGTAAATAAAAGATTAAAGTACGAGATTAGTGTTTGTACAATTTGTTAAAAAGCTGAAAGATGGTACTCTTTTGGTACAAGTTTTTTAAGATACAGAATCTGATAAATTATTACAGGATGAAAATTTTTCAAATAACTTTCCTATAAAAGTAGAGCTTGATACCATACTTGATGTCAATGAAGGAGTTATATAGTACTCTCACCTACATTATTGTACAATAGATTTTTTTATTTATATTATTTATTTATATTTACAACACATCCTGTAAATAGGCTAAAAGAAAATAGACATTTAGAGAAGCTACCCATGGGCAGCACTCTAAAAATATTCTAAACTCGAAGCCATCTCCTTTTTAGACGCCTCAGAGGATTGTCAGGAATGGAAGAGGAAGCAAGAATTGTATTAGTGGGTTAGAGTGGAGGTAGAGTTTTTCATGGAAGGATTGATACCTGGTTCAGACCAAATCAGCAACATATGGGATATTAAGGTCTTTATTTCTGAGTTTATTCGTGACAAATTAAGGAGTGTTGAGGATTTTTCGAAGGATTTTGGATTGTAAGGTTTGAAGACGGGAAGAATTTGATGGTTTAGTGGAGCTCCAAAGCTCAACACCGTAAGTCCAGATAGGTCTTATGATGGTCATGTAGATGAGTCTTTTGTGGTTAATTGGAAGGTTAGAGCGTCTGTCTAGTAAGTGTTGAAGTAACCGAAAGCGGCGTGCAGTTTCCTGTCGTTACAGTCTAGTGTGCAGATTCTATGTTAAATGTTTGTCAAATTGAAGTCCTAGGATGTGTTCAACTGGAACAAGCGGAATATTATTAAAGGATACTGTAGGGCAGGATGTCGTAGGTTTACGATGTAGAGTAAAGGTAATTTGGTGGGATTTGTTGGAATTTATTTTAATTCTCCAATTCTGATACCATACCTTAAGGTCTCTGATGTGGGATTGGAGATTTTGAGAGGCAACAGTTGGATCATTATTGACAGATAATATACAAGTGTCATCTGCATAAGTAGAAAAGAAAGTATTAGGATGTGATGGGATATCAGCTGTATAAACTTTATACAGAATGGGTTCTAGGATACTGCCTTGAGAAACACCAGCAGACTGAGTAAAAATGGATTAATAGGAACTATTGTTATTTATTCTGAAGGATCTGTCAGAAAGGTAGGACTGGATAATGAGGAAGTATGTAGGACGGAGATACTTGCAATGGAAGATGGAATATAAGTCAGGTTCATTCAGATTAGAAAAGGGATGTATATCAGAAGCTGGTGGAGCATGATTTGTATTTGTGGGCTGTACCCCTCATGGGGTATGAGGGATTTTGTTCAGTGAAAACTGAGGAGGTTGGGGAGGGGGGATTTGGTTCAATTTCTTGTACAGTAGGGCGGGATGGAACTTGTGGCTGTTCTGGTGGTAATTTGACCCGTAATAGTAAGTGATGAGAGGGAATCGGTTGGTTCGGAAGTTCAGGTTGAGATTGGGAGTTCTGAAATCTGGGATGGGATTAAGGACGCGCCTGACATCTGGGCTGTGGTTTCTTCGAGACGGTTTCAGAGAATAATTTCTTCGGGAATGGAGGGGAACCTTGTTTAGTGATGTAGGTTGGTGAGCTTCCTTCTGTTTAAGTTAGGAGAAATTAGCAGAATCTTTCACAGGAACCTGAGTGAAAATCTGATCTGCGCTTTTTGAAGGTCCATTATGTGTTTTTTTGCCTGAGGATATTTTTATAGACCCCACAACCTTTTTAGCTTGCAGGGTGTGCTTCACTACAAAGAGCACATTTCGCCGCTGGTAACTTCTGACACACGTCCGATGAGTGAGGACCAGCGCATTTTACGCAGCGAGCCTGATGGAAATAATATGACTAGGTATGCCCCAGGCTTTGACAATTTGTGCACTGTACTATTATTGTTTTTTGCCTTGGCTGCTGAAAACAGATAACATAACATAACAGTCTTGTCACTTGAAATATATCCGGATTATTTTGAGCTAGCTCTAAATAAATGAAAAATAATGGAAGTGGGTATTTGGAGATGGGTCAAAGACACAAGAAACGTGTCTCACGGCTCTTCCAGGCTTCGTTTAATTGCATCGGTGTGAGTTGTAAAGTGTGGTCCCCTCAAGACCACCCTTAATACTTTTTCTTGCCTCAAATGGTAGCAGTGTAAGTCATACTTTTTTGAGGTGAGATGATTTACTAGTTTTTTTTAATAGCTGTCTTTAGAGTTTGTGTTGATTTTTATGTCATTTAGTCAGGACAAAAATCTAAAATTTGTCTGCCCGATCAAAATGGCGATTTCTTCGCCGAATGAAATGAAATCATAGATGTTACTGACAAAGATTGGAGGTGGCTCTGGGTCAGAAAACCCTTGAGGCCCCGATAAGATAGAAGTGTTCACTGAAACTGGTTTGGTTGTGGTAGATGGTGCAGTTGAGGCTGACCGTCTCTTCTTCCGAGTCATCACAAGAAGTATTTATGTCAAGATCCATGATAACAACATATAAAATACAGCGGAAAAAAATTATATATATACTTTAGAAATAACTAATACAATGAAAATTTACCTAAACACACAAAGAAAAAAAAAATCTAACTAATAAAACTATTAAAAATAATATATACATATAAAAAAACAATTATAAAGGACATATTGAATTAATAAGAACTAAGAAAAGTCTTATAGAAGGAAAAATAAATAGTTTTTGAGAAGGCAAACTAAAATACATATACAAAGTCTTTTGTTTACGAGCTCGTAGCTGACAACAGTCTCGACCGAGACCTTATGAACATGATAAGAAGGCTGGTACATCAGTAACAACAAGATGGCAAGGTAAGAATCACAGAGCGATACATAAGTTAAACTTTAGTAGAGACCATGTTGTACACTAGATGAAATATAAAATCCCAGGAGGTCGTCCCTTGCTTAGGGACCTGCACTGCTTCATGTGATGTTGACCTGTATGCTCTTGTGATATGCAGCGGGACCTTTCTCTGAGTCTAAGCCAATTTTTCCTCTGGCTCTGTGTAAGGTTCCGATACTAGGAGGAGGATACATATTTCAAGATATCCAGTATAACACCTTTAAAAATCTTAATAGTCACTGGGTAACTGAAGCCCAAAAAAGCATCCCCGACTAAGCCCATTCATGGCTTGAGTCACTCTCGTTGCCAAATACTCTAAGTGAGGAGTAATATTAAGCCGTTTTTCTAATCTTACCCTAACGTACGCTACCACCTCACTCGGATGTATTATTTGACCCTCAATACATAAAGTGATCCACTATGTTGTGCCTTTTATGATGATCCATAGGTCTTCTCAGTAATCAACCTCAAGTTTTTTCCCTCACACCATCTTGTCACCAGGAAGGCAAAATGCTCCTCTTTTGCTTTGAACCCAGCCCTACCAATATAGGTAGTGGCAGGGGACCTCTTATTATCTAGCACTCCCAGGAACTCATCAAACACCAGCTTCTATAGGGCAGGACCAAGGGCTGATTCCTGTGGGTATACTCTCTCTATGGAAGCTTCTACACCATAGTAGCAGCCTCTGATCGTGGAGATAGCTCTGTTCGAGGGCGTATAAATTGCTTGGGGAATTGTATTTCTGTAGCTGCGGTAGTTTGCTTGGCCACCATAAATTGTCGACAGCGGAGCAGAAACATGAGGTAACTCTCCACTTTCTCTTCCACGTCTCCGCAAACTCTCAGCAGGCCATCAGTAGTTCCTCTGCTCCTAGTTGAACCATATTGTCGTGAAAGGCTTGCTCGGTCAAGAAATGGAAGTAAATAGGTAACCATAAGATGCTCCAGGACTTACTCATCACAATGCCAAGTGCTAGCTGGAAAGGAATACTTGCTAAGATATAATAACAAACCTCAAATTGTTCACCATGCAAAATTTTGGAGGACTTATAAATTATAAATACAGCCCGCATCCGGTAATTGATAGATAGCACATCAAACTGTATTGGGATCTGGCAATCATAGCTGATCACACTGATCAACCAATAGCTTGATCCCAGAGACACCTTTAAACTCAATGAAGTGACTGGATCTCCCCTCAACAGTCTGAAAGAGCTGCAGAAATCAGCGTTGCTTGGTACTGTGAGTATAATTAAAAAAATAATGAACATTAAGAATTAACGTGGATATAATTAGTTGACCGTTGAGAATTACTGAAGGAATTAGTCCGGGTGGCGGTCATTAAATGAAACAACTGAATAGTTTCAACTATTTTATTGTTTGCCAACGTTTCGACCCCCATTGTGGGTCATCATCAGGGCGTCTGGTAGGTGAGTGGCAACTGACCTATCAGTTGCCACTCACCTACCAGACGCCCTGATGATGACCCACAATGGGGGTCGAAACGTTGGCAAACAATAAAATAGTTGAAACTATTCAGTTGTTTCATTTAATGACCGCCACCCGGACTAATTCCTTC
Organism: Piezodorus guildinii; assembly: GCA_023052935.1. Taxonomy (NCBI): domain Eukaryota; kingdom Metazoa; phylum Arthropoda; class Insecta; order Hemiptera; family Pentatomidae; genus Piezodorus; species Piezodorus guildinii. The sequence continues at coordinate 4,598,838 of CM041295.1, read as the reverse complement.
AGTATTAAGAATTAACTTTCTATATATATATATATATATATATATATATATATATATATATATATATATAAAATATATAATATAATTTTTTTTTTTTTTTTTTTTAATAATACATAACTACGTGAATGTTTTCAGAGAAATTCTAAAATAATATTTATTTATTTATTCTGGGTACAAGTTCCTTTAGAAAAAGGCAAATAGTGAGGGCTTTAGTGCCTTAGATTAAAAATAAAAAAACTGTAACAAGGTAAATAAAAGAAGCCAGGACAAATTAAGGATATAATAAATTGATAGTTATAAGGCTTCAGGTGATGATAACGGAGATCGGGAAAATGGCAAGTGAAGAATTCATAATGAAATTAACAAATCAATTCCTCAAAATATTGGAGGAAGACTGAATTCCAGAGGAATGGCAGACCCCCTTAATAAAACCGCTACACACACAAAACAAAGGGGAGACAGCGGAAGTAAATAATTACAGAGGAATTTCGTTGCTACCATTTACATAAACAAATTGTTCTTTAGAATCCGACTCAAAGATTAGAATCACAAATATACAAGAAAATAGGGGAATAACAGGGAGGCTTTAGGAAGGGAAGATCCTGCAATGAGCAAATAATGAGCCTCAAATTGATCAGAAAATATTACAGAGCTAGACACCGAAAAGATCTCAACTTCTCCAAAAAAACAACAATACAACCCAATAAAATCGACTGGCAAACACAAGGTCAAAAATAAAATTCCAGGAACTAATCAGTAAACCATTCCAATTAAACATGGGGCCTAGGCAAGGACTGTCACCAATAATGTTTAATATAGTGCTGAGAATTTCCTGGCTAAGGACGATGCTGGTGCGGTAATAGGAACAAAGAGGGACAATATAGAAGTGAAGTGCCTGGTCTTTGTGGAGGATCTGGAGGAGCTTTACCAAGATATGCTAAGCCTGAGTATCCCACCTAAACTTGTGCGACTGATACATGTCATAATAGATGAAGTGAAATACACTGTAAAAATCCAAGGTGATATGTCGGAGTTCTTTGAAATGCAGAAAGAACTACGCCAAGGAGATCGTTTAGCATGTCTCTTGTCTAACAATGCCCTTGAATGTGCATTTAGAAGAACCCAAATTCAGGTCGGTAAAACAGTGTTTAATCGTTCAGTGCAATTACTTAGGTTTGTCTATGACATTGAACTGGCTAGGAGAATACTAGCAGCTATAAAAGATGCTTTTTTAGCACTACAAGGAGCAGCAGCGAGAATTGGTTTGAGGTCAATGAGCAGAAAACAAATATTATGTGAGCCAATACACAAGGGGAGGGAGCCACTGAGAGGCAAATAAGGAAATCGGAGGATTGACTTTTAAAGATGTCTCGGAATCTTGGCTCTCAATGAATATAAATAACAGCATAAATTTAGAGAAACATCAGGGCCACAAACTGAGCTTATTTTAGTCTCTAGAGACATCTCAATAGTCGAGTAATCTCTCGTAAAATAAACTACTACTAAACAAAACTCTGATGAGATCAGTACTAACATTTGGGTCTCAATGCTGGACAATGTCAAGAGCTCAAGAAATGGTTCGCCTTTGTTTTGAAAGTCATATCCCAAGAAACATTTTGTGTCCAATAATAAATATTAATTGGGAGCAATCAATGCAATCCAACAATGGGCTGATTAAGATGCCGATATTGTGAGACTTATGAGAATCGGCTGAATGAGATGGGCATGACACACCCTCCCTATGTCTGAAGAACATGTACTAAGATAATGGATAGATGAATGGATCTTCGCTACAAGGTAGTTAGGAAGGTCGAGATCAGATGGGCTGATGGAGTGGAAGCCGACGCTCGTAGTATCCTTGGTGTCCAAACTTGTAGGCAGTACTACCAAACCACTGTGTACTATAAACGGTCAGAAAGGAAGGACTTACACGATGGTAGATCACTGTTGGATAAAGGAAGATTTTGTAGTTTGGTAATAGATGTTATGGTTAGCGGTATCAAATACTATAGAGAAATCTAGAAGAATGAAAGAATGGGGATGGTCAACTTTTGGTGTTCCATAGTGGTTTGGAGGTCTGAGTTATGTTTAGGAGAGTAGATTGAGTTGGATACTGGGATCGTATTATAGAGGGTTCATGAGTGAATGATCTTCTAGCATACTGTAGTGGTTTGAAAAAATTAATATCAGAGAAATAGTACACAAGTCAAGTGGAGGAGATATATATATATATATACAGGGATAATAATAGATTTCCTTAAAAAAAAAAAAAAAATGATATTTAAAAATATAATGTTTACTAAGAAGGTAAAAATAAATAAGTACCAATAAAAGTGATTGAATGACACTTAACAACATAGCAGTTGAGTGTCAATAAAAGCTCTAACCTAACCTAAAATGGCTTGAAGAACAAGAATAATAGAAACAAACTGTTTTGGTATAGAAATTATTGATCAAATAAAAAAAAAATAAGAGAACAATTTAATTAATAACCCTGATTGGTTTTGAGAGGCTCGATTCCTAAAGATACCAACCTTAGTAAATCAGCATGTTTTAAAATGCAACCTGAAAAAGGTTCCATATTGAATTTTTTTTAAAACATTTTACATATAAATTTCATTTAATAGTTTAACATTATTTAAAAGTAATTGAGAAAAAATAGAAAATTAAATTAAATGGAATTAAAAAATCATATTACTAAGAGCCAACTTACACTACAAGAGTCCCGGGCATCCCGGCCAGCACATAAGAAGTGCTCAACAATGCCTCCTGGCGCTGCTGGACCATATTTAGCTCTGCATTCATTATTTGCCCAAATTGGAATACTCACTTCTTGTAATATTGCTGGTTGGGGTCCACCTGGAAATTCAAAATTTGTGCATATATATATATATATACACACACACATATCTATACATATTAGGTTTGGTCACATGCCATAAGCACATGCCGATGTCCCACAAACAACCACACATGGAGAACAGTACAAAAATATTTTACACTATCCCATACATACTTAAACTTTCCTAAAAAAATTCTAAAGCACTCGATATTACCAAAAATGATAGTAATTTAGCTATTGTGCTAAAAAAAATATTAACTTTTACCAAACTATTGACCAAAAACCAAAGACATAGACAAATTAGAACTTGAATAAAATGTTGAATACGAAATTCCTATTGAAGATAAATGCGGAAAATCTTGTTTTAGAACATCGGGACAATATTTAAAAAGAATAGTATATCAACACAAATACAGCTGTATTTCAATTACAAAAAGTTTTAATAAACCTGAACACATTGCCCTCAGCACTCATTTCAGAAAAACGGTACATACATTCAAATTCCATTCCCTTAAACTTATAGATTATTAAAAAAAACAGCTTCAAACGAAATATGAAAGAAATTATTACCATTGAAAAATATGAAAATCGCACCATAAACAAAACATCAGATGTACAAACTCTTTTTTTAAATTTTAAAATTTTTTTACAAATTTATTTATTGGAATTTACAGCGGTATAATGGAATGCAATAAATAAATTTGAGTGGGATATAAAAAGGCATGAAACACATGTATAGAAGCTTCCCAATGGAAGCACTCTAAAAATATCCTAAACAAGAAGGTTTCGGGGTCATCTTCTTTTCAGACGCCTCGGAGGATTGTCAGGAATTGAAGAGGAAGAAAGGATTGAAACAAGAGGATTAGGGTAGGAATGGAGTTTGTCATGAAAGTAATGGTATCTAGATCGGGCCAAATAAGCAACATACGGAACATTAAGGTCTTTATGGATAAGTTTGTTCGTGACAAAGTAAGGAGCATTAAGGATTTTACGAATGATTTTGGATTGTAGGGATTGCATACGGGAAGAATTCGATGGTTTGGTAGAGCCCCAAATCTTTACTCCGTAAGTCCATATCGGCCTTATTATAGTAATGTAGACGAGTCTTTTGTATTTAATAATAATAATAATAATAATAATAAATCTTTATTTATTCTGGGACTAGTCCCTTTAGAATAACATAACAGGATAATCAAAATAAAAACTTTAAGGTCTTAGAGTATACAAAAGGAATACAAAGAACAATAGAAATTACAAACAATGGATTAAAAAGCAGTCTTAAATAATAATATTGAAAATTAAACTAGATAATAAACATAATAAGAAATATGTACTTATATACAATTTTCATTAAAAAAGCATTTCAGTGTTTTTTGTTTTTTAACAATATACTAATAATATAATAAGTGCAAAACACCAGAGAACATAAAATATAATAGGTATATAAACGTTTCTATCTGTTTTGTTATTAATTTTAATTGAAATTAGAAAACTAATTAGGATTCTACGGAAATTGGAGGGATAGGAGATGATTGAACAGGCGAGATTTGAATGTCGGAAGAGTATTGGAGTCACGGATATAAGAAGGAATAGAGTTCCATAAGGATGAAGATCGAATTAGGAAAGATCTGTCGAAAGCTACAGTTCGATGGGGCATCATATACATGACGGTCCGAAGGCCGTGAGCGAGTGTGACGAGAGTGGACTGAGGATTTGAAAAGAATCATACCTGTTATGTAAGACGGACGGCGAGATTGGAGAACTTGGAAGAGAAAGGAAGCCAGGAAGTACTTACAACGGTAGGAAGGGTAAAGCCACTTCAACTCTTCGTAGAATCGAGTGACAGAGGTGTCCCTGGATATCCCATAGATGAAGCGGATAAAGCAGTTGAATAATCGTTTTAGTTTTGCTTCGAGATCTCCAGAGACACCCCCATACACCGCACAGCAGTACTCAAAGTGGGGGAATATTAAGGAACTAACCAAAAGCCTACGGGTTTCAAAAAGGAAGAAGATGACGAAGGTAATTTAAGTGCTTTAAGGTGGAAAATGTGCGACGAGAGATTTCAAAGATATGGTTTTTCCGGGATAAGGTTTGATCGAGGGTGAGTCCTAGGTTTTTAACGGTTTGGTGAAACTTTATTGGATTGTCATTGAGAAACAGTGTTGGGATTGGTGGAAGGTTTTTGAGCAGAGGATGGGATCCTATCACGATAGCTTTAGTTTTCTCTACATTTAGTTTTAGCTTGTTGTCGGCTACCCAAGAACTAATTCGGTTGAGATCGTCTTGCAGCTTTTCGATTGCTAGTGATAGGTCCGAAGGAGCGAAGGATTGGGAAATTTGGAAGTCATCAGCATAGATATGATATTGGGAGTGATGAATATGGAGAGGAAGGTCATTAATGTAAATAGAAAATAAAGTGGGAGACAGTGATGAACCTTGAGGAACACCTCAGGATAAAGGTAAAGTTCTGGAAGGAGGTTGGCCTGGAACTACCACATACTGCAAACGATCTGAGAGGAAGGATTGAAACCAGCACGGAGCACTATTGGATAAAGGGAGATTTCGTAGTTTGGCAAGGAGGATATTATGGTCAACTGTGTCAAAGGCTTTAGAAAAATCTAGAAGGATGAGGATAGTCAGTTTTTTGTTTTCAATGGCGGATTGGAAGTCGTGGATTATTTTTAGGAGAGCGGATTGTGAGGAATAACCAGGTCGGAAGCCGGATTGGAGAGGATTGATTAGGGCGCGTTCTTCCAGGAAATTTGATAGTTGGTTTTGTGCAAGACGTTCCAAGGGTTTGGAAAGATTGGAAAGTAAAGAAATAGGACGAAAGTCAGACGGTGAGGAAGGATTTCGAATTTTGTTTAATGGACGAACTAAGGCAGTTTTCCAGGAAGTAGGAAATATGAAGTTTTGAAAGGAAAAATTATATATATGATAGAGTACTGGAATAAGAAATGGTAGACAGGATTTAATTAGTTTTACTGGTATGTTATCGGGTCCATAATCATTTGTGTGGGATTTAAAAGCAGTTGTTATTAATTCGTCATATGGAATATGGGAGAAGAAGAAACTTTCTGGATTAAAAGTATTATGTCTAATATTGGTAGTGGAAGATGAGGAAGGTGATAAGGATACGAAATAATTGTTAAGTTCGTCTGGTGGGATAGAAATGGAATTGCAGTTATAAGATTCTGGAAGGGATAGTTTGTGGAGGATTTTCCATTTGGATTGAGAATTTGAAGCACTGGAGAGGGCATTATGGATGAAGAGGGATTTCGCACGTCGCACTGCGTCCTGGGTTTCATTTCGAAGCTGCTTATAATTTGCGTAATCATCTGGAAAGCCAGTGCGACGGAATTTACGTCTGGCTGCTTCCCTTCTTCTCATCATTTCCTTTATTTCGGAAGTCAGCCAAGGATCAGTGGGACGGCGGAAGGTTCGGGTTTTAATAGGCGCATGTATGTCTAGTATGGTTTTCAGATTTAAGGTGAGACAGGAAATCATAGGATCGATAGAGTTACAGGAGTATATGGTATCCCAATTTAGTGATTCCAGGTCAGATCGAAGTGATTCGTAGGATAGGAGATCCAAATTACGATAGGATATCACTTTGGGAGTAAAGGATTTTACAGGGTAGGTCATATGAAATCTGGATAAGGTCGTGTGATGAAAGAAACGGAACCGGGTACAGGGAGGATGAAAGGATTTTTAGGGATGAATCTGTTATGTGAAGGTCCAGCCAGGTGTCGGAGAATTGCGTATGATGGGTGGGAAAATAAGGAACAAGATAAAGATTTAGGGAAAACAAGAGGTTTACTAGGAAAGATTTATCATATGATTCAGACATCATATTAACGTTGAAATCGCCGGAAATGATGATATTGGAGTAACTTGAAACCAATTGGACTAGGGAGGACTCAAAAAGGTTATCGAAAGGAACATGAGGCGGTCGATAGACAATGGCATACAGGAGAGGAGATGAAACAGTGGAGATTTCGAGAAACATGTATTCGATATGAGGTTGGTCGAGAGATGGTGATTGGAGAAGGATTTTGGCCTTGAGAGAGTCATGTATATACAGCCCCACATCACCACTCCTGCGATCAGATCGGTCATGGCGAAGGAAGGAATAATTGGTGGGGGATACTTGTGAGGAAGGAATGTAAGGTTTTAACCAGGTTTCAGATACTGCTATGATGTGATACAAATTGTCTAGAAAATATTTTTGGAATTCATCATAGTGGGCAATAAGGGATTGTGCATTTAGGTGGAATATTAGAACGTTTGTCTATTAAGTGTTGAAATAGTCGAAAACGTCATGCAGTTTCTTGTCGTTTCAGTCTTGTGTGAGGGTTCCAAGTAAGGCGTTTATCAAGGCGTTGTCCTAGATATCGGATCTGTTCAATCGGGACAAGAGGAGTATTATTGAAGGAGACAGTAGGGCAGGATGTCATAGGTTTACGACGAAGGGTAAAGGTAATTTGGTTGGATTTGTTGGCATTAATTTTAATTCTCCAGTTCTGATGTCATACCTCAAGGTCTCTGAGGTGGAGTTGGAGAGTTTAAGAGGCAATAGTTTGATCAGTATTGACTGATAAAACACAAGTGTCATCAGCATAGGTTGAAAGGAAAGTGTTAGGATGGGACTGGATATCAGCTGTATAAATTGTGTAAAGAAGGGGTCCTAGGATACTGCCTTGAGGAACACCAGCACACTGACTAAAAATGGATGAATAGGAATTATTATGATTTACTTTGAAGGACCTGCCTGTGAGATAGGACTGGATAATGAGGAAGTATGTAGGTGGAAAGAATTTACGGAGTTTGTGAAGCAATCCTGGGTGCCACACTCGGTCAAAGGCCTGTTCTACATCGAGAGATGCTCCCGTGCAGTACAATCCGCGCTCCAATAAATCGAGACAACATCCACCACACGATGGCATTGCTGGATAGTGGAGTGGGATGTTCAGAAACCAAACTGATGATCTGGGATAACGTGATTGGAATCAAGGATGGAATATGAGCATTTCAGCAGACGTTTTCCCAGGATTTTACCCATGATGCATATAAGAGAGATGGGGCGGTAGGAGGATGGGTATTCAGGAGGCTTTTTGGGTTTGGGGATCATTTTAATGGTGGATAATTTTTAGGTACCGGGAAAATACGTGGAGCGGAGAACGGCATTACAGATGTAAGTGAGATATAGGATGGCTTTTCGAGGAAGTAGTTTTAGGACATGGGACGTTATAAGGTCATGTCCAGGAGCTTTGCAAGATTGTAAACTCTGGATGATGTTTGATATTTCGGATGGATGGAACGCTTTAGGGGGAAGATTCATTTGGAGGGGAATATCCAGATCTGCTTCAAGACATTCGAGGTGATGAAGATTAAGGATATGAGGATGAGGGTTATATATTTTAGAGAAATGTTCTGCGAACGTCCGGGATTTTTCGTCGTCTGATCTTGTCCAGGAGTGTGATTCATTTAGGAGAGGATGATTAAAATCTTTGAACTTTAGGAGTTTTTTAGTGGTCGTCCACAGTGAGTTATCGGTGGTAGTGAGGTTTTTGGTCATGTTATGTAAAGTTTGAGTTTTGAATTTCCTGAATTCTGATTTTAGTTTGTTAGTCAATTTTGTATAATTAGTTTTATCTGAAGGATATCTTGTCCTATGCCACTTCGATCTTCCTCTGCGTTTTTCTCTAAACGAAGCTGAAGATACGAATTAGCTGTGGCAGTGCAGTCTGTTGAGTAGTATTGATGTTGAATGTGGATGAAGTGTTATCTTTTATACTGTTAGTTATTGAGTCCGTCAGTATTCCTACAGCTTTATCAATGTCATGTCTAATCTTTAGCGGAATTTTTAGGCCCAATGTATTCTCCAAGTCGCATCGGAATCCGCCCCAGTCCACTCGTCCTGTAATTAATGAGGTAATTGGGGGTTTAGGAAGCTCGAATGCAGAACTGGACTGTGATCTGATAAAATGTCATTCAGGGTTTCGATCATAGTTTGGGAGGAGGATATCTGAGAAGAGACAAATATATCCAGGATATCAGGACGTTTTCGGAGAGATGTAGGCCAATAAGTGGCGTTCATGGGTGAGAGGATAGAATAACAATTTGAGATTGAGATACTTGAGAGGATACTGCCATGGGGATCGGATGTTCAACAACCCCATCGCTGGTATTTGGCGTTAAATTCTCCTCCAGCAATGAAGCGCGGTCCTAATGATTGAAAAAGGGTATCGAGTTGGATATACGGATGGGATTTATCAGAAGGACAGTATACAGCTGAAAGGGTAACATGGAAAGGACGAGTTGAAATGATTATAGAGGTTGATTGTATGGTGTCAATTGGAGTAGAAGGAATAAGAGAATGGGATAGGGAATTATGGATAAGGATGCATGATTCGGCATGGGCAGTATTGTCGGGGTGCTCTGATCTATAAGTGATGTAGTCTCGTATGTAAAATTTTGATCGTTGAGTGAAGTGGGTTTCAGTCAGTAGTGCAACGTCTATCTGTTTGTCATGTGGAACTATGTCCAGTTCGTCACGGTAATTATGTAGGCCATTAGCATTCCACAATACTATAGTCAGGGGCTTCATATTCATCGTGGGAGATTAAATGGGATTTCGGAAAGGAGTCCTGTGAGAAGGGTGACAAGAGGTTTAATGGTTTCTGCAAGATCTGACATAAAGGAGTTCAGGATGGAGTGTATGCTAGATAGATCTTGGTTGGGAAAAGGGTGTGGATAAGGATTATGAGAAGGATATGTTATGTGGTCAGGAGTATTGACAGGAGAATGAATTTGGCGTTGGGTACGAGGATGTTCAGTCCTCTGTGATACTTGCGGTAAGGGTTTCGGCTGAACAATGGGACGGGGAGTGATTTTCTGAGGATGTTCTGGAGATGGTTTTACACGCAGAGATGGATGGTTGGAAGGGATTGATCGATATGTAGCTTGTGGGTGTGGATGGGAAGCCGGAGGCTTGGTTTGTGAGGTCGGAGGCGTCTGACGGCTAGATGGCTGTTTCTTAAAGATGGCTGTCTCGGAGAATAATTTCCTGGAATCATCTTTAGTATTGCTGATGGCGGAAGTAGAAGGCTGCGGTTGCGCGATGGTTTGTGGTGATTGCTGAATTCTTGGGAAATCAACCAAATTATCTAGTGCAGGTGCCGGGACGCATGTCTTCTCTACTATTCTTCGTCCCGGTGTGTTTTGAGTTTTCTGTCGGAGAAGAGTTTTATAAACCGTGCTTGCCGGATGGGCCTTGCCGCAAAGAGCACACGTTGCTGTCTCAGTTCGAGGCTTCAGATAGGTTTTAGAGCATGGGGGCCAGCGCATTTAACACGCCTAGCCTGGTGAAAACAATAAGCTTTTGTGTGCCCCAAGTTATGACACTTTGTGCATTGATCGATGATTGTTTTTTTTTCTCGGTTCCTCGAAATGAACTTTAGAGTACACCAATCTATTAGTATTAAATATTTCGGAATTGTTTTTGGCCTGTAGAACAGAGGGATATATTGGGCGGCAGTGCCCAGAAAATAAGGCTAAGATTGCTCTTAGAGTCATCAGGAATACCAGGATCTATTGAGACGGAGTGTGAAGAAGAGATGCCAGGGACTAGTGGAGGCGATGGTGGCAGGAAGGCGGAGAACGAGTCGCGGCCTTAGGAGAGTGGCAGGAGTGGGGCGATCGCACGTTAGTAAACTACAGTGGATGCGGCGGCCTGCCCATCATCCGACTCGCTGGAATAAGGTGCCACGTGGACACGAGGATGTCCAGCACCATCCTGAGTCGAAAAGCTGCAGAGAAGCTACGTGGTGGCGAGAAAGCGCATCAGATACAGGTATGTGCTTGCAAGCTAATCACTGGGTGGTCCTTGTGAAGTAGTGGGAGACATGGAAATGGAGCTAGATAAGTGGATTGATGAGGGAAGCCATATACATGTAGTGGGGACCATGCTTCGCGATTACGAGGGTATTATAGGTTGCGACCTAGAAAAACTTAATTTTATGGGACACTACTTCCGAGAAGGGGTAAAGCCAGACAGAAGTAAGGTGGAAGCGGTGCAGAGAATGGCCATCCCCAGAGATGTAAAAGATATCTGGTGGTTGCCAGGGTCTTTAATCTATTATAGGCGCTTTGTTCCTGAAATGGTGGAAAACCTTGTACCCCTCAATGATTTACTCAGGAAAGGGAAAAGTAATTCTACCACCCGTAATAAAATCCAATATTCTACGGTCTACAGAGGGAACCTGTTCTCGCATTCCCCGATTTCACACGCGAATTCACTATCAAAAAGGGTCCAATTGAGATACGGAACTGAAGAGATTTGAAGGGCCATAGAGAGTGATTGATGAGCACGACGTTGTCACCGTCAAGAGTCTTGGTGAACCTCGAAAGCGACGAAATGCTCATCTTGAGCAATTGAAGGTCCCAAAAGAGACGCTGTACCAGCTATAATATTTAGTTTGAACTGTTTGTTTCTTTTTAAGGGCAAGTGCTTATGTGCCAAAGGAATTTTATTTTATTTTTGAGTTATATTTGTTTTTGTTTGTAGATTTATTGTTGTTCAGTTGTTTTTTTTTAATTAGTTTTTTGTATATTACTGGAGTTACTTTTTGTTTTGTATTTATGTAGATAGTGATCGTTCTTTTTTTTAGGTCCCACCTGAAAGGTATGTTCGTAAACTGGCAGGAGTGAGTTAAGATCATGAGTGTGACTGTGTTAGGCCTAATAAACAAGCTACCTAATGTTTTTATTGAGTCGTAATAATAGTCAGTTCTGTTCTCAGTCTACACTAGTGTGTTTCTTGATCCTCTTTCTTTTATAATACTTTGTAGTGCCGTACGTTAACATATCTATATATATATATAATATATATATATATATATGTTAACGTACCGGTTTTTCCACACCGCTAGATCTTGGTTTTCGAAAACCTAGCTTCCTACCCTTTGTCGCTGCTGGTTCTCTTTCTTCATAGGTAGGTTCTCTTCTCCCCCAAGCAGATAACACAGCTCTCGTTTTCCGAGATGTTACACTGTTCCAGCCCTGATCTTCTACTTTCATGCGTGATTCCTCTTCCCGGGCGCCAGCGTCAATCATTTCTTGAGCCCACTCGATAAATGTTCGGTCTTTCGGCCAACCATCCTTTTTTCCAGTCTCCCGGGCAAGTTAAACCATCAAGATTGTTCACAAAAAGCCCATCTTTGTATTAACTCCAGCCGCATCTATCACCTCTCTCATCTTCTCGTTGATTTTATGGTAGCGGGCTAGGAGCTAGCTCTCTAGCGTACTGCCTGTTACTCTGGCGTGGCCGCTTCATCTCCCAAAAACATCAGGAAGATATCTTCTTTTGTTGTCCACCTACCTACACCGTAAGCCTTCTTCAACCTCTCCTTTATCACCGGCCACGGGGTGTCTTCATCAGCCTAAATAATGTTGAGTACGCTCCTTTTGACCCGACAAACTAGATCAGCTTTAATTGATTCAGCGTTCACAGGGTCCATCATACGCTCGGCCACCCGCACCCTCATCCATGCTAAGGAGTTCGCGTGGGCCCCTGCGAACGTATCTCTCAAAAATGGAGGTATTTCAGGTTCCATCGGCAAGTTCAAAACCGGTGGTCTTAACACTGCTACTGCCATTTTAAGTTTCAGGAAATTAATTAATTGAAAAAATAACTAATTAATAAAAAAATTTGATCAAAGAACATTAAAATGAATAAATTATAATAGTCTATTCAAAATGAAGATTACAAAAATAAATAAATAAAACGATAACGGGCTTTAATCTTGGTCACTTGATTCCGGGTTTCGACACCAGTTAACGTACGGCGCTGTAAAGTATTAAAAAATAAAAGGGTCAAGAAACACACTCGTGTAGACTGAGAACAGAACTGACTTTTATTAAGACTTAATAGATACAGCAGGTAGCTTGTTTATAAACAGGAATAATATTATACCTAATACAGTCACACTCGCGATCTTAAATTATACATACATACATATATAAATATATATGTATATATATATATATATATATATATATATATATATATATATATATATATATGTATATATATATATATATATATATATATATATATATATATATATATATATATATGTATATATATATATGTATATATATATATATATATTATATATATATATATATATATGAGAGAGAGAGAGAGAGAGAGAGAGAGAGAGATTGATTTTCATATTTTAAAAAAACAACATAATTTTGATCTGATGATTTTTATTTTTATTATTAAATTTTTTGGGGGAAAGGAAAGATGTATTTGAGGATATAACTTGATTATTTTCTAAAAAAAAATCATATCTAAATACTAATAAATATTTAATAAACCTTAACTTACTTTCTCTTAAGCTTCCCCAACCAATGACAGTAGCAGTTTGTCCTGCATATAGGCTTCCCCCTGATGGAAGGCAAATAGCTCTTATATTTTGTGAGAAGGTAACTGGTGAGTCTAGAGTAAGTATTGCTATATCGTTGTACTGCAGAAAATCAAAATTAAATGAAGAATAACACAATTTCATTTATATGTCATTATAAAGGTGAACTAAGTGGACTTACAAGAGTACGTGCATCAAATCCTCTGTGCCTTACCACCCTTTTTACTCTTTTCTCAATGTGTTTTGTTTCAGAATTGCTTTTAATATTATAGTCTCCAAGTCGGACAGTTAATCTTGCTACATCCCAAGCACTCATACTGAAATTTAAGAGAAAAATCATTTTATATCAGTTATAGAACATTGCAACCTTTCATATTAATTTAAAACATTTAATAAAAATATTTAATTTTTTTTCTTCTCAAAAATTACACTATTTTAGTAAGTTTCTCTTCTTTTTCTCAAAACGTTTTATAATTAATTATCAGGATAATATAATCGATGGTTTGGAATATGGTCCTTGATCAAATTACTACAAACATTTTTGTCCTATATTGAATTATAATTAATGAATGAAAATGAACCTCTCCTTATGAAAAAGAAAATTTTTGAGATTCTTTTTAAGTACAGAACGAGGTTCCAACTTATGGTATTAGGAGTAAAGGATATAGAAAGGAAGGTCGTTTATGTAGATATCAAAAAGGATAGGAGATAGTGATGATCTCTGAGGAACACCGCATGACAGAAGCTGAGTCCTGTTTGTCAGAGGGTTGGTCTGGGACTACCACATAATTTGAGCGATCGGAGAGGAAAGACTTGAATCAGTGAGCATTGTTGTATAAAGGAAGATTTCGTAGTTTGGTGAGAAAGATTATATGGTCAACTGTATCAAATGCCTTAGAAAAATCTAGCAGGACAAGGATTATTATTTTTTGGTGTTCAATGGCAAATTTTAGGTCGTGAGTTATTTTTAGGAGAGCGGATTACGTTGAATAACCAGGCCGGAAGCCGGCTGGAGAGGATTGATAAGGGAACGTTCTTCCAGGAAATGTGATAATTGATTTTGTTCAAGAAGTTCTAGTGGTTTTGAATGATTAGAAAGAAGAGAAATATGGCGGAAGTCAGACGGTGAATTAGGATTTGGGATCTTATTTTGAGGTCGCACTAAGGCGGTTTTCCAAGAAGCAGGAAATATGGAGTTTTGCAAAAAAACATTGTAAATATGATACAAAACTGGTATACGAACTGGAAGAGAGGATTTTATTAGTTTTACTAGAATGTCAGTTCCGTAATCGTTTGTGTGGGATTTAAGAAGAGCTGTTAATAATTCGTCATAAGAAATATGCGTAAAGAAGAAACTCTCTGGCTTAAACCTTGATGTTCAATATCGTTAGTGGAAGATAAGTTAATAGATGAGGATACGAAATGCTTGTTGGGATCGTCTGGCGGGACTGGAATGAAATATCAGTTTGGATTCTGGAAGAGATAATTTTCGGGGGATTTTCCATTTGGATTTAGAATCTGGAGTACTCGACTGGGCATTGTATGTAGAGGGATTTCGCACGTCGCACTGCGTCCTGGGTTTAATCCCGGAGTTGCTTAAAACTAGCATAGTCAGCTGGAAAGCGAGTGCGGCGGAATTACGTCTTGCTGCTTCTCTTCTTTTTATCAAATCCTTTAGTTCAGGAGTCAGCCAAGGAGCAGTGGGACGGCTTAAAGTCCCGATTTTAAGAGTAGAATGCGTGTCAAGTAAGGTTTTCAGGTTTAAGGTGAGAGTGGATATTGTGACGAGCCTGATGTGTGTGATAGCGTGAGGTTATCAACAAACAGCTGGTGGGAGCAAAGAGGTTATGTGAAATGGATTTATCACTGCTTCAAACAGGTTTATGTTTTTGTTCTCTTTATATTCAATTGAAGCTAATTTTTTTTTCTGTCTTTTATTATTGAAGAAAGATTATTTTATTTTATAGTGGCAAATCCATTGTAACAGCTGGTGTCTTTTGTCTCTATTAGGTAAATATTTCGAAATATCACTTTTCTTATCACTGGGCGTGTTTCTAGTTATACTGAGTGCTTCTATTAGGTGTCTCAGCTTAAATGTCTTCCACCCGACTTTTGGCGTTAAATTCTCGGACCCCCACCATATTACCCACCTATTTAGAAATATAGGTTAGGATATTTGTCCGTAATATTCTCCTTTCCTAACCCATCTTTTCAGCTATTTATCGAAATGTTCTTTGAAATACTTACCTTCATTTAAGAAATAATGGCGGGAAATTGAACTTAAAAATGCATTCAATTATTTAAAGTAACTAATTATCGAGATAAGGACTTCAATTTTATTTACTTAATAGAACTTTTAATTTAAATTTAATTTAATAAAACGTGTTTTAATAATGATTATAATAAATTACAAACATTATTAATTATTTAATTTCATAAGTATTATAAACTAATATACAAATATAACTATTTAGTATATGATATATATGATTATGATTGAATGATTATGGTATTAATTATGATTGACATCGTCTCTCAGATTTTTGCTTTTTTCAGTAGGAATTCACTTGAATTCAGTCTGGAGAACATCACTAGACCTCAGGAATACTACGGCAGTGAATATTGGAGAAATTTCGGTAAGCCAAGTTATAATTTACTTTGTACAATCACGAAAAAGTGAAAGGAGGGTCACTGATCAGCTGATTGCCGCTAGCTCGACAGGCTCGGGCTTGCTTTTCTTTTACTTATATTTCTTTTATCTTTAATTCTTATCTCATTATTTATTTATTATTATTATTTTCTTAATCAATGAGATATTTTCATCAAGTCATGTCCTCAAAGTCTGCAAGTAAAAGATCTAGATCTGCTGGTTCTAAATCGTCCCCCACAAAACAGAGACCCCGCCGTGAACAAAATCAAAAAATGCTCCGAGTTGTAGACCATATTTCCTCAGCTCTTGAATGCAAAGAGTATTGTTCTGGTGCGTTTCTAGACATTGCGCAAGCATTTGACCGGGTATGGCACACTGGATTACTCTTCAAGCTGAAAACCCATTTACCCCAGTCTCTATACCTCATTCTCCAATCCTATCTCTCAAACCGTTCCTTCCGAGTTCGCTGTGGTGAAGAATTTTCTAACCTTTATCCCGTTGAGGCCGGAGTTCCTCAAGGTAGCGTCTTGGGACCCGTCCTCTACATCCTTTACACTGCTGATATTCCTACACATCCTGATACCTTTCTGGCAACTTTTGCAGACGACACCGCCATCCTATCATCCAGTTCCAATCCTGAAACAGCATCCTTAAACCTTTTCCTTATCGAACACTGGTGTAATAACTGGCGTGTAAAGGTGAATGTAAACACATAACCTTTATTCTTAGACGAAAATCCTGTGCGCCAGTTTATTTCAACTCTTTACCAATTCCTCTCTCAGATACAGTCCGGTATCTTGGCTTACTGTTAGACAAAAGATTGACTTGGAAACCACATACAAGACTTAAAAGACAAGAACTCAACCGACGATTCGGACAGTTATACCGACTACTCAACAGAAAATCTGAACTTACAGTTGACAACAAATTATTAATCTACAAGACAATACTGAAGCCCATCTGGACCTACGGACTTGAACTGTGGGGGACAGCTAAACGTACTAACATCAAACGCATTCAATCCTGTCAATCCTAAGTCCTCCGTACAATAGTAAATGCTCCTTATTATGTCTCCAACTATACCTTGCACCACGACCTTAATGTTCCATTTATTTCAGACCTAATTCCATCCAAATTTTCCAAATTCCACCAGAACCTATTTCATCATCCTAATCCTCTAGCTCAATCCCTATCCAGCTCCACTCATCCATACAACCCACCTAGAAGGTTGAAACGGCAGTGGCCCCGCGACCTTTTGTAAATATATTGGAGTTCTAGCACTGGCTAGATTCTCCATTCAATGTGATGTATGTATGAGTGTGTGTATGTGTAAATAGGTATAAGTGAATTCTTGACTATTGTATTGATTCATTATTGTGTATTTATTTTATTGTAATTTTATGCCGTTTAAATATTGTATGAATGTAGTTTGTATGATATCTTTCAACACTACTATTAATGTCCAAATTGGGACAGATTGTAATTTTATTCAATAAAAATTGTTGTTGGAAAAAAAAAAAAAAAAATTATGATTGAAGCAAATAAAACGTTTTTAATAATGATTATAATAAATTGTTGTAGTAGCTCTTTGGATAGAGGTTGAACGGGCGCTCTCGAAGAGTATGGATAGTAATAATAATAAGAGACTTACCGAACCCGAAGATTCGATGCCGATACCACCAAATTCCACCTACACAGACTCGTCCAAAGTTCACCGTTGAAGCTCAAGCCCCCGAGATCAGCCTTAACGCAATCCTTCCATCCCCGCTTCGGCCTACCTTTCGGATTAGCGAATACCAACTTTCTCGGAATCCGTTCCTCACCGAGCCCAACAACTTTACTCGCCCATTAGAGTCTCCGCGATGCTATCAACTCAATTATATTCACATTATATAAATTCCGCAATTCCGCGTTGTGCAATCTTCTAAACTTCCCAGTAACCTCATCTCTCTTCGGACCTAATATTTTACGCAGTCCCTTAACTTCGAGAGCCGTTTTTCATCCTTCAAAGTAAGTAGCCACCTTTCCCATCCGTAAAGAACCTTCGGATGAATAATAGTTTTATAAATTCTAGCCTTCAAGTTTTTAGATAGAAGCCGCGAGGTAAGTAATTTAACAACTAAATAATAACACGCATTTCTCACCTTTAACCGGGACTTTATTTCTTCCTGGATTTCATTTTTTCTTGTTATCATTGAACCTAAATACTTGAATCTCTACGTGTTCAAAAGTATGCCATGATATATCAATATCACCAGGGTCCCTAGGTACACCTCTGTATCCCAATTTTATGGCGAGTTGAATTGGCTTCACCCTTCCAATCGTCGCACAAGCATTTCCTTGCGTCATTCCTTTACCAAGCTATCCCGCCGTCCATACATTTTTGGCCTCCTACAATTCAAATCCTCTGTCCATCCTCGTTGTACGCTCCAGGCCTTCAGAGTTATTTAGTACGGCCCGCCGAACAGCACATTTCGACAGATCCTTTCTCATTCGATCCACAATCCTATGGAATTCCATTCCTCCTTCCATCCGTCACTCCAATTCTCTTTCTACCTTCAAATCCCGCATATTTAATCACTTAATGAATATCCAGGCTCAATAAAATTGTAAATAAACATTTTAATTTGTTGTTGTTTTCTTATCAATTAAAAATGTCTATTTTATATAAGTAATTATTAACTTCTTTATATGTATTTAATATGTTCTAAGACTCCAAAGCACTTTTTGTATATTCTGCATATTTTATTCTAAAGGGACATGTCCCAGGATAATAAAAAATTTATTTATTATTATTATTATTATCACCAAGATCGCAACCGTTTCTGCAACTAATCATATATTTAGTATTTAATTCGAGTCCATCAGCGACCTGCAACAGTAAGATATACACCACCTGCCCTCAATGAGTTTCCACCTCTTCCACAACTCAATCAACCTCAGCCACTTCATCCAAGACCTGACTGGCAGCATCAGAGGCAGTGCATCAACCAGCTCTAGCACTAGACGAGCAGGATCAGAGACTGCCACAACAACCAGCTCAAGCCCAGTACCAACAGCACCAGAGAAAGCCGCAGCAACCATCTCAAGCGCCACACCAACAGCTACCAGCTCAAGCGCCACACCAACGACACAAATATACAGGTATGGGGGGGGGGCACTTCCCTACCGGTCCCTCCGGTTGATAAATCCTCTGGCGAGTTATACAATGTTATTATTAATTTAAACAATAATTATTCAGCCCCTCTTCGGTCTTCTGCAACAACTCTCTCAAACTACCCTTGCTCTCTGACAAATATATGCCCATTAATAAGATGACTGTATGCTCCATGTCTATCGTACTATGGAACGCAAACGGACTTAAACAACATAGGACAGAACTAGATATATATTTACACGAGAAACGAATTGACATAGCACTAATCGCTGAAACACATTTTACACCAAAACACTAATACACCATCCTTTGCAGTTACCCATATTACCTGACATACAAGCTACAGCCATCTCACTATTCTCTGAACATCACAACATTACTCTTGCTGCTGTTTATTGGCCTTCGAGATATGTCCTGACTTCCACGATGTTCAGTAACTTCTTCAAACGTCTCGGCAGATGCTTTGTCGCAGGTGGCGATTATTATGCCAAAGACCCGTCTCGGGGATCTAGATTATCAACCCCAAGAGGAAGAAATCTCAGGTCTGTCCTTCACGAACTTTCATTAGAAACGATATCACCACACTCACCTACTTTCTGGCCAACATCTAGACGTAAGACACCAGATTTACTTGATTTTTTTCATAACTAAAGGACTCCGCACTACACCTCACACAATAAGTACGAGCTCAGATCTTTGCTCAGATCATTCCCTTTTGCATTTAGAACTATTTAGAGAACCACTTGTAGCTAAGAAACACATATCTCTCACAAATGGCATAATGGATTAAGATGCGTTTAGGAACTGTCTAAATACTGCTCTCTCTCTATTCCTTTGGCTATTAAAAATGAAGAAGAGCTTGAAGATGCTGTAGAATGCTTCACACAGAACCTACAAGACGCTGCATGGTCCTCTTCAATTCCCAGACGAAGAAAACATAAAAAGCTACCAAGTTACCCACAGTATATAAGGGATTCGATCAGAACCAAAAGAAGAGCCTAGAAAATATGGCAGACAAACCGACTTACATCAGACAAAAAAATTTACAACCGACTCAACAACAACCTCAAACGTCAAATTGCAAAATTTAAAAGAGCAACTTTTGAATAACACTCAATAATAGAGTGGTGATACCAATTTCATCTCGTCGTCGTGTGCTGGAAGGATTACATAAGGGCCAATAGGGTGTGACGGGCCTGGTGTGTGCGATGGAGTGAGGTTATGGACACACAGCTGGTTGGAGCAAGAGGTTATTTGAAATGGATTTTTCACTGCCTCAAACATGTTTACTTTTTTGTTCTCTTTATATTTAATTGAAGCTCATTTTTATTTCTTATTTTATTTTCTGTAATTTATTATAGTAGAAAGGTTATTTTATTTTACAGTGGCAAATCCATTGTAACCTCTCATCAGCTGTTGTCGTGATTCTCTCTGTTATTATTGTGCGCTCCTCATTTTGTCTCTCATTTATTTTGTTGTTCATCATTTTGTTTATTTGACCATCATCGTTTTATTTGTTTAACCATCTTTGCTTCCAGAACAATTAAAGAGTGTTTTTTTCACAGTTGTGCCAGGCTGTTATTTATTTTACCCTTACCTCCATTAAAAGGGCATTACTAAGTGTAGATCCAGGGCGAAAAATGCTTTGTGGTGGCCATATATCTTGCAAGAGATTAAAGCTCTAGTTGAAAGTTGTCCTGTTTTTGCCACAACTAGGATTCAACAAAATGAACCTCTGATTCGGTTTCCATTACCTTCTCGACCTTGGGAAGAAGCATCTGTCGATTTGTTTAAGGTTAATTGAAAGTGGTTTCTTCTTATGATCGGCAGATAATCCAGATATACAGAAGTAGAAGAACTGTCTAACCTGACGATGGACACTACCATGTACAAGATGTCAGCTATAATGGCTCTCAATGGTATTCCGGAAACTATCATGACTGACTGTGGCTCTCAATTTTAACTTCTGGGGTTCTAATAAATTTAATTTTTTGCGCAAACCTATGGATTCAGACTTGAAACTAGCAGCTCCAAGCACCCACAAGCTAACGGCTTAGCTGAAGCAGGTGTAAAAATAGTAAGAAGCATAATAACAAAAGAGTCGGACTTCCACTTATCGGCATACAGAAATTCCATTCTAGAAAATGAATATTCTCCTGCTCAACTATAAATGGACACTCTTCCTATAATTTCTGAAAACCTAAACCCTAAATTACCCTTACGTTCGGAAGTAAAACAAAGGGAGGAATATCACCGTGAAAGGATTGAAAAAAATTACAATGAAACCCATGGCGTTCGAAGTTTACGACCTCTTTAGTTGGGGTTGTATAGAAATATGGAGCTATTGTAAAATATTTGACCCAGCCTAGATCATATTTAGTCCAAACCGCAACCAATATATTGAGAAGAAACCGAGTAAACTTGGTTCCCACATCATGCTTGCCCAACCATTTCTACTTCTCCCCAAACCATGCCTACTCTATCCCAGGATGTAACACCGACAAGAATGGTCGATTCTAAAGGAAGCTCCAACACAACCGGTAAAGTGAGACAAAACAACAATTGGAAGAAGCTGGCCCTCAGGTGATGGGTTCTAGAGATTCACAAGATGTTCAACAACATGACACTTCCAGCGTGCAGGCTGTTGCTGTAGCTATGGAATCCTTACCTGTCGCAGAACCTAGTCCGACTCTCCGTAGATCATCAGGAGTACCTTACAGAGGAAAATATTGGACATATGAATGAGAAGGACGAGATGTAGTAGCTCTTTAGTTAGAAATTGAACGGGCGCTCTCGAAGACTATGGATAGGGAGATTGAATATAATTAATTATATCATATAGTTAACGTGAATTATTATTAATAAAACGTTCATACGAATTATTTATGCTAATATTCCTTAATACAACATAAATTACAAATATTGTGATTTACTATAAGTATTATAAAATAATAAAAAGTTAATATATCTTCGAATTATAACGTCAATTGCTTCAAGTAGAGATGGGTGCAGTTTTGTCAGCGGTGCTGCCTGCAATGGGTATATAATGGAAGGAAAAACATATCTATTTAGGGTGTTGATCTTTTGGTCTGGCTTTAAGAGATTGGTATTAACCAGCTTTTCCAGACGGATTCCGATTCACTCATAAAACGATATCCCAGATATTTGATGTATTCATTATCGACAACAGAATGAAAACTTTGATCCCGCCAACTTCCTCTTCTTCAAGATTATACCTGAACTCTTTTTTGAGTTTACATACAATCCTAGCTCCCTAGTATTCTACAGACGCAGTTTATTGTTTTCTCCCAAGATTCGATATTATGACATGGTACTGCTTGGTCATCTGTAAAACCTGTAAGTAGAACCGAGTCTTGGTTAAGAGATAATTTATAGCCATAGTCCTGCGTTACTCTTGGATCACAATGTTCGGTGTATAGATAATCTATACTTAAATAAAAAGTTCTGGAGGAAGAGGCACGCCCTGTGGTACTCAGAACATGGATACAATTGGTTACCCTCATCCCAAGAATTATTTTGATCGAGTCGTTACATAATAGGCCTTCTACAGTATTTCTCAAATCGTTCGAAACACCTCTGGCGTCCAAAGATTTCAAAGTATAGCCATGTCCGATGTTGTCGAATGGCCCAGTCCCATCAAAGAATGCGGCGGCTGCATCTTTTTGTTTATTATGGGCGTCTCTAAGAACAGCATCAACTATTCTGGCATTCACGTGACACCCAGGTTGACCAATAATGAAACCCCACTGGCTTAGATGAAATGAAATTTGTTTGCAAAGCTCGAAGTCGAGAACTTTTTCGATAATACGCCATACGATGGGATACCCTGTAATTGGTCTCCAATCGGATATATCCTTGTTATCTCCTTTCCTTTTTTAAATCAATACTGTTCGTCCACGGCGGAGAATTTTAGAGACGGGTCAAATTTTTTGTATTTCTTATTTTTGAGATCCAAAAGTGATTTTCCACCTCCTTAATATTGATCGGGCACTGCTTTAGGCTGTTTTCGTTCATAACAATTTGAACCACTTTCTTCCTGCAGTCGTAATATTTGTACTGGGCCAGATCGTATTCATATTGTTCGAACCTCCTTTTCCTTGTGGCCTTGTTTGATTGTTGAGGATTGCTAGCCTTTTGTTCACCTTTGCCCTTCATTGCTTGATTTTTCGTTTAACACATTTGATAAAAACTTACTGCTGGATGCTTCGGACCTGGAATTGTTTTATTTTATTAGCTTCCTTGATAAAACAATAAAAGTCACTTATATTCTTGTCAAAACTTTCAGAATTGAACGGAGCCTTAAGCAGATCCTTATGTGAGACGTTGAGTAGCAAAAGGTACAATATCCACTTTAGACGATTTTACAGGAAACGCAAAAGTCATTCATTTATTTTTTACTGGACCAATTTACTTGATTATTTTTTTATTGAAATCTGAATTTGATTTTTTACTTTATTAACAACTTGCTGAAAAGACTAATTAACTGTTTGATTAGATTCATCTTCGGAATCCCAAGGCGCATTCATGTCTGCGCCTGGTATGCAGAGTTGAAGTGGCTTTACCCAAAATCCCGATTGCAATACTACCAAGGAACTTAGCTCTACCAATCCTTCAAAACTAAAAAAACCCTCTAAATTTACAATATGTTCACCCCACTTTTCTCTGTCCACTCCATCAACACAAGATCCCAACCCTTGAACTTGATCATTTCATCCCACAGAACTGCTTCCTTGAAGAGATCCTTCGTCATACGTACATCTTCATTTTGGAATTCCTTACCCATGTCGTATCGTTCTGCCCATCCTTAACTTTAACCTTTAAGCATAACCTTTATCCATCTCCTCGAACATCAATCTGCCGTGCCTTTATAAACTTAACTATATGATAAATTTATATTGCCAGAAGTTAAAACTTCTATTGTATATTTAAATTATTCTTAGGGGACTAGCTGTTCCGGAATATTTTTTTTTTCATTTCATTTCAAAACAACTTAATTAATTTGGAACCTACGAGAACCGAAGCGAGACAATTAAGTTGTTTAAAACAGCGTAAAAACTGATTACTAGATTAAAACTATTGATCAAAATAATAGCATTGATCGAAAACGTACTAAATGAAATACTAAAAATGCACAAAATGAAGAAAACAATAAATTAATGGCGATATATTACGGGGTTAGGTGCTTCTGCCGTATAGTAGGAAATATAGTACATTTTGAAAGGAAATCAAAGGAAAGAATATCTGTTTACAGAGGATCTAGAACGTTTTGGAAGGAAAACGTTGAAAATGTTTTTAACTATTTCAAATAAATTTTGACCGCTATTTGAAACATCTCATCCTTCAAACTCATTTCACGATCAAATATTTGATATTCAAGAAAACTAAGTTTCCACAGTTGACAAGCCTAGATACAGGAGAGATGGAGAGGAAAATTCGATTTTGCTTGCTCATGTTTGTGATACGACCCTATAGGCGCTATTGGTGTATATACCCATTGCTATATTTGTTTATTTATATTTAATACTTTGCATTTATAATGCGTTTGAAATAGTTTGGTGATACTATTCATTAAAATAAATACAACGAAACCAAAATGCCATGAAAGTTCAAAGTAATGTGTACTATTTTTCATTTCTCTGTAGTTGAGTAATTCGCCGCAGGAGTTACAAACTCTGTGCAAACTGAATTACCTACTCCATGCTGTGATGTATTGAGGATACTGAGAGGTGTAGATTCACAATTGGTCAATTATTATATTTAATAAATATTAATAAGCCTTTGTCGGCGAAAATGTGTTTACCCACAGGTATCCCCATTGGTCTGGGATACCAGAGATCCCTTCCCTCAGCGGCCGCCGACAGGAATATAAAGGGTGCCCAAAAGATAAAAATAAGATCACAAAGGTTGTACCGCCCCGGTTGGCTTACACCGCCCTAGTACAGTGATCATACAGTACATTAGTGGTGATGACGCCGCCTAGTACAGTGGTCATACAGTACAGTAGTGGTGATGACGCCGCCTAGTACAGTGATCATACAGTACAGTAATGGTGATGACGCCGCCTAGTACAGTAATCATACAGTACAGTAATGGTGATGACGCCGCCTAGTATAGTGATCATACAGTACAGTTACAGCTGTGGTGATGACGCCGCCTAGTACATTGGTCAAACATTACAGTGGTGGTGATGATGCCGCCTAGTACAGTGGGCATACAGTACAGTAGTGGTGATGACGCCGTCTAGTACAGTGGTCATACAGTACAGTAGTGGTGATGACGCCGACTAGTACAGTGGTCATACAGTGTAATAGTGGTGATGACGCCGCCTAGTACAGTGATCATACAGTACAGTTACAGTTGTGGTGATGACGATGCCTAGTACATTGATCATACATTACAGTGGTGGTGATGACGCCGCCTAGTACAGTGGTCATACAGTAAAGTGGTGGTGATGACGTCACCTAGTACAGTGGTCATACAGTAAAGTGGTGGTGATGACGCCGCCTAGTACAGTGGTCATACAGTAAAGTGGTGGTGATGACGTCACCCAGTACAGTGGTCATACAGTAAAGTGGTGGTGATGACGCCGCCTAGTACAATGGTCATACATTACAGTGGTGGTGATGACGCCGCCTAGTACAGTGGCAGTGGTTTTCAACAAATTTTGCGTGGACCCCTTTATATAATCATTGTAATGACTATGACCCCCGAAATCTTAAATTTTAGTTATATATTAAGATTTATAGTGGGCTACACCGTATCACGTATATTGCTTGCGAAATAATTCCATCTCTATATACCAGAAATGCCCTGATGGGAAAATAAAAATGAAGAATAAAGAACTATGCTTTAGGAGTTTACTCCAACCCGCGAAACATTAAATAACTAAAAATTAATGTTGAACCTGACAGATAGTTCTGAGATTTGTTAAAGGGAGATAAAAATCCTTTGTTATTCGGTCCTTTAAAGGGGACGTAAAATGTAGGTCCAGGGCTTGTGCTAATCAGGTAATCGATAAAAATCCTCATTCTAATCAAACCTGGATTGCCAACATTTAGGAATTCCACTTTAATATCGCCCAATAGCCACAGTAATATAAAATGACGTTAGATGAATAAAAATAAACTAAATATTTATACAAGAAGGTATTTAAATACTCATAATGAAATGAAACATTGTTCATCATATTTTACCGTTTATCATAAATATTTTGTTTTTTATGCTCATTTATTTCGAAATGTTTGAAAATGACTAATTTTAAGATTTTATTTATGTAAAAGCAGGCACCTGTCAATAAGCACAAGCAATTATATCACTTAAAATGTTAAATTCGTCAGCGTAGAGCTTGTTATTCATATTAAAACCCATGCCTTCACAAATATTTTATGTTAAAGTAATTTAAAATTATTATCCAACGACATCTCGCGACCACTTGGACATCGTCTGGACTACTAGTTGGCAACCGCTGGTCTAGTACATTGCAGCATTTACAAAGAACTAGGGAAAAGGTGTCTCAAGCATGCAACTGATATGATAAATCTGAAAATTTTTTCAAACAAAAAACTGGCAATCAATAATGCTATTGTAGATAGAGTTCGTAATTATATGTTAAATACCTAGAAATGTAGCTTAATAGCAATGAGTATAAGTCAAAGGTAATGAAATGTATAATTTAGGATCGCAAGATCGGACCATTTAAAAATGAAGAAACATTTTTGCAACAGGAATCTATCATTGAAACAAGCCAAAATGTTTATTTTAACGTATTTCCTAATTTTTTGTATGACATGGAAGTCTGAATGATGAGGGAAGCTCGTATCATGAACATCAGTGCATTTGAGATGTGGTTAACCGCAGGATGCTAAACATACCTTTGGGTATCCAAGAAGAATGAAAAAAGATTATGAAAACATCAAAACCATTTAGTCAAGTTGCAGTATTTTGAACAACTTATAAGAGGAGATAAAAATGAAATGGTATAGCGCATTTTACAAGTAAAGAAAGACTGAGGATGGTCATGGCTCAACTGGATTAGAAATAAATAAAGGATTGGTTGAGCTACAGTAGCAAGGTGCTATTGAGACCAGACAGCAACATACATCATATTCACATGCTCATTTTCAACCTTCCATAGAAGAGGAACACCAAGAAGAAGAAAAGCAGTAGTAAAAATGTATAATATACTGTTGGAAAGTTAAAGAGTTTTTAATTTTTAAGTATATAATATAACAGATAGTGATGGAAAGCGAATAGAAATACGAGATTATTGATGCTGATTTAGCTGTTTAGAGATAATTAACTCATTTTTGTTCTTAATTAATTTGGACAACGGATTTTTTTTCGTTATTCGGATTTTATGTATCTTGAAACGTAAGCCCTCAAATTGTTAGAGGGTGAAGTAGTTTATTTTTTCGTTTTTCACAGAGGTTAATTTTTGAAAATAATTAAATACAATATTTCATCATAAATATATCATTTGTCAGTACAAATCAATTATGGCCCGCATTGGTAGATTAATGTTTTTGTTTTCACCTGTTTCACATTGTTCTGACATCCTTCTTTCAGGCTCACCTTGAGGGTAACACCCACTTTCCTTCTGGCCTGCCATTCATTATCTTCTTTGCTTGCCTCTCATCTTGCACCCTCTACTTATGCCCAAGTTTCCTTTCCCTCACGATGGCCACTATAATTGGCTCACCAAACAGATGTTTCAACTCGCTGTCCTTTAATATTCCATTTCATAGTTTCTTGATATTACTCTTATTGAAATTTGATATTTATTACTTTTTTATTATGTCAACACATACTTTCTTTTTTTTTAATCCCTGGTGAGTACCTTTTAAAATGTAATAGTCGAATTGTGATTCGACAACTCTATGGACTTTCACATATTTTATTGTGCATGGACATTTTCTGTTTACAGCTTAGTCAATTATAAATAGTGCTTTTTGGTTAAAATATTTAAAATATTAGGTAATAAATATTAAGTTTATTTGGAGTAATTACATCTATGAAGGATGAGATGGTCCTGGTGGCGATCGTAAAACAATAGAAAATATTTTGTTCTATTCATTATTCACATCTATCCAGAATAATAAATTGTTTTTTTCTCTATTTCTATTCTTTTATGACCGCCACCCGAACCATCTTATTCAACATATTCATTTTACAACCATTTAGTGAGTAATTAAACCTTTAGATGGCCAATCGTCTGCATCGGCATGATGGCAGGCCTTCAAGGAGTTGCTACCTATATCGACGATATAATAGTGCATGGTCCATCTATAGAGGTTTGCTACAATCGTCTTTGCGTTTGCATGGAAGGACTTCAAGCTTACGATTTATGTGATTGAGAAAAATTAAATTTCGAAGGATCTATCGAAGATAAAAGGGATTACAGAAGCACCAAGACCTCAAAACCAAGAAGACGTTAACAGATTTTTAGGAATCGTCTCTTATTATTCAAGATTTATTCTGAACGCCCCATCGACTTCGTTTGTTACTCCAGAAAAAAAAGAAATTTCACTGGTCGTCAGATGGTGTACAATCTTTTAAAAAATTGCAAGAAGTAATGGCTAATGAGAGAATCCTAATACCCTTCCATCCTGAATTACCTCTTATAGTAGCCATTGACGCATCTCCAACTGGCCTAGAAGGTGTTTCTTCGCATGAAGTCCAGGATATAAAAAAAAAAACAATCGAATTTGTTTCAAGATCTCTTTCAAAATATGAAATAAACTATAGTCAGTTGGAGAAAGAGGCACTTTTTCTAGACTTGTTTTCCTTGAAAAGATTTTATTATTTCCCATTTGGCAAAACCTTCATCTTAGTAACCGATATCAAATCATTAAATAGAATTTTTCATGAAAGTATAAACTTACCAGCTATGACCTCTTCTAGATAACTGAGATATGCAGCATGGCTAACTAATTTCGATAACAAGATTCAATATCGACCAGCTGAAAAAATGCCCTTGCAGACTACCTTCCAAGAGCGCCACTGCAGAAAGAAGCAACATCAGTCGAAGAAGAGTTAAATAGTCGAATTAATTTCAAATGATCTTGTATACAACATTTCAAATGCATTATTAAATTACAAAGCACTACAAGGAGAAATCAAGTTACAGTCACTTATTTCTGACCTGAGTGATGGAACAAATTCGGCAATGGTTTTATTTTCTGGCTGGTTCATTGATAGAAATTTATGCTGAGCACCGAGCTTGTTTTGAGGGGGGAATGATGGTCCTGAAGCAACTTGGTTAATTCGTCATAAGTATGATCTAGGCTGTCTAGAGCTGCAATCATGTAGACATATTTTGAGCAAATGGAGTTCAAAAGCACCCTGGCACAGTAAGCTTTATTAGCAAGAACCCCTTCATCCTGAGGTAATTTTAGAACCTTCCTTGATATGTTTTAAAGGATTTCCTGTTAGTGTCGAAAGCATCGAAATTAGCATTTTAATGTCTAAATCGATGGTAAAGAATTTTGTTCGCTAATAGTTGTAGTATGTTGGAGAATAGGTCCTTTCGTATTTACCAGAGCCAGATGTTGCTTGATAAAATGTTGATGCATTTGTTCCATTTCTTAGCAGTATGATGTTGAATCAATAGTTTTTCCCTTTAGGAGAAAAAAAATGAATGACCCCGGCCACAGACCCCCATACAGTAACCATTAACTTTTTAGAATGGGAATTCTGTTTTGCTATGTGCGTGCACACGAGGCTAATCGGCATCTGACCATTGATCTCATAGGTGTCGATTGTTATACATGATCCCCTTTCAGTTACAAGCTATTATGCGCCAGTGAAATTGACGAGGAAGCAAAGAAATACACGTATCTTGACGTTTTAACTGCTGACGTTCGTTTACCTCATGTGGGAACAAGGAATTCAACTTATTTGCCTTTCCGATCAATTTTAAATGCCTCGAAATTGTCACATAACGTGTGATTAGTTCTGGCGCAGGTTCTATGGCTGTTTTATTCCTCTTCCTTGTCTTCTTCCTCACATTTCTTAAGAACTTCGTCCTTTAAAAATGTTTGAGGCCGTCCTCCGGGAAGATTTTCAAACGTCTTGTTGATCCATTTGCAATCGTCCAGACCTTGCCGCTCGACATTTTTGATTTTCGTGATTTTTTTACCAGTTATCCCCTATCCTTTCGCGAATACAAAACCATAAATAAATACAATTTCGGGCCAATACTTTTAGTGTTACAGCCGTTTTAAGTCAGCTTCACGGGCGAAAACATGTGAAGAGAAAACTTTTCTAATTCCTTTAATTTTTAGATAACAAATCAAAACAAAAAATCAATAATAAGATAAGGACATGCTTTGTATTTTTTGTCCTCACAACTTTATTGCCAGGATAGTGAGGATAGTTGTCAAAAAATTCTCGAAAATGATAAAAAACGAGATTTTTAACAAGATAAAAGTACATGAAGGAAAAGGAATTATGAAGCTTAGTCTTAGCCCTACTTGCTGTAAAAATGTCCATCTTGAGAACATAGTACTTTTTTCTATATGAATTTTCAAAATTGGCAAAAATTGAATTTTCGCGATGTTTACACGGAATATCTCAAAAGGGACTGAGTGAAAAATTATGAAACTTTTCCAAATTACCTATCTATAAGATCTGTTTAAGTGATGCAAATTTTGTCTTTGAGACCAAGCTGGTTCCGGAGTTATAAAACTCTCTTAAATGTTAAAATAACGTTTTTTAGAATGATAATGAGAGTATTTTATAAAACTTTGGTCTTTACAACACATTTTCTAAGTAGATAAGAAAACATAATAATAATAATAATAATAATAACATTAGAACCAGTTGAGCCACTAAATTTTCTATTTTATTATAAATTCTATATAATTATCTATCGTACTTATTATATAGAGGTATAATCTGTATGAGTTACATAATTTTTCACTCAGTCTTTTTTGAGATATTAACTGTAAATATTACTTAGCTGGAAAAAAATCCTGGTTTGAAAATTTATATGTATTGCTTACTCGATCAAAATTTCTAAAACAAACAGTGCAATGATAAGGCAATATAAGGAAAAATAATTAGGCCTGAAAATCATTTCTAACCTCCCCTTGTCATAGCGCGCCAAAGGTTTCAGTTGATATAATTTTTCGTGAATTTTTTAAACTATTTTCTTAGCTACTTAAGTGATGTGTTGTAAGGACCAACATTTTATAAAATACTCTCATTATCATTCTAGTTGTTGTTTGGTTCTCAAATATGCAAAATTACCGGAGTTTATATATTTTAAAGAAAACGTTATTGTAAACATCGCGAAAATTCAATTTTTGCCAATTTTGAAAATTCATATAGAAAAAAGTACTATGTTCTCAAGATGGACATTTTTACAGCAAGTAGGGCTAATACTAAGCTTCATAATTCCTTTTCCTTCATGTACTTTTATCTTGTTAAAAATCTCGTTTTTTATCATTTTCGAGAATTTTTTTGACAACTATCCTTACTATCCTGGCAATAAGTTGTGAGGACAAAAAATACAAAGCATGTCCTTATCTTATTATTGATTTTTTGTTTTGATTTGTTATCTAAAAATGAAAGGAATTAGAAAAGTTTTCTCTTCACATGTTTTCGCCCGTGAAGCTGACTTAAAACAGCTGTAACACTAAAAGTATTGGCCCGAAATTGTATTTATTTATGGTGTTGTATTCGCGAAAGGATAGGGGATAACTGGTAAAAAAATCACGAAAATCAAAAATGTCGAGCGGCAAGGTCTGGACGATTGCAAATGGATCGTTTGGATGTATACAGTTGTAAAAATCAATAAAAATATATTTTTAAAAATGTAGTGATTATATGAAAACAAAAAAGTTGTAAAATGTAACATGATATAGAGACGGATTATAGTCAACTATTTCGATTTGTGTGCACCTATATAAAATAAAGTGGTTAAATTTAAAAAATAAAAGAAAATCAGTTTTTTTTTTCAAAAATTCAGAGAAACGATGGATTTAATTTAGCCAATCTCACTATTTAAGGAATCTCCATAGTGATGAATGAAAAAAAGAATTTTTTATTTATCTTAATTTGGGCGACTAAATCGATATTTTCCCCAATTGACAAGACGTTTGAAAATCTTCCCGGAGGACGGCCTCAAACATTTTTAAAGGACGAAGTTCTTAAGAAATGTGAGGAAGAAGACAAGGAAGAGGAATAAAACAGCCATAGAACCTGCGCCAGAACTAATCACACGTTATGTGACAATTTCGAGGCATTTAAAATTGATCGGAAAGGCAAATAAGTTGAATTCCTTGTTCCCACATGAGGTAAACGAACGTCAGCAGTTGAAACGTCAAGATACGTGTATTTCTTTGCTTCCTCGTCAATTTCACGGGCGCATAATAGCTTGTAACTGAAAGGGGATCATGTATAACAATCGACACCTATGAGATCAATGGTCAGATGACGATTAGCCTCGTGTACACATAGAAAAACAGAATCCCCATTCTATATTAGGAAAGGATAGGGGATAATTGGTAAAAAAATCACGAAAATCAAAAATGTGGAGCGGGAAACTTAATGAAAGTTGGACGATTTCAAATAGATTGACCCATATACAATAAGTAAAAGTGCTGAAATTACAAATATTGCATGAAGTAGTCTTGTGAAGAGGCTACCCAGTTCAATCATTATTTTGGGTAGCACTGCCATGATTATTTTATTAACAAGCCTCAAGGCTACCGTCTTTTCAAGCGCCTAGGAGGATTATCAGGCGATGGAGATGAGAGTTCATGGCCAAGCGGGTTTGAGTGGGCTGGTAGTTTGGAATTAAAGGAGGTGTATCGAATTTGGGCTAAGTCTGCAACTAGTGGGATATAGAGATCTCTATGGATTAGTATTATTAGTAGCAAAATAAGGAGCATTGGGGATTTTTCGTAGGTTTTTGGATTCCAAAGTTTGGTTGCGGGAGGAATTCGATGGTTTAGTAGAGCCCCATAGCTCAATGCCATATGTCCAAATTGGTCTCAGAATGGTTATATAAATCAGTTTTTGTAGTAAATAGTGAGTTTTGATCGTTTGTCAAGTAAGTGTTGTATTAAACGGTATCTGCGAGCAGTTTCTTGTCGTTTAAGTGTTGTATGAGGATTCCAAGTAAGGCGTTTGTCAATATAAAGTCCTATATACCGTATTTGTTCTACAGGGATGAGAGGGGTATTATTAAAGGAAACAGTAGGGTAGGAAGTCATAGGATTACGACAAAGAGTTGAGGTGATTTGACGAGATTTATTTTAATTCTCTAGTTTTGACACCATCCTTCAATGGCAGATATATGGTTCTGTAGAATTTGGGATGCAGCAATAGGATCGTTATTTACGGATGACACACATGTGTCATCAGCGTAAGTAGTAAGGATAGTACTAGGATGGGTAGGAACATCAGCTGTATACACCGTGTAGCGGATTGGGCCAAGGATGCTACCTTGAATAACTAACTACATTTTAAATCTCTTAGATGCAGTAAATGCTTGAGAAAGGCAATACTATATGCAGAAGTCTCTATATAGATGGATGATATGCCATTTATTTCAATTTGGATGCATCTAGATAAAATAAAAAGGTTAAATTTAAAATTGTGCAAAATCAGTTCTTAAAATAAATAATTTTAAAGATGAAGAAACACAATGGAAGTAAAAGAATTATTCATTTATCTTAATTTGATCAATTGTTATAGAATTTTGTAAACCAATCATGGGTGGTTCTTTCATCAGAACTTCCTTCACCAAATGCATGATTGATATTCTTTGCTGTATCAGCAGTGGAATGGCCAAGTATATACACATAAAAAGAAAAATTAGATGAGGAAGATGCTTGGGGGTGCGGTTATAAAATAGAAACACACATTTAAACAAGTGCTATTTTAATTATGTGCCGACGTTTCCGCCTACATCGTGGGCCTTCATCAGGGCTAAAAGAAACAAGATAACAACCAATGTAATTATAGACTTAATAATACGTTAGGTATAGAATAATAATATGGTGACAGTAATATAATATGGGAACATAAATAAAATTAAATGTAAAATGATAATAAGATGACAGTTATAAAATATGGAAATAAACAAAATTAAGATGGTAGTTATTAAGTATGGATGACAGTTATACAAATAATTAATAAGATGATAGTTGTACAGTATGGAAGTAAACAAAATTAAGATAATAATATTGCAATAAGAATATATAAAGAGAGACTAAGCAAATGAAAAAAAATGACAAGGGAACAATATGTGAACAATTAAAATTAATTTTAAAAAAAATAAAATTGGAGGCTGATGTCTACTTCACCACTATTTTATTGAAAAAAATTCGCACTACGTTTCGGCTACAATACCATCTTCAGGTGCAGTGGAAAATTTTTGATTTAGTGTGATTAGCTGCTTACCAGTCAATGCCACATGTCTAAATCATAAAATAAATGTGGCATTGACTGGTAAGCAGCTACTCACACTAAATCTAAATTGTCCCACTGCACCTGAAGATGGCATTGTAGCCGAAACGTAATGCGAATTTTTTCAATAAAATAGTGGTGAAGTAGACATCAGCCTTCAATTTTATTCATAAAAATTTGATCTTCACCTAAAAGAATCTACACCTTATATAATTTTTTTTTTTTTAAATATGAAAAATTTTGAAGTGATATTTGACGGTAATATATTAAGAACATAGTTAAGAGCATAGGTAATATATAAAAAAATAACATAGCCATTAGAAAAGAGAAACAAAATTAATAAAAAAATAATTTTAAATTTTAAAATAAAGTAATATTAAACTAACAATTATATGTCAGGATATGTAACGGAAAAAGATATGAATATGGAAAGAGGGAGAAAGAAATAGGCGATGCAAAGAGATCCTAATCAATAAGAAAAAAAGAAACATACTTTACTCTGAGACGGTGTCTAAAGAAGTGATGTTTTTTGTTTAAAAAACGCTCATTGCGTGGAACGGGAAATATTGGAACTAGAATGTTCGTTAGAGCTTTTCCAGGAAGCTATGTTATGTTTATTGATTCGATTGTTAGTTGAAGAAAAAAACTAAAGGATTGGCTAATGATTTTTAATACATATTAATAATATAAAATATAGCGGTATAGTCCCCATACATAAGAAAGGCTCCTCAACTGTATGCGAGAATTTTAGACCAATTAGCTTCCTGTCCATAGCCTTTAAAATGTACACCTCTATCCTTGAGCGAAGATTGAGAAGTATTGTGGAAAATCAACTCGAAGAGGAGCAGGCGGGCTTCCGCCCGGGAAGACAGACCCAGGACCAAATTTTTGTGCTCAGAAACATTTCTGAAAAGGTATGGGACAGAAATAAAAGTATCTATGTAAGGGAATGTCCATCGACGACTCCAAAAGTAAGTTTCTGGTTCTCTCACGGAATGAAGAATAAAATGTTGAAATGGTATGCCATGGGAAGACCCTAGAAGTGGTAAATGAATTTAACTACCTGGGAACCATTATAGACAGGTCTGGCAGAATTGACCAAGAGATAGGAAATAGGATCAATCAGCGAACCAGGGGTACTACCAGATCAACAATAATATAATAGGACACCGTGAAGTAGGGCGAGATGTTAAGATGCACATCTATAAAGCCATTTACCTACCAGTGCTTACATATGGAGGCGAGAGCTGGGTGATGCTCGACAAGCATATCAGCCGAATCACTTCTGCTGAAATGAAATTTTTACGTAGAGCAGCGGGAAAGACGAGGCGAGATTGTGTCCTGTTCAATAGAATTAGAGAGCAACTCGAGGTACCCCCATTGAAGACGATAATGGAAAACAGGCCATTTAAAATTATTTGGACATGTCTGCCGCATGGACGAAATAAGGGAACCCAGAAGGACATTAGAGGCCAGACCTACAGGAAGAAGACCACGTGGCCGACCTAGAATTTCTTATCAGGATATGGTCCAGAGGATTGGGAGTAACAGGGGCAAGACCCTTGTAGAAATGAAACGACTCAGCGGAGACCGGGATATCTGGCAGCGCTGGATCGAGGCCCCTCTACGCCAATAATGGCTCAAAGAGGAAGATAAAGAAGAAGAAGAATAATATAAAATAGCGGACTGAGATTAAAAAATGCAGAATTAGTGAATAAAAGCGAAAAATAGGAAGCGAAAAATATATAAGTATGACTATAAAGGGGAAGATGTAAGTAATAGTGACGAGGTAAAGATTAAAAGATATAAGGTAATAACGAATGACGATGATTAATGACGATTAGGTAATCGTCATTCATTATTACCTAATCGTCATTAATCATTCTTTCTCCCTCTTTCCATATTCATATCTTTTCCCGTTACATATCCTGACATATAATTGTTAGGTTAATATTACTTTATTTTAAAATTTAAAATTATTTTTTTATTCATATTGTTTCTCTTTTCTAATGACTATGTTCTTTTTTTATATATTACCTATGCTCTTAACTATGTTTTTAATATATTACCGTCAAATATCACTTCAAAATAGTACATATTTAGAAAAAAAAAAAAAAAATTAATTGTTCACATATTGTTCCTTTGTCATTTTTTCATTTGCTTAGTCTTTCTTTATATATTCTTATTGCAATATTATCATCTTAATTTTGTTTACTTCCATACTGTACAACTATCTTCTTATTAATTATTTGTATAACTGTCATCCATACTTTATAACTACCATCTTAATTTTGTTTATTTCCATACTTTATAACTGTCATCTTATTATCATTTTACATTTAATTTTATTTATGTTCCCATATTATATTACTGTCACCATATTATTATTCTATACCTAACGTATTATTAAGTCTATAATTACATTGGTTGTTATCTTGTTTCTTTTAGCCCTGATGAAGGCCTACAATGTAGGCCGAAACGTCGGCACATAATTAAAATAGCGCTTGTTTTTAAATGTATGTTTCTATTTTATAACCGCACCCCCAAGCATCTTCCTCATCTAATTTCTCAACGGTCAACAAAAACTCCATCATCAAAGAAATCCATGGGCACAATAAAAATTATACTAAAATCTGTATGTCTGATTAGGAAAAAAAACATAGTTTGCAAATAGAAGGTTAACAATTAATTAAAGATATTTTGCTGGGAATCAACAGACAACTCTATAATCCCCTCCTTCTTCTCTATTTTCCTCACTATACCCTTTCTATCTCTTTTTGGGTTCTTTCCAACCGCTT
Organism: Piezodorus guildinii; assembly: GCA_023052935.1. Classification (NCBI taxonomy): domain Eukaryota; kingdom Metazoa; phylum Arthropoda; class Insecta; order Hemiptera; family Pentatomidae; genus Piezodorus; species Piezodorus guildinii. The sequence goes on along the minus strand of CM041295.1, from coordinate 4,561,517 downwards.
TAATTGGTTGAGAGATTTTTCTCTTCTACCACCAATCCTCTGCATGTAATCCTGAACAACAATCGGGGATGCCTTCATGCTCTCCTCCCATTGGGTCAAGCTTCTGATATTATAATAGGACTCATAGCCTCATTTATGTGGCAGATATGTCCAAACCACTTGAGCTGTCTGTTCTCCAAAGTGGTTTTGAGTTAAGATAATTGTAGCTGCTCTGTTATGCTTTCATTTCTAATGCGATCCCTCTTGGTTTTCCTGAACTATCTACATAGGAACCTGTGATGTGGCTATGCGACTGTAATGTCTGTCCAACATAGTCAAGATTTATCCACCATAAGTGAGAATATGCAGGTATACAGACTTAAATTGGTCTTCTTATCTAACTCATGGTACTCAAGGATTACTCTTAATGATCGGCTGATATGCCTTAGTCTATTCTCTGTGTAGGAATATTGCTTTTAACACATATTCTATTTCCGACACATTCCTATCTTCTGGAAAAAAGCTAAAATCATTCCAATACCAAAACCAAATAAAGATATATTGCAAGTCCAAAACTATGGGCTAATTAGCCTTCTAATCCTGCTCTCTAAAATATTCTAAATAAATATTATTAAAGAGAATAAACAAAATAATCTCTATCAAGAAAATAAAGATTAATGAACAATTTGGGTTTGAAACAGACAATTTGAAAAATGCCTTGTTAGCCTGATTAACAGATAATTTCACAACAAGCTTACTGGCATGGTCTGGCATAATGGACATCGAAAAATCAATTCGAAACAAGTTGGTGTAATTGTTTACATTATGAAGATATTAATTTTCGTTCATCATACATCTTATCCATTCATATCTTATCAACAAATCATAACAACACTTAATAACAACCCATCCTCAAATTATTTCCTTTCAGCGGGTCTACTTCAAGGATTCTATCTTTCTTCAACTTTTCTTTAAACTTTAGGTATATATATATATAGGTATACATAAGACCTACCTAAATTCCAGTCATTTAAAAAGTTTTTATATGCATATGATGCATCACTTTACACTATAGTCGCGTCAATGAAGCCATAAAATAGGCAATCTTAGAAAACCCCCAGAAACAGCTTCGATTTTGATAATTTTTTTTTAAATATTCGTTTTTTTTTTATATTATTCAAAATCAGAAACCTTTCAAAGGGGGGAAATAATTATTTATATTGTTTAAACAATATGTATGTTTATTAAAAAGGAAAAAATGTTTCGCTTCATTATTTTTTATTATAACTAAAAAAAAATATAAAACAAGTAATTTTTTTAATTTTTTATCATATTGGATATAATTAGTTGACCGTTGAGAATTCCTTCCAGATTTTCAATTTTTGTTTTTATTTTTACAAAAGAAAGTTTAAGTTTCAATAATATTTTGTATTTTTGTAACTTTATCTTCTTCGAATGGTGGGTGATTGTTACAATCACTTCCACTGCATACAATGCAAGCGGGTGAGCATTACAAACCACTTTTTCTGCAGCCACACTATGAACCCTATTTTACAAGAGCAAAATATAATTTTCAAGACGTTCATTGGTGCTGCAAGTTGCGTCATTTTGATTGGTTACAAATAATTATCTAATTTACCAACCCCAATTTTCGGGAGATATTAAAGTATTATTTTTCCATTGTTAAACTTGCAAGTGCACTCTTGTAATATGTTCTTTTGCTGCATCCTCTGTTGTAAGTAATGCGTTGAGTTGTACGCTCTCAACATACATACATGGTGATAATACAATAAATACCTCCATCAAAAACTATTTCCACACTTTGTTCTTGAATCATAAAAGTTTCAGCTGCTACGCTTAATTTCTGATTATTATTAAACATTATATTAAACAATAAAATTATTTTTTAACTTATTATAAAAAGCAGATGAAGTATCACATCGAGTGAATGCATGAATAAATGAGAGATGATTTTTGGTAATATTTGGATACCTTACTAACATGGTTTTGTTGAATAAACTCATTGCAACGCATTATTTTTGACTGGTTTAAAAAAAAAAATTTCTATATCATCAGGTGCTAAAGCCATCAATATCACTAAAACATCAATGTTTTCAGCCACAACGACCACATCATGGAAGGAACTATCAAGAGCTGATTGTACAATGAAACGATCTGGATCAGTTTCTACTTGACCCCATTGAATATCATTTTCAGCCAATTTTTTGTCGAAAAGATCTATAAATCTATTTTTATTTTTGCTGTTTCCTAACAAATTTGTCTTTAGTTGTATTCAGAGGCATATCTTCTTCAAACAAATAATCGATTAAAGTATTACTCATATATCTGCGATTTCTATCAGACGCTTTATTTCCATCATTATTGTATTCATCAAAAACAACTTTGACGTTAGTAACATAGTTATTTCTTAAATATCTGATATACTGTTGAAAAATGGGTAGACTTTTGATTATTTTCCCCCATTTTAATCAATAAAGTAACAAAACACCATCGATAATGTAAATACATTCTGAAACATCATTAACATCCGTTTCACATGTTGTTCAAAAATATCGTATAGCGTTGATTTCGTTGTTTTTCTCCTTCCAGTGTTACCAAAAAGTGAAAGAGGATAGGGAGCATAAAGCATAAGCGTTGGAAAATTAGATTTGGATCTACAGCTACTTTAGTATTATTAACTAATAAGCTCAATAAAGATTTAGTTGTACCTTTTATTGTCATTTTTATATGTTTAAAGTTTAATTATTTCATTTTTTTCTTTGAATTAATTCCTATATCAACAATTAATAGTTTCCTTACCTACAATTCCTGTGAAAATTGCTATCAGTTCCGATACATCTGGAAAGGGGTTGTGAATATTAATAAATTCTACAATTTTATTTACTGCTGAAGAATCTTCATTTATTCTGCTATCACTAGCGTCAGTATGCTGGTATGATGATTTAAAAGAAACTAGACAAAATTCTTCCATTCCGTCCACTACGCCTTTTGTAAATAACGCTGTTCTTATCTATTTGAAGACAACACTTGGTGTTGCTCCACGTCTGAAAGGACCACCCTCTATTTTTATGGACTTCACGAGAGTTTGTTCTATTCTTTGTTTAGTTGTAATTTTTGTGAAATACTTGTTCAATTGTACTTTTAACAACTATTCTTAAAACCATAATTAATACACGAATAATTTTTTTCAAAGAAAACACGTAGAAACTGATTTCTTTATATAAATAACGTACTTATTGTTTAGACAACATAAACAATTATTTCCCCCTTTGAAAGGTTTCTGATTTTGATCAATATAAAAAAAAAATGATCAAAATCGGACCTGTTTCTGAGGACTTTCGACGAAAAAGCTTCATTGACGCGACTCCTAGTTCCTAAAGAATAGAAACAATAGAAAATATACCAAAATCATTATGTAAGAAACTAATCTATATTTATAAAATATAGTCCCATTACACTCGATTCTGGTCATCGCACTATCTCAAAAATGGCTATGGTTGTGAAGCTGAAATTTTTCTCAGAGGTTCGTCTTACTGTCTAGATGTGCAATAAGGCTGGGTTTCGGAAAATTCGTCCTATATGAGGTTAAAACATTTTTTTTTTTTAAACGTAAAAAACGAAATTGGTTTTCGAATAACTCAAAAACTAAACGTCTCCTGAAAAAAAAGTACTCATTTGAATTACAATTACATTTTCTAACTGAATAAAAGCAAAGCAAACTTGATCAGTATCCACAAAGATAATATATAATAATTTATAAGAAACATATTTAAGCATCGTATCCATATTTCGTGTGTGGGGTCCCAGACACATGTTAAATTATTAGTCGTTTTTAAAAAAAATAATTTAAGGTGATTAAAAAACATTTCGTTTCAAGAACACGGCAAGACTTATTTGTGAAAAAAAAACACGAGTTATTCTGGAGAAGGCTTCACTCACGATTCGGGAAAATATGCATTTACGTTGAATAAGAGTTATGATGATATACAACGGTTATGTTTACAAGATAAAATTATGTTATTTGAATAATTGCGATGTGGCTACTTGGTACTGGTATGTAATTGTAACCCAGAGTGAATAAAATTGGTATCTGATATGAAATAATATTTCTTTATTTATCATACATAAAGTAATTCATTGCTATTTCAGATGCATTTCTTTGTATAATATAAGCTCCGCTTAAGATAGTCACTATCAACATGTTTCTAAATTTGTAGCAATTTTACAATTATGTTGTTTTATTATTCACATTAAACTCGCCGACTTCCAAACAAAGACATTAAAGTGTAGTTTTGTTTTATTTTTTCAATATGTTTTGATATTAAAAACAGGATATTTTATGGGTATTTGGAATATTTTTATGGGTATTTGGAATATTTTTATGGGTATACTGATTAATTATGTCTATAGATGTAATATTCATTGAAAAGAGACTGTTCTAAAATAAGTTAATGTGTTTCAAGTTAGGTTGTCGTTTTCAAATCACTTTTCTTATCAACCATAATTCTTACCTTACTAATAATAAGTTTCCATTGACTAATATTCCTTTAAAGAATATGATAAAACCTATATTCATTATATCAAGTAACGAATGGGAGTTTTAATTTGTTTTTTTCTTTAAATGGTATAAAAACCTTACATTTTTCACACCTATAGATGGATGCTTGAAATCACAGCCACCAAAAATTTAGAAAAAAACAAAAAAAAAACAGGTTTTTATCTTTTTATTGTATAGGCTAAAGATTTCACCTACAAGTGGGAATGAGTAGCATTAATGTTAAGATTTTAGATTTTAAGATGTTAAGACTAGGGCACTTTTATCATATTCTACGGGTTAGAACCCCGCTGGAATAAAGCAGAAACTTATTCAATGAGAATTAACACCCCAAAAATTAGGGGGGAAAATTGGCTCCTGGGAGAGATATCACCTCCTTGCCCGGCCATAAAAGAGTATGGATCCCTTTGTTGGTTTACTCATTGAACGTAACTTTATGCTGCTTTGGGTAATCGGACGGTGCTACCTTGAGAGTCGTATACTTTGCGTTTCCAGGTTTAATAAGGATAGGATCCCTGCATTTATAGAACTCAAACACCTACTAGGTACAAAATAAAGAGGTTATGTCAGCTGCTAAAATGTTATGCTAAGTTATAGTCTCTTCAGTGAGGTTTTAGTTGATATGTAACCCAAGACAGAGAAAGATAAGATTAACTATATGCATTGTACAAGAGTAAGCTGCGAGCGAGAAAACATCTTTATTATTATAGTTAAGACAATTTTTTTCCATTTTGTTCTATTAGTGGCCCGAGTCAGGTACATAGAAAATTCAAGATGCTATGATATACCTTCGCTGAGGCAGAATTATTTGTTTTGTTATTTCAGCAGTAGAACGACACCGAGGTATGGAGACCCAGCCTTTATAAAGTGGGTACCCAAAGATTAAGGAAAAAACCTAGCGGCTGTGCGCAATCTAGGCCTAATGACCTCTTTTCATTGTCCTGGGCCGTACTGTAACCAAGACCCATTATGGATTGTAGAAGTACAGGTGTTTTTTTGTTATATTGAAGTTCGTATCGAACTTGATTTGGTGTTTAAGTTCCCATGTAAACGTGTTCAATGGTTATTTGATTTTTAGCGAAAAATAAAAACTGTTTGTTATTACAAAATAAAACGAAATGGTTTGTAAAACTAAAAAAAGACGAAAGAAGAAAGTTTATTTTTAGGTTAGAAGCTTTACTAACGAATGGGATGAATTCATATTTACGCTGCATACGTAAGTAATATGTGTTTATTTCAGTTAACATAGAATGTCTATAAGGTAACAGGTATTAAGCTATTATGGATAAGCCCTCTTCTACAGGAATTCTATTACAATTTGGCACTAAATAATAACTTTATTCTTTGTGCGTAAAAATAGTTCAAAGATTAACTGATTGACCGATATTGAAGTTATACTTATCATATTGTCTATAATAATAAACATATATATAAACTTAAAATAGCACAAAATTTAGTAATCGCGAGCAAAGCCGCGGGGTTTACAGCTAATACTATAAAAAATTGAACATAAAAATGAATGGAAGTAAAAAAGTAGCAATACCGTTTACAAAAAGAAGTCCATAAATATCTGGTCATATAATTTTAAGTACTATTCCAATACTCTTGGCAGATTCAATAACGAATCTTGGGATTGTAATGGACAAAAGATTAAACTTTACAACACAGTAATTAATAATAAATGCAACAAAGTCAAAAAGCTTATCGGCTCAATAGTTCCATGTTTTTTTTAAGGAGATCAAAATTATCTATGAAAAACACACTTGCACTATTAAAATCAATTGTACCTCCATTACTAACATATGCCTCTCCATTATGGAGCTATACATATGAATATAATTACACTAGAGAAGGGAATTTAAGAAAATGAGGGCACAGACCAGGGATAATGCTGAGCCTTCAGGACTCCCAGAGAACCAATGTCAGGTGGCTCCGGCCGCTGGACTTTTGGGACTCTTGGAGAACTTTAATAAGGCGATTCCTGGAATGAGCTCTGAGAAAAGACCAAGGAACTCACCCAGGACCTCTGAAAGGAGGGACAGAATTGTGGCTCTAAATGTCATTTCGTACACTCTAGTTGCCGGAGGGAGTAAGGTAGCAATCATCCCCACTCGTTACCTAGCTGAGCAGCTCAGCAAGCACCTCAGAGTAAGAAGGTTAAGAAGCAGCTGATCGGCTTTGTTAATTAGCTAGATGAAGATGGCACCCAGGCTGAGTTCAGTAATTTTAACTACAAGATGAGTGAATGTGTTGTGGTCTGTGACAATAAGGACACCAGGGACTGGTTGTCACAAACCACCAAAAATCTTAAAATTAGGAGGGGCTTAGTGCTCCGTACTGGTGACTTTGGGGAGCTCAAGAAGCCTGTCAGATTCGGTGACTTCTTCTTTGGGGATAAGCTCACGGTGAACTCTTTATGTAGGCGTATACGCATAAAGAACTACAAAATACCAGATGTGACCAGATGGTCACTGCTGGGTGTTAAGGAGGAGAGACAGGGATTCTTTGCCTTGATAAGAATCACGGAGTCTAGCCTTAGATATCTAGAAGACAGGAACCGGTTGGTGACCTTCGGGGTGGGCAAGGTCCAAATCAGGTAACTGAAGAAGAAGAAGCCACCCAACCAACAAGGGAAAAGGCCACTAAGGTCTCATTTGGTGCCAAGACTGAGGAGAGGAAGATGGAGACTGGTCAGGATGGATGAGTACCTATTAGAGTTCACAATAAGGGTAATACTGCCACCTTTGTGAGCAAAAATTGATCCAAGGTCATTGATATTACACTAAGCACTAATTGTGTCAATGATTTCATAAAGGAATGGCATGTTTCCTGTGAAGAAACATGAACAGATCACAAATATATCAGATTCGATATAGTGAATAACATGTTTGAGTCGGTGTATAGGAACTCCAAACTTACTGACTGGAATTCCTATTGCACCTTACTCGAACAACAGTTTGTGTACAGTCAAATCCAACAGGAAAGTCACCCGGTGAAACAGCGAACTTGGTGAATTGAGAGCTTCAACTAAGAAACTCTTCAACAAAGCCAAAAGTACAGGCAGTTGGGATGCTTTGAGGTACTGCGACCATACCTTCTTGTAATACTATAAGGCAGTTTGGCACAGACTACATAGCTAATTGTTGGAATGTGGCTAAAGTGCGATATATACCCAAACCTGGGGAGGTGTCCTATGACCATACCAAGGCTTATAGATCTATATGTCTGACATCCTGTTTAATGAAGACTTCAGCAAAAATTATTGATAGGCATATTAGGGACAACATACTGGCTGATAGACCGCTACATAGTGCTCAATATGCTTATCTGCCTGGAAAATCATGTGAGACTGCTTTACATTTCTTGGTCTCTAGGATTGAAAAAAGTCTGAGTAATAGAGAAATTTCAGCAGGCATCTTTGTTGACATTGAGGGTGCTTTTGACCAAACTCCTTATGATACTATGGCAATAGCCTTAGAAAGAAGAGGCGTGGGAGGACTGACCTCCAGATAAATTAACGCCGTAGGAGCTATAAGTACTACTTCGACTGCTGCAATGGAAGTTCTACTGAACCTAACACCATTCCACATAGCAGTAGAAACTCAAGCACCTAGTACAGCCTATAGGCTCTCTAAGTTAGGAACAAGATCTAGCTCCCTGGTATACCAGGGTCATGGTAAATTGTTCAGAAGGGTTGATGAAGATTTAGTGCTAGCCATGCATTCTGATCTTCAGGTAAAGAAATATATACGGACGCACTTTATTGTGTAGGGATTAATAGGACTGTCTCAAAAAGACCGTGCAATGGAGTCAATTTTTACACAGACGGATCCCTGACAGAGTTAGGCTGAATGGCTGGAATATGGAGAATGGACAAATCCAGAGAAGGTTAATTCATCTCTCTATGCAAACATACTTCAGTCTTTCAGGCTGAAGTAATGGCGATTAATGTCTGTGCTCAAACCCTGATTTCAGAAGGGATGAAAGACTGGATAGAAGTTTTTACTATACATACCGATAGTCAAGCTGCTATCGGAGCCTTGGGTAGCTATATGACTCAGTTCAAACTAGTAGAGGAGTGTAAAAAAAAATTCAATAGACTCTCTCTGCTAAATAAGGTCCGCATCTATTAGGTGCCTGGTCACTCTGGTATTTTAGGTAATGAGAAAGCTCACAAGGCTTTCTGCTCAGTTGCCCTCTACACCTAAACCTGTGTGTGGAATACCCCTCAGCTATGAAACTGAATATCATGTGATATGTAGCTTCCCAGAGATTGCCAGGATACAGTTTTACCATTTTGGCAGTGACCATATTTAGCCCAGGCAATGAAGGTTTTGTATTGGAAGAAATTAGAGGTAAACTGAATTTTTGTCAGTTGTTACGACCTTATTAGAGGAGTATTTTCTCAAAAGTCCCCACTCCTCACCCTTGTGCTCCCCTCGCCAGCCCTCCTTGATTATCCGTTTCGGAAGTATTTTAGTTATTATCCACAACATGGCTATTGTTTGTTCAATATTAATGCGTAATATGTCGTTTTATTTCTTCATCTATAAGCTTCAGAACATGTTATATAACATTTTTGCGTACAATTTATACTTTCGCCGTGAGTTCCTAAAACATGCAAAATTGTTTAATTAAAATTCATATTTTATGTGGTTTTCTTGAAATAAAATTTTTATTCGAAGTTATATCCGAAAAAAAGACAAATAAAAGTTGTAGCACAGTTCCTACGCTTTTATTTTACGTCTAACTAACTTTATATTTGGGGAGTGGAGAACCTACAGACCACCAAGTACGAGTGCGCCCTCGACCTAAAGCGTGTTGGAATGTTGCGGCATTGCTCGCAGTATCAAGTTAGATTGCTCTAATTGTTACTACTATATTAATGTTTTACAAAAAAAAAATATATATATTATTTTTAAAATTTTGTTTCAAGTCAGATTTTGCTTCTGACCTTTATATTGAAGACTATTTTATTATCCACTAACCATACAACTACCGTGTCCTGAGTGGGTTAACGATGGTTGGGGTGTTTTAGATCAACAATTCTAGAAATAATTATCGTCTTACTAATACTGTTCAAAGGATGGTTTGCATAGATTTTTTTAGGAATAAAATAAAAGTTATTTACAATTTATCGAATTATATTTACATCTTTGAATTATTTTTTAAAATACCAACACATTTATAGATTATTTTTTATTGTGGATATAATTAGTTGACCGTTGAGAATTACTGAAGGGATTAGTCCGGGTGGCGGTCATTAAATGAAACAACTGAATAGTTTCAACTATTTTATTGTTTGCCAACGTTTCGACCCCTATTGTGGGTCATCATATCCACAATGATGAAAAAAACACGGGAACAACAACAAAAAGATACATCCACGTCAACTCTCCGCCGCAGTGCCAGAATACAAAATCGCAGACAGGACATACAATCTACAACTCAACAACAGCAGGCATTCTCATCTCAACAAGCCATCTCTTCTACACCTCCAGCCCTGATGATGACCCACAATAGGGGTCGAAACGTTGGCAAACAATAAAATAGTTGAAACTATTCAGTTGTTTCATTTAATGACCGCCACCCGGACTAATTCCTTCAGTGATTAATTTTTATATTATTATTATTTTTTTTATTGTCATCGGTTGTAACTAATAATCATTTATCTATACACTTGAATTAGTCAGATATAGTTGTTCAAAGAAAACTTGTAATTTTACATCCACAAACAGATTTAGAGCAGAAAGTTCTTTATAAAACAAATTATTCATTGCATATAGGTTTGAAGAACTTATACATTACAGTATGTTCTTCTCTCCTCCACCATCTTATACCGACTGATTTTTATTCGTACTTTGCTTATTGGTAAACTTTTTTTGTAACTGTAATTATACTCTAAATATTTGGTATTGAAACACTTCAGTTGTGGTAAGTTTGTCTTTTATCACCGCCACCCGAATTATCTCATCCTTCATAAAAATAAAGGGTCTAGCCGGATAAGCATGTGAAATCTGCCCCCGCGTGTATTAGAACCAAATTTATACCATTAAGTCACACCTATGAGAAACAACCTTACGCAAATTTTTAGCCCCTTAATCCTAACGGGAGGGAAGTTATGGAGGGGGGAAGAAAAAACAAAAAAAATTGTTTTCTCCTGAACAGCTCAACCGATTTTCACGAAAAAAATATATGTAATAGACTTTACAAATAAGTTTCAAAAAATATTTTTTTAAATTTTGTTCCACGAAAATGCTGGTCAAAAATTTTTTTTGAATTTTTCGGTTAAGCTGTAAATCGGTTGAGCTGTTCAGGAGAAAACAATTTTTTTTTGTTTTTTCTTCCCCCCTCCATAACTTCCCTCCCGTTAGGATTAAGGGGCTAAAAATTTGCGTAAGGTTGTTTCTCATAGGTGTGACTTAATGGTATAAATTTGGTTCTAATACACGCGGGGGCACATTTCACATGCTTATTCGGCTAGGCCCTTTCTATTTCTTTGGTGACGGAATGATTAATAAGTTTACAATTTTGTGCCCGACTACCTTCTTATAGCTCTCCTTAAGCAGTTTTTGCCATATTTTATTCCTAGCACTGTTCAGCAGGTAGGATTTATCTTTTTATTTTATTATTATCTGAAGCCATTAAAAAGTTTTTTTAAGACCATATATGGTTTTCCCCAAGAGGTGACCCCTGTATTTTTTCAAAACATTACAAAAATGAATTAATCTTTGGGACCCTAAATTGTTAATAGTTCGGTGCTCAAGATATTCTTGAAAGACAGAATTATATTCATAGCTAGATAAAACATATTCACAATATGTATTTACTATTTTTCTAAGGTATTCACTCCTCATTCTGATCTCAATCCAACCCATACCGCAATAGTTGAAGAGTTCCTTACGTCACCGATACCAATTTCCTTACCACCTAAAGCAATCAATCCCTCTGAGGTCAAATATCTTCTTAAAAAGCTTCCTTTCCGTAAATCCCCTGGATACGATCTCCTTACTCCTCAAATTCTAAGACAACTTCCACCTAAAGCCATTACATTCCTTACATATATCTATAACTGTATCCTACGCACTACCTATTTCCCTCTGTTGTGGAAACACTCGACTATCATCCTTTTCCTAAAACCAGGTAAACCCTCTAACTGTACGTCATCCTACAGACCTATTAGCCTTCTTCCGATCCTCTCCAAAATCTTCGAAAAACTCCTATTAAAACGAATCCTAGCCAAATTTCACAATTTTCCTTCACACCAGTTTGGATTCCGTCCTCAACATTCCACGGTTCAGCAAGGACTCCGAGTTGTAGACCACATTTCCTCCGCCCTTGAGTGCAAGGAGTATTGTTCGGGTGCCTTTCTGGACATAGCGCAAGCTTTTGACCGGGTGTGGCACCCGGGATTGCTCTTTAAGCTCAAAACCCATTTACCCCAATCCTTATACCTAGTCCTCCGGTCCTATTTATCAAACCGCTCCTTCCGAGTTCGCTGTGGTTTAGAGTTTTCCAAACATTATACTGTTGAGGCCGGTGTTCCTCAAGGCAGCGTCTTAGGACCCGTCCTCTACATCCTCTATACCGCCGATATCCCTACCGATCCCGATACCTTTCTGGCAACATTTGCTGATGACACAGCCATTTTATCATCCGATTCCGATCCTGAAGCAGCATCGCTAAATCTCCAAAGGCACCTTTCCCTTGTCGAAGACTGGTGTAATGCTTGGCGTATTAAGGTGAACGAAAGAAAATGCACACACGTCACCTTCACCCTTCGACGCAAATCCTGCCCAACAGTTAAACTCAATTCCATACCGCTTCCTTCCTCAGACACAGTCCGGTATCTGGGCTTTTTACTAGACAAAAGACTAACGTGGAACCCACATACAAGACTTAAAAGAAAAGAACTCAACCGCAGATTCGGCCAGTTATACAGACTATTAAACAGAAAATCTCATCTTACAGTTGACAACAAATTACTAATATACAAGACAGTACTGAAACCTATATGGACCTACGGACTTGAGCTGTGGGGGACAGCTAAATACTCTAACATCAAACGCATCCAATCCTTCCAATCTAAAGTCCTACGAACAATAGTTAATGCTCCCTATTATGTTTCCAACTGTACCTTACACCACGACCTCAATATTCCATTCATTTTAGATCTGGTACCATCCAAATTTTCTAATTTCCATCGGAACCTCCTTCATCATCCTAATCCTTTAGCTCAATCCCTCTCCAGCTCCACCCACCCCTACAATCCTCCACGAAGATTGAAACGGCAGTGGCCCCGCGACGTTCTATAACATTTATACTGGAGTTCTGACACTGGTCAGATCCTCCACTCATGTACTGTATGTTTGTGGCTATTGCGCCCTAACTCAGCCTCTACTGGCTAAGACCAGTGATGCGGCTGAGAGAGAGGCGCTGGGATCTCTTGGATTCCGCTTTTTTCCTCCACAAGTGGAGGGAAAAGCCCAGTCTGGGGTCCCCTTAGCAGTTGTAAATATTGTATATAGTTATGTTTGTTTGTATGATTTTTATTTATTTGCCAACTTTGTATTTATTTCAATTATAGGTTGTTGTTGTTTTGTTTTTTTTGTTTTTTTTTGTTTTTTTTTATTTTTGTTATATTTTATTGTACATATAAATGATTTTTTTTTCTATTTTATGTAATTTGACTTTATCGTTATTTTCTGTATATATTGTATGAATGTGGTCCTATATCTCTATTACTATTGTTCATTCTGAAACAGATTGTAATATTTCTCAATAAATAAATAAAAAAAAAAAAACTAAAAAAAAAAACTATTTTTCCAATGAAGACTTGCCTGAGTATCAAATTCATCAACATTACTCAGTGCCATTTAATATGTATTCCCTTTATCGATAGGCCTTAAATCATGCCAATGATATCGAAGCTAAATTTCATGATGTATCTTCTCTTTTTTTCGAATTTTATGAAACGTATTGATCATTATTAATTCCATTTATAAAACTTCTTTCTTTTCCAGCTTGGCTTCTGTCAAGACTTGGTAGATTTTTTTGCACCTATAATGTGTCGCTGAGATATCAACGATATATCAAAATTCATTGATAAATTGGGTTCATACCCTAAAGTTTACGATACAAGTTTTTTCAGATTACGTTTTGAAGCCAGATATCTTGTAAGGAAGACAGTTCGAGTGGTGGTCAAGATTATTTATTGCAGGAGTCTTAACTATTGATTGCCAACGTATGTAGGTCCTTATTTTAAGTCTTCATCAAATTACCTTATGGTGAGAAATATAAAACACACAATATGGACCTAAAAACGTTGAAAATAAATACTTAAGACAATTACTTTGTATTTTCTTGACCGCCACCCGGACGATATTCCTTCTCAATTTCTTAATGAACAACTAATGATATTTATTATTATTGAACTTGATTATTTAATAAGTAAAAATATCTAAGAACTTCTATTGACAATTTTATTTATTTATTTTAAGAAAGGGAAAAAATAAAAATTGTTTAAAGAAAACCTCTCAACAAACCCACCCTAATAATTTATAGAATTGTTGATATAGACACCCCAACTATCGCTTATTACCGACTCAGGACACGGTGGTTGTATAGTAAATGGATAATGAAATAATGAAAGTCTTTAATTCAAAAGACAGAAGCAAAATCTGACTTGAAACAAACTTTTAAAAATACATTTTATAATTTTTCTGCAAAACATTAATATACTAATAACATTTAGAGCCCCATTATTAATAATATTTTATCGATTCTGAAGGAAAGGAACTGAAACAAGCATAAATCTGAACACGCTTTAGGGCTAGCTTGGTGTCGTGCGCGCACTAATACTTGGTTGTCTGTAGGTCCTCGACCCCAAAAATATAAAGTTAGGGACATAATATAAAAGGATAGGAACTGTGCTACAACTTTTATTTGACATTTATTCGTATACAACTTTAAATAAAAATTCTATTTCAAGAAAACCACGTAAAATACGAATTTTAATAAGAAAATTTTTGCATGTTTTAGGAAATCACGGCGAAAGTATAAACTGTACGCACAAATGTTATATAAAATGTTTTAAAGGCTATAGATAAAGAAATAAATCGACACATAACGCATTAATATCGAACGAATAATAGGAAAGTTGTGGAAAATAACTAAAAGACTCTCGAAACGGATGTTCAAGGAGGGCTAGCTGGGGGAGCACAAGGGTGAGGAGTGGGGACTTTTGAGAAAATACGCCTCTAATAAGGTTCTAACAACTGACAAAAATTCAGCTTGCCTCTAATTTCTTCCGACACAAGGCCATTTTTGACCTTCATTGCCTATAGATTGCATTATAGATCCTAAGTTGTGTGAACTGATTAACCCCTATATTTTGGTCAGATTCACCAAGGCACTAAGCCTTTAGTTTCAGGTGAATGGACAGCGTACAATAAGAGGCTGCAGTGCACAAGATAAGCCGGAATAAAAATTACAATAAATTGGAAAGACTTGACAATTTTTGGAAGCAAAGAATAAATGATCTACAATAAAAACAAAAATGCTAACAACTTAAAAAATTTAACTGTTCATATACTCTCAGATCCACAACTCATTTCCTTCGTACAAATAGTTCTAGGAATTCCATTGAAAACACAATACTTAATTACGTTACAAGTCATTGTAAAAAAGAGTGTTTATTAACTAATGGCTTCATTCAAGAGAAAAGAAATGATTTATATCTAAAGCCTAAGTAGCTCCCTAAAACTAATATATTAAGTGCTTTATTATTTTCTTGTTCCAAATTGATAACTGAAAACATAAAAACGTAATTCAAGGTTGTAGAAGAATTTAATATGATTATAAAATTCGAAAATGAAAGATATCTGTATCATTTCTATCACATTTTGGAGATTGTAGAAGCCAAAGGAATATAAATTCAGACTTACTGAAAGTAAAAAAAAAATCTTTTAACCATGTTAAAATGCCAATTAGCAATAATTGACAATTTATAATCAAATAGCTATCTTAGCTATTCATAACACTGCCATTTAAGTTGAAAAATTAACATTAAAAAACAGAAAAACTTATATTGTGATAACATTGAAATGAAAACTTTTTTTTTCCTCTAGTGCGACAGGTGGTCTAAGCCCTTGGCAGCGTGGTGTAATCTCCTGGAAGAATGTACTCACCACATTTCTCGATGAAAGTTTTTATGGTTGGGTTATCACTCCCTACGCATATTTTTGTGAGAGGCCACTAGTTGGCGGATGGGTCTCACATACCCGGGGGAGAGGCTGTTAGTGAATCCCCATTTAATCATATCCCTATAGAAGTCTTGCGGAACTGGGGTTCGAACTCACAACCTTTAATGTGCGAGATTAGCGCGCTAGCCACTCAGCCATGGGATCCCCGAAATAAAATCTAAAGAGATGAAAAAATGGGTCAAAATAGATGAGAATTCATAGGCACTGAAAAATTAATGGAAAAAATAATTTTAAAATGGAAAGAGTTTCTAATGATTATTCTTAAATTATGGGTTATTATTTTATTCTTGAATATAAAAGAAAATGTAAATCTATTTTTTATGTTTGTGTTGGAGCATAATTTAATTAAGAGAATAATTGTTTGATTAAATAGATAGTTTTTATCAATAATACATACTGTGCGACACAATGTGCTGCTGTTAAAATGTGAATGTTATCTATTAAAGAGCCTCCACAAAATTGTCTTCCACTATTAAATAAGGCAGCCTAGAAAAAATAACAACTGTTATAGTAGTATTAAATATGAAATACCAATTGATTTCAAGTTAAGAAACTAGAGGTATATATTTATAATACGACAAGTTTACATTGAAAATGCTATCATTATTAGGTTTCTTTTTTGTTTTTGTAAACTTGATCCGATCTTATAAATATTACAAATGTGTATGATAGTTAATACCATAATTTTTATGTTAGCACAGCACTTAATATAAAGTGCTTGGCAAGTGTTTAATAGCTGATACATTCTAATGAGTAAGTCTTTTCATTCATTATATCGTTGATAGAAATCTGTGGTACCTCAGCTGTTTTTGTTTTAATTCAAAATCGTTTTGATAAAAAGAATAAGAATGTTTCAAAATTATTTCTTTTCAAAATTTTTAAATAAATACAGCATATTTCATAGCTAATGGAAAAGTTTTAAACTGTCAAATTATTTGTAAAATTATATGTTATTTATTTATTTGTTTTTGTTAAGTAATACGATTGTACTAACAGAAAGATAAAGTATACATAAGATATATATATAGTTAAGTTAAAGTAATAAGTGTTGATGAAATAATGAATGAAATAAATTTGTTGTCATATGATGTACAATTAAACCAAATTTATATGCTTTTAATTCAAAACTAAATAATATAAATTTGCAAGCTTATAATATGCAATTAATTGTCTCAATAATTAAAATAAAATTATATATTTCACAGTACATACAGAGGAATGTATAAAACTTACAATCCAAGGCCATTCATTGAGGTCAGCATTTTGTCCACCAACAATCCTTTCCTGGTCTTGGTACCCATTTTTGGCTCCACAGCTACCTTCAGATGGAATGACAGGGGCAGGGGCAGGGGTTGAAACAGTTGGCGGCTGCCACTGAGGAGGTTTAATTGTAGGACGAGTTGTAGGAGGCCATTGTTGTGCAGGTGTTGTTGGTCTAGTTGTAGTTGGGGGCCATGGTTGCTGTGGAGGCTGTGGCTGAACTACTCCAGGAGTTGGTGGGTGGGTAGGTAAAGGAGGGATAGTGTGGTCTGGGGGGTGTGTTGGAATAGGAGGTGGCCAATTAGGTGGTACTGGATTACCAGGAGCAGGCCTTATTTCTTCAGGTCTTGTCGGCTGAGTTAGTGGAGGTTGCTCTTGAGCTGGCTTTTCACTTACTGGATTGGTACAACAAACACCAAACATCTGGAAAACAATCAGAGCAATACTATCTATTCTCTTTTAAAATTAAAAATTTTGAGATAGAGAAATGAAAATTCATTAGTGATTATACTTTTTATTCTATTTATTTATTTTTTATTTCGTAGAAACTAATATATATATATATATATATATATATATATATATATATATATATATATATATATATATATATACACACATACAATTACATGAGAACATATTAATCGAACAATATTTAGCCTGAGAATTAACAATTTTAACTTTATGTTAAAGCAAAAAAATAATAAACAAACATGTTTTCATTTATATTTTCATCAGTTTTCAAATTTTTGTCTTGCTAGCTTTAAATACAATAAATGAATACCTGCTTTCCAGAAGATGTGAAATAGGTGCATGTGTCGTACATTCCAAGGACCCATGTTTCCCATGTGCTCAACTCTGGTAGCTTGAAATAGGGGTAGCACCTCCTAAAGCTAGTGCATGTTCCATACTCTCCTCGACTGCTATAACATGGTCCTGAGGGGATCAAACCCGGCCACATCTGCCTGCTTCTCCTTTCTTCCTTGTTTTCGCCAGCTGTCAGAACACAATTTAAATAAATTACTTTTAGGATAAATAGATTCCAAGAGTATATCATTTTAATATAACAGTATATGATGGAAGGAAAGTAATGTTCAAGGGTGTACATAAGTAAATAATGTTTAACTACTACACATGAAAAAGGATCTAGAAATATAATTTCATATTATATGATGTACCTTCTCATATAAAATGAAAAATTTATTGATAGAATTGCAATTGATTCTTAATATCATACACCAGTGATTTTAAGAAACTAAGGGGAAGAAAACTTTGAAGTTCATTTTTTTCTTTTTGATTCAGTTGAACCAGATTTATTGTTATACATTTATCACTAAAAAAATTAAATTAAATTTCAAAACCATAAAATAAAGGCTCCTTGTACCCTGTTCAATAAATATAAATAATACCTAGTGCTATTTTCTTTCCATTCAAGGTCTTTCTATTTAATCAACGATTTTTATCTGTGAACCATTTAATATCTTTGGTTTAGACCTAGAAGAGCTTTACAAAGCCCATTGGATACAAAACCTGACTTGCCTTAAGAATGTTTAAATCTATAATGGAACACGTGATAAGAAGAAGTAAAAGAAAAATGAAGCTGACACATCTGAATTGAGTTAGAGCCAAAGCGACCTACTGTGATCAGCATTCCCTCAACGCTTTCCAGAGTTCCATGTAACGGTCTGTCTTGTTCACATTCACTTGGACACAATCCTACTGTCGTCAAAAGTATGCCCAAAACATTTAACTAAACATTCTACCATCCTCAACCCCTTTAGTTGACTATTCACATTTTAAAAATAAATTTATATATGAATCGTTGAGTATATATATATATATATATATATATATATATATATATATATATATATATATATATATATATATATATATATATATATATAAATATATATAAACATTTGTATTTTGCTATTCATTTTATTATTGCTTCTGTCGAGAGAAAAACAACCGATTTATCTAGCGTTATAGAATCTATTTGTTATCTTTTTAATATGTCATTGGTTATTTATTATTATTATTATTATTATTATTATTATTATTATGGTCAGTTATTTCTAAAACCAATCGAAAAAAAATTGACTACCATCTTTAATGACATTAATATCTAATGTGTTACAAATTCCGTCAAAAGCCAAATATACGATTTTTGCCATTGTAAACACTCAATACCCAACAGTTTTTGAATCTACTTAGCAGTTTAGTGCTACCATATGTTTAAAAATAATATGGACATGGAGACTTCAAGCACAAGAACTGTTATTGGTAAGAAACGAATTGGAAATCTCTTAACAATTAATAAGTGTGGGCTTCGTACTGGAAGTTGTCAAACAGTTTAGGTATTGGCACTAGTCGCTATTTAATAGTTTGGGTATAGGTACTAATAAATATCGTATAGTGTCGTTATTGGTACTTAAAATTATCAAATAGTTTAGCAATTAGAACTAGTAATTATCGTATAGTTTAGCTATTAGTAATTGTAGTTATCGTATAGTATTGCTATCGTACACATAGTTATCGTATAGTATGGGTATTAATACTAGTAGTTATCAAATAGTTATACTGTTAGTACTAGTAGTTTTCGTATAGTATCGCTATTGTACCAGTGGTTACTGCATAGTATGGCTATTAGTATTAGAAGTTATCGTATAGTATGGCTATTGGCGCTAGTAGTTTTTGTATAGTATGGCTATTGGTACCAATGGTTAACTTACAGTATGGCTATTGGCGCTATTAGTATTCGTATAGTATGGATATTGGTACCAATGGTTAACTTACAATATGGCTATTGGCACTAGTAGTTATCTTACAGTATGGCTATTGGCACTAATAGTTTTCTTATAGTATGGCTATTGGCGCTAGTAGTTTTCGTATAGTATGTCAATTGGTTCCAATGGTTAACTTACAGTATGGCTATTAGTATTAGAAGTTATCGTATAGTATGGCTATTGGCGCTAGTAGTTTTTGTATAGTATGGCTATTGGTACCAATGGTTAACTTACAGTATGGCTATTGGCGCTATTAGTATTCGTATAGTATGGATATTGGTACCAATGGTTAAACTTACAGTATGGCTATTGGCACTAGTAGTTATCTTACAGTATGGCTATTGGCACTAATAGTTTTCTTATAGTATGGCTATTGGCGCTAGTAGTTTTCGTATAGTATGTCAATTGGTTCCAATGGTTAACTTACAGTATGGCTATTGGCGCTATTAGTATTCGTATAGTATGGATATTGGTACCAATGGTTAACTTACAGTATGGCTATTGGCACTAGTAGTTATCTTACAGTATGGCTATTGGCACTAATAGTTTTCTTATAGTATGGCTATTGGCGCTAGTAGTTTTCGTATAGTATGTCAATTGGTTCCAATGGTTAACTTACAGTATGGCTATTGGCGCTATTAGTATTCGTATAGTATGGCTATTGGTACCAGTGTAGTATGCAGTTTATCGTATAGTATGGCTATTGGCGCTATATCTAGTATTTCGTAATAGTATATGGCTATTGGTACCAGTAGTTATCGTATAGTAGTATGGGCTATTGGCGTTATTAGTATTCGGTATAAGTATGATGGGCTATTGGTACCAGTAGTTATCGTATAGTATGGCTATTGGCGCTATTAGTATTCGTATAGTATTGCTATTAGTATTAGAAGTTATCGTATAGTATGGCTATTGGCGCTAGTAGTTTTTGTATAGTATGGCTATTGGTACCAATGGTTAACTTACAGTATGGCTATTGGCGCTATTAGTATTCGTATAGTATGGATATTGGTACCAATGGTTAACTTACAGTATGGCTATTGGCACTAGTAGTTATCTTACAGTATGGCTATTGGCGCTATTAGTATTCGTATAGTATGGCTATTGGTACCAGTAGTTATCGTATAGTATGGCTATTGGCGCTATTAGTATTCGTATAGTATGGCTATTGGTACCAGTAGTTATCGTATAGTATGGCTATTGGCGCTATTAGTATTCGTATAGTATGGCTATTGGTACCAGTAGTTATCGTATAGTATGGCTATTGGCGCTATTAGTATTCGTATAGTATGGCTATTGGTACCAGTAGTTATCGTATAGTATGGCTATTGGCGTTATTAGTATTCGTATAGTATGGCTATTGGTACCAGTAGTTATCGTATAGTATGGCTATTGGCGCTATTAGTATTCGTATAGTATTGCTATTAGTATTAGAAGTTATCGTATAGTATGGCTATTGGCGCTAGTAGTTTTTGTATAGTATGGCTATTGGTACCAATGGTTAACTTACAGTATGGCTATTGGCGCTATTAGTATTCGTATAGTATGGCTATTGGTACCAGTAGTTATCGTATAGTATGGCTATTGGCGTTATTAGTATTCGTATAGTATGGCTATTGGTACCAGTAGTTATCGTATAGTATGGCTATTGGCGCTATTAGTATTCGTATAGTATTGCTATTAGTATTAGAAGTTATCGTATAGTATGGCTATTGGCGCTAGTAGTTTTTGTATAGTATGGCTATTGGTACCAATGGTTAACTTACAGTATGGCTATTGGCGCTATTAGTATTCGTATAGTATGGATATTGGTACCAATGGTTAACTTACAGTATGGCTATTGGCACTAGTAGTTATCTTACAGTATGGCTATTGGCACTAATAGTTTTCTTATAGTATGGCTATTGGCGCTAGTAGTTTTCGTATAGTATGTCAATTGGTTCCAATGGTTAACTTACCGTATGGCTATTGGCGCTATTAGTATTCGTATAGTATGGCTATTGGTACCAGTAGTTATCGTATAGTATGGCTATTGGCGCTATTAGTATTCGTATAGTATGGCTATTGGTACCAGTAGTTATCGTATAGTATGGCTATTGGCGCTATTAGTATTCGTAGAGTATGGCTATTGGTACCAGTAGTTATCGTATAGTATGACTATTGGCGTTATTAGTATTCGTATAGTATGGCTATTGGTACCAGTAGTTATCGTATAGTATGGCTATTGGCGCTATTAGTATTCGTATAGTATTGCTATTGGTACCAGTAGTTATCGTATAGTATGGCTATTGGCGCTATTAGTATTCGTATAGTATGGCTATTGGTACCAGTAGTTATCGTATAGTATGGCTATTGGTACCAATGGTTAACTTACAGTATGGCTATTGGCGCTATTAGTATTCGTATAGTATGGCTATTGGTACCAGTAGTTATCGTATAGTATGGCTATTGGTACAAGTGGTTAACTTACAGTATGGCTATTGGCGCTATTAGTATTCGTATAGTATGGCTATTGGTACCAGTAGTTATCGTATAGTAAGGCTATTGGCGCTATTAGTATTCGTATAGTATGGCTATTGGTACCAATGGTTAACTTACAGTATGGCTATTGGCGCTATTAGTATTCGTATAGTATGGCTATTAGTACCAGTAGTTATCGTATAGTATGGCTATTGGTACCAATGGTTAACTTACAGTATGGCTATTGGCGCTATTAGTATTCGTATAGTATGGCTATTGGTACAAATGGTTAACTTACAGTATGGCTATTGGCGCTATTAGTATTCGTATAGTATGGCTATTGGTACCAATGGTTAACTTACAGTATGGCTATTGGCGCTATTAGTATTCGTATAGTATGGCTATTGGTACCAGTAGTTATCGTATATAATGGCTATTGGTACCAGTAGTTATCGTATAGTATGGCTATTGACGCTATTAGTATTCGTATAGTATGGCTATGGGTACCAATGGTTAACTTACAGTATGGCTATTGGTGCTATTAGTATTCGTATAGTATGGCTATTGGTACCAGTAGTTATCGTATAGTATGTCTATTGGTACCAATTGTTAACCTACAGTATGGCTATTGGTACCAGTAGTTATCGTATAGTATGGCTATTGGCGCTATTAGTATTCGTATAGTATGGCTATTGGTACCAATGGTTAACTTACAGTATGGCTATCGGCGCTATTAGTATTCGTATAGTATGGCTATTGGTACAATGGTTAATTTACAGTATGGCTATTGGCGCTATTAGTATTCGTATAGTATGGCTATTGGTACCAGTAGTTTTCGTATAGTATGGCTATTGGTACCAGTAGTTATCGTATAGTATGGCTATTGGCGCTAATAGTTTTCGTATAGTATGGCTATTGGTACCAATAGTTAACTTACAGTATGGCTATTGGCACTAGTAGTTTTCGTATAGTATGGCTATTGGTACCAGTAGTTTTCGTATAGTATAGCTATTGGTACCAGTAGTTTTCGAATAGTATGGCTATTGGTACCAATGGTTAACTTACAGTATGGCTATTGGCACTAGTAGTTTTCGTATAGTATGGTTATTGGTACCAGTAGTTATCTTACAGTATGGCTATTGGCACTAATAGTTTTCTTATAGTATGGCTATTGGCGCTAGTAGTTTTCGTATAGTATGTCTATTGGTTCCAATGGTTAACTTACAGTATGGCTATTGGCACTAGTAGTTTTCGTATAGTATGGCTATTGGTAACAATAGTTAACTTACAGTATGGCTATTGGCGCTAGTAGTTTTCGTATAGTATGGCTATGGTACCAGTAGTTTTCGAATAGTATGGCTATTGGTACCAATGGTTAACTTACAGTATGGTTATCGGCAACAGTAGTTATCCTATAGTATGGCTATTGGCGCTAGTAATTTTCGTAAAGTATGGCTATGGGCGCTAGTAGTTTTTTTATAGTATGGCTATTGGTACCAATGGTTAACTTACAGTACGGTTATCGGCACTTGTAGTTTTCGTATAGTATGGCTATTGGTACCAATAGTTATGGTATAGTATGGCTATTGGGGCTCGTAAATTCGTATAGTATGGCTATTGGTACCAATAGTTAACTTTTGTATAGCTATTGGCGCTAGTAGTTTTCGTATAGTATGGCTATTGGTATCAGTAGTTTTCGTATAGTATGGCTAATGGTACCAGTAGTTTTTGTATAGTCTAGCTATTGGTACCAATGGTTAACTTACAGTATGGCTATTGGCACTAGTAGTTTTCGTATAGTATGGCTATTGGTGCTAGTAGTTTTCGTATAGTATGGCTATTGGCGCTTGTAGTTTTCATATAGTATGACTATTGCGCTAGTAGTTTTCGTATAGTATGACTATTGGCGCTAGTAGTTTCGTATAGTATGAGCTATTGGTCCAGTAGTTATCGTATAGTATGGCTATTGGTACCAATGTTAACTTACAGTATGGCTATTGGCGCTATTAGTATTCGTATAGTATGGCTATTGGTACCAAATGGTTAACTTACAGTATGGCTATTGGCGCTATAGTTTCGTATAGTATGGCTATTGGTACCAATGGTTAACTTACAGTATGGCTATTGGCGCTATTAGTATTCGTATAGTATGGCTATTGGTACCAATGGTTAACTTACAGTATGGCTATTGGTACCAATGGTTAACTTACAGTATGGCTATTGGTGCTATTAGTATTCGTATAGTATGGCTATTGGTCACAGTAGTTATCGTATAGTATGTCTATTGGTACCAATTGTTAACCTACAGTATGGCTATTGGTACCAGTAGTTATCGTATAGTATGGCTATTGGCGCTATTAGTATTCGTATAGTATGGCTATTGGTACCAATGGTTAACTTACAGTATGGCTATCGGCGCTATTAATATTCGTATAGTATGGCTATTGGTACAATGGTTAATTTACAGTATGGCTATTGGCGCTATTAGTATTCGTATAGTATGGCTATTGGTACCAGTAGTTATCGTATAGTATGGCTATTGGTACCAATGGTTAAGTTACAGTATGGTTATCGGCACTTGTAGTTTTCGTATAGTATGGCTATTGGTACCAGTAGTTACGTATAGTATGGCTATTGGCGCTAATAGTTTTCGTATAGTATGGCTATTAGTACCAATAGTTCTTACAGTATTGGCTATTGGCCGCTAGTAGTTTTCGTATTAGTATGGCTATTGGTACCAGTAGTTTTCGTATAGTATAGCTATTGGTACCAGTAGTTTTCGAATAGTATGGCTATTGGTATCAGTAGTTTTCGTATAGTATGGCTAATGGTACCTAGTAGTTTTTGTATAGTCTAGCTATTGGTACCAATGGTTAACTTACAGTATGGCTATTGGCACTAGTAGTTTTCGTATAGTATGGCTATTGGTCTAGTAGTTTTCGTATAGTATGGCTATTGGCGCTTGAAGTTTTCATATAGTATGACTATTGGCGGTAGTAGTTTTCGATATAGTATGGCTATTGGCGCTAGTAGTTTTGGTATAGTTTAAATATTGGTACCAGTAGTTATCGTATAGTATGGCTATTGGCGCTAGTAGTTTTCGTATAGTATGGCTATTGGTACCAGTAGTTTTTGTATAGTATGGCTATTGGTACCAATGGTTAACTTACAGTATGGCTATTGGCACTAGTAGTTTTCGTATAATATGTCTATTGGTACCAATGGTTTACTTACAGTATGGCTATTGGCACTAGTAGTTATCGTATAAGTATGGCTATTGGCGCTAGTAGTTTCGTATAGTATGGCTATTGGTACCAATAGTTAACTTACAGTATGGCTATTGGCGCTAGTAGTTTTCGTATAGTATGTTATTGGTACCAATGGTTAACTTACAGTATGGTTATCGGCACTTGTAGTTTTCGTATAGTATGGCTATTGGTACCAGTAGTTTTCGTATAGTATGGCTATTGGTGCTAGTAGTTTTCGTATAGTATGGCTATTGGCGCTTGCAGTTTTCATATAGTATGACTATTGGCGCTAGTAGTTTTCGTATAGTATGACTATTGGTGCTAGTAGTTTTCGTATAGTTTGAATATTGGTACCAATGGTTAACTTACAGTATGGCTATTGGCGCTAGTAGTTTTCGTATAGTATGCTATGGTACCAGTAGTTTTCGTATAGTATGGCTATTGGTACCAGTAGTTTTCGTATAGTATGGCTATTGGTACCAATGGTTAACTTACAGTATGGCTATTGGCACTAGTAGTTTTCGTATAGTATGTCTATTGGTACCAATGGTTAACTTACAGTATGGCTATTGGCACTAGTAGTTATCGTATAGTATGGCTATTGGCGCTAGTAGTTTTCGTATAGTATGGCTATTGGTACCAATAGTTAACTTACAGTATGGCTATTGGCGCTAGTAGTTTTCGTATAGTATGTCTATTGGTACCAATGGTTAACTTACAGTATGGTTATCGGCACTTGTAGTTTTCGTATAGTATGGCTATTGGCGCTAGTAGTTTTCGTATAGTATGTCTATTCGTACCAATAGTTAACTTTCAGTATGGCTATTGGCGCTAGTAGTTTTCGTATAGTATGTCTATTGGTACCAATGGTTAACTTACAGTATGGTTATCGGCACTTGTAGTTTTCGTATAGTATGGCTATTGGTACCAGTAGTTATCGTATAGTATGGCTATTGGCGCTAGTAGTTTTCGTATAGTATGTCTATTCGTACCAATGGTTAACTTACATTATGGCTATTGGCACTGGTAGTTTTCGTATAGTATGGCTATTGGCGCTATTAGTTTTCGTATAGTATGGCTATTGGCGCTTGCAGTTTTCGTATAGTATGGCTATTGGTGCTTGTAGTTTTCATATAGTATGGCTATTGGCGCTAGTAGTTTTCGTATAGTATGGCTATTGGTACTAGTAGTTAATCGTATAGTATGACTATTGGCGCTAGTAGTTTTCGTATAGTTTGAATATTGGTACCAATGGTTAACTTGCAGTATGGCTATTGGCGCTAGTAGTTTTCGTATAGTATGTATATTGGTACCAATGGTTAACTTACAGTATGGTTATCGGCACTTGTAGTTTTCGTATAGTATGGCTATTGGGACCAGTAGTTATCGTATAGTATGGCTATTGGTACTAGTAGTTATATCGTATAGTATGGCTATTGGTACCAGTAGTTTTCGTATAGTTTGAAAATTGGTACCAATGGTTAACTTACAATATGGCTATTGGCGCTAGTAGTTTTCGTATAGTATGGCTATGGGTACCAGTAGTTTTCGTATAGTATGGCTATTGGTACCAGTAGTTTTCGTATAGTTTGAAAATTGGTACCAATGGTTAACTTACAGTATGGCTATTGGCGCTAGTAGTTTTCGTATAGTATGTCTATTGGTACCAATGGTTAACTTACAGTATGGTTATCGGCACTTGTAGTTTTCGTATAGTATGGCTATTGGTACCATAGTTTTTCTTGTAGGTATGGTGCTAGTATTCTAAGTGGCTATTGGCGCTTGCAGTTTTCATATAGTATGACTATTGGCGCTAGTAGTTTTCGTATAGTATGACTATTGGCGCTAGTAGTTTTCGTATAGTTTGAATATTGGTACCAATGGTTAACTTACAGTATGGCTATTGGCGCTAGTAGTTTTCGTATAGTATGGCTATTGGTACCAGTAGTTATCGTATAGTATGGCTATTGGCGCTAGTAGTTTTCGTATAGTATGGCTATGGGTACCAGTAGTTTTACGTATAGTATGGCTATTGGTACTAGTAGTTTTTCGTATAGTATGGCTATTGGTACCAATGGTTTAACTTACAGTATGGCTATTGGCACTAGTAGTTTTCGTATAGTATGTCTATTGGTACCAATGGTTAACTTACAGTATGGCTATTGGCACTAGTAGTTATCGTATAGTAATGGCTATTGGCGCTAGTAGTTTTCGTATAGTATGGCTATTGGTACCAATAGTTAACTTACAGTATGGCTATTGGCGCTAGTAGTTTTCGTATAGTATGTCTATTGGTACCAATGGTTAACTTACAGTAAGGTTATCGGCACTTGTAGTTTTCGTATAGTATGGCTATGGGTACCAGTAGTTTTCGTATAGTATGGCTATTGGTGCTAGTAGTTTTCGTATAGTATGGCTATTGGCGCTTGCAGTTTTCATATAGTATGACTATTGGCGCTAGTAGTTTTCGTATAGTATGACTATTGGTGCTAGTAGTTTTCGTATAGTTTGAATATTGGTACCAATGGTTAACTTACAGTATGGCTATTGGCGCTAGTAGTTTTCGTATAGTATGCCTATGGGTACCAGTAGTTTTCGTATAGTATGGCTATTGGTACCAGTAGTTTTCGTATAGTATGGCTATTGGTACCAATGGTTAACTTACAGTATGGCTATTGGCACTAGTAGTTTTCGTATAGTATGTCTATTGGTACCAATGGTTAACTTACAGTATGGC
This sequence comes from Piezodorus guildinii, assembly GCA_023052935.1. Taxonomy (NCBI): domain Eukaryota; kingdom Metazoa; phylum Arthropoda; class Insecta; order Hemiptera; family Pentatomidae; genus Piezodorus; species Piezodorus guildinii. Next base: position 4,533,204 of record CM041295.1, on the reverse strand, counting down.
TATTGGCACTAGTAGTTATCGTATAGTATGGCTATTGGCGCTAGTAGTTTTCGTATAGTATGGCTATTGGTACCAATAGTTAACTTACAGTATGGCTATTGGCGCTAGTAGTTTTCGTATAGTATGTCTATTGGTACCAATGGTTAACTTACAGTATGGTTATCGGCACTTGTAGTTTTCGTATAGTATGGCTATTGGCGCTAGTAGTTTTCGTATAGTATGTCTATTCGTACCAATGGTTAACTTACATTATGGCTATTGGCACTAGTAGTTTTCGTATAGTAAAGGCTATTGGCGCTAGTAGTTTTCGTATAGTATGGCTATTGGCGCTTGTAGTTTTCATATAGTATGGCTATTGGCGCTAGTAGTTTTCGTATAGTATGGCTATTGGTACTAGTAGTTATCGTATAGTATGACTATTGGCGCTAGTAGTTTTCGTATAGTTTTGAATATTGGTACCAATTGTTAACTTACAGTATGGCTATTGGCGCTAGTAGTTTTCGTATAGTATGTATATTGGTACCAATGGTTAACTTACAGTATGGTTATCGGCACTTGTAGTTTTCGTATAGTATGGCTATTTGGACCAGTAGTTATCGTATAGTATGGCTATTGGTACTAGTAGTTATCGTATAGTATAGCTATTGGTACCAATGGTTAACTTACAGTATGGCTATTGGCGCTAGTAGTTTTCGTATAGTATGGCTATTGGTACCAATAGTTAACTTTCAGTATGGCTATTGGCGCTAGTAGTTTTCGTATAGTATGTCTATTGGTACCAATGGTTAACTTACAGTATGGTTATCGGCACTTGTAGTTTTCGTATAGTATGGCTATTGGTACCAGTATGTTATCGTATAGTATGGTATTGGCGCTATTAGTTTTCGTATAGTATGAGCTATTGGTGCTTGTAGTTTTCATATAGTATGGCTATTGGCGCTAGTAGTTTTCGTATAGTATGGCTATTGGTACTAGTAGTTTATCGTATAGTATGACTATTGGCGCTAGTAGTTTTCGTATAGTATGTCTATTCGTACCAATGGTTAACTTACATTATGGCTATTGGCACTGGTAGTTTTCGTATAGTATGGCTATTGGCGCTATTAGTTTTCGTATAGTATGGCTATTGGTACTAGTAGTTATCGTATAGTATGACTATTGGCGCTATTAGTTTTCGTATAGTATGGCTATTGGTGCTTGTAGTTTTCATATAGTATGGCTATGCGCTAGTAGTTTTCGTATAGTATGCTATTGGTCTAGTAGTTATCGTATAGTATGACTATGGCGCTAGTAGTTCGTATAGTATGTCTATTCGTACCAATGTTAACTTACATTATGGCTATGGCACTGGTAGTTTCGTATAGTTGGCTATTGGCGTATAGTTCGTATAGTATGGCTATTGTATAGTGTTTCGTATAGTATGACTATTGGCGCTATTAGTTTTCGTATAGTATGGCTATGGTGCTTGTAGTTTCATATAGTATGGCTATTGCGCTAGTGTTTTCGTATAGTATGGCTATTGGTACTAGTATTACGTATAGTTGACTATGGCGCTAGTAGTTTTCGTATAGTTGAATATTGGTACCATGGTTAACTTCAGTATGCTATTGGCGCTAGTATTTTCGTAAGTATGTATATTGTACCAATGGTAACTTACAGTATGGTTATCGGCACTTGTAGTTTCGTATAGTATGGCTATTGGGACCAGTAGTTATCGTATAGTATGGCTATTGTACTAGTAGTTATCGTATAGTATGGCTATTGGTACAGTATTTTCGTATAGTTTGAAAATGTACAATGTTACTTACAAGCTATTGGCGCTAGTAGTTTTCTATATATGCTATGGTACCAGTAGTTTCGTATAGTATGCTATGTACCATAGTTTCGTATAGTTTAAATGGTACCAATGTTAACTTACAGTATGGCTATTGGCGCTAGTAGTTTCGTATAGTATGTCTATTGCACAATGGTTAACTTACAGTATGGTATCGGCACTTGTAGTTTTCGTATGTATGGCTATTGGTCCAGTATTTCGTAAGTATGCTATTGGGCTAGTAGTTTTCGTATAGTATGGCTATTGGCGCTTGCAGTTTTCATATAGTATGACTATGGCGCTAGTATTTTCGTATAGTATGCTATTGGCGCTAGTATTTTCGTATAGTTTGAATATTGTACCAATGGTTAACTTACAGTATGTTATCGGCACTTGTAGTTTTCGTATAGTATGGCTATTGGACCAGTAGTTATCGTATAGTATGGCTATTGGTACTAGTAGTTATCGTATAGTAAGCTATTAGTACAATGTTAACTTACAGTATGGCTATTGGCGCTAGTAGTTTTCGTATAGTATGCTATTGGTACCATAGTTAACTTCAGTATGGCTATTGGCGCTAGTAGTTTTCGTATAGTATGCATTGTACCATGGTAACACAGTATGGTTTCGCATGTAGTTTCGTATATATGGCTATTGTACCATAGTTATCGTATAGTATGGCATGGCGCTAGTAGTTTTCGTATAGTATGCTATGGTACCATAGTTATCTAAGTATGGCTATTAGTACCAGTAGTTTTGTATAGTATGGCTATTGGTACCAATGGTTAACTTACAGTATGGCTATTGGCACTAGTAGTTTTCGTATAGTATGTCTATTGGTACCAATGGTTAACTTACAGTATGGCTATTGGCACTAGTAGTTATCGTATAGTATGGCTATTGGCGCTAGTAGTTTTCGTATAGTATGGCTATTGGTACCAATAGTTAACTTACAGTATGGCTATTGGCGCTAGTAGTTTTCGTATAGTATGTCTATTGGTACCAATGGTTAACTTACAGTATGGTATCGGCACTTGTAGTTTTCGTATAGTATGGCTATTGGCGCTAGTAGTTTTCGTATAGTATGTCTATTCGTACCAATGGTTAACTTACATATGGCTATTGGCACTAGTAGTTTTCGTATAGTATGGCTATTGGCGCTAGTAGTTTTCGTATAGTATGGCTATTGGCGCTTGTAGTTTTCATATAGTATGGCTATTGGCGCTAGTATTTCGTATAGTATGGCTATTGGTACTAGTAGTTATCGTATAGTATGACTATTGGCGCTAGTAGTTTTCGTATAGTTGAATATTGGTACCAATTGTTAACTTACAGTATGGCTATTGGCGCTAGTAGTTTTCGTATATATGTATATTGTACCAATGGTAACTTACAGTATGGTTATCGGCACTTGTAGTTTTCGTATAGTATGGCTATTGGACCAGTAGTTATCGTATAGTATGGCTATTGGTACTAGTAGTTATCGTATAGTATAGCTATTGGTACCAATGGTTAACTTACAGTATGGCTATTGGCGCTAGTAGTTTTCGATGTAGCTATGGTACAATAGTTAACTTTCAGTAGCTATTGGCGCTAGTAGTTTTCGTATAGTATGTCTATTGTACCAATGTTAACTTACAGTATGGCTATTGGCACTAGTAGTTTATCGTATAGTATGGCTATTGGTACCAGTAGTTATCGTATAGTATGGCTATTGGTACTAGTAGTTTATCGTATAGTATGGCTATTGGCGCTAGTAGTTTTCGTATAGTATGTCTATTGTACCAATGGTTAACTACATTATGGCTATTGGCCTAGTAGTTTTCGTATAGTATGTCTATTGGTACCAATGGTTAACTTACAGTATGGCTATTGGCACTAGTAGTTTTCGTATAGTATGGCTATTGGACCTAGTAGTTTCGAGTAACTTTACAGTATGGTTTTCGTGTAAGCTTGGTCAATAGTTAACTTACAGTATGGCTATTGGCGCTAGTAGTTTTCGTATAGTATGCTATTGGTACCAGTAGTTATCGTATAGTATGGCTATTGGCGCTAGTAGTTTTCGTATAGTATGTCTATTCGTACCAATGGTTAACTTACATTATGGCTATTGGCACTGTAGTTTTCGTATAGTATGTCTATTCGTACCAATGGTTAACTTACATTATGGCTATTGGCACTAGATTTATCGTAAGTATGCTATTGGCGCTAGTAGTTTTCGTATAGTTTGAATATTATGCCAATGGTTAACTAAGTATGGCTATTGGCGCTAGTAGTTTTCGTATAGTATGTTATTGGTACCAATGGTTAATTACATATGGTTTGGCACTGTAGTTTTCGTATAGTATGGCTATTGGACCAGTAGTTTCGTATAGTATGGCTATGGTAAGTAGTTATCGTATAGTATAGCTATTGGTATCAATGGTTAACTTACAGTATGGCTATTGGCGCTAGTATTTTCGTATAGTATGGCTATTGGTACCAATAGTTAACTTTCAGTATGGCTATTGGCGCTAGTAGTTTTCGTATAGTATGTCTATTGGTACCAATGGTTAACTTACAGTATGGTTATCGGCACTTGTAGTTTTCGTATAGTATGGCTATTGGTACCAGTAGTTATCGTATAGTATGGCTATTGGCGCTAGTAGTTTTCGTATAGTATGTCTATCGTACCAATGTTTAACTTACATATGGCTATTGGCACTAGTAGTTTTCGTATAGTATGGCTATTGGCGCTAGTAGTTTTCGTATAGTATGGCTATTGGCGCTGTAGTTTTCTATAGTATGGCTATTGGCGCTAGTAGTTTTCGTATAGCATGGCTATTGGTACTAGTATTTATCGTATAGTATGACTATTGGCGCTAGTAGTTTTCGTATAGTTTGAATATTGGTACCAATGGTTAACTTACAGTATGGCTATTGGCGCTAGTAGTTTTCGTATAGTATGTATATGGTACCAATGGTTAACTTACAGTATGGTTATCGGCACTTGTAGTTTTCGTATAGTATGGCTATTGGGACCAGTAGTTATCGTATAGTATGGCTATTGGTACTAGTAGTTATCGTATAGTATGGCTATTGGTACCAGTAGTTTTCGTATAGTTTGAAATTGGTACCAATGGTTAACTTACAGTATGGCTATTGGCGCTAGTAGTTTTCGTATAGTATGTCTATTGGTACCAATGGTTAACTTACAGTATGGTTATCGGCACTTGTAGTTTTCGTATAGTATGGCTATTGGTACCAGTAGTTATCGTATAGTATGGCTATTGGCGCTAGTATTTTTCGTATAGTATGTCTATTGGTACCAATGGTTAACTTACATTATGGTTATCGGCACTTGTTGTTTTCGTATAGTATGGCTATTGGTACCAGTAGTTATCGTATATTATGGCTATTGGCGCTAGTAGTTTTCGTATAGTATGGCTATTGGTACCAATGTTAACTTTACAGTAGTGTTATCGGTACCAGTAGTTATCGTATAATATAGGCTATTGGCGCTAGTAGTTTTCGTATAGTATGTCTATTCGTACCAATGGTTAACTTACATTATGGCTATTGGCACTAGTAGTTTTCGTATAGTATGGCTATTGGCGCCATAGTATTTGTATCGTATTGTATATGGCTATATGGCGCTTGTAGTTTTCATATAGTAATTGGCTATTGGCGCTAAGTAGTTTTCGTATAGTATGGCTATTGGTACCTAGTAGTTATCGTATAGTATGACTATTGGCGCTAGTATTTTTCGTATAGTTTGATATTGGTACCAATGGTTAACTTACAGTATGGCTATATGGCGCTAGTAGTTTTCGTATAGTAATGCTATATGGTACCAATAGTTAACTGACAGTATGGTTATCGGCACTTGTAGTTTTCGTATAGTATGGCTATTGGGACCAGTAGTTAACGTATAGTATGGCTATTGGTACCTAGTAGTTTTCGTATAGTATGGCTATTGGTGCTAAGTAGTTTTCGTATAGTATGGCTATTGGCGCTAGTAGTTTTCGTATAATAGTATTGGTACAATGGTATATTACAGTATGGCTATTGGCGCTAGTAGTTTTCGTATAGTTATGTATTGGTACCAATGGTTAACTTACAGTATGGCTATTGGCGCTAGTAGTTTTCGTATAGTATGCCTATGGGTACCAAGTATGTTTGTATATCGTATAGTATGGCTATTGGTACCAGTAGTTTTCGTATAGTATGGCTATTGGTACCAATGTTAACTTACAGTATGGCTATTGGCCTAGTAGTTTTCGTATAGTATGTCTATTGGTACCAATGGTTAACTTACAGTATGGCTATTGGCACTAGTAGTTTCGTATAGTATGGCTATTGGCGCTAGTAGTTTTCGTATAGTATGGCTATTGGTACCAATAGTTAACTTACAGTATGGCTATTGGCGCTAGTAGTTTTTCGTTATAGTATGTCTATTGGTACCAATGGTTTAACTTACAGTATGGTTATCGGCACTATGTAGTTTTCGTATAGTATGGCTATTGGGCTAGTAGTTTTCGTATAGTATGTTATTGTACCAATGGTTAACTTACATATGGCTATTGGCACTAGTAGTTTTCGTATAGTATGGCTATTGCGTCCAGTAGTTTACTGTACAGTATGGCTATTGGCGCTGTAGTTTTCATATAGTATGGCTATTGGCGCTAGTAGTTTTCGTATAGTATGGCTATTGGTACTAGTAGTTATCGTATAGTATGGCTATTGGCGCTAGTAGTTTTCGTATAGTATGACTATTGGTACCAATGGTTAACTTACAGTATGGCTATTGGCGCTAGTAGTTTTCGTATAGTATGTATATTGGTACCAATGGTTAACTTACAGTATGGTTATCGGCACTTGTAGTTTTCGTATAGTATGGCTATTGGGACCAGTAGTTATCGTATAGTATGGCTATTGGTACTAGTAGTTATCGTATAGTATGGCTATTGGTACCAGTAGTTTTCGTATAGTTTGAAAATTGGTACCAATGGTTAACTTACAGTATGGCTATTGGCGCTAGTAGTTTTCGTATAGTATGTCTATTGGTACCAATGGTTAACTTACAGTATGGTTATCGGCACTTGTAGTTTTCGTATAGTATGGCTATTGGTACCAGTAGTTATCGTATAGTATGGCTATTGGCGCTAGTATTTTTCGTATAGTATGTCTATTGGTACCAATGGTTAACTTACATTATGGTTATCGGCACTTGTTGTTTTCGTATAGTATGGCTATTGGTACCAGTAGTTATCGTATATTATGGCTATTGGCGCTAGTAGTTTTCGTATAGTATGGCTATTGGTACCAATGGTTAACTTACAGTATGGTTATCGGTACCAGTAGTTATCGTATAATATGGCTATTGGCGCTAGTAGTTTTCGTATAGTATGTCTATTCGTACCAATGGTTAACTTACATTATGGCTATTGGCACTAGTAGTTTTCGTATAGTATGGCTATTGGCGCTAGTAGTTTTCGTATAGTATGGCTATTGGCGCTTGTAGTTTTCATATAGTATGGCTATTGGCGCTAGTAGTTTTCGTATAGTATGGCTATTGGTACTAGTAGTTATCGTATAGTATGACTATTGGCGCTAGTAGTTTTCGTATAGTTTGAATATTGGTACCAATGGTTAACTTACAGTATGGCTATTGGCGCTAGTAGTTTTCGTATAGTATGTATATTGGTACCAATAGTTAACTGACAGTATGGTTATCGGCACTTGTAGTTTTCGTATAGTATGGCTATTGGACCAGTAGTTATCGTATAGTATGGCTATTGGTACTAGTAGTTATCGTATAGTATGGCTATTGGTACCAGTAGTTTTCGTATAGTTTGAAAATTGGTACCAATGGTTAACTTACAGTATGGCTATTGGCGCTAGTAGTTTTCGTATAGTATGTCTATTGGTACCAATGGTTAACTTACAGTATGGTTATCGGCACTTGTAGTTTTCGTATAGTATGGCTATTGGTACAAGTAGTTATCGTATAGTATGGCTATTGGCGCTAGTAGTTTTCGTATAGTATGGCTATTCGTACCAATGGTTAACTTACAGTATGGTTATCGGCACTAGTAGTTTTCGTATAGTATGGCTATTGGTCCCAGTAGTTATCGTATAGTATAGCTATTGGCGCAAGTAGTTTTCGTATAGTATGGCTATTGGTACCAATAGTTAACTTACAGTATGGCTATTGGTACCAGTAGTTTTCGTATCGTATGGCTTTTGGTACCAGTAGTTTTCGTATACTATGGCTATTGGTACCATTAGTTTTCGTATAGTATGGCTATTGGCGCTAGTAGTTTTCGTATAGTATGGCTATTGGCTCTAGTAGTTTTCGTATGGTATGGCTATTGGTACTAGTAGTTATCGTATAGTTAGGCTGTTGTTACTAGTTGTTTTTGTATAGTATGGCTATTTGTACTAGTGATGTTTAAAATTAGTTTTTTTTTTTTTATTTCTATCCAAACAAATATTTTAATTGACATTAGGGTATGCCCGATATGAATGAAATTTAACTGTTTCACGTACAGAAATCGAGGTGTACCGTCCAGTTTCCAGGCACTTAAACATAAATGTAACAAGTCGTTTTAGGGTATACTTGTCTAAAGAAAATTATATATATATATATATATATATATATATATAATAATATATATATATATATATATATATGCAATTATTAATATAATTAAGAAAAAAAAAAACTACGCAATTATACAATTTGACCTGAAGGAGGAAGATAATATACAATTATACTTCGGAATATATTTTTGTATATTTGTTTATTTTATATTATTGTATATTTTTATACAATGTTATAATTATTTGAGATATCAAGTCTTTTTGGAGGTGATGCACCGTTTAGGTGTCTTTTGAGGCTTTATTAGGCTCAGCAATTTTTTCTTTTTTGGATGGATAAGAGGGGTTTAGCCTTCTAACCGACTCCTATGACGCCAATGAGAACGAGTTGTCGAGGTATGGTTATCATACTGGACAAGAAAGGATATCAGAAGGCCTCGACAATTGCGTGTTCACGCAAGAAAGAGAGAAACATGGAGATGGTGCTCGCCGTGGTAGAAGCACGTACCGAAGCACCAGGTGTGAGGTTACTCTGCCAGGTAGGGGGCGAACCCGCACCTACCAACTAGCAGAGGGATTGTACAGGAAGACACCCCGTGTGGTAGTAGCCCAACAGCAGTGTTGGTTAGGAGCCCTCAGAGGTGCTCATGGGTAGAATCTATGCACCCCATCCTATGAGGAGGATATGAAGAATACAGGAGAAAAGGTATATAAAGGAAGATCAATAAAGATAGACCATATAACATTACGAAGGCAGAGATATTCTGACCTAGGGAGTCACCAGGTTGGCAATCTGATGATCTGAGATGACTCTTGGGATGTTAGTCATCCATGTCAATAATTAATGGGGAGAGACCTGCTACCAGACCAATGTCTCGGCCCTAGATCAAATTACCTTGAGTGGTTTATTTATTTTCATAAAACATTTACATAGATAACAATAATCACAATGGCATTAATTAGCATCAATACACAATATTACTGAATACAGCGTCTTCCTATATTCGGCCGATAATCCGTGCAGCCGCCGTTAGCGCTATCTGTGAGCTAGAATCATTCGCCACAGGGCTTAATTGATCTTTTATAGCTAATTCCTTACAGAAAATCATGGCTATCTTTACTTGTATTTATGGTATAGTATCGCTATCGTTACTAGTAGTTTTTAATTTTATTTCCATGTGGTAATGTTTGGGGAGGTAGACATTTTTATCATTTCCCTCCCCGTGGATCTGCTACTGGTTTGAAGCATATTTTGATATCCATAGAGTGTGGTAGCCATCCACCATAGTCCGTAATGTCGAATCGAAAGTTGAATAGTATGGACATAATTAGTTTATAAGTCCATAGTTTTATAGTTTATAAGATATAGCTAACTATGAAAACCGGAGAAAATAACAAATATTCGAATGACATGATGGAGTAATACGGTTGTTTTGGTATGTAACTGATTCGAGGATATATGATTTTGAAAAAGCAAACTGCAATTTTTTAATTTTTCCAATACCAATAGACTAAAATTCCTTTCCCAACCGAGCGGATGATCTGATAAAAAGTTGAGAAAAAATTCCTAGTATAACGTGTACGGATGCGCTCGATGATAACAGTCATACGTTACTTCGTCTCTCAGATTTTTGCTTTTTTCAGTAGGAATTCGCTTGAGTTCAGTCTGGAAAACATCACTAGACCTCAGGAATACTACAGCAGTGAATATTGGAGAAATTTCGGTAAGAAAAGTTATAATTTACTTTGTACAATCACGAAAAAGTGAAAGGAGGGTCACTGATCAGCTGATTGCCGCTAGCTCGGCAAGCTCGGGCTTGCTTTTATTTTCCTTATCTTTCTTTTATTTATTTTTTTCCCTTCTTATTCTTATTCCATTATATATTTATTCCTATTTATTTTTTTTAATCAATGCGATATTTTCATCAAGTGATGTCCTCGAAAGTTACAAGTAAAAGATCTAGATCTGCAGGTTCAAACTCGTCTCCCACAAAACAGAGACCTCGCCGTGATAATAATAAAAAAAATGATTCCACCAGCGACTGCTTCAGCTAGCTCTTTAGGATCTGAACCACAGCCTAGCACATCATCACAAGGATTATCTGAAGAATCGCCGTTTTTTACACCGAACCCATTTCAGATCCTTCAAATTGAAAAAGAAACAATGGAATCTTCTCCTATACCAAAAGAACCACAACCTCCACCAATATTTGTTAAAAATATTAAAAACTTTCAACTACTGTGTTCGCATCTCAATAAATTAACCGATCCTAACAGTTATTATTGTATAAGTAGAACCAGTGATACTAAAATATCCCCGACTACCGCCGAAACCTACAGAATACCGAAACATAATAAAATATCTGACGGAGACCAAAGCTGATTTTCATACATATCAGTTACGCCAGGAGAGAGCTTTAAGGGTTGTAATTAGAAACCTACACCCTTCGACACCAGCAGCAGCTATCCAAGAAGAACTGACGGAGATAGGCTATAAAGTGCGGCAAGTCACCAACGTCCTAAAAGATAAAATTCCACTGCCTCTATTCTTTGTAGACTTGGAGCCATCAGCAGGAGTCGAAAAAATTTATGACCTCAATAGATTATACTATACTAGTGTAAGAGTTGAAAAACCTTACACTAAGAAAGAAATAGTGCAGTGCCACAATTGTCAGGCATATGGTCATACTAGAAGTTATTGTCACCACATACCACGCTGTGTGAAATGCGGTGAACAACATAGGTCAGAAGAATGTACAAGACCAAGATCAACACCCGCTGTTTGTGCTCTGTGCCTCAAGGACCACCCGGCTAGCTACAAGGGATGTCAAATTTACAAGAACCTCAAAAGCAGATACCAAAATCCTCAGAATCTGGATGAAACAGCTGAATCGATCAGAAGCAGAAGACAACCTTCAAAAACAATTGATTCCAATGTTACATTTGCCCATCTACTTGGAGGTGGGAACCAGAACAAAGAGGCCGAGGCCCTGCCGGAACAACGCACACTTCAAAATCCTCAAACCGTTCCACAACCAGCTGTTCCTCAAAATTTAACCAACCCTCAAAAACCTCATCCGCATCAAATTTCTCATATTCCTCCTCCATCAAATGTCTCAGACCTTACAAGTTTGATGACATCCTTCATCACTGAAATCAAATCCCTCGTTATGCCGCTAATATCACTACTTACTAATCTTGTATCAAACTTAATCCCTTCCTTAAAAAATCCTTAAATGACTTCACCTAACTCCTTATCCAATCTCTTATGGAATGCGAATGGTGTTAGAAATCATACTGACGAACTTACAGGTTTATTGCAAGACAAAAACTTTGACGTAGCACTTATTACTGAAACTAGACTTACCAATAAACAGTTCTTCAAAATACCTCAATACGTAACATACCGTACGGACCACCCAGACGGCAAAGCCCATACCGGTACTGCTGTCATTGTGCACCAGTCCCTCTCTCATCACTTACTCCCACTTCCTACCTATGATTTCCTACAAACCACAGCCATAGTAATCAAAACTTTTTCCTTTCCGGTAACCCTTACATCAGTATATTGCCCTCCCAAACACTCCATTTCCAACACCGAATTTGTATCCTTTCTAAATTCCTTAGGAAATCATTTCATTCTGGGTGCAGACTTAAATGTCAAGCATCAACAGTGGGGTTCGAGAACCACGAATTCTCGTGGACGAAATTTGCTGTCTGCACTCAACTCCCGTCATTTCAATCTCCTACCTCCTGATTCCCCTACCTACTGGCCAACCGATCCCAACCGAAATCCTGACATCCTTGACTTCTTTATTCACAGCGGATTAGGCTCCCTCAACTTATCTGTAGCTCGACTTGATGAACTATCCTCAGACCATAGTCCACTGATCCTAAAAGTATCTCTCACTCCAATTCCAAAACCTATCCCACCGTCATTTATCCGAGGCCCTATCAACTGGAACATATTTCGCCAAATCCTGACCGATAATATTAACCTCAGAGCGACCCTCAAAACCCCAGAAGACCTTGACGATTCCGTCTACTCCTTCACCACCGCCATTCAGCAAGCTGTCTGGACTGCCTCCTCTCCTAAGCACTCCAATATAACTCCTCACCAAAACCATTTGCCTCAACACCTTACAGACCTAATCCATGCAAAACGCCGTGCCAGATCATTATGGCAGCGCACCCGACACCCAACAGATCGCCGCTCCTATAACTTCTATTGTAGACAATTGAAGCAGGAGTTGGCGACCTTCCGTTCCCAGTCCTTTAATTCCTACCTCTCCTCTCTGTCAGCTAGTGACAATTCCCTGTGGAACGTCACGAAGAAGGTTTTAAAATCCCATCAAGTTTCCCATCCTCTCCGGCGTGGTGATGACTCCTGGGCTGCGTCTGATGAAGATAAAGCCGAGGAATTCGCCACACACCTCTCCAAAGTATTCACTCCTCACCCGGAATCCCAAAGCAATCATACCGCAGCAGTACAAGACTTCCTTTTGTCACCAATACCTCTTTCCCTACCTCCTAAAGCTATTAATCCCTCTGAGGTTAAATATCTTCTTCAGAAACTGACCCTCCGTAAATCTCCTGGACATGATCTCCTTACCCCCCAGATCCTCCGTCAACTTCCGCAGAAAGCTATTATATTCCTAACCTATATCTACAACTGCATCCTACGCACCACCTATTTTCCTCTCTTGTGGAAACATTCCACAATCATTCTCTTCCTAAGACCAGGTAAACCTTCCAGCAACACTTCATCTTACAGACCTATTAGTCTACTCCCCATCCTCTCAAAAGTCTTTGAAAAACTCCTTCTAAAACGAATCCTGCCTATATTAGAATCACAAAATCTTCCTTCCCATCAGTTTGGTTTCCGTGCTCATCATTCCACTGTTCAACAAGGACTCCGAGTTGTAGACCATATTTCCTCAGCCCTTGAATGCAAAATGTATTGTTCTGGTGCGTTTCTGGACATAGCGCAAGCTTTTGACCGGGTATGGCACACCAGATTATTCTTCAAGCTTAAAACGCATTTACCCCAGTCTCTATACCTCATTCTACGATCCTATCTCTCAAACCGCTCCTTCCGAGTTCGCTGTGGTGTAGAATTTTCTAACTTTTATCCCATTGAGGCCGGTGTTCCTCAAGGCAGCGTCTTGGGACCCGTCCTCTACATCCTTTACACTGCTGATATTCCTAATCATCCTGACACCTTTCTGGCAACATTTGCAGATGACACCGCCATCCTATCATCCAATTCCGATCCTGAAATAGCATCCTCAATCTTGCAAAGACACCTTTTTCTTATCGAGGACTGGTGTAATGCTTGGCGTATTAAGGTTAATGAAAGCAAATGCACCCACGTCACCTTCACCCTTCGACGCAAATCCTGTCCAATGGTTCATTTCAATTCCATACCGCTTCCTTCCTCAGACACAGTCCGGTATCTTGGCTTACTACTAGACAAAAGATTGACGTGGAACCCACATACAAGACTTAAACGAAAAGAACTCAACAGACGATTCGGACATTTATACAGACTACTAAACAGAAAATCTAAGCTTACAGTTGACAACAAATTATTACTTTACAAGACAATACTGAAGCCAATCTAGACCTACGGACTTGAACTGTGGGGGACAGCTAAACGTTCTAACATCAAACGCATTCAATCCTTTCAATCCAAAGTCCTGCGAATAATAGTAAATGCTCCTTATTATGTATCCAACTATACCTTGCACCACGACCTTAATGTTCCATTTATTTCAGACCTGATTCCATCTAAATTTTCCAAATTCCACCAGAACCTCATTCATCATCCTAATCCTCTAGCACAATCCCTATCCAGCTCCACTCATCCATACAACCCTCCTAGAAGGTTGAAACGGCAGTGGCCCCGAGACATATTGTAAACATCTATTCTGGAGTTCTGACACTGGTCGGATTCTCCTCTCATGTGCGGTGTGATTGTGGCTGTGGCACCCTCACTTAGCTTCCGCTGGCTCTCACCAGTGATGCGGCTGAATGGGAGGCGCTGGGATCCTTTGGGCTCTGCTTGTCCTTCCACAAGTGGGGGGACAAGCCCCGTCCTGGGTTCCCGAGCTGATTGTAAATATTGTACATAGGTATGAATGAGACATGTTTTGTTTATTTATTTGTTAACTTCATTTATTTGTATTTATTTTGTCTATAAATTTTGTTATTGTATACGTTTATTTATTTTGATTTTATTTTATGTAATTTGACTTTACTTTTGTTTATATTGTAAATATTGTATGAATGAGATCCTGTAGCACTATTATTATTGTCTATTATGACAAATTGTAATATATACGAATAAAAAAAAAAAAAAAAAAAAAAAAAAAAGTATAACATGTACAGTTTAATCTATCACTATTGCTGAAATTCAAAAACAATGATGCGATACGTGCTATGGATTCAAGTTTAATACATATGTAGTCATTAAACTAAATAAATGAATTATTAATTGATAGTAAATAAATACATAAAAAGAAGAGATTGTTCCAAAGCATTTATTTAGTACAATTATACTCTTCATGATTTGGAATTGAATCTAAAATAGTCATTAAAATTTTATAAGAAAAAGGTGAATGGGGATGAGAGATATTAATATAATACTCTCAATTATAAAAAGGCCATACTTTCTTTAATGCTAAAAAGGGAGTTTCAAATCGATTTATGAAGTATCATGCTGAAATGATAGTTAAATGATTTATAATAATAAAAGAAGGTACTGGAAATTAGGAACGCAGAATTAAAAAAAGAGCATAGCTGACAATGTTTACGAATATTTTTGGAAATTTTCTACAAAAATTTATCGGGAAGAGGAAGCTTGTTCCTTCCTTTATTGGTCCAAAAGACGCAAAAAGCTACTTTGACTTGCTCAATTATTTTTAACGGGCCTGCTTACAGCATGTCGTGTCTCCTCACCTCAGGTCTTTGACGATTTTAGTCCAAACCAATAACTTACTTTGCTAATGGAAACTTTTTAACAAATAACTATATTTGTTTTTCAAAAGAATCTTAAAACAACAATTTTAACAGCCGTTTTTACAAGGAGATTACTTTTTGGTTCGCCACCTGGTACATATTTTATAAAAAAAAAAATAAATAAATTTAGTGAAATTATGAAAAATAGTTACTAGGAAAAATTTGAAATATGGAAACTATATGACCAAGTGGCTAACTTCGGATCAGTAAAAGCGTGAAAGCGTCCCAAGATCTCAGTCTCGGTATTAAGTCTAACAGACTTGTAGAACGCCCACATATGAGTCACTACAAACCTTATCTATCTATCTATCTGCGTGGCTCTACAACACTTGGTGGGTCTTGGCCTCCTCAATGAGCCGCCGCCATTTTGTGCTGCCGCTCTCCAGTTCCTGACTCGCAACAGGCTCCGTGCTTCCGCCGCCACTCCATCAATCTATCGCAGCCTTGGCCTACCGGTTCGTCGGGTACTGTGAATAGGGGTTTCTAAAGCTCTTTTGGGCAGTTCTTCCCCTTGCATCCTTGCGACATGGCCAGCCCAACTGAGCCTTCCCAGCTTTATAAATTTCAGAATATCTATTTCTCCAAAAAGGTCATGAGGTGTCCTGTTCCTCCTAATTCTCCATCCATCTCCATCTCTCACAGGGCCAAATATTCTCCTCAAGATTTTTCTTTCGAAGGTTAGCAGGCTATTTCCATTTTTCGCTGAGATAGCCCAGGTCTGAGAAGCGTTGGTAATAACAGAGCGTATTAAGGTTTTATAAATGACCAGTTTGGTACCGCTAGTAATAGAGATGCTGCGGAGAGTGTTCAGCAAGGCGTAATATGCCCTGTTAGCCGCTACCAGTCTTTTCCTAATCTCAGCAGAGACATCGTTAGCTGGTGTCACTAAAGATCCCAAATACGCGAAATCGTTGACCCTTTGGAATGTGTAAGTTCCTACAATCAGTGCCTCCTCCGGTCCTGGTGCCTTATTGTTTTTCATAGGAAGGGTTGCATCCATTACTTCCTCAAAGTCTGGGGGTTCTATATCTCCAAGTTCGTCAGCCATACCCTCTCTAGCGATGCTGTCTGCTTCTATATCCCCCAAAACCACTTCTTAATTAATCAGCAATTGGAAGTGTCTAGCTCAGCGCTCTAGAATGTCAGGCTTATTGGTAAGGAGTGTCCCATCTTCTTTCTTGCATGCTTGAATCCTTGGCCTAAAGACCGCAGGTCCGCTGTTTAACTTCTGGAAGAAGTTCCTGTTTTCCTTTGCATCCCAATATGCCTCTATATCCTCCAGCTCTTTCCTCTCCCATGCTCTCTTCTTAGACCTTTTTCTTTCTTCTCTATTCTTCTCCTGTTCCTATATTCCTCCGTGGCTCTCCTGGTGAAGCGCTTATTTATCATGTTTTACAAACCTTATAACAAGGAAAAGTATTCTCTTTTGGCTGCTAGCTCATCTTTTTCAGTGAATACAGTTCCCAGGTAGCGGGAACTTGAAACAACCTGCTTTTTTGCTTATTTTTTCGAGTCAATTTTAAGTAGGGAGGTTTACAGTTTAGTCCCTTTTCTCCTCCATCTATGCCTACCACCTTTAACTAAGCCTTAAATCGTTTCTTTTAATGTGTATATAAATAAATGCCTTTAAAGAATTTATAACTTTTTAAAAATTATTAGTAATATGTACTGAGTTCAAAACTTGAAAAACTTTTTAAAGAGGATATATATTCTGATGGGCAGAATTTAGAGGGAGGCAAATTTTATGTAAAATGTCATTTTAAGGTAAATTATTTA
The DNA here is from genome assembly GCA_023052935.1 of Piezodorus guildinii. Classification (NCBI taxonomy): domain Eukaryota; kingdom Metazoa; phylum Arthropoda; class Insecta; order Hemiptera; family Pentatomidae; genus Piezodorus; species Piezodorus guildinii. The sequence continues at coordinate 4,516,013 of CM041295.1, read as the reverse complement.
TGCTCTTTTGCTAATTAGATGTTAATAAAATTAATTAATGTACCGAGATGGTGATATTTAGATATGCTTAAAATAAAGTGTTAGTTTTAATGGAGTGAAGGAGTATAATTTCTTAGTTCCTTGCTGTAAATTATTGGTGAGTATAAAGCTAATCAAGGTTAGTTTTTTTTTTTTTATTATTTTCTTTTCTTTAGGTTTCAAGTTGCTCTAGCTTCCAATCTTTTATTTATATATTGAAAGACAATTAAAATATAATGTTTGTAACAATTTTACATGACCTAATCATACATGAAGCTATTATTACCTCAAGCTCAAGATAAATGAAATCTATCAACTGTTAATTCAGTAACTGAACAAAAAACTCTTAAATACACATTTTAAACGATTGGAAAGCAATCCTCATATAAGAATTGCAATGAAGATTCATAACAGAGAGTTGGAAATCTAAAGACTATAGAAAAATGGAAATAACACCTATACAGTTCAATTAGAATATAATGGAATGACGAAAAAGGTATATTGTTGTAATTGGTCATTTCCTGATTCTTATACGATCTGATGAAAACCGAATTGAATTTGTTTATAAAATGAATGGAAACAATTTTTTTTTAAACATATTTATTGATATATACAACTGAATTAAAAAAAAATACATCAAGTAAGTATGATGGTTATATAGAAAACTGTCATGAAATACATGAGAGACACTACCCAGTGGCAGCATTCTAAAAATATTTTAAAGTAGAAGGTCTCGTTGCCATCTTCTTTTCAGACGCTTCGGAGGATCATCAAGGATCGATGAGGGATCAAGGATTGAAACTAATGGATTGTAGTGGAAATAGAGTTTGTCATGGAAGGAACGGTGCCTGGTTCGGGCAAAGTCAGCAACATGTGGAATATTAAGGTCTTTATGAATGAGCTTTTTTGTGATAAAATAAGGAGCATTGAGGATTTTACGAAGGATTTTGGATTGGATAAAAAAGGAATTCGATGGTTTAGCAGAGCCCCATAGCTCTACTCCTTAAGCCCATATCGGTATTATGATGGTCATATAAATAAGACTTTTGTAATTAATCAGGTGGTCTAGAGTAGGTTTATTTAAAGTTGTTTGTGATTTTTCTATGAACGGATTACTGCTAATCTTTCTTAATGGTTTAGTAGAGTTATCCTGTTTGTTATCATTCGATGATAATTAGCTAAATATCACGATATCTCTTGGCGCAATTTCAATTGATAAAAAAAAAAGTTTAAACAAAATCAGCACTAGACCAACTGACTAAAAATTAAAAATACCACCAACTAAATCCTTAAAAAATTAAATATATTCCTGAGTTATCGCAACTACTGAGTCTTGTATCGAATAAATACAAAAAAGTGATAATAACCTATATTAGAGCGAGCGCACTTAATATTAGGTGTATAACCAGTACACCAGCACCCGATAAAGCAGCTACCGAGTCTTGTGTCGAATAAATTCGAAATTGCAATTGAAAGTCAATATTCTAGTCTAGCTCGCGATTTTAAAATTAAAACTAAACGACCCCCCTCCCCCTCCCTATTCCGTTTTTTTTTTTTAATCAAAAATGTCTAAAAAGTGAAGTATTGGTTAGACTTATTATTATAATCGTGAGTAATTTTATGTAAACGGGCCCTCGGAATAGTTAACGATTCTCAAGGGTTAAAAACATAATGTACAAATAAAATAGTCATAAAACATAAAATTATTTAAACTTGATTATTATTATTTAAATGAAATCGAAAAAGGTTGAATTCGAAATGGAAAAGGTTGAATTTGATTTGGAAAATGTTAATGTAAAAAAATAATATATAAAACAATAGAATAGAATAGAACAAAAAACTTTATTCGGGGACAATGTCCGTTAAGAATAACATTAATTAACAAAATAAAATAATTATTATATCTGGACAAAAACAATATATAATAACTACATTTAAATTACAAAATAAAGAAAAAAAAAAAAAAAGAAAAGGTCATAGCGACATTTCTATTTACATATTCTAGAAATAAATAAATAAGAATTAACATAAAATATAACTTTTACATCTCATTAAGGTAGATACACAAATCACCTCACATAAATTGGCATAATAAGAATTAGCTTACATCGGTCGGGAGAGAATGGGAGTATTGAAAAAGGAGGGATTTAAACGATGATAGGGAAGGAGCATGTCGGATGTTTAACGGGAGAGTATTCCATAAGGCAGTGGAACGAACTAAAAAAGAGCAATAATATATTTTGGGTCTATGAAAAGGAGTTTGGAGGTCGGACCGACAGGATCTTGTTTGTTGGGAATGGGGGGAGGATTTAAATACCAAAAGGCTGTAGAGATACACACACCCACACCACCACTGAATATGTCAGATAGAGTATAAACGGATCGTTTCAAAAGGAAGAAAACAGGCTTTTAGAAGAGTAATGACTGTTGATGTAACTCATTTAGACAAATATGAATGTGAAAGCCTAGAGAATTGATAGTGTATTTCCAAGTCCACTGTCAACTTTTAGATTTCAAATATTAGCTATTCCATCCATCTCATTTGGAACATTTTCCAGATCAAGTATAACCTTTTCCAATTCATAGGTAATCTTTACTATTTCGATCGCAACTTTTCCATTTCCGAACTAAAATCTTCTATTTTATCTATATCTTTATTGAATAATAAGTGTATCACATCACTATTACTACTGTTAATTATGAAACAAACTGTGATATATCTCAATAAATAAATATAAAACTTGAATAATAATTAGTTCGGTCAGAATTGCTTCTTTCGAAACGATTTCGCCATATTCTGTCCGACAATTTACGTTGAATGCTGATTTTATTGGACCGTCAAAAGTTTTAAAAAAGATTTGTTTTCATTCTAAAATATTTTTTTTAGGTGGAAGGGATGTATATGAAAACAATTTAATAACAATAATAATCCTGCATTCAGGTCTTTCAAGTCGCCTATGACGAATTTACCGTTAGGCTGTTTTTTTCGAACATGCTCATTTTCAATTATCTTTTTTGCAAAAAAGATATAAATAGATATGGAAATCTTTTACTAGTTTACGATATTATTACGATCTTTTACTTAGGACGAATATTACTACAAGGCAGAGCATAGGATTTATCGAATAGGATAGATAGTAACCAAATCTTTTGGTCAAGATTACTAGTGAGGCTAATTAAGGTTTATCCGTTATCTTTTCTCTTTATTCGAATAAAATTGTACAGTTTCTAAAAGAGATTTTGAGATGATATTGAAAGTTTCCATTGTGAAGGGGCAGATGAGCGAGGTGGAAGGTGCTATGTCATTTAGATGGAAATTGGCGGGGAGGAAGGACCGGATTTTTCGCAGATCGTTCTCGTGTTTGTTTACCCTCGAGCCTTGAGCCTTAGGTCAACAACATTTCTCCAGAGAGGGCGTTCAACTTGAGAGCTCCATCACATTGCCCCAGTTATTCTCATTAGCTGAAGAGCTATACAACATTTCCTTCACTTACTTATCTCTTTCTTCCTTGACAAGTCCTGATTTTTTTAGGAGTTTTAAAATTATTTTTTCGAAATTTATATTGTTAAGTTTGATTGAGCCGATTTATCCCGAGATTTCTTCGATAGAGCGATCATACATGTCTGATGTGGCTTAATAGAATACCAGTGAATTGATTGTTTTGCGTGTACAATTCATTAATAACTCTGTTAATGTTGATGTTGAACTTTTGAACAATTGATTATAAGAACTACTTCATTATTTATTGATTTCATTTCTTCTCATTTCGTATTGACTACGACTTATCCCTTATTATCGATTTTAGACAGAAGCTGTACCGTGGAAGAAGCTTGTCGTTTGCGATTCATTATTTTTTCATTGATAGATTTAATAAAAAACACTTTCGACTTCCGACTTATCACGAATAAGACTATCAGACTTATTTGGAAATTTGAAATCGAGCTTTTGGGCAAATTCCTCCCATATCCAATCCTTGCTATGTGAAATTCTTTATTCTCTTCTCTTTATTTTTCTAATACACACTTTAAAAAGGCTAGGAAAGCCCCTGGGCAGTCGCTCCACAGCTTGAAGAACAATAAATAATCGTCTTGCTGAAGACGGGTTCCATACCGGGTGTGACTAGATGATTCTTCTAATGCCCTTTCTACAGCGCCATACCGCTCACATGCAGAGTTCATAACTTTTGGAATAATGATTTTATGTAATTCTTTCAATATTTTAGTCAAAAGAATAAAATTATAATAAGGATTCGTTTTGAGCTTTGAAATAATTGCATATATGTTTATTCAGTTCTACCTCTCCGATTTTGACATTTTGTTAGTATATCGTTTCAGAAGTATTGGTATACATTTTTGAATTTATTGATGTTTGATTAGATTGTTGATAACCCTCTATCAACTCACACAAATCCTTCTTGATGCCTTCCAACGACCCCTGATAAGTGATTGCCTGGGATACATGAGATCATCTCCAAGTGCCAAAGATAAATCTTTAAATAAATTTCATTTGATCGTTTTAGAGTGTACTACACATTCGTAATCGGAAAAAATTAGTGAAGATATAAGAAGCCAGGGTCGACTTGAGGCAAAATTGGCGATGGAATAGCTTGAGAGTGCTTTATGTCTGCAGTTTTGAGGTCTCCAGGCTAAACCTCCAGGTTTTGAAAAAATAATTTTATATCCACTGCACAAAAAAGGATGCATAACATATCCCAATAATTATCGCCTAATATCCTTTATTAACGCTGTAGAAAAACTACAGTCTGGTTGAAAGACTTACAAATTGGGTGAATGTAAATCATATACTTGATGAAAGACAATCAGGATTTAGGCGATGCTACAGTACTGTAGACAACATTCTTGTTCTGTATAATTTAATCGAGCAGCAATTACAGGTTAAAGGTAAACAGATCTTTTGTCTTTTTATAGATCTCAAGTCCGCGTTCGATAATGTGGATCACACCCTGCTTTTTTATAAACTTTGCTCGTTAGGAATTACGTCAAAAGGACGAAAGCTGTGGTTTGGACACAAAAAGGTATTTCTGGTGAATTTAGTATAAAAAAAGGGTTGGGGCAGGGATGTTCTTTGAGTCCAATACTCTTTTCCCTCGTTATTAATGACATAGCAAAGGAATTAGGAAAAGGAATCAAAGTGGGAACAGCTAAAGTTTACTCGTTACATTTTGCCGATGATATTGTAGTTTTCTCAGACTCGCCGTTAAAACTAAGCTAAATATTATTCAGATTAGAAATGTACTAGCAAAAATGGAAACTAGAAGACGATTGAGCTCTGGATGTTTCGAAATCTAAAAAATGATTTTTGATCAAGCGAAAGGGAGAATAACCAAAATAAAATATAAATGGTGGTATAAGGGGGAGGAGATAGACGTAGTGAGGTATTAAATATTTGGGTCCGACAATTTCTGATAATTTATCACTTCATGAGCATTTTAAAGAAAACGTACATACTGGGAAGTTAAGTATAAATAGTATTTAGTATAGTATTTATGTATTTAGTAATAAACATATTCCGATATCGGCCAAGTATAAAGTGTTTCAGGCGGTGGTGGAATCTGTAATGTACTATGGAGCGCAGTTTTGGGGATGCCATAATTACCAACAATTAGAGTCTATTCATAGATTGTTTTTGAAGAAACTTTTTAACCTACCAAAGAACACACCTAACTATGAAGCTAGACTACAGTGTAAACTACATAAACGATAAAAGCTTGCATAGATTTAATAAGAATGGTTTTGAAAACAAGAGCTGAAATGATATCTTTAAATTGTAAACCAGTTCTGAGCATGCGCATGAGTATAGCGGTCATCTTTCAAGTCAGCTCTAGGGTTTGTAACTTTTTCAGGTTGATTTCACTTCAGCATAGTCTTGAAAATATCACCAGACTTCAGGATAACAACAACAGTAAATATAATAGCAAAAAAGGGTAAGTTGTGTTACAATTTACTGTGTAAAATGAATGCTGAGTCACCTCTTCATATCAGCTGATTGCCAATAGCTCAAGTTATTGTTTTTTTCCCCACATCTGGTTATTAATTAATTATTTTCTTAACATGAAATGTGATATTATCTTCAAGCAATGTCCTCCAAAACTTCAACTAAAAGATCTAGATCTAGTTGTTCAATCCTGTTTCCTACAAAACAAAGCCTCCTCAACTCAAAACCACAAAACCTTTTGAGATCTTACATATTAAAAAAGAAAACATGGAATCTGCTCCTGTACCTAGTGAACCACGTCCTTCTCCATTATTTGTCAAAAATGTTTAAAATTTCAAGTTGTTGTGTGCGCAATTGAACAAAATTACCGACTCTACCAGCTACTACTGTATGAGTAGAATCAATGACACCAAAATATCTCCTACAACTTCCGAAACATATAGACAAATAGTTAAATATCTGACTAATACCAAGGCAGATTTCCATACTTATCAGCTACGAAAAGAGAGAGCTTTAAGGGTTGTAATCAGAAACCTACACCCCTCGACACCAGTTGAAGCTATTAAGAAGAACTGACGGAGATAGGCTATAAAGTACGGCAAGTCACTAATGTCCTAAAGCATAAAATTCCACTACCTCTCTTTTTCGTGGACTTGGAACCATCAGCAGGAGTTAAAAAAATTTATGACCTTAATAGAGTGTACTATATCAGTGTAAGAGTTGAAAAACCTTACACAAAGAGAGAGATAATTCAGTGTCATGATTGTGAAGCATATGGTCATACTAAAACTTATTGTCATCACATACCACGCTGAGTGAAATGCGGTTGACAGCACAAGTCTGTGGAATGTACAAAGCCAAAATCCCGGCCAACTATAAAGGATGCTAAATCTATAAGGAAATAAGGACCAGGTTTCAAAACCTCAAGTACTGGATGAAACAGCAAGTCAAGCAAGAACCAGAAGAGAACCCTCAAAATTTATTGATGCCAATTTATCATTTGCCCTCTCCCATCACTTACACCCACTTCATTACATTACTTACATAATCAAAAGATTTTCCTTTCCGCTCATCATCGCATCAGCATACAGCCCTCCTAAACATCCCATTTCCTCTGCCCAATTTGGATCCTTCCTCAACTCCTAAGGGAATCACTTCATTTTAAGTGCAGATTTAAACGCCAAGAACCAACAATGGGGTTCCAGAACCACTAATTCTCGTGAACGGAAATTTTAATCTCTAACCTTCCGATTCCCCTACCTACTGGCCAACAGATCCTAACTGTAAACCTGAAATCCTCAACTTCTTCATCCACAGCGGATGAGGCTCTCTAAACATTTCCATAGCTCGCCTTGATGAACTATCCCCTGATCATAGTCCACTGATCCTAAATGTATCCATTACACCTGTTCCTAAACCTGTCCCACCGTCATTCATTAGAGGCTCTGTCAACTGGAACCTCTTCCGCGAAATCCTCACAATTATATTGACCTCAGAGTGACTCTTAAAACCCCAAATGACATTGACGACGTCTTACATTCCTTTACAACCTCTATTCAACAAGCTGCCTGGCCTGACTCCTCTCCTAAATAATTCCTCACAACAGCCATTTACCACAACACCTGAAATACCTCATCAACACTAAACGCCGGGCCAGAACATTATGGCGACGCACCCACCACCCAGAAGATCGCCGCTCTTGTTACTTTTACTGTAGAAAATTAAAGCGGGTGTTGGCGATCTTTCGTTCCCAATCCTACAATTCCTATGTCTCCTCTCTCTCTCCTCGTGAAACTACTCAGTGGAATGTTGCGAAGAGAATTATAAAATCCCACACCATTTCCCATCCTCTCCGGCGCAATGATAGTTCCTGAGCCGTTAGAGAGTTTGGCCGTAGCCGTCTACTGTGATAGATCGTCTCTTTGTCCAAGTGGTGTATTAATAGTTAAGCGCAATCAATAAAAGTGATTTTTGACATAGTGCTGTATATTTTATAAATTAATACGTTTTCAAAGTTTGATTAAGATAAGGCAAGAATTGAAGGAGTTACTAAGAAATAAAGAAGTAGTACTTCCCAGTTAGCCGCCAATCTCTTATCTCATAAAATTAGGAGGCTATGTCCCGTCACCCCCCACCGCTGTGCACCTCACTTCACGGTCAGTGTTAAGCTCAATCAGCTGTATTTTTTATAAACAACTACAGAAACCATTCAGCTATTTTCACAATGACAGTCACTAACGAAGACTTGATGAAAGTAATTAATAAAAATAATGAAGAGTCGAAAAGTTCGTTGAAGAAAATAAAAGTAATATTGGACTCATTAGTGTCAGACATTTCTGACCTTAAGAGAAAAAACTTCGAACAAGATAAAAAAAATTACTTCATTAGAAAACTAAATAAGGTTTCTAAAGAGAGAAGGGAGAAAAAACAACACAATATTTTTTAATATGACTTATTCGGAAAACGAAGATGTATCATCAAAAGTGACTAATGCCTGTCAAGAAGTTGATGTGGAACTTCCAAAATATTGTATAAATAATTGTTTTCGAATAGGAAAAGGGCGAGAACCAAGAACTATCTTAGTATTCCTCATTAATAACAATATTAAACAGGCAATAATGAAAAGGAGAGGTGCTTTAGCAAGAAACAATTACAGGCTAAGCCACGACAAGTCACCTGAAGATAGGGAATAGGGCAGGCGAATTTTCGCTTGTATGAATAAGATAAAACTTATAGATAAAAATTCGTCTTATAGAAGAGGCATCTTCAAAATTAGAGGCAATCTATATCGTCTAAAGGAGGTAGAAAATATGCTGGATACGTCTCTAATGGTTGATCAAGAAGGTGATAATTCCAATCAATCACTGAAAAAAAGAAAGACGAACGATAAATTAAGAAAATTTGAGTTTCGACTAAGATCTCGTTCTCTGAGCGGCCAACCTACGGATAATGACTCCTGACCTAAAAATATGTCTCAAAGGCTTAGTAAGAAATGATAACGGCATGTTTCCTGACCCATTGGTTTGTGACACTTCTGTACCATCTTCAAGAAAAAAACGTAGGAAAACAAATACGATAAATATATCAACTTCTACCCTAAACAATATTGCATTGGGTTTTAGGAATATCTCAGGATATAACACACTATTTAAATTAGACTCTCATACTACCACTTTACTTAATGATATCGATATATTGTGATTATTAGAAACGTGGCTACTGACTGATAATGCTATTTTACCTTATTATTTGGAAAACTACAATATGTATACATCAAATGCATTAAAGGTGAAATCTAGAGGAAGAGGAAGCGGAGGACTAGCCATTTTAGTAAAAAAAGAATCTAAGGTTAACGTTATTAGGGTTTATTCAGATCATCGTTGGTTATTTTTTGTTGTGGAATTGAATAAGGAAGTCATGATCATAGGAGTTTCTTATTGGAGCCCGTCATTACATTGTAAAACCATAACCGATATGTTTAAAGAGGAGTTAAATGACTTACTTTCTGTCTATAGTCACAACAAGTTTATAATTTTGGGGCATTTTAACTCTAGAATCAGTAATTTGAATTCATTAGATGAAAGCATTTTTTATGATTCCAATCTGTTGTCCACTCGAAACTCACTTGATAATGCTATTAACTCAAGGGGCAGACTATTTGTATCTATGATGGAGGATTTAGGATTTATGCTGTGTAATGGGCGCTCGGTTAGTGATAATCCAGCTAATTTTACTTTTATTAATAAACAGGGAGCGAGTGTAATCGATTTGCCATGGATCAATGAAGCAACATTATTGTCTGTTACTGACCTCACTGTCATTTCATTTCCAGAAATTTCTGACCACTGCCTTATTTTACTGCACACCAATATCTCATCCAGTAAGAACAGAACCCCTCTTCCGCAATGTTACATCAAACTGAGCAGCGATACATATACTCTATTAAACCAACCTTAAGTAATTTGGAATTATTTGTTAACAACCTAATCTCACCTCCGGAAAGTGATGAAACAAGTAACATAAATGAAAAGAATTCAATCTTATTAGAAGCTCTTAAAAAGGCTGCTTTCGAAGCAAATATTAATAATAAAGTTTCGATAAGGAAAGAAATTATAGATTGCAATAAATGGTTTGATCTAGAGTGTCTTCAAGCAAAAAGGAATGCAAGGAAACTGTTTAAGCTATCGAAAAGAGATTTATTCCAACCCACCAGCAGAACAGTGTATGAAGAAGCAAAAAATAAATATAAAGCTCCAATTTCATTGAAGAAAAAAATATATGAAGATGGTTTTAAAGAAAATAATTGAAATATTAAGAATCCAGGAGAATTTTGGAAAACTATTCGGTTTTATGCAAATAAATTCCTGAGAGATGATCAGATTGGCTTAGACGGATGGGTGGACTACTTTTCCAATCAGTTTCATTAAAGGATAGTGGATGATACAATTTTCTGTGGAGTCCTTAATCCATTACTAGATTATCAAATATCAATTGATGAACTACTACATACAATTAACTCAGGTAAAAATCATAAAGCTCCTGGTCCTGATAACATACCTCTAGAGGACTACAAGGCCCTCCCTCATCCTTGGTTAACATACATACATGGACTATTTAATGATATATTCAATAAAGAATATATGCCAAAAGAATGGTCTTTGGTCAAATTTAAAATGATTCATAAGAAAGGAGATCCTGCAAACCCATATAATTACAGATCTATTGCTTTAATTAATGCACTCACCAAATTATTCTCAGCAATCCTGTACCATAGACTAATAACATGGGTTGAAGAAAATACGCTATTGCCTGATACAAATTTTCCAAACTTCATTAGAACCTTACTCATTATCCTAACCTTCTTGCACAATCCTTATTCAGCACCATCCATCCCTACAATCCTCCTCGAAGATTGAAACGGCAGTGGCCGCGAGACGTTTTAAAAACATTTCTCCATTCATGTAATGTATTTTTGTGGTTATTGCGCATGAGCTGCCCCCATTTTTGTCCTCTTTAAAAATTCATTTATAAAAAGCAATGTTTTCAAGATTGAAATTTTAACAGCATTTGAGAAAATGACCAAGCTATAAAAGAACACAATATAATGTATATTAACACAATATTTCACAATGTAACAAACAGAAATAAGGAAGCTATACTGATCTCATCTGTGGATTTTTTTTTTTAAATATAAAAAAGTTGTTTTGAACGTATATTCCTCGAATATATACTGTTAATAAAGACTGTTAGGTCTGTCATAATTATAATACGTATTTATGAGTCGTATTAGTATTAAATACTAATACTAATTTAGTATTAATAGAAGTTTTGATGATGGTGACAGAGGCATTGGGAGATCGGCTGGTTTGTAAGTGCTTGTTCCTAACAACGACAGAAGAATGAATGTTTGAATGTGATGAGATGAGCATACAATGGCTAACGGTACACCAGCTCCCAATAAACTCTTCCAGACCTTCACTAACTTTCTCTGTCTTTTTTTAATCTATTTATGGAACAACTCACAGTTCATTTCTGCTATGAACGCTTTCTAGAAATGGGTTATCCTAGTCTTCTGAGATTTCCATGTTTCACTATGTCTCACTGTCGTATAATACTCCTCATTGACAATATTTATGTTAGCTGGCTAATCCAACTGGTCAAACCTAAAATTACTTTCCAAGAAGACAATTATAACAATGAAAGTCATTACACGGTACTTTTGGATACTTTACATGTTTTTTAAGCACGGGGAACGATCTTGTGGTATTATGGAATATGAAACATGTTCAAATACAAGATCTGCTGTACGCTGACATAATCCTAGCGGCTCACTCGCAGTGGAAATTTCAGTAAGTAGTGCTAGAATGGCAAGGGTAATTAAGAAGAAAAGCCTTTTCATACATATATATATAAGTAATGTATTACATGTAGGATGAGAGTCTAAGGCAATCAATACACTATGTAATGTTACTTTACAAAATTAAAGATACCTTATAAGAAGAAGAAAATACAAAAGCTGCTATTAAGCCCTGTCAGACTATTTCTATTATAATGAATCCTTAATGTTATTATAGCTCATGAAATTTTACTAAATTTAGTAGAATAGTTTATAATCTAATAAAATCATATGATTATTTTTTTGGAATTGGCAGAATTAAAACTACTTTAGAGAACGAAAGTTCAAAAAAATCTGATTTTATGCCCTGTCAGACTGTTTCAATCAGAATAAAAACCTACAAATACTAAAGCCCATTAAATTTTACATCGAAAAAGCAGGTTTCATCAAAATCGTTAGAGCTGTTATTAAAAAATCGTAGAAAGTTGCAAAATGCATAGTATTTTTTTTTTCTTCTCTCTTCACCTGTTCATTGTTCCATATGCTCCAACTCATCACACTCACCATTCCGACACCTGGCTTGATCTAAATATCATTGATTCCGCGCAAAACCTTCTTTCCGCTTCTCAACTGCCGGTTCCGTTCCTATCATCTCACGATCTTATCCAAATTTCATACAATTTCCAAACATCAGCGTTCCTTCCCAAAACGTCAACTTTCCGAAACCTAGATAATCTCACCCGAGAAAATATTGCACCCGACTTAGAAACCATGAATTGGAACAAAATCTATACCTGTTCGGCCATTGATTCAATGGTTGACATTCTCACTTCCAATCTCCTCAGTATCCTAGACAAACATGCTCCACTCGAAACCCGTACCTTCCGACGCCATCCCGCTCCTTGGATGAATCCAGAAATAAAAGAATTACAAAAGAGGCGTGAGGCAGCCCGCAGACGCTTTAGACGTACAAGACTAACAGAGGACTATCAAGCGTACAGGGCACTCCGCAATCTGACTCAAGCGACAATGAGACAGGCAAAAACAGACCACTTTTACGCAGCTTTCTCCTCCACCCCCGATTCCAAGTCAAAATGGCAACTCCTTCGCAAATTATCACTCTGCAAATCATATTCCTCACCAGTCTTTCAAGTCTCACCCGATGAATTAAATTCTTATTTCTCATCCATCTCCTCTGATAATTCCACACCATCTCCTCCCAAGTTTTCAACAATCCCATCATTTAACCCTGATAATTTTTATTTTTCCGATATCTCACCAACTGACCTTATATCCTCTATCATGAAATCCCATACCAGCTCTATAGGATTTGATGGAATACCTGTCAAATTACTAAAATTATGCCTTCCCGATATCCTACCAATTCTTCTCTTTATATACAATTTTTCCCTTCAAAATTCCGTATTCCCTAATACTTGGAAAAAAGCGTTAGTTCATCCTATAAATAAAACCTCAAATCCTACATCCCCTAAAGACTATTGCCCAATTTCCATTTTATCTAACCTTTCCAAACCTTTAGAAAGAATAATCCAGTCACAATTGTCTAACTTCCTCGAAAAATCCAAACTTCTTGATCCTCTTCAATCCGGTTTTCGACCCGGCTTTTCCACTCAATCCGCTCTACTCAAAATCACTAACGACATACATACCGCCATTGACGAAAAGAAACTGACAATACTAATACTTCTGGACTTCTCAAAAGCTTTTGACTCTCTTGATCACTCTATCCTCTTTTCCAAACTACGGTCTTTATCCTTTTCCAATAGCTCTATTCATTGGTTTAAATCATTTCTCTCTAATAGGACTCAAGCCGTCACCATCCCTAACCATCCTCTATCTTCCTTCCTTGCCCTTTCGGCAGGTGTGGCCCAGGGTTCCGGCATATCTCCGATCCTTTTTAATTCCTATATCAATGATCTTCCCAATTCCATCCATCACTGCTCCCATCACTTATACGCTGATGATTTCCAGATCTACTTATCCTTCTCTCCCTCTGAGTCTCATGTAGCATTTGCCAATATTCAGGCAGACCTGGATAGAATCTGTGCCTGGGCAACCCTGAATAAACTTAGGCTAAATGCTATGAAAACTCAGGCGATTCTTATAGGTTCCAATTCCCTCCTCAGATCCCATACTACATTTCCGAGTCTAACCCTAAATGATCAGCCAATCACCTTCACTTCTTCTGTCAAAAACCTCGGTATTACCATTGACCAAACCCTTTCCTGGAAACCCCATATTGCCCAAATCTCCCGAAGAACAATAAGTACCCTCAAATTTTTCCATCGCTCCCGCCATTTTCTTCCACTATCCACCCGTAAGCTCCTTGTATCCTCACTTATTTTCCCCCACTTTGACTACTGCTGCGGGGTAATATGGTGGCCTCTCGACTGTGCTCGAGGACAGGCTAAAGCGAATTATGAATACATTTTTAAGATTTGTCCTTGGCACACAGCAGAGGTCTCATGTGGCCCATTTATACAGTGAGTTAAAGTGGCTCCTTCCCTCAAACCGCAGACAATATTTCCTTGGATCATTCCTTTACCAAACTATCAACTCCCAGCTACCTCCCTATATCCACAAACTTCTGCAATTTAAATCGTCCGTCAGCTCGCTCCAAACAAGATCGCGCCATTCTGACCTTTATATTCCTGCCCACAGAACAACAAGTTTTGAACATTCCTTTCTTGTCCGCTCTACTGCTCTCTGGAATTCCCTACCTACTCAAATCCGCCATGCTTCTTCCCTACCATCATTCAAGTCCCAGCTGTTCGAGTACCTATTGTCATCTCAAACAGACGCTCCACACGCCTGAGTTTTCAAATCAAATATCTATTCAAAAAGAAAATTTATTATTTATTGTTCATGATTCTGTATTGATCAATTATTATGAATCAGTTTCAATGTTAAGTTTTGTTCAACATATCAGAAGTTAGTCATTTATTTTACTCTTTTAGTTATTTTACTCTTTTGTTTTATTGTATCCTACTTTTCTTCTTAAAGGTTTGTAAATAAAAATGAATTATAATCCTTTGGTCTTGTGGCCAGACACATTGTATATATTAATTGTACATATCATATTGTTCTTAAGGGACCCAGTCCCAGAATAAAAATTATTTTTCTATTCTATTCTATTCTATTCTATTTTATACTTTCGGACAGCCGATTTTAGCAAAAAATTTGTTGTAACATCTCGGGCGTATAATTGTTTCAAATCTTAAATTTCAGTTTCGAACAACTTTTCGTTATCGTGGTGGGCTAACAGCAAAAACTCGGACACACAGATTCTTTAGCGGGACTTGCTTATTTGGACTTAAAGGACCCTAAAACGTGTATTTCCGTCAAAAACTGGAATTAGAAAATTTTCACTATCGTAATACTTTCGTAAAACTATATATTCCATATATAGGAAAGTGAAATTAATTTATATATAAAACATATGTAAAAAAACTAGTGTGCGCAACACACGACCTCGGATGATTAATTAAACAACTATAGAGTTAAACATATTTTAAAGAATTATATTTATTTTCGTAAGAAACAAATGTTTTAGATTGAATAATATAAAATTATTATGTGAAATAATCACAAAAGTGTTTGCCCTATTCGTCGCTTTACATTACCTTTTAGACCTTTGTAAAGATAATATTTTTTCTAAAAAAATAAGATTTCCAACGGTATATTACACACACACACACATATACGTGTATATATTAGGAAGACCAGGCATAATCGTAGACTTTTCATATCGAACGTTGTAACGTCCATATTGCTCTATGCAACCGCGATATAGGAAAGGGCCTTGAATACACTCAGCTATAGAAGTCCCATGGTTTCCGTCTATCGTTGTAGTGTCCTTTCCGAAGAGCTTTCCGAACTGACTCTTATAAGGCAGCATGTGTCATTGCCAAGATGCCACCAATTGAGCTGATCGCTGAAGAGCGGAGACACTCATATAACAGAACGTGCCGTATTTCCAGGACTGGGGAGAGAATGGAGACAATTCGAAAATGGCAGGATCGATGGGATGCCGCAAAGAAAGGAAGGTGTACCCACAGGCTGGTTCCCCAGATTCAACCCTGGGTCACAAGAAAGCACGGCGAGATAGACTTCTACCTCACTCAGTTCTTAACGGGACATGGCTACTTCCGGGCTTATCAGTATATGTTGGACGATACAGGAGAATGTCCAGTGTGCCCGGGAGTATAAGAGAGTGTGGCCCAAGTTTTCTTCTGCTGTACCCTATTCCAGGGAGAGAGGGAAGAGTTCAAGAGTATCTATGGCGCTGATTATCGCTGACGGCCGATAATATCATTAGTCTAATGATGCTCTCGCAGCATTATTAGATGGCTGGCCAACGCATGTCAGCAGATATTATGAAGAAGCTGAGGACCGAAGAGAAGGAAAGGCGAGGCAGAAGTTAGCCTGCAACAGTGAGGCGGCACACAGCCACTCCCCTCCACGATTGCCGTTAGGCATTACAGTGGCGGGAGAAAAGCCGGTGTAGGGTGGTTGGTTTTAGTGGGTAAGAATCCCGCACACGGATAGGTACGGGCCTATCCGCGTCTTTTGAACTTTTCCCTCAGTAAAAAAAAAAAAAATTATATATTATATATATATATATATATATATATATATATATATATATATATATATATTATATATATATATATATATATACAGGAGGAATGCTCCTTTCTGGCCCGTTCTACTAGTTTCTGGAATTCCCTTCCATCAAACATCCGTCATGCTCTTTCCCTTTCTACATTTAAATTCCTTCTTTTCCAGCACCTCTAGCATCCCAAAATGACGCTGCCTGACAATCAAATAATTTTCATTTGATTGTATTCAATATTTTATATGTATTTTTTCCTTTGGTTCAATCGATACAGTATTTGTTTAGTTTTTTATATCGTTATTTTTGTCACTAGAAGATTTCATTTCTTATAATTGTATTTTTTTATTTATTTATGTTTTAATTGTTTTATCTTTCATTAATTCTTGGTCTGATATAGATCCCTTATTATTTCAGAGCTAATGTTATTTTAAGAATACTAAGTACTAGTATAATGTTACTAATTATTTTTGTTTTATTTAATTTTTTTTTTGCTTCTTTTTTATTTGAATTCTGTTATCAGCTCATATATTTCTTATTTTTTTCCAACATAATTAGCTTCTGAAGATTGACCAAGCCCCAGAATGAAAATTATTTTCTATCTATCTATTTCCAGCGAAATCTGAATTCGAAAATTTTTACGATCGCAAAAAAACAAAACATATGTTATGTATAGGTAAGTGAAAGTAAAAATATATTATATACATACACATACATATAGACACACAAATGCATATATAATATATATATATATATTATATATATATATATATATATATATATTAAAATTATTATATATATATATACACTGCCGGACAAAATTAAAGGATCACTTCAATATTTTGAAATTACTGAACTGTATAGGATATTTTTGAAAATATTCTTTTTTCTTTCGAAGTCACACTTTATTATAAGGACAAGAAAAAAGAAAAAATTCTTTTCTAGAAACCACGCAGACTGTTACCAGTTGATCGGCGATCCCGAAGAGCACGCAGTTGCAAAAATCTCTCGTCACAGTGGGAAGTTGACCTCGGACGGCCTTGCCCGACTCTTCTTGTATCCCTCCAGTTTGACGGTGCCTATTAAGCACCCTGGAGACTACGGATTGTGGCCGCTGGAGCCGTTGCGCAATATGCCTTTGAGAAAACCCTTCTTCACTCAAAGCAACAGCACGAATTAATTCCTCTTCGGTCAATGCTCTTCTGCGGCCATCACAACGTTCATACTAAACTCACAAGAAAAACTAAAGTCTCTTAAATGTTAGAAAATCTTCAATAAGATGAATCTTTGCTAACAACTAACCATTTACTGATAGGAAGAAAGAAAAGAAGAGGATTAATTGACCCTTTTCTCCATAAACGGGCGGGAATATAAAGAGGTAGAGGATTAACTTGATAAGATACAACACTAAGTCCAGTCTGGGACAAAGGAATTCCTATTTTTTTTATCTCTTATGTAATAATAATATAAATATTTGTAAGTGATCCTTTAATTTTGTCCGGCAGTGTATATAAATATATATATATATATATATATATATATATATATATATATATATATATATATATATATATGTATATAATACTACAATCTAAATCATCGACCTTTTCATATTATATTATTTTCTAAAATTTATCGGGTATTTGTTCTTTAACAATTACTTCTTCTTCTTAATTTGGTTTATTGAGTTTCGATCTCCCGTCAGAAACGTAGGATCCTTTTCAAAACTGCAAGTATATATAAATATTGGTTACAATTTCTTTATACAACGCTTAATACAATTATTTACAGCAAGACATCTTACCAAAGAATTATTGAGGACCGACCACACACTACTGAGCCCTAACTACAGGGAACTAGAAACCTCCAAGTTCTCCCCTCTCCAGACCTGGCGCCCGAAGCCCAAATAATTAAAAACTAAATTTAACGATAACATAACTATTACAAATATAATAGTCTATAATTAAACTTCTTGTCAGTTCAATAAATTATAATTTGTCTATTTATTTTTTTTTTATTTATTGAAGTTTACAACTGTAATTTATATTACAACTCGTAAATAAGCAAAAGAAAAATCACATGAGACAGACTTTAGGAGGAGCAGCCCAACAAAAGCACTCCAGTTACTATTTCGAAAAAGAAGGTCTTGAGGCCATCTTCTTTTCAGACGCCTAGGAGGATTATCAGGAATCGAAGAGGAAGCAAGGGTTGAAACTAGTGAGTTGGGGTGGGAATAGAGTTTGCCATAGAAAGATTTATATCTAGTTCGGGCCAAATTAGCAACATATGGAACATTTAGGTCTTTATGGATGATTTTATTTGTGACAAAGTAAGGAGCGTCGAGGATTTTTCGAAGAATTTTGGATTGTAAGGATTGAATACGGGAAGAATTCGATGGTTTAGTAGAGCCCCAAAGCCCAACTCCGTAAGCCCATATAGGCCTTATGATGGTCATGTAGATGAGCCTTTTGTAGTTAAGTGGAAGGTTTGCGCGTCTGTCTAGTAAGTGTTGAAGTAATCGAAAGCGGCGAGAAGTTTCTTGTCGTTTCAGTCTTGTGTGTGGATTCCATGTAAGACGTTTGTCAAGGAGGAGTCCTAGGTAGCGGATTAGTTCAACAGGGACAAGTGGAATATTATGAGTATGAGAATACTATGAGTGTGGGACAGGATGTCATTGGGTTACGACGAATGGTAAAGGCTATTTTGTGGGATTAGTTGGATTTTATTTTAATTCTTCTATTGTGACACCATACTCGTATCTCAAGGTCTCTGATATGGGATTGAAGGGTTTGAGAGGCAACAGTTAGATCGTTATATATTGACTGATAACATGACTGATAACACACAAGTGTCATCAGCATACAGCATAAGTGGAAAGGAATGTGTTCGGATTGTTTGGGAAATCAGTTGTATACACTGTGTAGAGAATGGGTCCTAGGATACTACCTTGAGGAACACTAGCGGACTGAGTAAAAAGAGATGAATAGGAGCCATTGTGATTTATTTTCAAGGATCTGTCAGTGAGGTAGGACTGGATGATAAGGAAGTATGTTGGAGGGAGGAATTTTTGGAGTTTGTACAGCATTCCTGGATGCCAGACTCTGTCAAATGCTTGCTCTACGTCAAGAAAGGCTCCCGTGCAGTACAATCCACGCTCCAAAGCAGAGGAGACTACATCCACCACACGATGGCACTGCTGGATAGAGGAATGGGATGTTCGGAAGCCAAATTGATGATTGGGGATAATATTATTGGAATCAAGGATAGGATATATATGTTTCAGAAGGAGTTTTTCAAGGATTTATCCCATGATACATAAGAGAGAGAGATGGGGCGGTAAGAGGACGGATATTCAGGCGGCTTGTTGGGTTTATGGATCATTTTAACTATTGATAATTTCCAGGGGTCGGGAAAATATGTCGGGAGTACAGCATTATAAATTAAGAAATAGGATGGTTTTTCGAGGAAGAAGTTTTAAAATTTGGGATGTAATTAGATCGGGGATGAAAAGCTTTAGGTGGAAGGGACATTTGGAGACGAATAGTTAGTTCTGCTTCAATACATTCAAGGTGAACGGGATTAAGGATGTCAGGGTGTGGAATAAAAGTTTTAAGAAGGTGCTGACCAAAAAGCTGGGCTTTTTCCTCGTCGGTTCTTGTCCATCTTTGGGATTCGGTAAGGAGTGGATAGTCGCAGTCTTTGAACTTGAGTCGCAGCTTCTTAGTGGCCGTTCACAGTGATTTGTCAGTAGTGGTGAGATTTTCTGTAAAATTAATTAAATTTTGAATTTTTTAATTTCTGATTTTAATTTGTTAGTAAGTTTAGTATAATAGGTTTTGTTGGATTTCTAGTCCTATGCCACCTTACCCTTGCTCGACAGGTTTCTCCATTTTGTCTATTAAAATAAAAATAAACGGTCAACAAAGCTTAAAAAGTACAAGTATCATAAAAACAACAACATAACAACCAAAATTATTTTATAAAACAGTAACAACAAAACAATCCAAAATATTTTATATAAACAATGACAATAAAACCTATTAACAATAAATAACCCAACCAAAAATGTCTTTATTATTATTATTTTATTTTATTTTATATTTTCATCAACTGATTTTGCCTAACTTGTTTAAAATATTATTAAAAACATTGCTCAGTTTTATCAATCATTACGCGCATTTACAGTGTACTCGGTCCTAACAATGTACATCATTTCGAGAATCATTTTTTTGCAACATCCAGAACCGTTGAATTTTAAAAATCAAACTATGGTTGTTTTTAATAGGTTGACTCGCTAAGGCCGTTTCTTTTTGTTGGCATTCCTCACTGTATTTATCGGCGTAAATTCTTATATTTAAATATTGCGAAGTTTGGCCGAAGTATGTGCCTTCAAAATTTTGGCAATATATTTTGTATATAATGTTAGCGAATTTGTCTTAATTAGTTTTATATTTAAGTCTAGAGAACAGCATTTTTGAAAATGATCATTATTTTTATTGAGGATATTTATGTTTTAATATCCTCATTATTATGGGGACCAGCGGTCTTATATACTCCATGGAAAAATAACAATCCACAGGGTTACTTTTACTTTTTATGGGATAATGTTTCATAAGCCCCCCCGTAGATACTTATGTATTGCACCTTCAGGGTATACATATATTTCTTTTACTAGCCTGATATTTTCATCTCTATAGGAGATACTACTCAGAGCTATTGTTCTGTAATACATATTTCTCCCAGTGTTAATCTAAATTTGTAGATCGTGGCAAGAATAAAAATTTAAAATATTGCCACCATTGTATTTTCTTTCGTGTCATAATACTATTATGTACTCTACCCTAACCATTATTTTGGTGTCCCAAAATGTTGTCATATTGTCTTTTTCTTCTTCCATAGTAAATTATATATGTGGATATTTATTAAAATACCCCAATATATCACTTAAGTTGTTTGACAGAACACTTAAGATTGTGTCATCGACCTATTTTTTTTTAAATTGTGCTTATATGGAAATTTCTGCTAAAATTTCTTCCACCAAATCATCCGAAACGAGTTATATGAGAATGGGGGAAAGCGACTATCCCATTGGTAGACACATTATTTGTTTATAGTAATGGTTATTTATAGAGAAGTACGATGTTTCTATGCATAGCTCTACAGCACTAAAAAATAAGGTTTGATGAATTTTCGTTAATTTCTCAATTTTTTCTCATCTTTTTATGACCGCTTTTATAGCTGCTTCTATTTTAACATTAGTAAACAGGGAAACTACATCTAAAGATATTAATTTATTATTTTTGGCATCACCAGTTTTTCAATGAATTCTTTAAACTGGTAAGAATTTTTTATATCCCACTTATTCTCGATTTTAGAATTTAATTTACTTCAATATGCTCCAAGCCCTCCCCTCACCAGCCCTGGCGGCCGAACCCAAATAATTAAAAACTAAATTTAACAATAACATAACTGTTATAAATATAATAGTATATAATTAAATTTCTTGTCAATACAATGAATCATAATTTGCCAATGGAAAATAAAAATAACGATGATTTTAATTATGTGTTTATAATTTCGGCTTCCGCCATTAGGGTGTTTCCGAGAAAATTGTTCCACTTCATGTAACTTTTGTTTCATGTAAATTGTTTCTGATAGCAAAATTCTTCATATTCGACTCGATTAAAGTTTTTATTATGGTTGTACTTAAAAATACTAACCAAGAACTGAGAAAAGTTATTGTTTTTTTATTTTTAATTTATATATTTCATTGAGCGTATGCTATAAATATGTACTGGATATAATATAATATTAGAAATTCATGGGATGCGCTCGATGATAACAGTCATACGTTACTTCGTCTCTCAGATTTTTGCTTTTTTCAGTAGGAATTCGCTGGAATTTAGTCTGGAGAACATCACTAGACCTCAGGAATACTACAGCAGTGAATGTTGGAGAAATTTCGGTAAGCAAAGTTATAATTTACTTTGTACAATCACGAAAAAGTGAAAGAAGGGTCACTGATCAGCTGATTGCCGCTAGCTCGGCAAGCTCGGGCTTGCTTTTCTTTTACTTATGTTTCTTTTATCTTTGATTCTTATCTCATTAATTGTTTATCATTATTATTTTTTTTTAATCAATGAGATATTTTTATCAAGTCATGTCCTCAAAGTCTGCAAGTAAAAGATCTAGATCTGCAGGTTCAAACTCGTCTTCTACAAAACAGAATCAGAATCTGATAAACTCCAAATTATTTTAATGGAAATACATATATATATATATATATATATATATATATATATATATATATATATATATATATTATAACCAAAAGTTAGGAGTTTTTAGTTGATTTTAATATACCACACTTAAATGTTTAAATAAAACATTTTTTTTTGTTGATTTTGTTGCGCATGGCTTTAGACAGAGTTCTCTTTCAACTCCATGGAGGTAGAAAATAAAAAAGAACATATCCCTTTATTCTTTTTCGGTCATACGTATCCATAAACTGTCCTTTCTAGCTCACGTGAGAGGGCTGAGTTTCTTTTCATTATTCAATCATTACCATCAAATTTTTTAAATCTATTGAAGCTATAATAACCATTTTACAAAATGTCTTTTGAATCAGAATCTGATAAACTCCAAATTATTTTAATGGAATTACGGAATAATAATAACGAAACCATAAAAATCAAAGAATCAGTTGAAAAAATGTCCTCACTATTTGAAAATCTTACAACATAATTTAAATATTTAAAAAACAAGGCGGAAGAACTTGAAAAACATGATCTTCAATTAAAAGAGCGAATAAAAATTATTGAAAGGAAAGACAGGAAAAAACAATATATTAATATTTAATATTCCAGAAAAAGAAGACCCCGATTCAGAAAATGTATTTGATGTTGTACAAACATTATTTTCAAATATGGCAATTGATCTGACAGAAAACGCGATAAATAATTTTTATCGGCTTGGAAACAAAATAAACAGTAAAGTAAGACCCATCCTAATAACGTTAAATAGTTATTTATTAAAACACAAGATAATGGAAAAAAAAGGTATATTAAGGGAAAACAAAATTTGGATAAAACACGATAAAACGCCTGAAGAAATAGAAGAAGGGAAACAAATATATTTCTACCTAAACAAATTGCTCAGCTTCGATAATACTGTCACATATAAAAATAAGTTTTTCGAAATAAATAAAAACAAATACCATTTATCGGAGATAGAGGAACTATTTTTAACTCTTGGTGAGGGTCGAGTATCGCCTTTATCCCCTGCTCAAGCAAACAAGCGGAAAAAAATTTGTGAAAAGTTGGATCAGTTTCGATTTCGCGACAGACCACCTTCAAAACATGAATAGCATTCTAAAAAACGAACAATTAGACCAAACGATAATGGAAACGGATTTTGATTGGCTATCTACTTATAGAAACATATACTTGCGTGAAAATAAAAATAATATGGATAAAGCAACAATTGGCCTTAAACCTCACGTAATAAATGAAATACAACAAGAAGATAATTGTATTCCCAATGTCAATGTGTATAAACACGAGAGATCTTGGAGTGGTGCGGATTATCTTATTTATTATGGAAGTCAGTCATCGGAGGATATGAGGACCTCGCCCCCACCACCTTATCAGTATCAACATCAGCAATCGCAAGGATTAGGATCTCCGCTCGCTACTTCTCTTTGTCACCATCATTTCTTAAATATACTGTATTGGAATATAGAAGGATATAAAAACTTTTATAATTTAAGTAATGAAAATACCTCTTTATTATTGAATTATCAAATAAAATGTCTTCAAGAAACCTTCATAATTAATGATAATATTGTTCTTTCTGCACACTTTAGCGATTATTTGATATTTAATACGAAGGCGATTAAACTTAAATCAAAAGGAAGAGGTAGTGGCGGTCTATTAACTTTGATTAAAAAAAAACTAAAATGTAGGTCAATGTCATCAATAGTTGTAGTTTATGGCTTTTCGTAGAAATAGAAATGAACGATACAAAACTAATCATAGGTAATATTTATTTTAATCAAAGTTATAATACCGATGAATTTATCAACCTCTTTGACCAAGCGTTGAGAGAAATAAAATACGATATTTCCCGAAAATACATCGTACTAGGAGGAGACTGGAACGGAAGATTCGGTGAGATGAATCAATCAGTTGAGAAATCTTTGTTTGAAGGCACGATGTTAAATGAGGTTATGCTGTCTCAGGACTTAGTTACAAATTCGAGGGGGAAGAAAGTAGTAAACCTCTTAGAAGATAATGAATTTATAATGGTTAATGGTAGGAGGTACAGTGACGAGTTAGGACATTTCACTTGTCACACTTACAGAGGCAGCTCGGTGATGGACACAATCTGGGTTAACCTAAATATGATGCCGCTCGTTAATGAAATGGTTGTAGCGCAAATACCGGAAGTGTCTTCCCACTTGCCACTCTTACTAGGGCTAGACCTTCCATTCCTTAAATCTCATCCTCAGATCCAAAAAAGTATTTCCACTAAAATAATTAGATTTAACTGGGAAAATAAAAAAATTGAAATTTTTCATTATGAATCAAAACGCTCACCTAATATATATTATAATTCCGATAATGTATCTGATATTTATGAAAATTTTAAAGATACTGTTACGAATATTGCAATGTATTTAGATATTCTGAAAATCAAGACGATCAATTTCAGGATAACAAATAATCATAAACCCTGGTTTGGTGTGAATTGTAAAAAGGAAAAAAAGGAAGTCCATAATAAGTATAAAATACTCAGAAGACAAATCTTCTCAAACAATTCTCAACAAAAAATCTAGTCTCATATATAAATGAAAAAAAAAATTACAAACGGTTCTTAAAGAAATCTAAATTGGAATATTACAATTTACTGATCTATTACTGACCAAATTCCGGAACAAAAAATAACAAAGAATTTTGGGAAACGATTGAGAAAATGTAAAAAACTAGAGCTGGAAATATCAATGGAAATATTCGAAAACTTTTACAAACAGTTTCATTCTCCCTCCCAAAATCCAACTATAGGCACCGAATTAAAAGTAACTAATCCATTCCTCGATGGTAATATAACATTGCAAGAATTAAAAATGGCTGTCCATCATATGAAAAGAAATAAATCTCCGGGCAAAGACGGAATTCCTTATGAGTCTTTTACGTTATTAACGCCCTAGTGGAAACACTATCTCCTAAATCTCCTGAATGAAGTTTACCAAAAGGAAGATATTCCCAGAAGCTGGTCAACTGTCTTAATAAAGCCGATTTTTAAAAAGGGTAACAAAAATGATCCAAATAATTATAGAAATATAGCTCTGTTAAACACAATAGCCAAAATATTTACATACATTCTGAACAACCGCCTTATAGAATGGTGTGAAATCAATGGCATACTTCCTGAAGAACAAAATGGCTTCCGTAAAAATAGAGGATGTAGAGAAGCATTTTTGTTTTGATCTCTATTATAAATATTATTCTGAGACATAAAGGCCGCCATGTCTATGGGATATTTATCGACTTTCAAAAAGTCTTCGACGCCTTCAACCACAGAAAGCTTTGGCATAAGTTAAATGGACTTGGAGTAAATGCTGAAATAATTAAAATACTCCAACAACTATATGCAAATATGGAAGCAAAGATTGAGATAAATGGTGAAAGATCTAAACCTATAAAAATAACAAAAGCAGTGCTCCAAGGCGATTCAGCCAGCCCACTACTCTTTGCACTTGTCTGATATTGTCTCGTACATGTCTGATATTGTGAAGTATTTTCAAGACCACCTTGCAAGAGGTTTAGCTATAAATGGCTCTAAAGAACTGTTGATTATATTGTTTGCCGACGATGTAGTGATACTTGCGGAATCCTGGGTAGACTGTAAAAAAAAACTAAATATACAACAGAATTATTGTAAAGAAAATCTACTAGTTCTCAATACTGATAAAACCAAAATAGTACCATTCCATAGAGGTGGTCGGAGAATAAAAACATTGAAACCGCTCTACTTTAAAGAAAGCCGAATTGAAATAGTAAAGAACTACACTTATCTAGGCATACAGTTTAGTTCTTCTGGAAACTTTCTTCTAGTTCCAAATTTCTTGCTACAAACGCAATCATAAAGAAAACTAAACTCGCAATAGGAACAACTCTGGCCATATTAAAAGAAAGTAAATCAGAAAACTGGAACTCAAAACAAAAACTATATAACTCCATTATACGTTCTACCTTATTATATTGTGCAGAAATATGGGCTCCACAATACTGTCCGAATTTAGAAATAATAACAATTAAATACGTTAAACAAATATACCAATGGTCCAAACTGCATAGTCGGATTAGAGACAGGAATTTCAAGATTAGAAACAGAAGTAGTCAAAAGAATGTCCAGATGGTGGATTGCTCTATTAAAAATGCCAGAGAAGAGGCTTTCTAAAATATGTTTTAACAGATTAAGAGAACTCGAAGGCAACAAAAATATATTCAACTGGTACTCACAATTAAAAATAAAACTATCAAGAGTAGATTTGTCAATGATTTTAAAAGAAGGACCAGAAGAACTCCAAGGAAATCTCAAAGATATAAAATTAATTCCCTCAGTATTGATATTGACGCAGCGCTTAACTTCATATACACGTATAATACTCAATTCAGAAATATTAGCAGCTTTATCCAAGGTGAAGAATAGCTGAATTTCAGAAGACACATCAAGAAGCACCGAATAGTGAACCAGCTCAGGGTAGCCAACCTGACAAGACCAGTAGTGTATAGTGAGGGAAAATCATAAAAATGGAGGGGGAAGAAAATTGCACTGTTTGCAATTAACAAAATCCGGAAAACCTTTATCACTTTTTAATAGAATGTCCAATGAATAAAAAACTATATTCATAAATAAATAAATGAACACAATAATTCATTTTTATAGAATCTGCTATCAATTGATAATGTGCATAAATTAAATGATACATTTTACTACACAGTGGGCGGCCTAAAAACTAGATCATTTATAATTAACGAATAAGATAAAGATTTTCCGGTTAATGCCTCATTAACTATCATCAACAAGTGAAGTGAAATAAGTTTGTTTTATTTTTATTTTATTTACTTTGTTATTACTTTTTTCTTTAACTTATAATATTATTTTACATTGTTTAGTCTAATTATATTAGGTTATAAAAATTGAAAGAATTATATTTTGTTAACAGATTTTTAATTGTTCTAATTTTTTATTTTTGTTAGTTTTCCGTTTGTTTTGTTTAATTTAAAAAATATGGTTTGTTTATTTTATATTAATAATGTCTTTTAAATCTCTTCAGTTGTTTTTTTATTATTTATTTATTATTATTTTTTTTTTTTTTTTGTATTTTTTGTAAAATAAGTTTGTTTTCATTTTTTATTTTCTTTGTTATTACTCTTTTTCTTTAATTATAATAGGGGTACTCACTACGTTTGCTATAGCATACTATTTGTGCTATTGTGCTAAACCCGTCGAGTTTCTACAGTTATTTCCTGTATAAAATTGATGGGTTTAGCACAATAGCACAAATAGCATGCTATAGAAAACGTAGTTAGTACCCCTAATATTATTTTATATTGTTTAGCATAATTTGCATTAGGTTATAAAAATACACACACCACACACCCACACTACTCTCGTATATATCTGCCTAAAATACATATGAGTATTAGAACTAGAAGATTAATAGAACAAAAGGCTTTCATTGAATTATTTTTTGTTCCTTTATTTATTTAAGGTCACTTGAATGCTACAGAAGGAATCGTAAGATTTGCCTATCCAGGTTTAATTAGGGGAGAGATCTTTAACAAATACCTGACATCGCACAGGCACAGCACCACCGTCTTCTCTGAAGGAGGAAATAACTGAGGATTTTTAACTACCATAACAAAATCCTACGGCCATCGACCAGATTTGAACCTACGATCTCGAAAATAGAAGGCTATTATGTTAGCCAATACACTACACTTTTTTTGCTGCTTCAGAATATAACGATTTTCTTCGGAATAAAGTAACGAAATAGAAAAAAAGCATGACATTTTCTAAAATATTAAGGGTTCTGTTGTGCCTCTACCAACCTCACTTCCAAGGTATTTGTATATATCATATAATTAATTCACGCAATGATTATTTTTTTACTCTATTTTATACGATTTTTCGTAAAACATGATAAGACGCTAAGGGTAAATGAAGTTTTTAAAAAAGAACTATTATCATTTTTGTTTACCTTAAGTACGACATTAGCATATTTTTTACAAAAATATTTATGTTATTCGACAATTTGACCCTAAATTCCTATAATGGTAAAAATGGAATATTTACATTTTGCTGTCGGTGATTTAAAGGATTTTAGAAAGTTAAGGCGTTGAACGCTTTACGCAGGTCCATGCTACCTTGAGGGTTAGTATACAGTCCTCCTATTTAGTCACAAGTATGATATTCTTAAACATTTTCCTCTAGTAAGGTTAATGCGTGTAATTTTTAATAAGATAATATTTCATCATGTCATGACCAGTATTTACGATATATATATATGGTTATGTATTAAGGACATTGAAGGCAAGTAACTTCATTATCGGATAATTTTAGTATTAATCAAGTAAATATTAATAAGCCTTAGTCGGTAAAAGTAGCTAGGCCGTCTTTTGAGTTGACCATTGGTCTGGCCCCTCCCCGTAGTACCACGGAAACTTACTCGACCCCACAGCCGGCAAGAGCATTAAGGCTGCTAAGAAGATAAAAATAATATCACAAAGGTTTACAACGCCGTCTTTAAGGTATTAGAAACATTTCTTGAAACAAAGGCTGGACCACCGACCCCGGACACTTCCCATATTAACCCCGTAGCAGATTGGTAGGCGTGTCAATGTCTAAACAATGGTATTTTTGAAAAGAATAGGGGGTAGAGGTGATGAGGGTGAGAAAGGAGAATGAGAGACGTCAGTGAAAGTCCATCATGAGAAGAGTCGTAATCAAAAGATAGAAGTTCATCCACGGAGGCAGTCAGAGTTTCGAGAGAAGTACGTCGGAGTTCGGAGAATAGCTCGAGAGGAGTCGAGCCAGATGCTAGGTAATAAAACCGAGAAGAGACGCCGAAAACGGATTCCACCTTCGCGCAGCCAACTAAGTATTTTTAAGGTACTTTCTTTTTTTAATATTGTTTGGAAAAGTTCACTGTAATATGTCCCTCAGTATTCTCAGTCGTGATTATTTTCAATCTAGGCGTGAGTAAATAGAATGGAAGTGTATAAGCTAATTTTAATAATAATGTCATTTATTGAAATCTGTTTAATTTAATCTTCAGGTAACAAATGCCTTAGTAAAGCAGCCAGTCAAAAAAATAGCAACATAAGATATATAAATATATATACACTCCCTGTCAAAAGTATTACAACATCCGAAACTCTCGAGATTTTCTTGGTTTAGACCTTAATCCAGACTTTGTATATATTTATAGTAATATTTATATATATATATATATATATATATATATATATATATATATATATATATAGAATAGAATAGAATAGAAAAAAAATTTTATTCTGGGACTAGGTCCCCTAAGAATAATAGTTATGTACAATAGAAAAATATAATATGTCTGGCCAACAGACAAAATAAACATGAGTACTTATTAATTACAACGATTATTTACAAATACAATTATTAACAATGAGGAGAAAAGCTATACATAAAAAAACAAACAAATTACTTCAAAAAAAAAAATACAAATAAAAATAAAAGATAAAATAAAAAAAAAATATATATACATATATAATATCTTCTAAATATTGTCTTCTGAGAAAATAAAATCTAATTTAAACAAAATCAGATTAAAATTTGGGCAGTAAACAAAAATCGTCTTTCATTCAATGTAGACTTCTAGATGAAATTGACATATCATATTTGCTGATCGTCTATTTGGGATGACAGTAGGTAAAGGAAAAGTTGGGATTTGAGTGAGGATAAAGAAGTGGCATGGCGGATATGGTTCGGTAGAGAATTCCAGAGTGCAGAAGAGCGAACAATAAAGGAACGATCAAAAGTTTTGGTTCTGTGGGTAGGAGCATAAAGGTCAGAATGTCGGGATCTAGTTTCGAGTAAGTGGACTGAGGATTTAAATTGAAGGAGACTATGGATGTAGGATGGACGCTGGGAGTTGATAGTTTGATAAAGGTATGATCCAAGGAAATATTGTCTGCGGGTGGAGGGAAGGAGCCACTTTAACTCACCGTATAAGTGGGTAACATGAGATCTCCTTGAAGTGCCGAAGACAAATCTTAAGAAAATGTTCATAATGCGCTTTAATCTGTCTTCAAGCACAGTCGGGAGGCCGTCATATGCCACACAACAATAGTCAAAGTGGGGGAAAATGAGTGAGGAAACGAGGAGCTTACGAGTGGATAGTGGGAGAAGATGACGGGAGCGATGGAAAAATTTAAGGATACTTATTGTTCTTTGGGAGATTTGGGCAATATGTGGTTTCCAGGAGAGGGATTGGTCGATTGTGATACCTAGGTTTTTTACAGAGGAACTGAATGTAATTGGGTAATTACTGAGGATTAGACTTGGGAAGTTGGTATTAGATTTGATAAGGGATTTGGAACCTATTACTATTGCTTGCGTCTTCATAGTATTTAGCTTAAGTTTATTCAGATTTCCCCAGGCGCTGATTCTATCCAGGTCCTCCTGAATCTTCAGAAATGCTGCTAATGTCTCAGAGGGGGAGAAGGATAGGTAGATCTGGAAATCATCAGCGTACAAATGGTGGGAGCAATGATGGATAGAGTTGGGAAGGTCATTGATGTAGGAATTAAAAAGGAGAGGAGATATACTTGAACCCTGGGCCACACCTGCCGAAAGGGTTAGAAAGGAAGATAGAGGTTGATTAGGAATATTGACGGCTTGGGTTCTATTAGAAAGAAATGAGTGAAACCAACAGATAGTGCTGTTGGAAAAGGATAGGGATTGAAGTTTGGAGTAAAGGATGGAGTGGTCCATGGAGTCGAAAGCTTTTGAAAAGTCTAGAAGTATTAGTACGGTCAGTTTCTTTTCATCCATAGAAGTATGTATGTCGCTGGTTATTTTGAGGAGAGCAGATTGTGTGGAAAAACCAGGCCGGAAACCGGATTGGAGAGGATCAAGAAGTTTAGACTTTTCAAGGTAATTAGATAATTGGGATTGGACTATTCTTTCTAAAGGCTTGGATAGGTTAGATAGGATGGAAATTGGGCGGTAGTCTTTAGGGGATATAGGATTTGAGGTTTTATTAATAGGATGGATTATTGCTTTTTTCCAAGTAGTTGGAAATATAGAATTTTGGAGGGAAAAATTATATATGAATAGAAGGACTGGTAGGATTTCGGGAAGGCATAGTTTTAATAATTTGACGGGTATTCCATCAAATCCTATGGAGTTGGTATGGGATTTCATTAGAGAGGAGATAAGGTCAGTTGGTGAAATATCGGAGAAATAAAAATTATCTGGATTAAATGATGTAACTGAAGAAAAGTCAGAAGAATGCGGAGAATGGTTATCAGTGGAGGAAGATGAAAAGTATATATTTAATTCATCTGGTGAGGATTGATAGGATGGTGAGGAAGAGGATTTGCAAAGAGACAGTTGGCGAAGGAGTTGCCATTTTGACTTTGAATCGGGAGCAGAGGAGAGAGTTTCGTGAAAGTAGTTAGATCTTGCTTGTCTGATAGTTGTCTGAGTCAGATTGCGGAGTGCCCTGAACGCTTGATAGTCTTCCGTTAGTCTAGTACGTCTAAAGCGTCTACGGGCTGCCTCACGCCTCTTTTGTAAGTCTTTTATTTCTGGACTCATCCAAGGAGCGGGACGGCGACGGAAGGTGCGGGTTTTGAGGGGAGCATGTTTATCGAGGATACTAATTAGGTTAGAGGTGAGGATATCGACCATTGAATCTATAGAGGTACAAGAATATATTTCGTCCCACTTTAGGACTTCAAGATCGGATTGGATAATTTCACGAGTAAGGGAATTGATATTACGGAAAGTTGTTGTTTTAGGAAGGATTACTGGAGTTTGGATATTGTATGATATGTGAATTAGGTCGTGACAGGATAAGAATGGGACTGGTAATTGAGATGAAGAGAGAAGGCTATGTGCTGAATCAATTACATAAAGATGTAAAGAATTACATATATATATATATATATATATAATATATATATATATATATTATATATATATATATATATATATATATATATATTAAATAAGAGATTTTAGGGATTAGACATATCATTTTTTATTCACTGTTTACTCACAAACGATGGAATTTTGTTTCATTAATTACAAATTTTCTTTCAGTCCATGCTTATCTTTTGTTTGCCTCAAGTCTGTTCTCTGTTTACTCTTAATTTCATTCACAATGAATTGTTTAAGTCACGATGATTCGGTCAGAATCATCACTCTCTATGATGAAGGCAAATCATTGCGTTACATTGCGAATCGCCTTGGGATTTACTATTCTATCCTTTCAAGGACCATACAAAGATAAAGGGAGACTGTCGGTCATTCGAGACGACCAATGTCAGGGCATCCCAGGGTTACTAACCCCATAGATGACCGCTTCATCAAAATGCAAGCACTTTGGAAGCATTATTCTACTGTATCTTCCATTAAAAACTCGATCGCTGTTGTTCGAGGGTTATTAATCTCGGAGTCAACGGTTATTAGAAGACTGAGAGAGTCAAACCTAAGGCCAAGAAGGCCAGTGAAAGGTCCTCTTCCCACCGCAGAACTCCGTGTAAAAAGATTAAGATTTGCAAGGGAACTTTACTCTTGGACTGTGAAGGAATGGAAAAAAATTGTATTCACTGATGAGACAAGAGTGACCCTTAACAGCCCAGATGGCCGTAAAAGAGTTTAGAGAAGGCCTGGAGAACAGTATAGTCTACCATGTTCTGGGGTAGCATATCTTGGGAAGCGCGGCGCGCACCGAGTTAGTGCCAATCCAAGGAGGGGCTTTGAATGGTTTGAGGTAAGTAGAAATTATTCTTCAAGATCATGTAGTGCCTTTTATACCATTCATAGGCTCTGAATCATTGCTCATGCATGATAATGCTCGTCCTAACAAGGCAAGATGTGTTTCTGAATACTTCCCACTACCCTTGAAATGCTAAAGACAGCTGTATTGTATTGGAGGGATGAGACAATATACCCAAAGATTTCCTTCAATATTTTTTTATAAGTATGCCAAGACGGGTAGAAGCAGTCATTTAAGCCAGAGGAGGTGATACGTCTTATTAAATGTAAATAAAAATTGAAACCGTAATTTAAAAGTTAAAATTGTAAGATAGGAAAATTTTAAAAAGTGAGTTTTCTAATTTTTTCGGTAGAAATGTTGTAATTAATTTTAATAAAACTTGTTGATTTCCAGTTTAAAAAATGTTTACTATTGACTTCAGAACCTTTCTTTATTATAAAAAGAAGAACGTTTTAGTAAAATTCAAATATTTTTAAGTGTTGCAATACTTTTGACGGGGAGCTTATATATATATATCTATATATATATATATATATATATATATATATATATATATATATATATATATATATATATATATATATAAGATAAGATAAGATAAGATAAGCCTTTATTTACACATATTTACAATTTTTGTTGGTACATAAACTTTATATATATTTATTTTTATTTTAAAAACACTTTTAATAATTGATGTAAGTAAAAAGAAAACAATGTGACCAAATATTATTTACAACTTTTAAATAAAATTTACTAACATCTTTTTTATTAAAATTGCCAAAAAAATAAAACAAAAAAAAACTTGATTAAATAAAAAATTTTATGTTTAGATAAATAAAAATAAAATGGTTTTCTACTAATGTGTAGGCCTCTCCTGAAGGAGGAATAGTCTTCATCGGTGTTTAGCCGTACCTTCTGGGTTATGAGTTCGCCGCTGGTTTTTCAATATCTTGGCATTTTAATTCCCAATATTTTCGGTCTTCTGTTTTCCTATGCCAAGATATTCCTTCTTGTTTCTTAATTTCGTCCGACCATCTTTTGAGTTGCCCTTCTTGCTTACGTTGCTTTCCGAGAGGTGTCCATTCGGTAATTGCTTTGCTCTACCTGGGGTCTTTTATTCGCATTAAATGCCAAGCCCATTCCCATTTCAGCTTCCTTATACAACCCACAGCATCCCTCACCAAAGTGGTCTCTCTCAGAGTCGTATTTTTTACTTTATGCTTTAAATTCACATTTGTCATACTCCTCTCCATTCTTCTTTGCCAAACGTTAATTCTTCTTTCTTGAGATTTAGTGAGGGACCATGTCTGGCTTCCATAAGTCAAAGTTGGGAGAATGCAGGTATTGAATACTAACCTTTTCCATTTAATTTCGGTGGAGCTTTTCATTAAGTTTTTAAAGACCCAAAATTTTTTCCAGCAAGAGGCAATCCGTTTTTGAATTTCTTTGGAAAGGCGGTCATCGAATGAAATGGTCTGTCCTAGGTAAGTGGTGTCTTTGACTAATTCTATTTTTGCGAGAACATTTTCTATTTTGGATATATTTTCTGAATTTGTCATTATTTTAGTTTTGGATAAATTCATCACAAGACCAACCTGACCACACACTCTCTCCAAGTCCTTCAGCATTTCTATTAACTCGTCCTGGGTACTTGATATCAACACTATGTCGTCTGCAAAATTTAGATGATTTAATTTGTTTTCGTTGATATTAATTCCTTTGGTTTGCCATTCCAAATTTCTAAGAGCGAATTCTAGGACCGCTATAAAGAGAGTTGGAGAGAGAGGGTCGCCTTGCCTAACTCCCTTTTTTACAGGAAATATAGGTCCTTTAATATCTGTTTCAACATAGGCGATGTTATCACTGTATAGTTCAGTAATTATAGAAATGTATTTTTCTGCCACGCCTATCTGTTTCAAAGCTGAAAATATACTGTCATGCTTGGGGCTGTCAAAAGCTTTAGTGAAGTCAACAAATGCTAGATACAGAGTAATATTATACTCTTTTGATTTTTCTATTAACTGGTTCTCAGTGTGAAGATGGTCTATGGTTGAGAAACCCTTCCTGAATCCTGCCTGTTCAACTGTTAAATAGTATTCAATTTGTTTCTTTATTCTATCATTTAAAATTTTTGTGAATAGCTTACCAATAGCTGAAATCAAAGATATGGGTCGATAATTTCCAATTTCTTCTTTATCCCCTTTTTTGTGTAAAAGAATTATTTTAGATCTTTTCCATTGTGCTGGGACTTGCTCTTTAATCAGTACTTCGTTAAATATTGTGCACAACGCCTCGACTAGGATGCTGCCTCCAGCTTTTAACATTTCATTTGTTATACTGTCTTCTCCTGGACTCTTTCTTGTTTTTAGTTTATTTATAGCGTTCTCTACCTCTGATTTAAGAATATTTGGTTCTTCATCTTCTTCATTATTTCCAGTATATTGTTTAGATGATTTCGATGAATGCTCTTCTTTGTAGAGGTTTTTGTAGAAAGATGTTGCTATTGAAATCATCTCTTGTCTATTTGTTGTGCTTTGTCCTTGTCTGTTTTTAATTGAAAGGATCCAATGTTTGCCTGGGTTAAGTTCTTTTCTTAATTGTTTAGTTGATTTGTTGTTTTCCAAAATTTCTACAATTTTTCTTTCTCGGAATATTTTTAGGTCTGTTTTTATTTGAGTCCTGATTTCTCGATTGAGCTGCCTGATTTCGCTCTCCTCCCCCGAGTTTATTTTTATTTTTCTTCTTTTTTCTAAAAGAGAAAGCGTATTTTCTGATAGTTTATTTACATAGCCCTTTTTCTTACCCACTTTATTTTTTACTTCTATTGCACTGTTAATTATGGTATCTGTTATTTTATTATATCTTTGTTGGATATCTGGAAGTTTGTTTTGCTCTTCTATATTTAAATTGGATATCAATTTTTCTTGAAACATTTCAATCTCCATCTTATTTAGGGTTGTGAAATTATTTTTCTTATTTTTAAATCTTCTTTCCTTCTTTAGCGTGTCAATATTTAATGATGTTCTGACAAGGCGGTGATCTGAATTGAAATTAAATTTCGTTAAAACTTCTATATTCTTAACTGAGCTTAAACTGTTTATTAAAACGTAATCATATTCATACGTTTTTTTGTCTGGAGCCATCCATGTCCATTTGTTTTTTAGTTTATTGTTGAAATAAGTATTTCCTATTTTTAACTGCTGGCCGTATGCAAAATCGATTATCATCTCGCCCCCTTCGTTCCTGAAGCCGTAGTTAGATGCTCCCATTATCGCCTCTTCCCCTTCTAAGCGCTGACCAACTCTTCCGTTCCAGTCACCCATTACTAGCACCGTGCTTTTCTTATTCCTATGTGTTGTAAGCGTTGTCACTAATTCTGAATAAAATAATTCTTTGACTATATTAGAAGATCTAGCAGTAGGAGCGTGTATTTGTATTAGTAGCAATTCTTTCCCCTTATTTATCCTTAACTTCAAAAGGGCTATTCTTGAGTTAATTTCTTTAAATTCAATAACATTATTTTTCCATATTTTATTTATAATAAAACCGACACCATACTGTCCTTTTTCAGAGTATGTATGCATAAAAATATCTCCTGTTTTTGTTTCCATTATTTCCGTATTTCTTCTTCTTATTTCACATAGACCGACTACATCCCAATTAATATTGTTTAGAGCCTTTTCTAATTCAATCCATCTTTCTTCCCCTAGTAAAGTTCTTATATTAAATGTACTTATTCTGATGATATTTTTAGTAGTCCGATAATTGATGTTTTCCTGATTTGAAATTTCCTCTGTCTGTCGAATAGGTTTTCCGTCGGCAGTTTCGGTTTTTTGTCAGTCTTCTGTTTCACTTGCGCTATCCTGTATTTTTTTTGGATTTAGATTATGAACTTTAGAGTTTTTTTTAAAGAAAAAATTATCTAAGCTATTGCTCCTATGACGCTTCACTTCTGTTTTAATTGTTGCAATACTAACACCATTCCTATTTTTCAATTCTTTTGGTTTAGGAGATTTCTCTTCACTTCTCTGTCGTTTTCCTGTTTTTTGTGGTTCATTTCTCAAATTTTCCAACGAATATAATTTGTCATTGATCAACAGTTTATCGTATCTGTAAACGACATTATCCCCTCTTTCTTTGTGAAATTTTAGAAACGGAAATAATTCCTTTCTAATTGCTCTAATGTTCTGAAGTAGATCTTCTTTAATAACAATATGTTTAAAATCTTCGTTTTTCCTTAATATGCCTTTTTTCCTGATTATTTCATTTCTAAGATATATTGAATTAAATTTTACCAGTATTGGACCAGAAGCATTTTTTTTGTTTAGCCTAATAATATTATCGATGCAATAATCTTTACATGATAGCTCAAGTGATTTTAAGATGTTTATTATTTTAGTATAAATTAAAGGTAGTGATTCAGTTTTCATTCCGAAAATTATAATATTGTATCTCCGTTTATTGTTTTCCTCCAACAAGCGGTTTCTTTCGTAATCATTTTTTATTTCTTCTACCTCTTTTTTTATAATAGATATATCTTTAAAAATTGTTGTTTCTATTGAGCTTATTTTTTCTTCTAATATATTTAACTTGTCAAGCTTAAAAAGAATAGCGTCTAATTTCTCTTCATTTGACATTTTGATTGTTATTATAAATATTATTGTTATTAAATTATGTAAATATTATTGCGAGTCCTTTCCGTCGAACAATAATCCTATGACGGACGCACTGTAGCTTTTGTTAACAATCAAGATGTAAACAATCGTTGGAGAGGGGTTAGATACGCATGCGTATTATTAGAGAATAATGGCTATTTTATTGTCTAACCTGGATTTATCGACTATCAATTTTTATTAATATCTCCTCTTCCTCTACACTTTTTTTCACTGAAACTTCTCCACTGTGATGGTTTGCTATTAATGTAAACTGTTGTAAATTTTTGTCACTGTACGGTTTGTTAAAACCTTTATTTAATAAAGTAACACGGGACTTGATCTGCACTCAACCGATTCCAGCACCGAATATATATATATATATAAATTGAAAAATGATTTATACTGGGACTCAGTCTCATAAAAATATTATGTATGTTACAAATAAAGATGATGTTTCTTTTCAAAATAAATGGATCAGACTTGATCATTTACAATTGTTTTAAGCTTAAATATTTTCGAAAGATTTGAGAGAATGGAGATAAGTAGAAAGACTTTAAGTAAGCAGGGTTAGCGGTTTCGTTAATGGAATGGACTAATGATTTTTTTTCCAAGATCTAGGGAACACTAAATTTTGGAGAGTAAAGTTATATAAAGAAAAAAACTGTGAGTATAACATGAAGGCAAAATTTGAACAATTTAACAGGTATTCCATTAAAAACTAAGATTGGTGAGAGATTTCATATCAGAGGAAATAAGATCACTTGGAGGGATGTTGGAAAAGTAGAAATTTTCGAAGCTAAAGTAAGGAGCTGGATATGAGTTGGGAGGAGAATGTTTAGAACAGTTAGAGTACGAATAAGAAGTAGTAATTAATTGTGAACCTGAAACCGAAGAAACAAGTGAGGAAGTGGATTTACAAACAGAGAGCTCAGGGAGAAGTTGCCATTTCCGATTTTGAGTCCGGAGCAGAGAGGGTTCATGAAAATTATTATTTATCCTATTGGATAATTATGATATTGAAGATGAGTTACAGGAATATTTTTCACTTCAATTCATCATTTTGAGGTCAGGAAAAAGTTTTATTCGGGTTATGGCGTCCAGGTTACGGAATGTAATGGTTTTGGGCATAAATGCTGAAGCTGTGAAGTTTTATAATACTAAGATAAGGACATTAGATAAAAGAAATGGTACTGGATGATGGAAAAGCAGGCTTATGCAACGATGGCATGAGAACAGGTATCCCAGGAATCCGATAATAGGAAAGAAGTTTAGTTTTGAAATAGACAGAATTCAAAATATGATTGTAAAAGGGGATATGTTTGTATATGATTGATTAAAAGGGACCGGAGGAGGACAATATACTACCACAGGAATAATGAGGTATGGCAACGGAAGAGGAAGGGATGTAGGGTAAGAGAGATATGGATGAAATAATTTAGGAATTCATAATAATAAGTGGGTAAGGGCTAAGCATTAACGTGACAGGGTGTTAGTAAGTTGGATATACAGAAGAGAAAATGATTTTTTGAGGGAAAACACTTGCTACAAAACAAAATGGTGAGTAAAAATTAAGAAGAAAAGTAAATGTAGATGATAAGAGTATAATGATGAACTGTGAAATAATAATAATAGGGTTACCGAAGCCGAAGGTTCGATGCCGATACCACCAAAATCCGCCTACACAGACTCGTCCAATGTTCACCATTCAAGCCGAGATCAGCCTTAACGCAATCCTCCCATCGACGCTTCGGCCTACCTTTTGGACGCCTACCAGTCAGATCAGCGAATACCAACTTTCTGGGAATCTGTTCCTCACCAAGCCCAACAACTTTACTCGCGCATTTGATTCTCCGCGATGCTATCGACTCAATTATATTGAAAGAGTACAAGCTCCACAATTCCGCGTTGTACAACCTTCCAAACTCCCCAGTGGCCTCATCTCTCTTCGGACTAATTATTTTACGCAGTATCTTATTTTCGAAAACCTTAAGCCGTTGTTCATCCTTCAAAGTAAGCGGCCATGTTTCACATCCGTAAAGATCCGTCGGAAGAATAATAGTTTTATAAATTCTAACCTTTAATTTTTTATACAGAAGCCTTAGTTAATGACATATTTGCTACTTTCCGTATTTTTTAGTATATCGAGGTCCTTGGAGAGTGTTGAATCGCGATCCCCCGGACCGCCGGTTACAGGTCCTGCCGGAGGACAAGCTCAAACGACCCGGATATCCACCAAGTTACAGCATGCCTTGTTCAACTTCATTAAGGCCAACATCCATCAATCACTCTCTTTTTCGAAAAGTTACTTTCGGAAGTCAAATCTTCCCGATGTATTTCAATTCATAGCTGAGATCACCATATTTCTCCAAGGATGATTTTAGGCTTTATATTTGTTTATTAACTTGGGAGGGAAGGTAGGGAACTGTTGGGAGAGCATCCGCTGGCGATGGGCATGTAGTTCAGCTCCCAGATTTTTCATTACTTGACCCGCCAGTATTACTCTCTGATTCATATTTATTGCTTTTTTGAGCTTTGAGAGCCTCTACGTTTTTATCGTTCTGGTTACAGCATCAGTCGTTATAAAGTAGCCCAAATTGTTTTTGTCACCTCTAGTGACCGTGTAACGGTGTATATACAGAAGTATATATATATATATAGTTTTGTAATTTAAAAAAATCCGTCATTATTTGTGAATTGTATAATTAATACGTTTCCCCGTATCAACAAATGTAAAGATGCTTATTTTTAGCAATATTTCACAATGTGTGGTTCAATTACATGTTTGTGGTTTATTTTTCAGAAGAAATAAAATAAGGCCTATGGGAAGAGTATAACATCGCTTTTGTCGATTAATGATACTGCGTAGCGCCAAGCCAACAAAATAATATACTTTTCGAAAATGTTCCAAATCAAAGAAAAAGAAAGACTGCCTGGCCTCAAAATGTTTTCCAAGCTGTCAAAAAGTTTTCTACAGCTGATCCACGAATTTTTCTCAGCTTTTATATTGGAACCAATTTGCTCTTAAAACTGACTCATTCGCTATTCAGGACATTTTATTACTGGAAAATGAATATGGTGTAAAATTTTATGTCATGTAAAAAAACAAACACTTTTTATCGAATGGAGCCATCCCGCAACAGAAGAAATAGGGGCTCCATAATTCATATCTCTAGGTTTTCTTGACCAATCATTCACATCATCATAATCAATCACTAACCATTATTAGCTGTTATATTTGATTATTCAACTGTAGTTCAATAAATTCATTCCAAAATATAATTATAAAAGTATTATTTTCCTTGTTTTCCCTGCAATAAGATTTTTTTTTTCACTAGCGGATTTCTCAGTATGATTCTATAAATGTTTTTAAGAGAAGACACTAGCCAAATAGCAATACAACATTTCTTTATCATATGCTCCATATAATTGACGAATTATCCTTTTTTTATTTAATTAGGTCTCCCTTAGATAAAAAAACAATAAATAAATACATTTTTCCGGATATCATTTATTTTATTTTTGAATGTTCAGGGTGCATCTAAGTAATAAAAAGTTAGTCCAATCTAAGTTGATTAGTCTAATTAACGTGACACATTCAAGATTCATTCAACACATATCAGGTCATTAACTACTTTTCCCTGGCCTTCTAGTGGCACCTTCCTACGTCCTCAATTATATATATGTACATATATATATATATATATATATATATATATATATATATATATATATATATATATATATATATATATTTTATTATTTTTTTTTTTAAATCTTTTTCTTACACAACAACCTTACTTAAGGACGGTTTATTTGATTACATCATGTTCCATACCTTAACGGTATACTACATGAATGGTATAATATTAAATACAAAATTAAAGTAGTTACAAAATAATAATAATAATAATAAATAAAATACAATAATGAAACTAAAATAAAAATGAAAAGGAATCACCTCCGCTGCCCATGGTTGTCAGTAATTCGAGGTCTCTATTTTTAATTAATTTAATAAGTCAGTCCTGAATATACATACACATATATATATATATATATATATATATATATATATATATATATATATATATATATATATATAAGAATAGAATTAGAAGGAACAGAAGTTTTAATATTATGTTCTTTTGGTACAATGAAATACTGATTCTTAGAAAGATAGGAGATGATCAAAGAAACATGATTTAAATTTGAAAAGAGAGGATGCACAGGGGACAAGGGATGGATAAGGAAAAGGCTTGGTCGATAAAAGATTTGTCATAAAGCAGTGTGGATTTCCGATTTAACAAGTAGAGGGATTTGGGTGAAAAGGAGAAGGGGGGGGGGGAGGAAGGAGGAAAGTAACCTTCCTAATGAGCCGAGACTCGAACTCTTAATTATTTTCTTTCACAAGGTTTGGTCATCTGTTGCTATGGCAACGCGCACCCCCCCCCCCCCCCTTAGCTTTAGTTAAATGCAGAGAAGACAGGGGCGAGTTTTTGACAGACCTTTTATGGGAAAAACTATGTGTCTGAAATCTCTCGACGCACAATATCCTTAACACTTCTAAATTACTTTTGTCACCTTCTTTCATTTGAAATCCATAGCCTATTGCCTGGTTCCTCAATATTCGCTCACTTTGACTGTTGCCGTAAACGGGTTATGCTGGCCTTTCTGGGGATCTCGAAGCAAAACTAAAACAAAATCATGTTTGTTTACTTTTATCCTACTTTATACATTTCATCTATGTGACATCCACACATTTCTTTCTCTAAGAGTTAAAGAGGCTTTACCGTTGTTAGTACTTCCTGGCATCCTTTTCTTCCCATCTTCTCCAATCACAGCGCCCATCGTACCTTTCAGATATATTTTCATTGAAATCCTCCGTCCTTTGCCGCGGACTGGAGGCCTGTATATAACGTCTCATCGAACCTTTCCTCAGATCTTTCCCAATCTTATCCTCATCCGAATAAACTTGTGTACCTATATATACATCATCATTCTGATACTCACTCTTACTAACTTAAAATACTGGCTTTTAATCTATTTCCTTTCTGTCCAATTCCCAATGAACAATAAATGGATTCTCTAAAATAAGGTAACAAAACAGAGATAAAAGATTATTTATTCATAATATTTTATTTTGCGTTGCGTTTGCACATTCAACTATATTATTTCATCAACATCTCACCAATATTGCAAATCTCTCATGATAAAAAGTTGTAATTAAGATTTGTAAATATGTATATATTTTTTTTAATTTGTTTGTCCATTTTTTTGTCTTTATTTTCAAAACTATTAAGAGCTACTTCTTAATTTATTACTGTTATTTATTTTTATTAACTTTTTTTTTTTAACACTTAAGTTCTTATTTATATTTCTTGCAATATTATTCTAAAGGGGCTTGTCCCAGGTTAAATAAAGGATATTATTATTATGATTATACACACACACACACACACACACACATATAAATATATATATATATATATATATATATATATATATATATATATATATATATATATATAGAGAGAGAGAGAGAGAGAGAGAGAGAGAGAGAGGCTGCGCTGGCTGGGGAGTATTCTCTGCTGGACTGGCCCCCTTGATCACGGAGGAACTGGCGGCAACTCCTGAAATGTTTGGAGCCCTTAAGAAATAAGCCAGACATATTTTCAAACAAAAAGAAGAAATGGCCGTTCGAACTGGTGCTTAGCATGTAGAAAGTATTCTTAATTGTTTATATTAGGTTTTATTTATATTAGGTTTTAAGTTTTAGTGATTTTAATTGTAAATAGGTAAAATATATATATATATATATATATATATATATATATATATATATATATATATATATG
Source organism: Piezodorus guildinii (assembly GCA_023052935.1). Lineage (NCBI taxonomy): Eukaryota > Metazoa > Arthropoda > Insecta > Hemiptera > Pentatomidae > Piezodorus > Piezodorus guildinii. Next base: position 4,472,004 of record CM041295.1, on the reverse strand, counting down.
TTAAGTGGACCCACTGAACATAGATAGGAAATTACTGGAGCCCTGTTTGGTGGGAACAGCTCTCCAGTTGTGGACAGCCCAATAGTTTTTGAAACCGTGGTTGATTCCCATTTTAAAATCTGCCTCACGTTGGTTTCAATTATTTTGGGATCAACTTGAGTGCAGTCCTGCCCGCTCGGTTGTCAATCTTGACGACCGAGCCTATGTAAATGCGCGCAAATTAAATTTAAATAAGAAATTGGAACGAACCGCTGGTATAGGGCTGCCCTAAGGTACAGCGGGGGGAAGGAAGATAAAAAAAAAAAAAAAAAAAAAAAAAAAGAGAGAGAGAGTAAGCGAAAATTCGAAAAGGGAATGGAATAGAAGAAGAAAATGAGTGAGGAAACTATAATATAAGTTATAAAAAATATATTTATAGGAAACTATAAAGAAAAATATAACCAATAATCTTAAATATGTCATATCGAATTCGACCAACTTTCTGTCAAGTCTTTCTTCCGTTCAAAGCTACATTTTTCCCAGACACACATAGCATGTGGCTAATACTTTTTATTTGAAGACCAGAGACCTTCAAATGTGTCAAAAACTCGAATCAGGAAATTTTTGCGATGCCACATATTTATAACCTCAATATGTTTCTTGTACAGTAGGTCAGCGTGAAAAACTTTTTATCTCATCATTTCGAAAAATGTCGAACAGTCCTTCGTATCTCAAATGGATATGACCAATGAAGCAATGTTCCTGTCACACCAGTACTGGAGGAAAAAATACAAATCGCACCTAGTCTTTATTTCCCGATTACTTATGCATCCTTTCATATTACGGTCAAGCAAGATCGAAATAAAGGATAATGTACCTACTATTCGGTAGGAATCGATTAGTTTTTGTAGAATTCTAACTCATCATACATCATACATACAGTTGAATCATTTGAAAATTGTTGGATCTTTTACGTGGTCAAAAGCTGTAATAACTGAGTATTACTCTTACTGAGATCCAGATAGACAATATCAATTTTATCTAAACGGTAAATGCAGATGTGCCTTAACGGTGGTAGGATTAGAGGAATCGGATCCATTTATTTTATTGGAGCATCAGTTTGAAGAGCTATCATGATGTGGATTACGGTGATGGTGGTTGTCGGAAGAGTGAGTAGTATGAAATTATAAAGACAGGGCGTTGGTCAGCGTTCCTTTGTCACCTCTTCGGGCCTTGGCTGATTTGGAGAAGGAGCAAGGACTTGCTAAATGTCAAGGTGAGTGGAGCTGGCCACACCTCGCCGCGGCATCTATCCCCCCACCCTATGTCCATCTCATCCCTTTCTTTGTCAAGGATCTAAATAAGTAGATAATATCAACTTGGATATGCAAGTATACGATAATAGTTTCCAACACCGAAATTATCATGTCCATATTCTTTTTAAAAATATTACTCATGTTTTAAGTGAAGAAATGTAAATATTTTCCTTGCATTTGATTATAAAATTCTTTGTGAGCTTGTGAAAGATAGAATTTTATACAGCAAGTCAAACTATATCGAAACAGTTATATAATCTCGTTTATCTCTTTTTTTTCAATTTCATTTCTTATAGTTGATTTTATTCCTGACAGGACAAGTATCTCTTATTTCACAAAAAAAGATATATTATTGCAGTTATATATATTTTTTATTGGTAATGATGTCGATTCCTCTAGCTATAAATAATGCTTTTAATGTTATTCTATAAAGATTTGTAATTCCCTTGTTTACAGCAAGAGTGCTGGTGGCAAAAATAGTCCTTTCTAAAATATGGAAGAGAGCTCTTATGTTACCTTGAAAAAGGCTTTAGTTGATTGCTAAAACAATCCAATTACAGGGATTATATTTTTATTTTGCATTACAAAACATCCGCCCAACAATTTCAGAGGATTTTTTAAAAAAGCTCTAAGCATGAATACAACTTTGATTGCTCTCAACAACGAATGAGGAAAATGTTTTTCCTCTGGTCCTGATTATTTTCTATAAGCAGCTTAAGAAATTGAGGGTAAGCTGTTTTCCCAGACGTCTAAAAATATAACCAATGAGAGGAGAAAATACGGAAAAAAGGAAATGTTGCATAGAATCAGCACACACACACACACACACACAGATATATATTATATATATATATATATATATATATATATATATTATATATCTTCTTCTTCTTCTTCTAATTGAAAGCTCGTTAGCTGCACAAAGCACATGAGTTCATAACCTATGATCTCAGGGCTAACTATAGATTGCCTTATAATTACTCATACTCATATTATTACACGCGTATTTGTATATTATAATGATTATAATTTACTAAAAATTAACTTTAAATTAAAAAAAAAAATTCACTAAAGAGCAAGTGGGACATAGTTCTATTCCGAAAAAAGTATTGACCTGTAGAATAAGTTTCTGATGCCTTTGAACGAGTCTTTGACCAAGTCAGAGAACAATTAGCAGAAGAATACCTTGCTGCCAAATACAACTATAGAGAAGCAATTAAAAGTAAAAAATCCGATTACCGTAATATGATTACAGATTAATTACGAAACGTAAAAAATAGTTGGTGAATTGTGGATAAACTCTCTTAGTCACGTAAATATACATGGCAATGAAATAAGTATTGATAATATATGTGAATAATATTACAAGGCCTTATATGTACAAAAATCGATTTTGGAAACTAATTTCTTTTCTGTAACCCACTCTTTTTTAGATTCACCTTTTTCGTTAGAGGAACTCCGACAACCTTTTCACGACAGTAAAAATAAGAAATCACTAGGTCATGACATCATATATGAGGTTTTCCAAAATTTAACTTCTGAATGGGACCATTATTGGTTAAGCCTTTTCAACAACATCGTGGAGACCGAGAGAATACCAGGTGCCTGGTCAAATTTAGCAGCAAAGAAAGCATTTTAGCTCAACGGATTCAGATCTGGACCGAAGATGAAAATTTAATCGCAGAGGAGGAAGCATCATTTCGAAAAGGAAGAGGCTGTGTGGAGCATATTTTCTCACTGATGTCACTAATCAATATGAATCTTCGGGTCAGAGGGAGTTACGTAAATACAACATTTACAAAATAGTGGTGATGGACTATTTTCCTTTGAATTATTTATTGCTATTCATATTACTTAATTGCCTATTAACAGTTATACACTAATAAAGTTATTTGGAAATAATAAACCATTGTGTAATGATTTGCAGCGTTTTGGTTTATTATTTTCAATAATTAACCTTTTTAATCAACCAAAAAAAAAAAGAAAAAAAAATAAATAACCACTCCTCAAAATTTAATTACGTTTCAAGTCGTCCGCTGCATTTCTCCGAAACTGCTGGACTATTTTTTTTTTTTTTTTTTTTTTTTATGATTGATGATAAGGATAAAATGTAAGGTGTTTTGGAATCAGGAAATTTTATTTGAATGAAAATCGAAAGATAAGAAAAGGAAATAGTAATGCAGTCCTGTATAAATGCTTTTTGTTTATTATTTTCAATAATAAACCTTTGTAATCGACCAAAAAAAAAAAAAATAATAATCCCTCCTCAAAATTTGAGAGCTTACGTTTGAAGATGCGTAAAATCTGAATAAGGAGTAAAAAAAAAAATTCTTTTCTTCTTATTAATGAATAAATAAATACCAAATAATTTATTTCTTGCTTTCAGTGCCATTCGATAGAGAATTCAATTTTCGACAAAATGAAAAAAGAATCATTGAAATTAGTTAACAACTAGCTGAGATATTGCGTTTTGAAATCAGCGGTAGTGATATGATATTATCCGTTGAATTATTGCTTTTCATATTACTTAATTTCCTATCAAGAGCAATGAGCTATAAACAGTTATACCATGATATTGTTATTTGGAAATAATAAACCATTGTGTAATAATTTGCAACAGTTTTTCATATTCTCATCATCTTCTTTTAGGTTATTGCAGGTTTCGATTCCAAAATGAGAAATGTAGATAATGGTAGTGGGGCAGATCCTCATTTCAGAGTCAATTCAGGTTCACCACTGACGTCCTCTTAGACATATTTTTTTTATACATCTTCTACATTTGAACTTGTAGTATACCTTTGTACAAAATTTGGATCTATATAATTTGTTGCTTCAGGTAGGACTGCCCAATTCCTATAAAACCTATAAGAATTTTAGCTAAGCGGAGATACTGCTATCGGTTTTAGTCTCCTCCATGAAGTTCCGTGAGAATAATGACAAGATATGTGTTCTCTTCACCTGGATCATATGATCATATCCTATCATTGTCATCAATCAAAGAAACGGAGGTAAGGGAATTAGAGGGGCAGTTAAGGTACAAAACCCTACATCCCTGAATCAGCACTTTCCCCCTCCTTCTAGTATTGTATAAATATCCCTTCTAGAGATGTAACCATTCAGTCTAGCCACTCTAGCCGTTCCAGTAGATCTAGATAGTAGTTTAGTTCTTTGTAAATAGTAGTGTAGTGCTTGTAACAGTTTGTTTTTACCAATAAAGTTTTTTTTAAGTTCATCGAGCGGTTAAGTTCTTTATCTGGCGCCCGAACAGGTACCCTATCAGCCTCAGGTCAGTAAAGGTGACGAAATTTTCCTGAAGATCAAGAAAAATCGACGAAATATCCCAACAGATTTTGGATCTACTCAGAGAAGACAGCCTTGAACGGAAACTCAAGAAAGACCGACGAAATAGTCTATTGACAACAGGTCTTGGAGTAAACCACCTGAATTTTGTGTTTCTACACTTCAATAGGGTCGAGACAAATTTGATAGAACTCCGCAGAACTGAGAAAAAAACTTGAGGTACATATTAGTTTAAGATTTATTTTTTTTATGTATGCCTAAGGATAAGAAAAATATAGTTACGTTAGATATAAGTGAAATTACAGACCAATTAAGCAACTTATTAATTAAGAATAAAAATACTGATTTAACAGACAATATGGCTACCATTTCATATTCTATGACAAAAGAGGATTACGATCATATCCCAACTTATGATGGCAATCCTGAAGATTTAATCTTTTTTGTAAAATCTGTTAAAGCAGTATATGATACAGTATGTAGTGAAAATAACTCTTTAAGGTTACAAAATCATGCCCGACTTCTTAGTAAAGTAACGTCAAGGTTAGTAGGTAATGCTAGGCATTGTTTATTAACAAATACCTTTATAAATGTTTCAGAACTTTTAGATCATTTACAAAAGAATTTCAAAGACTCTAGAACAGTTGAACAACTGAAATTAGAATTATTAAATATTAAAGCAGGACCAAAAGAACACCCTATTTCATTTATCGATAGGATAGCACACATTAGAGCCTTAATATTCTCTAGAATCTCCCTAGACGATGAAATTATAAATAAGGACACAGTTATGAAATTACAAGATCGGGAAATCAACTATCATATTAAAGCAAATTTACACCCACAGCTTTGTGATTTCCTAAATCACTTGAGACTTTCAGATATAGACGATATTAGAAATGCTATTCAAAATGACTGTTCTTTTATTTTAGAAAGACTATACGGACATCAAAATAATTTCACACCAAAAAATAACTTTAGATATAAAAATAATAAACATTTTAAACCAAACAATAATTTTAACTATAATCACAATTATAATCATAATTATAACCGAAATCCTTATCACAATTATCATAATCAAAATCCTCATAATAATTATAACCAAACTCCTTATTTTGATTCTAATCTTAATCCTAATTATAACTTTAATCCAAATCATAATCCTAATTTTAATTTTAATTCAAACCCTAATTTTAATTCTAATTTTTATTCAAACTCTAATTTTAATTCAAACCCTAACCCTGAGCCAACTCCCAATTATAATCAAAATCAAACTAGTAGAGACTCGGGTCAAAATAGGCGTTTCAATCAACAAAGCACGAATAATTTCACAGGTTTTAACTGGGATCAACAGAGGCAGAAGACGCCTTTTCCCACGGGCCCTTTTAAACCCGACTCAGCAAATACAGTGTCTATGAGAACTGTTAGGTCAGATAACGCGCCTGTCCACCACGTAACACAAGACGACGGTGAGATAAGCGACATAAGACAACAGCTTGGAGCATTAGCTCAACGGTTCGATAATTTTTTAGGGGTCAGTCCACCGGACACATCCCCGAATATCCCTTAAACTGTACTGAACAATTACCACAATTTAAAGATTTCTTAGGACAGACTTGGCTTATTGATACCGGCGCTTTAAAAAATTACATTAATCCACGTTCCGTACCCGAGGGAACTGAAATAAACTCGGAAGAATTTTTTGTCAAATCTCCCACCGGACGCGAAAAGGGCAATAATACAGCATTAATTGACCTTGCTCCAAATCTGGGACTAGACAATCAATTTTTAGTTAAGTTTTATATACTTCCTGTTAGTAATAATTTTGATATACTATTAGGTTATGAAACAATGAAAGCTTTAGATATTAATATATTTAGTAGAAAAGAAAAAGTTTTTTTGTTAGATGGAAAACTGACAATTAATAATAATGGTTCTCTTGAGTATGTTGATACTAATAATGAAATTACTTATAATACTAATAATAATGATAATGATGAAATTAATAATAAATATGAAAATAATGGAATTAAAAATGCTATTCAAACTAATAATAAAGTAAAATATAGCACTCCTAAAGATAAGTTTAATGATAAGAATAAAAATAATATTGATACTAATTCTTATAAATTTAATGAAATTAAAGATCTCATTCGCCATGAGCATATAGATAATGAGCATCTTAATAACGATAGTAGGAATAAGTTAACTCGAATAGTAGCCGAAAACGGTGAACAAATAAAAAAAGATTTAAAAACAGAAATAGATATTCAAAAAAGTGATATAAAAGAGTATAAAATAGAAAAAGAAGCGGAATGTTTAAAAAATAAAATTGAAGATAATATGAGTACTATTGTGTCAAGTAACTCATGTGAAACTAATGTGATAATAGATCAATTAATAAGAAAGAAAAATAACTTAGAATTTAAAAATTTGAATGATTTAGAAAATAATTTCAGTGATAATTTTTGTTGTAAAGATTACAAAGAATATTTGACTCTAGAATTAAAGCGTAGATATTTAAATTTCAAATATAGGAGAAAAAAATTTAGAAAGGAATTATGGATTGTTTATAATTGATTTACTACAAAGGCTTTTGATCGGATTAGTGTTTATTGCTAATACCACATTATTGAAACCTTATTGTGAAATTAAAATAAATTACCAATCTTTAATAGGTTATGATTATTTAAATTTATTTAATGAGAAAACATTTAATTGAATTTATATTTTATTACAGATAAAATTTGGTAGAACAAATTCAGAAAAACTTTATTTTATTTTGATATTTTCAAACAGTCAATTTTTATATTGTTGTTATATGTCAATTCTTATAAGTCAAAAAATTAATAATTAGTCATAACATTTATTTTGAAAAATAGCCACTGGATCATAAAAAAAAAAAAAAAAAAAAATATTATTGACATTGTAACATATTGTTACCTCAGAATAATTTAAAAATTTAACTATTATTAAGAGTCTGTTATACTCTTATTATTATATTTCGTGTTTAATAATTTATGTTTTGTGTTTCTTTATAATTTGTTCTATATTTAGTACTATATTAGTTTAAAAAAAAAAAAAATAAATAAATAAAATAAAAATAAATAAATAAAACATAATATATCAATTTTTGATTTCATGTAAGAATATTAAAAATGTTTACTGGTATAGGAAATATTAAAAAATGTTCAGTATTATACTGAGTAAATAACATTTATGATAAAAATATTATATTCACAAATATAGATACCTTTTCTAAACGCCTTTTCGCTAGATTGACAGATGCTTGTAATTCAATACAAGTTTCTGAAGTTCTTATAGAATATTTAGAATTATATCCGTCACCGGATCGTATAAAAATGGATAACGGTCGAGAGTACAAAAATAATTTAGTAGAAAATTTACTTCGTTCCCAAGGCATTGAACCTTATTACGTTACTCCTAACCATCCCAACTCCCTAGGACTCCTTAATAGAACACATTCAACACTAATTGAAATATTGCGGAATTTACATGAATCACAATCCAATATAAAATTAAAAAAGAGACTAAGCCTTGCAGTAATTGCATTTAATAATAGTCTAAATCAACGATTAAAATTAACCCCTAATGAAATCACTTTTGGAACTATCAAAGAAAAAATCAATACAGCTCCTATAACAGAAAAACTTGTGGAACAATACCATAATAATCTCAAACTACTTCATGAACAAATCAAAACAAACATAAATAAAGAAAAACAAACCCGAACAGAAGCACTTAATCAAAACAGGGAAGATCCAAACATTCCTGATAATACCTATGCTAAAGCGCGAACTAAAAATAAAAACGATAACCCCTTTAAACCAGTATATAAAATGAAAGACAAGAATAAAGAAATATTAGTTCATTCTGATAATATTCAAAGACAGCGTAAAACATATAGGAATAAAACACAACCTCACACATCATATGTTTCAGATAATGAAGGTGATGGTAGTGATACTTCTTCTATGGATATCTCCTAATATTTCAGCATACGAAATAACGGACTTAACTCACGCACCAGGTATAACTGCAATAAAAATGCCTTCAGCATTTACACTAGACAAATATCATACTTTAATTCACTATATAAATTTCACTCACCTGAAAGATGAATTGATATTAGCAGAACAAAATTTGGAATCTTTCAAGAGTAGTTCTACTTTTGACACCGTAAATAGACAATTACAATTCGAAAAATCTAAAATTGAATCCTTAATTAGTATGCCACAAACTAACAGACATAAACGAGGACTTATAAACGGTATAGGAACCGCCATTAAATGGGTCACTGGCAATCTAGATGCCTCCGATAAGGATCATTATGATCAAATTATTTCAAAATTAGAAAAAAATTCTTATCACATAGAACATAATGTCGAACAAGAAATTTTGTACAACAAAAAATTAATTGAAACCTTTAGAAACGATATATTAATATTAAATAAAAATAATGAGCGTGCCGCAAAATTAATCAATTCTTTGGATATGGCAACAATAACTGCTCACTTGAACGAACTGTATTCCATTATTAACTATATCACTTTGAGAACACTAGACATTGAAAACTCTCTGGAATTTGTGAATTAGGAATATTACACTCCAGCATGTTAACTCAAGCTGGTATATCATATTTACTAAAACGTAACATATCTTTAATTTCAACTGATTTGGAAACACTGTGGCAAATCAGCAAAACTAGATGTTCAATTAAAAATAATATAATTCACTACTTTATATCAATTCCTTTGAAAACTAAAACGTATAGTACTATGTATCTTCTTCCAATTCCTGTATTACACAACAGAACATTTGTAACAACTTTAACACCTAATAAACTTGTATTATTAAATAAGAATAAAACTTTTACAGGTAACTGTACTTATATTAACTCTTATTATTATTGTATAAATGTTAAAGAAACCAACAATAATTGTACAAAAAATCTACTAACAAATAGTTTTAAAAATTGTATTACATCTAGTATTAAGGTCAATTCTTTTATTAGATATATTGATGATATAGATTATTACCTTAGTTTTAATATAAGCTATGTAACTTTAGAAGATAAGGCTTCCCATCCCATTTTTTTACCTCTAACTGCCTTAATTAAACTAAAACAAAATGAAACTTTGTTACAATGCCCTAGACCTAATACTGTAGTTATAGATTCAAAGATTATTAAGTTAGAAAATACTATTAGTAACCCTGTACTCTTAAACATGTCATTTGATGTACTTGAACTACCACCTAATCAATCTGTTACCCTAGAAGACTTAGATTATATCTCCTTTATAGAAACTGATTATTACTTATATGTTCTTAGCTTTATTATTTTATATCTCTTCATGTATAATATCTATATTCTTATCCTTACTCATTGTAAATGTACCTCAAGGGCTCAACCATTGGACAACAACATAGAACATGTCCAGCTACCTCAAATATTTAATCCTTGGACTTTGCCTAAAAATTAATGCTCTCCGGAGTTTCGCATCTTGAGAAGGGAGGAGTTAAGGTACAAAACCCTACATCCCTGAATCAGCACTTTCCCCCTCCTTCTAGTATTGTATAAATATCCCTTCTAGAGATGTAACCATTCAGTCTAGCCACTCTAGCCGTTCCAGTAGATCTAGATAGTAGTTTAGTTCTTTGTAAATAGTAGTGTAGTGCTTGTAACAGTTTGTTTTTACCAATAAAGTTTTTTTTAAGTTCATCGAGCGGTTAAGTTCTTTATCTGGCGCCCGAACAGGTACCCTATCAGCCTCAGGTCAGTAAAGGTGACGAAATTTTCCTGAAGATCAAGAAAAATCGACGAAATATCCCAACAGATTTTGGATCTACTCAGAGAAGACAGCCTTGAACGGAAACTCAAGAAAGACCGACGAAATAGTCTATTGACAACAGGTCTTGGAGTAAACCACCTGAAGTTTGTGTTTCTACACTTCAATAGGGTCGAGACAAATTTGATAGAACTCCGCAGAACTGAGAAAAAAACTTGAGGTACATATTAGTTTAAGATTTATTTTTTTTATGTATGCCTAAGGATAAGAAAAATATAGTTACGTTAAGTTTTTTTTAAGTTCATCGAGCGGTTAAGTTCTTTATCTGGCCCTTAGAGGCAAATAAAAACTTCTAACAACAATAAAAAAATAAATAAAAAAAAATTCTTTAGAAGCGATTTCTTAAAGAAATACTAAAAAAAAATAAATACTTTTTTTAGCATTTATTTTTTTTAATTTTTATGATGACGAAAAACTATCGAAGGTGGGGGGTGTGAAAAGTGTTTTTTTTTTTTTTTTTTTTTTTTAAAGAAGAGCTTAGTATATACAAGGGTAGATGAAAATGCTATATCTCGTGGGCACAGAGCCACCACAACACAACTCGTCTTTGACGGAAAAATGTTTATCATCCTTAACCATATAATGAATAAACTCCAATCCAAATAAACCATGCTGATAAATTTGTTGTCAATATTGTTTTTGAGGCTTACAAATGATGTTATTGTGCAATGACAGGTGAAATATTTATTTTGTTTACTTGAAAATACGATTTCATTACTTATATCAATTATTAAAAACTAGGGCTTATCGTGTGTTCTTGAAATGACTAAGAAATATATGTTCATGATGATTATCGCGTGAAAAATATTATTGTACTCTTTAATATGAAAGTTTTCACCTGGTATTCTCATGGAAAATTCTTTCATCTTGGAATTGAAAGTCTAACAATAAATACTATTTATCTTATGTTAATATATTTGGAATCTTTTGTTGCCCTCGTCCTGCTGCATGAAGGTTCAATAAATTTAAGTTTGGCATCAGCCATTTTATACTTGTGATCAATTGAGGTCTGTGTAGAAGCTGACTTGGATGCTGCATATAGTCAAGAGATCACATTCTCAAAGAATATGTTTATCCATTTCTTTTTATTCTAAAAGGAGGATGAAGGCTCCCCGAGGATGCCAACCATTATTCTCAGCTTACTCCTTCATTGAAAATGCTATAAAAGGTTCAGACTGTTTTTTGTTTTTTTTAATGTAAACACCCATGAAAAGGTTAATCAAGGAAGAATCAGAGTATACATTCCCGTCTCCTTAATCATTTTGAATTTCCAGAAACATCTACACTACTACAAACTACGGAAATGTAAATACAATTTTTTGGCCAAGTGTCATTAAAATTCACAATCAAGACCAATTCATTTCAAAGCCAGACATTAGAATTTTATCGACCGAATGTTCATGAACCTTCAAAGAAAAAATCTGGTGCGCGCAACGCACGACTTTCACCTACCTCTGTTATTAATATAAATTTAAGAATTTTTAAACAAATTTAGAAACGAAAATAAATTGTTAAATAATTATAGGATTATTTATATAGAATTAAATAAATTTTATTTTTATAGGATGTGTTATATTAAATGATATATAATAATATTATCTACGAAATTCAGTAAGTTTTTTTTTCATCACTCCGTTAGAACTACTTGGAGCGTCCGGCGATGACGGCGCCCTCCAGTGGCCAAGCGGTGTAACAATTGCATACAATTTTTTTTTTTCAGTTTTCTGCTTTAGTTAGATATGGAATTCGTTCAACTTATATATTTAATTGTTTTTTTATCAATAGTAATAAGATGATATGGTTATTTTTATAGAATATACAAAATTAAAGGTACTTTAGAGGAAGACAATTTAAAATATCGGTATTTAAGCATTGCCAGGCTATTTCAATGAGAATGAAACCTACATGATATTAAATCATATTAAATTTTACATCGGTATAGCGAGTTTAATCAAAATCGTTAGAGCTGTTTTTGAGGAAAAAGGTGCTAAATGCATGGAATAAAATAGGACTTCCTTCCAGCCGATTTTAGAGAAAAAGTTGCTGTAACATCTCGGGCGTATAGTAGTCTTAAATATGAAATTTCAGTTCCATACGACTTTTCGAGTTACGCTAGAGTTACCTCACACACTCACACACAGACACACACACACACACACACACACACACACACACACACACACACACACATACACAGATCATTTTGCGGGACTTGGTTATTTAAACTCAGAGGACCCTAAAACGTGTATTTCCGTTGAAAACTGGAATTTTTTCACTACCGCAATACTTTCCCTTACTTTATATTATATATAAGGTAAGTGAAAGTAATATTGATGACAGTTGGAAAATACAGATTTTGTTTTTTAATAATATTAATTAAGAATAACTGATTTCATTTATAATAATCTCTTCGAAGAATAACTATGACCTAAAAACGGTAGTGGTTGTTAGGTGATTGATACCGAAATATTATCGATATGTATTCAATCTATATATTATCAAAATCAATAATCGAAAAATACATCAGTATCTGGTAAGCATCGTGGTAAATGATGGTAAATGGTCAATTTCTCTTTTCACGCCTTCACAATCCACCATACAAACACAAAACTTGACATCACAAAATATTGTGTCGAGTGTTATAGCTTTTTTTCTGTCAAATTTATAATTTTTACTTTCACTTACCTATATATGAAAAGTATAGTAGGTGAAAGTATTGCGATCGTTTATTACACACACACTCACAGACCTTTTTGTGAGACTCGGTCATTTGGATTCAGGGGACCCCAAAACGTGTATTTCCGGTGAAAACTCAAATTCAAAAATCTTTACGAGCGCTATATCAGTATAAAATGTAATGATCTTTAATATCATGTAGGTTTCATTCTGATTGAAACAGTCTGACAGAGTTTAAATACCGATATTTTGAATTTACCTTCCCTAAATCACCTTTAATTTTGTATATTCTATAAAAGATTATATTTATTACTATTGATAAAAAACAATTAAATATACAAGTTGAACGAATTCGATGAGCAACTAAAAGAGAAAAGAGCAAAAGTATCTTTTAATTTTAATTCGAGCATAAAAATGCATTGCCAGTGGTCAGAAAAGAGTTTAGAGCATTATACAAAAGAAGGGAATTCAATTAGTTAACGTCTGCACCATACAACAGTTGAGGAAATGGGAAAGCCAAGCCTACTGTCTAGATAGCCATAGGTTTACTTAGGATGTGTGCGCGTGACAACATAGGCTTCCAAGCGCCGGTTCTTCAACACTCCTTCAGAGCACATGAATGCAGCCCCGCCCAGCGTCTAATGTCGAGGAGAACACGGAGTTGAGTGCCGGCTCTGCGTCGACGGCCTATTCCCCAAGTCATGAGGGTTGTACATGAAAAGATCGGATAGAAATGGACCAGGTCAAAGTTCTACCAGGATCAAAGAACCAAGGCGTTACCAGAACTCGAAATTGGGCAAGACGTCTATGTAAGACATCAAGACGCTATAAAGGGTTGGAAACTTGAACACGTTGTAAGTAAGCAAGGATATTTATGCAACGTCTCTCTCATCACCTAGAAAGTCGGCTACGAGAATTCCTAAACCAATATCCCCTCAAAGGTGAGTTGGATCTGAAAAACCCTCCTCTCCATCCCCAACACACAATAAACAAAAGGTCTTAGCCCCAAAGTTTAACCTACCTATAATACAATACATAGTATGACAATGAGAATATGAGTATTGGATCGCTAGAAGGATCAAGTCGAATGTACCAATGGTCAAATCTCAGAAGATGGTATAATCGCTAAAGGTTTCCTCGTTTGGCAAAACAATCTAACCGACACGACTCTCATTACACCCACCATTTCTTCAAGTGAAAAAACATTAATTTATTTAAAATGATAAAATTAATTCTTAAACAACTCCATTTTGAATTATTTTATGTAATTCTTAAACAATTCTACTCGAAAGAAATGAAATAGAATAAAAAAATAGAGAAAAGTTGTTGCGGTATTGATATTAACATATAATTGATACGTAACCATATCATAGTACAATCGAGATCATTAGAAATAAATCAGTACCTAACAAGCAGCAAGCATGCTGAATTGTTCTTTTTTTTTTTTTTTTTTTTTTTTTTTTTTTTTTTTTTTTTTTTTTTTTTTTTTTTTTTTTTTTTTTTGCGTTCTCTATTCATCATGTAAACACAGAGCTTAACATGACGAATCAGTGGAATCGCTTTGAAAAAATAAATACTGTTGTATGTAGGCTTATCAAATAATTATTTGAAATCCGATGATTGAAAACAGAAGTAATAGACAGTCTAGAATAATTTTCATAATCATACGTTTTAGAGTCCTCTGAGTCTAAAGTCCCGTAAAAAGGTCTCTGTGTGTGTGAATAACTCTACTGCATAAACGAAATTTCGTACGAAACTGAAAGTCCATATTTTATACAAAAATAAGCCAGAGATGTTAGTGCAACTTTTTCATCAAAATTGACAAACCAAAAGAGCCACTATATACCAATCATTTTGCACCTTTTACGATTTTCTCAAAAACAGCTCTAACGGTTTTGATCAAACTAATATCATATCATTCTGATTGAAATAGTCTGATAGGGCCTAAATGACGACATTTTAAATCTCTTCCTCTAAGGTACCTTTAATTTTGCAGTTTCGAAAAAAATAATCATATCATCTTATCACTGATAAAAAGCGGCTAAATATAAAAGTTGAACTAATTTGATAACAAACTAAAGAAAAAAAGAGCAAATATATTATATAATGTAGTTTTTTTTTAACATAACAACAGTAACATAGATGTATTATATACTGTTGGAGAGCTAAAGATTTTAGAAAAAATATTATTTTATATACAAAGCTGTAAAAAGTTATGTCAAGTGACGAAGAAGGCATAAACGTATAATTGATTATTAATCTAAATCATATGATTCCAAAGAAACCTCAATTAACTTTTTATTTAAATTTACTTAAAACTTCTTTTAAACTTTAACTTTATTGTGTATGTATAATTTATTTTTAAATTGATTTCAACTGCCGAAGGAAGTGAAAGTCATATATTGCCAGCACCAGATTTTTATTTTAAAATTTACTCTACCATAATATAAATAAGGATAATTAGGTGAGAAGAAGAAAGGAAAAAAAAAAAAAAGGAGCTTGAAAAAAAGACGGAGGCAACTGGAAAGGATGACTAGTTGTGTTTATTCACCGGCACTAAATAGAATTGTACGTGAACCTACTCGGCAATGAGGATATATTGCTTTGAGCCAATGGCTCGGAACCTACACTTTCTCAGCTTCTTGACCCGCTAGTTAAGAAAAGATATTTTACTCCGTTATCTTCATCTACAAATGACTTGAATACCATTATCCTGGGAAGGTTATTGTCACTAACTCTTCGCCCACGAATCAGGCACATTTCTAGTTTATGTTTCATATGTATGAATGTGACCAAGATTATTATTATTTCTTTCTATTATCTTCTTTTTATCTTTATTAGGGTTTATTTATTCTTCTTTGTAATTGTTTTTATTTTTATTTCTTTATTTAGTGTACATAAGGAATGAATGACTTCTTATAGCATTAATACTCATCACCCAAGATTGTGACAGATTGTATTATTTCTAAATAAAACAATTAAATAAAAAAAAAGTCTGTTTCCGCCCGAAATATGCAAAATTACCGGGTTTAATAATTTGTAAAGGAAACTTTTCATTAATAGCGAGGAGAATGTTTCTATTCGATTGGAGTCTCAGTCTCCAGACCTATGTCACTTATACGCATCATATAGACGTGTAATCTGTATTGCTTTCATAAATTTTCACTGAGATCCTTTTAAAACATTTCCGTATTAACATTGCTAAACATCGATTGTTTCCATTTTCGAAAATTCATATTTGAGAAAGGACTATGTCGAAATTTTTACAGCGAGTAGTGCTATGGCTAAGCTATATAATTAATAATAATCAAGGATCAGTCTTATAAACTTTTATCACGCTAAAAGTATCGTATTTTTTGTGAATTTTAATGATTTTTTTAAATCACTTTCTTCATATTTAGGTAATGACTTGCGAGAACAAAAAATATAGATCACATTATTATTATTATATTGTTATTTTTAGTTTCGATTTGATACCTACGAAATTGCCAGAATGAAAGAGATTTCCCAAGACATGTTTTAAGCCGTGAAGCCGACTAAAAACGCAACATTGAAAATATTTTATCCACAGTTTTTTATTTAGGACGTTACAGAATAACTGTTAAAAAAATCATGAAAATGGAAAATATTGAGCTGTAAGATCTGGACGATTTGGAATGGATTGGTGCCATGTGAATGAATAATGAAATGTGATAGTGCTCAGTTGGATTGAAGTGCCGTTTATAAAATGTCATGTGATCACTTATGAATAAGCCTTTGAAGGTGAGGAGACAATGTGATTATAATAAGCGTAACAGTAGCCGTTGGGAGATAATAGAGGACCTTCTTTCGTCCTCATCTTTCTCTCCTTCTTCAATAAACTCTCCTCATTTTTCCACGTGATCCTTTGTCAATAGGATAACTGTCCACTATATTAGAGTTAGATTTGTATTCTTTTTCACTTTCATCTCATGAGTTTTATTACAGACTCATTTTTAGTTTCTTCCGACATCCTATCCTCGAAATGCAAAATCCTACAAAGAAAAACTCATCTTTATTTGCCAGTAAAATAATCTATAAAGACCTCTGAATTCCATTTTTAATAACATAACCAGAAATAGATGTAGCCAACTTTGAGCTTTCACAAACCCACTTGTTCGTTACTTGCCATTCCCGTCATATTACCAACCAATCCGAGGCGACTGAAGAGAAGCGACCTATTTCATAGTGCAACCAGTAGGTGATTACTTCACCGGACATTGCTTGTCTTACAGTATCACATTTGAAAATTTTAATCAATAAATAAAAAATTCCACCTTCCTTAGATAAAAATGAATCCTTGGATTCCCTTAGTACTCAAAAAACTGGAACAAGATGATAGTATCCTCTGGAGCTTCATACTCCCAAGGCTTTTAATTCGAAATGAAAAGGACCTAGACATAACACCAGCTGGACAAGTATGCTAACAAGTATGCCACCCGGGATAACTTTTTAAGCTCAAAAGCCATTTACCCCAACCCTTATACCTAGTTCTCCGATCTTATTTCTTCAACCTCTTCTTCCGAGTTCGATGAGGCGCAAAATATTCCAATTATTATCCAATTGAGGCCCAAGTTCCTTAAGGCAGAGTCAAAGATCCTATCCTCTACAAATTATTCACGACTGTTATTGACCCTCATAACTTCTTTACAACATTTGCTGATGACACATCAATCCTTCTCCATGAAGATCTTGAAGCTACAAGCTGCTGGTGTACCAACTGGCAAATCAATGTTAGCGAACCCAAATGCAAACAATTCACCTTGACGCTTCAACAACAATCCTGTCCTCCAGGTTATTTAAACTCCATTCCGCTTCCAGTCTCGGACACCAGTCCGGTATCTCGTTTTATTTCTAGAAAAAAGACCAACTTGGAACCCGCATACTAGACTCAAATGGCAAGAACTTGACGCAAAATTCGGCAAAAATTATATATAACATCAAACAGAAAATCTCAGCTCTCAAAATTTCTAACCTATAAAAGTATTCTGAAACTTATCTGGACCTATGGATTAAAACTGTGGAGGACAGTCAATTTTTTTTTACTCTGAATCAATTAAATCCAAAGCCCTCCGAACAATAGTTCTTGCCCCATACTATGTAACCATAAATACCTTACGTCATTACCTCTATGTTCCATTTATTTTCCTATTTCTCCAAATTCCATCAGAGCCTCATTCATCACCCCAATCATCTAGCTCAATTCCTATCCAGCTACATTCATCCCTACCATAATCCTTGAAGGTCAAACAGCAGTAGCCCCGAGACATTTTAAACATTTGTAGTGGAGTTCTGGAACTAGATGGATTCTCCCCTCAAGTGTTGTATATTTGTGGCTAAGACCTCACCCAGCTTCCACTGACTCTTGCCAGCGATGAGGGACGCATGGTCTCCTCAGGTTCGGCTTTTCTCTGAAAATATGGGGTGACATGTCCCAAAGCTGTTCGTAAATATTCTACATAGGGATGTATGCTTTAAAGGTGTTCATTTGTTTGTAAACTGTTTATATATTTTATCGATTTGTTATTGTATAGATTTTGTATCATCATTTTATTTTTTTGAAACCATCTATTTTCATTTAATTGTACTTTACCTATGTTTCTCTGTAAATATTTTATGAATGTAGTCTCAAAGCTTTATATTATTTTCTTTGTTGAGACAAATTGTTATATTACTTAATAAAAAATTGAGTGGTGATTAAACAATAAAATCTTCCGTTAAAGAATATTAAAACCATTCCACTTATGGAAACGTCGATCAGTCTATTATTCTAAAGCTTATATCTAGATATATATATAAGCTTTAAGCTTTAAGATGTCACCTCATATTGTCAGAGAAAAGCCGAACCTGAGGAGACCATGCGTCTCTCATCGCTGGCAAGAGTCAGTGGAAGCTGGGTGAGGTCTTAGCCACAAATATACAACATTTGAGAGGAGAATCCATCTAGTTCCAGAACTCCACTACAAATGTTTAAAATGTCTCGGGGCTACTGCTGTTTGATGTTCAAGGATTGTGGTAGGGATGAATGTAGCTGGATAGGAATTGAGCTAGATGATTGGGGTGATGAATGAGGTTCTGATGGAATTTGGAGAAATAGGAAAATAAATGGAACATAGAGGTAATGACGTAAGGTATTTATGGTTACATAGTATGGGGCATTAACTATTGTTGAAAGGGCTTTGGATTTAATACCTACACATATACACACTGGCAACTTGCCCTTTGCTTCGCGCGGCTGCAATTAAAATGTGATATATGATTCACGTTTAAAACAGTTAATTTTGACCAATTAAGAGTTGATCACTTTGGGATTATGAGTTCATGGTAAGGAAAAGTGCTCTAAGAAAGTGAATATTATGTTTGTTTTATAATGTCTATTCGATGTTATATTTAATCATCGCTATAAATCAGAATAATAAAGTTGTCAAAAAATCAAAATTGGTAAAACCTTGTGCAATGTATAGACGAATACAACTTGTACGATACTGTACGACGGTGAAAACATAAAACTACTATAACCTCCCTCTATTTCTATACCACATATTCATACGTTTAAGGGCTTAGAACAACTTTGTATTAACCTATAAGAATTGTTTTATTGCATATTAACATTTCTAAAATCATTTGCTACCCAACGGTATATTATACGTCTATATTACTACTCATATTTCAGGAAAGACCATGGTTGCAGAAAAACCTAATTGTAATGTATTTTAATTTACAAAACTTCAGGAATGAATGCCCTAGATGATAGTGAAAACCGTATCGAATTCCATTCAGTGGTTCAGAAAGAGCTCGCGGAAAACTATGAATCGCGGTTTCATTTCATAAATTTAGAGAAGAAGATAACAGCTTACTATTTATTTTATCAACTAGGTTACGATTTAGTACGTAATATTTGTTCTAAAATCTTGCGTACTGAAAGAAACAATGTAAATTGTACGAGACTGTAACACAGTGGCAACATTGATCTGTCATAACCTCCCTCTTAAGCAAATATTCATGAATTTAGGGGCTTAGGAAAACTTTATACTAACGTAAACGACTTATTGCACTTATTTTTTTATATTATATTAGTTTATGGTATTTATCGTATATTATTAGTCTGTATTATTACTCATATTTCAGGAATAATTTTTTTTAAGACTTGGTTACAGACAATTTATTTTTTCCTCCTAAATAAAAGATAAATTTGAGGAAAGAATGCCCTAAACGATAGTAAAAACCGTGACAAAATTCGTGAGGTAATTTACAAGGAGTTGGTGAAAACTAAGAATCGTGTCATCATTTTATTTATATTTAACAAAATAAATTATTGATATCATATTATATTACTTATTAATAAAATAATACACACACCCACACACACACACACACACACATATATATATATGTGTGTGCGTGTGTGTGGAGTTGTTATATAAGAGGAATCCTCAAGATGGGAGGTGGTAAGAATTACAAGAGGGCGAGGTAGGTACATTGACCGCGGTCGGGGTCAAGTTGTTGTTGACGGCCAAGGCTGATGAAGCAGGCTCTCGCTCGGGTGAAAGGTTGACCAAGGCCTCACAAGGACGGAGTAAGCAACCATATCTTAACACCTATTTCCTCTCTATATGGATTCTTTATCCTTAAATTATAAATATAATTATATATATTTTTTTAATTATTTAAATCATGTCTTGATCTGATTACGAATAGATAAATGTCTTTGCTAAATATTATTAGTCACATCGGCAGTATAATTATAAATCAGAAGGTTTGTTGAGGGAGAAGAGATAGGAATTGACAAGTTACTGAGTGCGCAGTTTGCTAGGATATGATCAATATCTGCCTCATACACTTTCCTCATACCCTCGCAAAAGCAGACTCCATTACCAACAAGAGGTCGAGGCAGGAAAATAAATTATATCAAATCGAATCATGACGTTGACTTTATGGTATTTTTTTTTCGTTTTGTTGAAATTTACTGCTGTATAAAAAATAAGAGGAATGACTATAATGAAGTGGAGAGTTGTGAAATGACAATGCATCATAGTTGATCCAGTTGATTGTGACTACCGTCAACTAGCTCATTTTTTCTTCTTTCAATGCTTTGTAAACCCGGTGACCTCCACAAATTCATCAAACTGTCATAGACCATTAGTCTTGATCCTTTTTTTCAGAATATTTCAGCATCAATATCATATTTATTTCTATGATGGAAGCTTGATGCTGTTTATAGTTCATTCACTCAAAGTTCCTAATATGCGTTGGGTGTATAATGGATATTCTCTGCATATTACACAGGTTGTAGAAAAGAAAATCTCGAGTATAGGGCCTAGCGGAATAGTCATGTGAAATCTGCCCCCTCGTATTTCAGAACCAAATTTATACCATTGATTTAAACCTATAAGAAACAACCTTTTACAACATTTTATCCCCTTAATCCTTATGGGAAGTTATGGAGGGGGAAAAAAAAACAACAAAATTTCCTCTCAACAGCTCAACCGATTTTTACGAAAAAATATATAATAGGGATTTTAAAAACGTCAAAAAATAAGTTTTCCACGAATAAGTTTGTCAACAAAAATTTTGAATTAAAAAAACAAAAATTGTTTAGGTTATGATGCTTTGGTACAACTCCAATTTTTCGCTACTTTATTTCATTGGAGGGTCCTCCGTAATATATATACGTATATATATATATATATATATATATATATATATATATATATATATATATATATATATAATATATAATATATATATAAAATATATATATATATATATATAAAAAAATATATATGTATATTATATATATATATATATATATATATTTTTTTATTTT
This sequence comes from Piezodorus guildinii, assembly GCA_023052935.1. Taxonomy (NCBI): domain Eukaryota; kingdom Metazoa; phylum Arthropoda; class Insecta; order Hemiptera; family Pentatomidae; genus Piezodorus; species Piezodorus guildinii. The sequence continues at coordinate 4,450,015 of CM041295.1, read as the reverse complement.
TTATTTTATCGCAAGCGTACACCATAGTGAAAAATAAAGGCAAAACATTTTTTTTTTCTCCTGAACGGATCAACCAAGTTTCACGAAAAAAAGAAAATATATATATGTTAATGGTTTTTGAAAAGAGTCCTAAAGAAGTTCTTTTAAATTTTTATTTCGAAAACGTGAGACAATTTTTTTTTTTTTAATTTTCTTAAAATTGATGTCCAAATTGGAACAGATTGTAATTTTACTGATAAATAAAATTGGAGGCTGATGTCTACTTCACCACTATTTTATTGAAAAAAAATATTCGCACTACGTTTCGGCTACAATGCCATCTTCAGGTGCAGTGGAACAACTTAAATTTAGTGTGGGTAGCTGCTTCCTAGTCAAAACCACATGAAGAGATTTGGTCATGTATAATCCATAATATGTAGGTGCATAGTGTGTAATATCTAATGACTTTACGATCCTATGGCTCTATCCCTACTCTTTAGGGCTGACCAGTTACTACTCACTTTATGGCTGGTAAGAAAGCTGTCAAAATACTGTTTTTGTTTTTTCACCTTTAGGTACATTTGAGAACAACTTGAAAAAAAACATATATTGTGCAAGACCCCCCAATGAAATAAAGTAGCAAAAAATTGTAGGTGTACCAAAACATCATAAACTGATAATTTCATTCAATAAATTTTTAAAAAAATTTGATGAACGTTTTCGTGAGAAAAATTAAAAAAGATATATATTTTGATATTCTTTCTTAAAATCCCTATTATACATATATATATATATATATATATATATATATATTATATATATATATATATATATATATATATATATTTTTTTTGTGAAAATTGGTTGAGCTGTTCAGGAGAAAACAATTTTTTTTGTGTTTTTTTTTCTCCCTCCATAACGGGGAAGAAAAAACATACAAAATTACTCATGAACAGCTCAACCGATTTTCACGAAAAAATATATAATAGGGATTTTAAAAACGGAGTCTCAAAAAATAATTTTTCCCCGAAAACGTTTGTCAACAAAAATTTTGAATTAAAAAACAAAAATTGTCATAATTGGCAAAGATTATACGTTTTCGATAATCTCGGATAAAACATGGAATTGGAAGTAAAAAGACGTCATTGTGATACCATGTGATGTCATACCGGATCTATGACTTGGATCTCTCATTTGATATCATACCACAAATCAGGAGTTTTCATTGTTGTCACAACAGAAAATGTTTTTAAAATACCTACAGTCTAAATTTTTTTATTTTATTCTGATCGGAAATAATTTTTTTTAAACAAAATTCACCTTATCAAACTGATATGCCCTAGAATAGTTTTGAAACATAGGTTTAAAGAGAATAGGCCCATTCCCATTCATGTTTATTTTGAACTTTACTTGAATATAAGTATTGATGATATGCAAATTTGTACTGGCTTATGGGCAAGTGGGACATATCCAATAATGCCACTCATAACCTTATGGAACACGTACAATAAATAGAGTTAGTTCTTAAGCAAGAGAAAATCGAAATGTGACAGTAGAAAATTTATAGGTATATAGATAGCCATAGCTTGTTATTGAGTAGTACTGTGGCAAGACTGCCGTGGTAGGGAGCTTCTCTCTCGGATTTTACGGACAGTATAATTTCTATAGATATAGATATACCACAGTATATAATAATAGAAACAAATACGAACGTAATCTATTCCCTATTAGAAGTCGATTAAGCTGATTAATTGAGTCATGAAGATGTTCTCAGAAAATGTCATTTGATCATTGAAGATTTAAAAGAAAAAAAAAAAAAGTTTCGGTGATCGGATATTTATTTAAAATGAATGTGAGTCGCGAATCCTGAGGGAAGAAAGAATAAAGTCCGTTGGCCTCAGCATCCCACGTCATGAAGTCATGGCGGAAATCCAGTGGGTGTACTTCCTAACACACCATCTTCTTATCTCTCTTCCTAACCTTTCTCTAATTTCTTATTCGAAATTTTTATAAACTGAGTTTATGTTTGAGCCGAAACGTCCGCAAATTAAAATATTTAGAAAAAGACTGACTCCTGATTTTTCCACCTATTAAAAGTAAACTATGTAATGTCCTTTATTCTCATCATCTCCCCTCTCTTCGCCAAAAAGAGGATGCTCCTGGACCAAATCCCCCCTCATCTTTTATGGAAAGACATCAGATCGACTAAAATGATTCAGAAAACTGTTTGGGAAATAAGAATAGGAAGAAGCCATAGGAGCAGGGTGTGAAACATGCCGGGGGATGCTAATAGAAAAGAAGCTTGTTCCTTTGCCAAGCTAAGCTAGAATATTGGTTATCGTTGTACTTTGAAATTTATTTTGTAAATTCCAAATATCACAAGAATGATATGATTTTCGATTTTCAGATCCTAATCCGGAAACGAGAGGATGCATCCGAAATGAAATATGTAATGTAATAAATTACTACTAGTGGGAATAAGTACTGGGAATTGATAGTGTTACTAGTAGTGGATATAGTTAGTAAGTATTAATAGTGCTACAAGCAGTGGGTATTGATAGTGCTACTAGTGGAGGATATAAGTAAGTATAATTATGAAAAAGAAAACAAAAAATTTAAATTACATCATTGAAATGTTTGTTTGTATAATTACTCTATAAGATTTTTCAGGTACCTGCCAATAAATAATTATAGAAGTTTCAATTAGAATCAAAAACAAATTGTTACAATGATGGCACTATTTTTATTAATAGTTTATTGATTTGAACCATATCCATCCCTTAGTAAGGTTTCTTTTAGAAATGTTTTTTATTAGTTTCTATAATGTTTTTTTCTGTAATGTTTCTATTAGTGTTTTTTTTAAACTACATTATGATTAATATATATATGTATACTATGTGTGGTTGTGTGTGTATGTATATATATATATAAGTAAATAAACTATTTTCATAATTATTGAAACTATTATTTTAATTAATAAAGCTTTTACTTAACTGAGATATTGCAATAGAGTTTTATATCTCCCTTTCTTTTTTTTTCAATTAAATTATCATTTCAATTTATATTTCATTTTACATTAGCTAATAAAAATAATTTTTTTAATAATTATGTATTAAACTAAAAATTCTTTGTTCTATAATATATTTATTTATATTCAGTAGCGTTCGCTTATTTAATTTCCGAATAAAGTTTGAGGTTATATAATTATAGTTTATGATAAGATTATCAATCATTATCATATTTTACAGAATGTTATAATAAAATAAACAGTAAGGCTTCTCAATTCATAACAAAAAAAAATACCAACGAACGAACAACAAAGAACAAATCATGTAAAGTAATAATAGAAATAATGGAGATTATATTATATAAAAAATATTCGGAAAAACCTTAATGAATGTAGTAAGGCACAATGTTGAAATCAAAAATATTTTTAAAATGTAAAAAAGTATACATAAATCCAGTTGTTTGTCTTTAATTGTATCTCCCCCTCCCCATGTATATTATATATATATATATATATATATATATATATATATATATATATATATATATATATATATATATATATATATACATATATATATATATATATATATATATATATATATATATATATATATATATATTTATTATCCCAAAAAGACGCTTATAAACTGTGATATTTATATTCCTGACATCACACTTTGAAATAAGAGTAATATTTGTTGACTGTCTATATTTAAACGGTGTTATCTATTAATTTATTTTAGTTTTGTTCAAAACACTATTTTCTAAGAATTGTTTTTATTTTATTTAATTATTGTACTTTTTTTTTTTTTTTTTTTTTTATATCTGTGTATAAGCGTGTGTGATATACACACACATATTAACCCATAATTGTAGTTATTAATATCTAATTAGTAATTAATTAGGTTCCTTCTGTCTGTTGGCCAGACATGCTGTATATTTTAGCCGTACAAAACCTGTTATTCTTAGGAGACCCTAGAAAAATTATTTTCTATTTCTATTTCTATACACACACTCACAATTTCAATATCCATTTAATGAGAAATGATTTATACAATAATAGGTTAATAAAATAAATTAGGAGAGTAAGAGAAGCGTCGACCTACTTTTCAATTTCCATGTCTGATCTCCATCTCGTCTAAACGGTCATTAATTTAACCATATTATGTTCTGATTATCGACATTATATAAATGTTTAGTCACTTCATTTACACGATTTCCTCCACTCTAGGCATTATTTCAATGAGAAGGACATTGTTGCTTAAAATTATTGGAAGGGAGCCAAGTCTGGAATATTTAAATTTCCTGGCTCGTTAGAATTCTGGCTATACACTAGTATATAGCCGGAATTTAACAATGATTTCGTTTTTTTTGTTCGACGTGATGACTGGCATGTACGTCCACTCTGTCTTCACTGTTTCCTATGGCAAGTCCAGATCACTTTTAGCTCTAAATTTCATTGAATGCGCTATTATTAGCGGTAATAAGGTGTCTCCTGTCGCGAATGCGCTGTCCGAGACGATTACGACAGGGGATAACCCAGTTGCTGCCTGGATCGTGTTATCATAGGCGATCACCGCGTGTGGCATCGCATAAGAGTCGAGTTTACGCCCTAATTTTAGTAAACGCAGGTGTTAACCTAAAGTGTTGTGCAGTCATTCGACTGTGCTTCTATCTTTGATATAATGGGGAGTATTCAAGCGCCAGCTAACGCCTAAAATCCTACACTCATCCTAATTAATGAATTGTCGAATTTCTTCCCAGTATCCGAGACCACCTCCTTAGGAACACCATAAGTCGCGCACCAGTTAAAATCCCTCCAAACACGTACGGATTCAGGAGTTTCGTCCGCAAAAGGATAGGCCATCACGATTTTCCTTAATGAATCCACCGCCGTCAACCACTACTGCCCCACATTCGAAGAAACATCTACCTGCGCCGCACAGTGGCCAAAATTCTATAACTTTTCATCTAGTCAAGATAAATTAAAAATTCTTTTTTCATTTATGAGTAGAAAATGTCCTTCATTAGTTAGTGCGAAAAAATATTCTCGTTACATTTTTTAATATTTTTAATTATTTTTCAAAGTTAGTGATTTCATACATTTTTTTTTTTTTTTTTTGTATTTGATCAATTCACTCTATATGGGAGCATTCGAATCGACAGAAATGATATATTATCCGCTTCGATAGAGTTTTTTGCGTTTATAATTCCCTTACTCAGGAATTTACGACATTGCAGAATTTATTAGGAATTTGTGTTTCAAGGCAAAAAATCGAAAAATTTAACTTAACAAAATAATATATTTTCGATACTTATCCTGTGAACATTTATTTTTTTTGTTTTATTCCAATGGAACAAAGAAAATACAAATTATGATATATGAGGCATATTCTTGAATTTTGCCCAAATTAATGTAAAAAAAATATGGCGTCAAATATTTAAATCGATATAACACTGATCAATCGCATTTGATCGATCAAATTGTATCATGGTATTTTAGTACCTTTAACTCCCAACTACATTAATAAAAACTAAAACCAAATGTTTCCAAAAAAAAAAATTTAATGAATTTTTTATTTTTTATTTTCAAATAATGCATGTATCTTCAGACCATTTAATATCCTTTTTGAGAATGAGTAAAAAAACTAACGAATCACATGAGGACTGGCCTCAAGATATCAAGGATATTTTTGAATAGTTAATATAAATGATCATAATTACTGTACTAAATATATTTCAACAATACATACATACATATCATATATATATATATATATATATATATATATATATATATATATATATATATATATATATATATATATAAATATATATGTATATATATTGTTTATTTTTATTTTTTTTTTACACCTTGTATATGTTAAAGATATAGAAATGTGAATATTATGATTTTTTTTAGAAATTTCAATCACATCGTTTCATACGCGTTCAGTTACGGGCAATAATACTTAAGCAGGCATTGAAGTATTAATAAGAGAGACGAAAATAATTCCATGGAGCTTTATTTTGGCATATATTGCACCTCATGTATTTTAGAAAATTGAAATGTCTTTAAAAATATTGTTCATATACTAGGTTAAGAAAATAAAAAATTAAAAATTAAAAAATTCATTAAATTCTTTATTGGAAACATTTGGTTTTAGTTTTTATTTAATGTTGTAGGGGGTTAATGGTGATAAAATACCATGATACAATTTGAACGATCAAAAGCGATCGATTAGTGTTATATCGATTTAAATATTTGACGCCATATTTTTTAACATTAATTTAAACAAAATCCTAAAGTATGCCTCATATTTCATAATTTGTCTTTTCTTTTTTCCATTTAAATAAAAATTAAAAGAATATTCACAGGATAAGTATCGAAAATATATTGTTTTGTTAAGTTAAATTTTTCGATTTTTGCCTTTAAACAATACTTCCTTATAAATTCTGTATACGTCGTAAATTCCTGAGTAAGGCAATTATAAACTCAGAAAACTCTGTAAAAGCGGATAATATATCATTTCTGTCGATTCGAATGCTCCCATATAGAGTAAATTGATCAAATAAAAAAAAGAATGTATGAAATCATTAACTTTGAAAAAAAAATTAAAATATTAAAAAATGTAACGAAAGTAATATTATCACACTAACTAATAAAGGACATTCTCTACTAATGAATAAAAAAATAATTTTTATTTTATCTTGATTAGATGAAAAGTTATAGAATTTTGGGCACTAAATGGTGATTTTTCCCCACTTTGCGCCGCTACTGGGGGTTGGCACCATAGCACAGCGCATCCACTTACAATACTACAATAACTTGAGTGCACCGAGTGTCTTGTCAATACCTCGATGCTTCCAAAGAGAAAGAAAAATAACTTTATGAAAACAGATCTTTCACTGTAAAATAACTAGGATTCTCATGGACACTTAAGTAAAACTTTAATATTTATTTTAAATAGTTTATTTGAAAAATAAAATAATAATAAAGCTAATAGGATAGGAATCTTTGTCAGTTGGATTCTTTTTAAAAAGGTACATTGCAATCAAGTTTTGTTTATATGGGTAAATCAAATTCTCTCTTATTTATGATTCACTTTAAAATAACAAAGAAATAAACTGAACCAATTTTGATTTATGTATTTAATTTTTTCCGATGATTAAGTATAATATTGAATAGACGTTATAAAATAAAAGTATTTTCTTGCTTTTCGTTATGCTTTGGGAGTTTTAGCATGGATAAGGCACATCTTTTAAACATCAGTGAAAACTCATTTAAATTGGAGCCGTGTGAAGCAGACGCCGGTTTATTAATCAGTCTACTGGCCTCTCTATGTACAACTTCTTTTAAACCACTCAAAGGAATTTGAAACCGTTTCACTATCATCTAGTTGATTAATTCCGAAGGCGCTACGAGAAGGCGAAAATGGAGGAAATTTCGCGATTTTTCAAACTTTTCACCTTCGTTTCACTCCCCTCCCTCCCACAAAAATATGGAAAAGACTTGATTTCAGTTAAACGTTTATGGAATGAAAGTTGCACAGAATTTAAAAATCTTGTCTTAAAAACTCTCTTGATCAATAGTAAAATTAATCTTAAAATCTTGATCAATGGTAGGAGTGGGGGTAAATTTAAGAAAACCAGGAAAAATGCGTATTTTGGGATTATGGCATAAAACGCTGTTTGCTAAAAGTGTTTCGTTTTTTAATGATATTCATAGCATCTTTTAATGATATATGAATCATTTACATAGATAAGGAGGAGACGTTAATCATAAAACAAAACATTACAATAATAAAAAATGTACATTAAAATAAGGTAGGGGAGGGGGGCTATTTAAAAAATTGGAAACGCTTTGTAGGGTATTTTGGGAGGGCTGACTTCCGAATCGTATCGAATGGTCTTAGTCATTCTCATCTTTCTCATCTGCGACAATCAACAGTATTCTCACCATTGTCCTAAGTTTTCTTTTGGTTCAATATTGGTGCGATATATATTTGGCCACCAATTAACCCAGGAGGAAACAGCGTAAACGATGGACTTTGGAGAAAATTTAAACATGACGTTATTGACCTTGACCTTATAAATTTCTAATTAATTTTTCAAAAATCCTTTGTAAAATCCATTATCTCAAAAAATGTAAAACTTGTGCTATAATTCCTCACCACTTGCTTAATAAAATTATTACCTTGGAAAATCTATTCAATACTTCTTTTTTGATGAGAAACGACGACACTGCTGATGAAGCGGTGAAGGAATATAACATATATATGCATAGTAGGTAACGAATTTATGTAAATAATTTATTAAAATGTTGACATTAGATGAAAAAAAAAAGTATAAATGCCATAAAAACTTTTAATTGTTTAAAGATGCTTTAAAATGGCCCCAGAGGCTGAAACGTTGTCATGTCAAAGAGTGGTATTGAGCTATACGAGCGGTTAGGGCAGCCTTGCAAGATTTAACTTTGTTAACTTGATTTAATTTTGAGTATTGGCCAATATTTTCTTTCTCCTGATTTGGAGATTTCCTCCATGGTCATTTCTGGATCTATGAAGACATCACTTACGTTCAACAATAATGGATTCCTCTAAAAAAGGGAACACAATTTATTTTTTTTCTCCGTAAATTCTTGATGAGGTGACACACCCACTCATGGCGTCGATGAGCAGCAGATTCTCGGCCAAGTCATGCTTAAATGATGAGGTAGAATGCATGAGATGAATTACCTCTTCCTAGTTTTTTAATATATATGTTTTTCATTGTATTTTTAGTTCCAGTAAGGATCACTAACAAATAAATGTCTTCTCCCACATTGTTGCACCGTCCTACATAAGCTATCGATGTTGCAGTTGTAACAATTTTAGATAGATTTTTTGCTATTTACAACTGTATAATGATATACATCTAGTAAATGAGTTATAAGATAAAAATGTGGGGATACTACCCATTGACAGCTCTCCAAAGACTATGTTAAACTAGAAGGTCTCGTGGCCATCTTCTTTTCAGCCACCTCGGAGGATTATCAGGGATTGTAGAGGAAGCAAGGATTGAAACAAGTGGATTAGAGTGGGAATGGAGTTTGTCATGAAAGGAGTGGTACCTGGTTCGCGCCAAGTCAGCAACAAAGGAAACATTAAGGTCTTTATGGATGAGTTTATTTGTGACAAAATAAGGAGCATTGAGGATTTTTTCGAAGGATTTTCGATTGCAAGGATTGGAGACGGGAAGAATTTGATGGTTTAGTAGAGCCCCAAATCTCTACTCCGTAAGTCCATATCGGTCTGATGATATTCATGTTGATGAGCCTTTTGTAACAATTTTAACGTCAGCATTCTCCTCAGATTGCTTGTTCATTATGTCCTACGCATCAAATTTTGTCCCAAGAAGTGCTAAAAATAGTTTATTATTGTGCTCATGAGGCAGAAATTTGTCTTGAGGAGTTAATTTAATATGTCTTCATCAAATATGTAATCTGTTGAGGCGTTCAGCTTGCGTGGAACATATGCTTAAAATCTATGGCTGTAAGATGATTTGATGGAATCTTGAAATCAATAGACAGGGGTCTGAATGCATTATTTCAAAATATACTTTGTGCCCTTCCGCATGCCATACTCGTTTAACAAGGTCGCTCTGGGTTGTTTTTGCACATCCTGTAATAGAGAGTGAGAGGGGGTAAAGTTGTAATCTTCTCCCCAACCTTCAAGGCGTTCTTGTCCACTTCTACCTTCTTTTTGAATGAAAATTTGCGAAAAGCTGTTCCCACCATTGACGAGAGTCGAGCCATACCGACTAGCTGAGCCTTGTAGCAATCGCCTGCTCTCTTCCAACTAACCAGCAGTTTATGCTCATAATTCCATTAGCCAGTAAAGCGGAGGGGAGGGTGTTCTGAAAACCGTTGGAGCAATGTTGCACATCATGGCCATAAATTTGGGTGTGAAATCATATATGAGCCATTTTTATTATATACATACATTTCTGAGATTGAAAAATGCTTGGAACATCATTAAAAAATAAAAAACTTTTACCAAACGGCATTTTAGGGTAGAATAAAAAAATTTAATCTAAAAAATACGCATTTTTCCTGACTTTCTTAAATTTACCCCCACTCCTACCATTGCTTAAAAAAAAAGATTTATAAGACGTGGGTTTTAAAGGTTATTAAATTCTCTACAACTTTCTTTCTTTCAATCTTCAAATGAAATCAAATCTCTTCCTTGCTTTGGGAAGTCGAACGAAGGTGAAAAGTTTGCAAAATCGCAAAATTTCCTTAATTTTCACCTTCTCTTAGCTCGAATAAGCCTAGTCTTGCAAAAAATCTTTCTATACCGAATTCGTCGGAAATTTTATTTTATACATTTTGATAAATAAACTTAAAAATCGAAAAATGCATTTGAAGTGAGCTAGAAGACAAAAAGTGCCGATTTATTACCATTTTTTCAAGATGGCGGACAAAGCAAAAAGGTGGGGATGAAGAAAACTTGGGTTAAGCACAAACTAATGGCCCTGAACAATATTTAAGAATAAAATTAAACACATTTTTCAGAGTGAAGTTCCTCTGTTGACTGGACCATTAGACCCTAGGTGCGCGGCTTTTCCACGAAACTATAGTACCACAGTTTTTGAAATTTGAAACAAAAATACCAGGACATCCAATGACGATCATAGCATCTAGGCCTTGATATCAGCCGAATATTTTGAATACGGCGGCTGATTAAATGTGATTAAATTAAATTCAATAACTCAGTTATTTTTTAAAATAGGAAAAATATGTATGGAGTTTTAGAATCAGAAAAAAACGATAATAAAAAATAACATAAATATGTACAGTGATTTGAAATCAGTAAACAGTGATTAAAAAAAAGTAAGTGTATATATATACACACAGTAATATATATATATATATACAGTAAGTGTGTATATATATAAGTAAGTATATATAAGTAAGTGTATAGCCAGTGCCCTGTGTTAGCCTGAGTGGTGTGCCGGTGCTCAATGAAATTCTTTGTTGCAGTGTTGAAAAGGATCCTATCTGTATTCATGGACGGAGGATCGAAACGTCAAAATAAAGAAAATTAAGAAGGAGTATTAGTTTAATGACCCAAAACCCGAATTATTTAAAACAAATTTTTTTTTTTTTAAACATATTTATTGATATCTACAACTGTATTTAAAAAAAAATACATCAAGTAAATGTAATGGTTACATAGAAAATGGTCATGAAATACATAAAGAGCCACTACCCAGTGGCAGCACTCTAAAAATATTCTAAACTAGAAGGTCTCGTGGCCATCTTCTTTTCAGAAAAACAAAATTATAATATAAAAAAAGGGTCGATGAATTAATTTCTTGTATATATATATATATATATATATATTGAGGGTGTATAGTCGACTGTAGAAACTATTATAGGTGGAATAGTCAGGAATCAGTCATTTTTGAAAAGTTTTTAATTTTGCCAACGTTTCGGCTCAAGCTTGTGAGCCATCATCAGGGCTACAAACATCAGAACAAAAGAGATACATATTAATATGATAATGAAAATTTTCTTTTGAATGTAGTGACAATGATAACATTTGAAATACAACAGAAAATATACCAACATACTTAAATATTATAGATACAAATAATGATAATATAATACATAATCTGATGATGATAAGCATAACAAATTTTACATAACTTTAGACTTTAATATAGAAGAAAAAAAACATATATATATATATATATATATATATATATATATATATATATATATATATATATATAAACGTACCATTACTGAGCCATGTCCAAGCATAAACTGAGGAAAACCATAAACATAGGTAGTATGGGGAGGGGTTCATGTAAAAACCCTGAAGGTTTTCCCCTTTAAGTGTAAATACTACAGCTTATCTTTGTTTTAAAAAAGTTTTACAAAATTATATAATAGAAAAAACAAAATAATATATCCGTATGTACAATAAGGCTGAACATTTTTAACAGAAAATTATAAACTGAAGGAATTAGTCCGGGTAGCGGTCATTAAATGAAACAACTGAATAGTTTCAACTATTTTATTGTTTGCCAACGTTTCGACCCACAATGGGGGTCGAAACGTTGGCAAACAATAAAATAGTTGAAACTATTCAGTTGTTTCATTTAATGACCGCTACCCGGACTAATTCCTTCAGTAATTCTCAACGGTCAACTAATTATATCCACGAAAATTATAAACACTAGAATCTGAGGTATTTAAAAGATCCATGAGGTATATAATAAAACAAAATAAAATAAATAAATAACAAAAACAAGAACCAGAGGTGTTATAAACAAAAAGATACCCCCCCCCCCAAAAACAAAGATAAGCTGCAGTATTTACACTCAGAGGGGAAAACCTTCAAGGCCCCTACACGAACCCCTCCCCACACCACCCACGTTTATGGCTTTCCTCAGCCTATGCAAGGAATCTGAGGTATTTAAAGACCCGTAAATCATAAGTTACCAGGGCAATATCTCTCTTAGCCGGCATAGGATCTCTAAGTCGTTACCAGGGCAATATCTCTCTTAGCCTGCATAGGATCTCTAAGTCGTTACCAGGGCAATATCACTCTTAGCCTACATAGGATCTCTAAGTCGTTACCAGGGCAATATCTCTCTTAGCCTGCATAGGATCTCTAAGTCGTTACCAGGGCAATATATCTCTTATCCTGCATAGGATCTCTAAGTCGTTACCAGGGCAATATCTCTCTTAGCCTGCATAGGATCTCTAAGTCATTACCAGGGCAATATCTTTCTTAGCTTACATAGGATCTCTAAGTCGTTACCAGGGCAATATCTCTCTTAGCCTGCATAGGATCTCTAAGTCGTTACCAGGGCAAATCTCTCTTAGCCTGCATAGGATCTCTAAGTCGTTACCAGGGCAAATCTCTCTTAGCCTGCATAGGATCTCTAAGTCGTTACCAGGGCAATATCTCTCTTAGCCTACATAGGATCTCTAAGTCATTACCAGGGCAATATTTCTCTTAGCCTGCATAGGATCTCTAAGTCATGAGCAGGGTAATATCTCTCTTAGCCTACATAGGATCTCTAAGTCATTACCAGGGCAATATCTCTCTTAGCCTACATAGGATCTCCAAGTCATTACCAGGGCAATATTTCTCTTAGCCTGCATAGGATCTCTAAGTCATTGCCAGGGCAATATCTCTCTTAGCCTACATAGGATCTCTAAGTCATTACATATTAAATGAAAGAAAAGGAAATTATCTAGAATTTTAAGAAGTCGAATCCACACTATATGAAAGAAAATGTCGCACAACGTGATTCACAAAATTGAATTTAGACATTTCTATAAATATATCCGAAAATGTGAAGCAGCTATTACTTTTCTATCATTAGTTTTTAAATTTACTGGATGGAATAAAAAATTGTTAATTTAATTATTTTTAAAACCTAAAAATTTATTTTTCCTCCTGATCGAACAAGAGCTCATATCAATTTGTTTGCTTATCTTAGGGTGTAGTATGTCTTTCAACACTATCACTAGACATTTACGAGACACATACTAAGCCCAAATTTTCTTCATGGCCCTAATTTTTTTAATTCTTACCTTCTCGCATATTTGAGTGGTCAATGTAAGTAGGCTTCTTTTGCACCATTATAAAGATAATTAAATAAAGAAGTTTTTTTAAATCCAGGAAATGAAAAGCCTTACGATAGAAGAGTAATAGATGCTGCTTGAAATGTGGGAATATTCTTAGAAGTATTGACATTTAATATGACGTTGTGCGAGACTTAATTTCTTATCTTGGGTATTTTTTTGGTTGCACATCAAGTAGATATTCTGATGAAAATCAAGGATAAGAGCAGAATCCGACTAACGGTCATATGTATATATATATATATATATATATATATATATATATATATATATATATTTTTTTTTTTTTTTTTTTTTTTTTAATAGGCTTCTTTTGCACCATTATAAAGATAATTAAATAAAGAAGTTTTTTTAAATCCAGGAAATGAAAAGCCTTACGATAGAAGAGTAATAGATGCTACTTGAAATGTGGGAATATTCTTAGAAGTATTGACATTTAATATGACGTTGTGCGAGACTTAATTTCTTATCTTGGGTATTTTTTTGGTTGCACATCAAGTAGATATTCTGATGAAAATCAAGGATAAGAGCAGAATCCGACTAACGGTCATATGTATATATATATATATATATATATATATATATATATTTTTTTTTTTTTTTTTTTTTTTTTTTTTTTTTTTTTTTTTTTTTTTTTTTTTTTTTTTTTTTTTTTGGTACCACTTAAGATCTAGTATCTGCTCCGACAATTATGAGAACCCTGTGTGTGTGTGTGTGTGTTTATAATCCGATAATGGATTGCTTCGCGACTTGGAATGTTATTGATAGTTGTATCCAGTTCTTTAGCCACACCTCAAGCAATTTTCTTTTTGTTGACACCCAACAAGTATGTTTACTAAATTCAATAACCCTATGTTGAATTTATTTATATACTTGACCCTACAGCTAAAAGAAAAATAAATTGTCAACAAAAAAGTCGTTGACTGAAAATGAGATCTTAACATGTTACACCTCATAATGCTGACCATAATTAAAGAGGTTGAGACTGATCGATAGTTTGTAACATTTAAGTATTTGCCAGGTTCAATCAACAATCAATTCGCATCATTGTTATTGTGATATATATTAATATTATTATTTTTAAAATGGTTATATAGGAATATCTTGGATAAGAATGGACATATAGATAAAAAGCCTGTTATGCTTATTGTTTATTTGTTTTGCGTGTATTTAATTGTTTTTTATTGACATCGTAATGATTAATGTATGCTGGAGATCGGTTTATTAATTGTGCTGTGTCAGCTATCTTCGTATGGACAGCGATTACCTTAAATACAAACGAATAAATTATTATAATTATACCCGAAAGCAAATGTTATTGATTTATTCATAATATATGTAAAAGGGACAACTCATGTTTACAATTAGTATTCTTTTGATACAATATGTCCCAGATTTCGTATTACTTTCAATTCGAAAAAGATGTAAACATTTTTGACCTGATTTATTTATACTGAAATGTGTATATAAATGAATAAAGTTGAGAAAGTAGTAGAGTAGGAGATTACTGTTTGGCAATTCGATAAAATATCAGGTTGCCGGATAAATAATGGAGGATTTTTCTTCAAATAATTCTTTATAAAATCAACTGTTTATATTTGATGGATTATTCATTTATTTAAATGTCAACAGTTATTGATATTCTCCCTCAAACAAAAGAACAATTACGACAATGATGAGAAAAACCAAGACGTAATGTTTGCTTCTCTAGTTGGAAATGATTTAGTCATTACTAAAATATAAAATGGTCATTTGAATATAAATTTATTTTACGAGTTGTAGTGAGAGCTTAGGTTCCAACTCAGACTCGTCGAGAAACGAACTTTTCCAAAAAGTTTTTCCTTTGATGACCATCTTCTCTGAGCTTTGGTGACAGGAAAGCCCACAACAACTGTGCGAGAACTTACAGGAAAATCGGAGGAGGGAAATCACCATCGGTGACCACTTCAAGGATATTGGAATGGTGAAAAATTCGAAAGTTGGTTTCCTCACTTATTAAATGACCGCATAAAAAATCAGTGCTATAAAAATGTTTGCCCCATTACCTTGTCGAAACAACAAGAATCCATTTCTGTCCAGGATCTTTACTTAGGATGAAAATTAGATCTTCAACAAGAGCCAGCCTTCTGGAGAGTGGCTCCACAAAGGAAAAGCACTACAACAATTTATTATTATTCAGAGTCTTAAAAATATTGAGGGTGTATAGTCGACTGTAGAAACTATTATAGGTAGAATAGTCAGGAATCAGTCATTTTTTAAAAAGTTTTTAATTTTGCCAACGTTTCGGCTCAAGCTTGTGAGCCATCATCAGGGCTACAAACATCAGAACAAAAGAGATAAAGCTATATATATCCATATGGAAAAAGATCGAGTTCCCGTAAATCATAAAACTGACAAAGAGATAATTTCTCCCTCGTATGCTAACATCTTCCGTCTCCTTAAATTATAACTCTATCACTTTATTGTACAAATTGCTTGTGTAATGTATATTTTATTTATTTACTGTATATTTATCTTTTTGTTTACAACACCTCTGGTTCTTGTTTTTGTTATTTATTTATTTTATTTTGTTTTTTATTATATACCTCATGATCTTTTAAATACCTCAGATTCTAGTGTTTATAATTTTCTGTTAAAAATGTTCAACCTTATTGTACATACGGATATATTATTTTGTTTTTTCCATTATATAATTTTGTAAAACTTTTTAAAAACAAAGATAAGCTGTAGTATTTACACTTAGAGGGGAAAACCTTCAGGGTTTTTACACGAACCCCTCCCCATACTACCTATGTTTATGGTTTTCCTCAGTTTATGCTTGGACATGGCTCAGTAATGGTACGTTTATATATATATGTTTTTTTGTTTTTTTTACTTTTATATTAAAGTCTAAAGTTCTGTAAAATTTGTTATGCTTATCATCATCAGATTATGTATCATATTATCATTATTTGTATCTATAATATTTAAGTATGTTGGTATATTTTCTGTTTTATTTCAAATGTTATCATTGTCACTACATTCAGAAGAAAATTTTCATTATCATATTAATATGTATCTCTTTTGTTCTGATGTTTGTAGCCCTGATGATGGCTCACAAGCTTGAGCCGAAACGTTGGCAAAATTAAAAACTTTTTAAAAAATGACTGATTCCTGACTATTCTACCTATAAGAGTCTTAAAAAATGTTTTTATTTTTTTTAAATTGCTATATTCTAAGTATTTCAAATTGTGTTGAAAGGGTATGGAAAAGATGGGAATACCTTAGTAGAAATGTATTCAGAGTTATAGAGACTATTTTCATTAAGGAAACAAGTATACATTTTTTTTTCTTTTTAAAACTAAAATTTCCATACTTTTCCAGACAAGCCAATATAATGGAAATGAGAGCTCCTTCAAAGTACCTTATCCAAATACTGCTCACCTTGTCAAGCCTTATGTCTCAACATGATCCAAGATATAAGTTGAGGTTGCCTAAATATACACTTCTTTGCATAAATTTCCTCAAGCGATATCTCCACTTGAACAGGGAAGTGTTTTAGTAACATAACAGAACAACTTTGTTTTTGAATTTTCGGATACAAGAATTCATATTAGAGGTTTTCGTAAATAATTAATTGAATAATGGCTACGTTGAAAATTTACTCAACATACATTTCTATTAACTACCTTTCACAAATACGCTTGTGTGCAGTAATATTTTACTGTCGCATAATAACAGGGCTATTAGTAAAAAATTGCAATTAAACATAAAGACGAAAAAAGAAATTTGAATGTTGTATCCATAGTCAAAAGGGGAAACTATGTTATGCACGATTGCGGTTTTGCTCTTTAAGCAGTGTATTCCAAGTAAAATCGAGTGTTGTCGGCGGCTGGACAATGCAACATTGACTTTAATTTAATCATGAGTTTCGAATCTTTGAAGATAAGATGGAGGTGAAATCTAAGATTTCCGCAGGGACTAGTCCAAGAAGCAGATTAGAGGGGATTAACACTCCCCCGATATCCTTCGTTCAGAGTACTAGGCACTCTTGCAGGAAATAGTAATACACAATACACCTGAGGAGGTGTATTACTTTCCTAGTAAGACGCAAAGGTTGGGAGGCCCCAATGATCTCAATCGCTCATAAGAGCCCATTAGAATTAGACCAAAAAAAGGAATTGGCTAGAAAAAGATGGGGTAAATTTAATTTTTAGACACTATTGTTTGTACTGCTCCCCTCATTAAAAACCCAAGTTTTCACATATTTCACCCTTGTGCATTTTCCGCCATCTTAAAAAAAAAAACTCTAAAAAAAGTACTTTTCAGTTTTTTCCATCTAAATCTGTTCCTGGACATTTTAGAGCAAACTTTGTCGTTAGGAATTTTAAAGAACAATAAATTGCCTACATCTTTGGAATGTAACAAGTTGGAAAATTTGAAACACCTACTGAGATACGTGATTGTCAATATTGGCCAAATTGTCAAAAAAACACAACATGTCAGAAAAGTCGGTGGTTTTGCTTCAATGACTATTTTTTTGCGCAGTTTACTAAAAAATACAAAAAAACAACAACAATCTTTTAGAGGATTAAATTTCTAACAAGTTAGATGTATAAAATTTTTAATTACTCCTAATTGTCGATGTAGCTGGTTCTTTAATCATGGTCACTGATGTTAGAGCACCAGTATCCTTATTCCAGCCCCAGTTTAAAGGCTCATTCACATTTTCTATTCAAATATCTTCTTGCAGATAAGTTAGATAACCATGAAATTCAACTGCATCGCATGTTGGAGATAGACGTGCCAATTCGCTTGCTGTAGCTTTAACAAATCGAGGATACCACAACTCATCTATAGAAGTGTTCATATCACCACCATAAACAGACACTAGGAATTTTTCTTCAATAGCATTGATAAATAAAATGTTTTCTACTAGATGTTTATATTTAAAAGGTCTGGTGGAGTAGAATATATCTGCTATGCCACGCCTTCCAGGTTTGCAGAAATACACATTAACTGTCGCTATAGCCGTCACCAAAACTAAAATATCAATGTCTTCTCAATCAGAAATACGAAATTATGTTCAGAACACAAATAAATGACTGTTTTCACCATTAAAAGATCTCCATCTTCAGTCCCTTCCTTGGCAACCATAAGTGCTCTCTCCAATGCCTTTACAATCAGTGATATAAATATGGATTTGTTCTTTTCATTCGATAAAAACTTTTCTTTTGGCATCTGTGGAAACATTTCACCATTAAAAATAACTTTAAAATACTGTAACCTGAAAGGACGAGCTCCTTCAGAGCTTTTTGTACTTCTTATATTTTCTTCATTGGAGTATACATCGAAGACTACCACAAAATTATTGCCGAGATTTCGCTTTACATACTCGTATGTCACATAATTCTTAAAAATTACAGAAAAACGTTCGCTACATTGATGGATTCCAATGTGTTCTGTTCGAAATATTTTTCAAATAATAATCAGGCAGCTTAGCGATGATCATTGTGTGGTATCAGCGGATCCAGGGCTACTTTTTCTTTGCTAGTATTAATTTGACGACCAACAGTTTCCAAGGAAACCACTACATCTTTGCATCAGAAATGAACGTTTTCAAAGTCGTTCGCAATTCCTTTCGTATAATATGTTTTCCTGTGGATGCAAAAAGAAATGTGGTAAAAATGCAGCTGCGAAAAAAGTGGACATGTTCTATTGTCTGTCTTTATGGCGGATTCGAATCCTGCATAATAGACCAAATATTAAATATAACATGGAAGAAGACGGGTTTGACGATAAGCAGCCTTTCGCTCAAAATGATGCATTATACACATCAAATACATTTGAGACTAAAAAAAGAAAAAAACAACTAACAAAAATGCTTTATTTAAAGTTGTTGGTGTATCATTAATTTTTTTTTTTCAATTAACACAAAAGTAATATATTGGGAAATTGTTCTTGTTAGTTGCAAAAACGCTTTTATTTTCCTAAAATATACACAATAATGGTTTTAAGATAATATTACGTTCAGAAGATCTAATTAAAATGGAGTATTTTATTTTTTATTAACAGAACACTTTCAGTAAAAAAGTTATTTCAACATTTCTTGTTCGTATAATTAGGAGTAATTAAAAAAAAAAAAAATGAAGTGTTTCGAATTTTCCAACATGTTACATACCAAACATGTAGACAATTTATTGTTCTTTAAAATTCCTAACGACAAAATTTGCTCTAAAATGTCCAGAAATAGATTTAGAAGGAAAAAACGGAAAAAAAGTACTTTTTTTTAGAGTTTTTTTTTTGAGATGGCGGAAAAGGCACGAGGGTGAAATGTGTGAAAACTTGGGTTTTTAATGAGGGGAGCAGTACAAACAATCGGGCCTGAAAATTAAATTTACCCCACCTTTTTCTAGCCAAAATCTTATTTCTACTGGGGTATAAGTATCAAATACGATTCAAAGGAGTAGTCAACAATGGAAGTCCAAGATAAACGTCCTAAGCTGCCTAGTACATTTCTTTACCTCACAACAATGTGAAGAAAAACGTAAATGATCTCTTGATGATGATGATCTCATGACATCCAAAGACTCTAAAACGTCAAGTCATATATAAAAAAAAGAAGAAAAAAGAAATTAGCTTTATTTATAGCGTGGATTTCTGTGTTCCCTAACTTTCTGTGTTAAATGTCGAGTCGATTTCACATGTGGTGAGTCCTATTTTTCAATGGTAGATACGTCAAACTGTCCTCTTTTTAAAGAAAAAAAAAACTAGACAGAAATGCAAACTGGAATCTAATCCTTTCTAGAGGATATACAATATAGGATATTTCCTTCCACACCTTTAAAATCCTTAAAACTAACCTAGTCTCGATTTACGATCGTGATATGGGAATAATCCGTGTGGCGAATGGGACAAAAAAGTTTATTTATTGTTTTGTCTAACTATTTTTCGGGTTTGTCAAGAGTCGGAATCGAAACCAGAAGACGTTTGGATTAAGAGTTATAATGTTCAATATAGTCGAATTCCTAGGGAAACAGACTTGATCTTATCTTATGTCGCCAAATAAAGCTGAGGCGCAACATTGAGGACTTGATGCAACGGTTATTCGTAATAATTGTTGCTTGTTGCTTGAGGCGGATCATATTATGAGGGGCTGTCTACTCAGAACTCGTTACAAGTATTCCAGGAGCTTGGGCCGAGAAATGGGTATTATAAGAAGTAAATTTTCAATGTGATTTTCACGTTTTAGCCAACTTGTAAAACAACATTTTTTTTGTCTGTCACCTTAAACTGGTCGGAATAAAAAATGACGGCTATCTAACACGGTCCTATTAGACCTCCAGCCGCCTGTTACCTTTCATATTAAAACTTAAAGACGCTTGTTAATTTTTATCATTAGGAGTATTTTGGTAAAATCGGAAGTTTCTATGATATGACTAAACACTGTTCCTCATTTTAAGACACAAAGTATTATATGGACAAAGACATCTCGGTATCTATAAGACGTCTATCAGGTCTGAAATTGTAGCTTATTTAATGTCCATTAATTTATATCATAATAAGTATTTTCGTACCTTTACTGGGAGGAGGAGGAACCTCTATAGGTGGATGGAGGGGGGACGTTTTAGGGTGGGAGTAGGAGGAAAATCTGCAGGGAGGAGGGGGAACCTCTTTGGGAGGGAGGAGGAACCTATCCATGGAGGAGGGAGAACCTCAATGGCGGGGAGGAGGGGGAACCTCTATAGAGGCGAGGAGGAATCTCTATAGGAAGGAGGGGGAACCTATACAGGGAGGAGGGGGAACTTCTATAGGGAGAATAGGAAACTTCCATCGGGAGCATCTACACATCCCATCATAATGCTTTATTATAAATTCAGTTTTGTGACAAAGTTTCTTTGATTGGCTAGAATCTATTTGCTGCACAATATTTCATCGCTTCAATATCATGCATGTAGGTGACATCATGTTGAGAAACTGCCTTAGGTTCGCAGTTGTAATACTCGATAAAAGGAAATATTAGGAATCAGCTATTCGAAAAACGCATAATGACAATGTGTATTCGTATGTCATAAACTAGATGTATTGAGAAAATAAATATTGCTAAAGATAAAGGCAATTTGAGAAGGAGCCAGGGCCATCAGATTACAATACGGAAAGACATTATATATTTTTCCTTCTCATTTATTTTTTAAATTGACACATTGTCTAAGAAAGAACAAGTGCTTGAATAATTTCCCATGTGCTCTATTTCCTTCATTCGTGTCTTCTTTGTATCACGAAATGATGAAAAGAACACGAACATTTATTTTTCGAATGATTGCCTAGTGAAATGGAGATGGTGCGTTGCAGTCCACCTCGGCTGGTGCATAAAATCAATGACGACCTAAAACATGCGCCAGGGATAAAATTCTTATTTACTGGCTGGTCTGCGGGAGCTGTCTCCATGGCAACCTCAAAGCCTCCTTAATGTATCCAACCAAACTTTACCACATTTTATATTGTATTTCATTAGGGAAACTATTCATTCGATTGAAAAATAATAATAATAATTATTATTATTATATATTATATATATATATATATATATATATATATATTATATATATATATATATATATATATATATATACATATATATAATAATTAATCAATATAATATAATATAATGTATACAAAGTATACTTGGTTGCAAATAGAATTTGTTAAATTCAGACTGAATAATGCACCTGATATTTTTATTTATCAATTAATGGTTTTTTAAAGAATGGTATAATAAGAATAAATTGAGTCATTTTAAAGATAAACTAGATATAAATAGACAAATATTCTAACAATTCTATACAAAGATATGTAAAAAAAAAAAAATTCGTTAACATCTTATTTTATTTTAAAAATGAAAAAGAATATAAAATCCTCTGTCTAATAATCCATCATACCGCAGACGGCAAAATACTTCACTAGAAATAATGCAAGAGGCTTTTACAGACTTTTTGAGAACGTAACGACTAAATATCAACCACCATGTTTAAATTTTAAAGATAAAGACGGAAAAATAGTAATATATAAGAGAGAAAACTGTCATATATTGGCGGAATACTTTAAAGAACTCCTAAATTCCGAGGAGCACAAAAATAAATTCCCGAGAAATCCACAACCGAATCCAGCACAACCCTCCAAGCCCCCAAATGAGGCAGAAATGGAGGAAGTTAAGTCGGTTAAGAACAATAAAGCGCCAGGAGAAGATGAAATAATTGCGAAAATCTGGAAAAACTCAAAATCACCTTATAAAAAAGATATGGGATGAGGAAAAGCTACCGGAAAATTGGACTACATTCTTAATTCACCCATCACACTAAAGAGGGGGTAAAAAATATGTCAACAATTATAGAGGAATTTCAATATTACCAGTAACCTACAAAATTTTATCTAAAGCACTTTTGAACCGACTAGAACTACAGGTGAAACCAAATCTAGGGGAATATCAGGGAGGATTTAGAAGAGGAAAGTCTTGTATAGACCAGATTCTGAGCCTCAAATTGATCTAAAGACTAAGAGCCCTAAGAAACAAAAAATCATTCATTACTTTCGTGGACTTCAAAAAAGCTTATGACTCAATCGATAGGAAAACTCTACACAACACCGCAGCGGAAACGCTAACCTTGGGAAAGAAAAAACTGGAAGACTTGAAAACAAACGAAAGAAAAATCTTAAGGAGAATTATGGGACCAACCAAGAACAGTGAAGGTATAGACTAAAAAGCAACAAAGAAATTTACCGGAACAATGAGCCAAAAGATGAAATCATTAGAAAGCGAAGATTAACATATTTCGGGCACGTTTGGAGGATGGAAGGAAACAGGATGGTCAAGAAATTAATCCACAAACTGTTTGAAATGAAAACGGCTATAACCTGGATTAAGGAAGTAAAACAAGATCTCGAACGATCTGGAATCAGAATTGAAGAAATACCGAACAGAAAAATATTCGGAGAAAAAGTCAAGAAAGGTTGCTTCCAAGTCGAACACATGATAGTAAGAACGGGAACTAAGTGGACGGAAGAACGAAAACAGCAGTTTTCTGAACAGATGAAGGCTTCTTGGGAGAGGAGAAGAACAAACAAGAAGTTGAAATGTGATTCAAATTAGTCTAACATCGTCATCTCCAAATGGTCTAATCGTTAAATAATAATAAAAGAATAAGCATTATTAATTAGTACGGGTTACAAACCAATCAAGACATTTTTCGTAATGGTGGAATTTCGAGTTGTCTGATGGATAAGCAAAATGATATTAGTGCGTCATTATAGTCCAAGAGCCGGGGCCGAAAATTGCGTATTATAAGAAGAAAATGTTCAATGTTATTTTCACACTTTAGCCAACTAGTACAACATTTTTTGGTCTAGCACCTGAACCTGGTCGGAATCAAAAATTTTAGCCATCCAAAACGATCCAAATCCAGGAATTGAACATATTTTAACATTATAAAGGTAAATATTAAAAAACTATACGAAAATACTCATTATTAAATAAAGTAATGAACATTAAATAATCTTCGATTCGAGTGCTGAAAGACGTCTGTAGGTCTTATAGGTATCGAGATATCTTTGACCATATAATACATTGTCTTCTAACTACGAAAATTGATTTAATATTAACGTTATGAAGGTAAAGGTTACAGAAAGCACACATTATACCAAAATACTTATTATTATATTCATTAATGTATATTACTAATAATGAGATCCGTCCTCGAAATATAGCACTTGAATCCAAAGCATTTATCAGCTGTAATCCCGTGATTGGGTCGTCGAGATGCAACCTTTAAAGTTTCTTTGCCAAGTGGCCTATTGATTACCAGTTAAAAATCCAGTTTTCGAAGCTTAAATGCTACAAATCATAAAACTCACTGCAAGAAAACTCCTCCTATGTCATGTTAATTGTACAAAAATTGATTACATCCTGACTGAACTGAACCTGAAGAAATACATATTTTCTACATTCATATAAAAACAGTTGTCATTACTCATAATTACACAAGGTCGAATCCAGTATAAAGTTTTAAGGTATCGTATTTTATATGAAATCTAATGTATGCGATTGAGTAGATAGATCCCATTTCTCACTTGTTTTTAATATATTTATTTTTCAGCAGTTTCGGTTTCCGATCATTTTCTCGTTGAAAGCGATAAACCGGTCCCTAGTTGACCCTGAGAAGAACCTTACTCCCCTCAGCATTGCTTTTCCCAATCCTATAAAATAACTCAGTATACGCACCTCCGAAAATATACAAAGAGGATATAAAGTATTGCTGAATTCATTGGAAAAATCGAATCGAAACTACATTGAAAAAAAAATGGACATAAAATGGCTAACTGAGTAGTTAAAATTCATTTAAGGATTGAAATTTAATAGTGAGATGATGTCTTAAAAACAAAAAACTAAATAAGTCAGCGAATTTTGAGAGGGTAAGTACAGGTACCTTTTGCCAGCCGAAATAATTCTAAAACGAAAATATGTAAGTCGAATAATAATAATTATGCCTTTTCATAGGAGAAAGATGAATTGTAGCTATTTTGAGAAACAGTGGGGTAGAGTAGGAAAGAAAATTTATAATCCCCGCAAACATCAAGCTTAACACAAAGTAAAAAAAAAAAAAAAAAAAAAAAAAAAAAAAAAAAAAAAAAAGAAAATGAAAATAATATATATCCTTAAGTTTGAACATTTGTGTATTGTAAGCGAAGCGATAAGTTGTTTTATTACTTTAAAAATAGAAAACAACAGTAATGCAAATAAATTTAATCATCTTAAGGCCGTATTCGAATCAGCGATCACCTAAAATAAATAAATATATAAAAATATATCCTAGATGTTTTTAGAGAAATACGAAAAGGTAAAAAGTATATTTAAAACGTTTTTAACATTGTAACTGAATAGATGATGATACCTTTCTAAACGTACGCGAGAAATAAAAAAAATAGGTAGGACAAATGATGAAACCCAACTTGATAAGACATGTTGACACTGGTTAGGGTTCTTGATTACTATACAAAATGTTCTAATATCCTACTTGCTTCTTTTTCAATCAATTTGTTTTCAAATTGATAAAATCTATCTCTTCTTAGAAATGATGCAAAACAATTTGATTGAGGTCTAGAAACATTTATTAGAAAGATATATTTTAATCAAACGAATTCAGCTTGACATACAACGAAAATAATCGAGTACTTGTATGCACCAAAAGTGCTAATAAGACAAACTTTTTTTTTTTTTTTTCCCCGAATATTATTTCAGCAAAACCTATAGCTCGAAAAAAAGTCTAAAATATCCTATATCAAAAATACTACTTATAATATCAGTATTAAATCAATGAAATTCAATTTATTTATAAAATTCATTGTATCATTTTATGAGTATAAAATTATAAAATGAAATAACTCCAATTATACCCCGATAAAAGAATAAAAGGTGGTAGGTATCTAGAGAGATTGCTCTGTTTGTGACTGGCCAAACAAGAAGAAATGAACGACTGGTTTTATATGTATATTACGAGAAACTGGTTTTGGAGAGAAAAATAAAGCAGAAGTAAAAAATCTAGAAGAGATTCGCCGATTTGAAATTGCCAACATAATCTTTTTTAAACCTGGAAAAAAGATATCCTAATCTCAATCACTTCTATAATCTATCACAGGCTGCATTGGTGTAATGTAATGGTGGAAACATTGCAATATTCTATAAACATATACGAATAAAAAAGAAGGAACTGATAGAGATTCGTTCCACTCTGCTTCAGTTGATCTTACAAAGAAAAAAAATTAATTAATTAATAAATACAATAATTGGACAGCTTATATTTTTGGTACATTTGAAAGGGTACTTGAACAAAGCTATGAAACCAGCAACATTAATTAAGAATAATTACAATTTCAACGATTATCATACATTTATTCAACTGTAAAATTCACTTTGATGTAAAAATACAAGAATCGGCAATGTCTAATGATTTCTCAAGTTTTAAAAAGAAATGAAAGGAATCACTGGTAATATAATGTTTGATAACGTCCTAAAAATGCGCGAAACCAAGCGACGTCCTTGTCTCTAAAAAAATTGTTCTAAAGGATTATTTTCTTTTTCCGTTTTGTACATTATAAAATTCGAAATAATAGTTGAATGATCAATGAACATAAGTATGTTCATATAATAGAAATATATATTTAATGAGAGCTTTGAAACGAAAAACATGGCAAAAAATTTTGTGATAAGGAGAAAGAAGTTAAGGAACTCGTTTGGATGGGAATCCAGTTCCTGGAAGAACCGCAAGGGAGATAGCTTCCACCTCTTAGTAACATCGGTCAGAAATGTGTCATCTCTTCTCGGGAAGAAGCCATGAGCATGCTGCTTTAAGCTTTCCTCCAAATGGCTGAAGGTGAAGAGAAAAGTATAGTATCTCTACAAGAAGATTCAGCAATTCCAAATAAGACATTGTATTAATCCAGCACACGTCTACTGATAGCACTGTAATTTGAAGATTGTTTCTCCTTCGATTTCAAATAAGTTTTAGTGGAGGGAAAAAACTAGACTGAGAAAATTTCTCGAGTAACCCGTTCTATTTGATGGAATCCTTTTTTCTCGGTCAACTATTAATAGGATAGGATTTGCATTGAGACCTCGAATCTCCTATTATCAATATGACGAGTGTTCGAAATCCTTCTTGAGTGGTGACCGATTTTTTTAAATTTTTTTTTTATATAACTGAATTTTTCATTTCTATTCTGGATGAATTCTGAACAGAAATGATGTGCCTACTTCACTACCGACTAGAGTCTATTATATTTGATTAAAAGAAATATTCCAAATTTGAAAAGGACTGCTACTCAAAAGACACATTCAAGACGTACACATTCCTTTCCGGTTTGCATACCATCTTTTAGAGTCATGTAATTTAATTGCTACCAACTCCTTGGAAAGCTTGATCATTGCTCATATCCTATCATTGATATCATGTTTCGAATTTGATGGCTATGATCTTTTCACATTTGTTCCGCCAGCTATTATTGGAGTTGCTGTGTTTTCTTTGACTTTGACATGCATTTAACTTTTTTTGAGTAAACGTATATTTATTTGTAAAAAAAAAAAAAAATTAAAAAGTTGGCGTTCCAAGTTTTGCAAAGATGCTTTCAAGGCTTGATATTTCTTACTATTGCATAAGCGATTTCTCTAGTACTGATTGAATAGGGAAATAGGACAAATTAGTCAAAAGGGGAAGATATGGTTAGCACTCCAAAGTGACATGCATGCCAAAATCGTCAAAAAGTTGGTAAAAATTATAAAAAAATTACCTTATTTTCATAAACTTACAAAAAGTGTTTACATATTATATCTATTATTTTTTACTGGAAATTGATCGGGTTTTAGGTCTATAAATTTTGGATTGGAATTCAATAAATAATAAATTTTCAGAAAAATAATTATTATATAAAAACCATATTAATTATATTGTTGTATGTATAAATAATAATAAAACATTATCGTTTTATATATATATATATATATATATATATATATATATATATATATATATATATATATATATATATATATATATATATATATACCCCATGAATAGTTAGTATGATGATCGCACCCTTTCCTGGAATAATGATACACTGCATATAAAGATCGGGAATAACGTTTGAGGATTTTCATGTGATCCTTAATATAACTGTTTCAAGAAGATTGGAAGAATGAATGTATACATATATAGAGCATCCATTTTTTTATTGCTATGGCCGCTCACGTTCTATAAAGTATGCGATATTTGACGCTTCACGGAGTAGAAGATGTTGCTGGATCTGTAGTTTAGAACTATTTACATCTGTATACAAATAAAGTCCTATATACTGTTTTAGATAGTAGTATTAGAATCTTTATTGTCTCGATAGACCTTTCCAAACATATTTAGTTATAACTGCTACAAATCCTTATATTTTTTTTCGATCGTTAATAATCTATATTGAAGAATTATAAACATGCTTTATTATTGAAGAAAATCGCTTTATAAACATGCTTGTTATCCTATAACGAAATCATACCCGTGTTTAAAAACAATGATAAAAATGTGATCAATTTAAAAACATATTCCGATATTATCAGTAATTTCGGATTTAGGAATATTAAATAAAGTTAAAATTGGACGAACTCTAAATAAACGATGTTAGGGTGAACTTGAAATGGTCTCACCTTCATTTGGTCTTTCTTAAATGTCAAGAATAAGGCCTTATTTACGAAAGGGGTGCTGCAATATTTTGTCAGCTTCGAATTGTTTAATCGTTTCACTAAACATATGGGCATCCATATTATTTGTCATTGTTTAGTCCTATAACCTAGCTAAGGGGATGATGAAAGAAAAAATCTTGATTGGTAATTATAGACCGGATTGTGAATGATAATGATATTCAAATATTCATAAATATTACAGAACCACAATTGTTTGAATATCCATTTAATAAAAAGCATTTACAATCGATTAAGTATAATTATCTGCTTTCTTTCATTATCTTGTAATACATATTTATCATTTATGTTCTAATACAGCGTGTAAACATATATAAGGAAAAATCGAAATCTAATATGCTATTCCTACCACTGAAATCATAAATGGGGAATACAAAAAACAAAACACTGAAACTGAAAAATTAGGAAGTCACAATTAATTGATTATCCCATGAACTACTTCATAAAAATCGATTAATAGGGGATTAAAAAAAAAAAAAAAAAAATATATATATATATATATATATATATATATATATATATATATATATATATATATATTACTTACCATTTGTTTCATATACAACTGTCCCCTAACCTGAAAAAAATTAATGTATTTTAACAAAAAATAAACAGGAACCATAACCTACTGCCAATAGATATTCGATTTGATCTCCACTGTAAACAGCACGTTGTAGTTGTAGAATGTAAACAGGAGGGGCCAAACCGAGTGTTCATAATTCAGCCTTACATTTGTGATAACAAGCCAAGAGCTCAAACATTCATCAGGAGGATCGGTAAGAAGACGACTTTCCAAAAAAATCCTAAAAGAAATAGCTTATATTCCCAATTTCTGACAAAATGAACAGCTCAAAGTATCCTCAGTAGCATTCCAAATGGAGTATGGATATAAGTAGATATATTAAAGAATCCGGTAACAATATCCATATCGTATATAAACAGCTTCAATCACAACCGTTTGTACACAATAAAAAAAAAAAAAAATTAAGTAACAAAAAAAAACATAACATTAGAAAAAAAAAATGCATAAAAAGAAGAGGAAGACTTGGTTTAATATTTCAGGGTCAAGAAAAATTAAGCAAATTTGATTTCGAGGTCAAATAGATCATTTAGAAGGTATTATGATATGATGATCGATGATGACAATTATCCTACAAATAAATTAATATATATAATAAATATATACGAGAAATAGAAGGCTAAATGTCAGTTTCAAAAGATGAAAAAGATGTATTTTTCTTTTGGGACAGAATTAACGCTCCTCAGCGGATTCTGAAACATGCTGTTTGATAGGAAAATCCCTGAAAAAGAAAAATAGCATATTTTCGGTGGACATGAGAAAATGAGAAATATGTGAATGTGATATACCTTCAAGTACGACGGTGTCTTCCGTCTCGTACTGAGTCGGTTCTGGAGCGGCGAAGGCAACGGCCAGCAGAAAGAGGACTAGGATGGGCCAGCTCATCCTGTTTGTCTCCTGGCTTCCTTAGCAATGAGCTCCTTCGGCCTCTCCCCACCTCCCCATCTACCCCACCCTAGGCCCCACATCTGCAATTTACATTTTTCATTTTATTTTACAAGGGTTGGTCGACGTTGTAATAAGTCTTTCTGCCCGTTTACCCTTGATCATGATCAATGGTTCTCTTATAACAAACACGTGGGCATCATTGGTACTTCATGCACCTCGTTGATGAAAAGGCCTTTCATCTATATCGCTTTCCCGAATGAGAAATAAAGAGGTCGAAAGAGAGAGACTCAACGGATTCCGGCATAGTTATTATTATTGTTATCGATTATGGCTGTTATTATTATTTGTGCTAGATCATACAAACTGTTTGAAAATTACAAGATGCCATCAGAAAATGAGGTTCACTTGATTGATACCCGAAACTGATTAGTACAGATTCTTTTTTTTTTTTTCTTGATATACGATCTTCGGGATGACTCATGTTACATATGTATGCTAGGATTATCCTAGCTAAAAAAGATGCTGATCCAATAGACTAGTAGTAGGCTGTAGATAGACGAGATGAAGATGGCTGAAATATCTCACGGATCTGTCTTCTACCGAGATTCTCACAAGCATGCCTCAATGTGATCGAGGTAGTTTGTACGAAGAGGGTTATGCAGTCTCCGATCTGCGTTGTAAGGTTGTGCGGGGAGGATGATGGTGATTCTTGTTTTTCAGTGAGTTCGATGTTGTTGTTTTTTTAACGCAGATAAAATAATTCTGTTATCTGAAATAGGATAGTAGTTGATGATAGAGCTTTCTGGGTTGCATAGTGACGCTTGGTGAGCAGATTCAATATGCAAAACAGGTATCATACGATATCCTGCACTCTTTTATGATTTTAACCGTCTGATCTCATGTAGCTAACACTTGTTTTGATGATACGTATTATTTCATGATATATCTCTTATTCGCTTTCTAATATCTCAATAAGATGCCGAATAACTATATTTTAAATTATGAAATTGAATTTGTGCATTCCACAGGATCAAATATGAGATACTCTCGATACTCACAATTGATTGACATGTCTTGCTTAACCAGCCTGTTTGAAAACCGTTACCGTCAGAACCGAAAAGATAATAAGCTTTCTGAACAAAAATAGAAAAGCTGTTGTTCATAAAAATCCCAGTTTAAGGTTGGCGATGGACATTATCGGTAATGTAAGGAACCTCTTATTTCTATTGCTTTTTTTATTGCTACCAAAATCCAATGACTAGGAACTGAGGTATTTAATCGAAATCTAGATTGATCGGATCCCTGAGAAACTGGGATACAGAGTACTAGCATGGTTGCAGAAGTATTGCTCCCTACTGGACAAGTTGGCCAACTAATCCATATCCAAGTCCTTCTTTTCAATCTTTGTAGAATTTCAAGCCTTTTAGTTGTGATCCTGTGTTATTCCGAATAGACAGTTTTTCGTTGTCTCTCATTCAATCTGCTAGTGAGGTAAATAACTTGATTGAATGGAGTAGACCTTAAATGTCCTTTAAGGGGCTACATGTGTAGTGGGCTTATGATTCCTCCTTGATTATAATATGTTTGATCTCGGTGTTTGCTCTATACAGGTAGGGATGCGTTTAACGCTTGTACTTTGACGAATACACTTCCATGGCGGTGGTGCGTTGTGGGCTAGTGGAGAGGTGAGAAGGATCTGATCAGAAGGATCAAAATTCCCAATGACTCATACCTTCTTTTAGTTCCTTGTGAGGTTTTTTATTTTTATTTTTATTTTTTTTTATTTTATTTTTTTTTTATTATTATTTTTTTTTTTGACTCGTTAATAATAATTGAATATACGATACCGAAAAGTTGGTCTGCTTTTTATTTTGGTAAGTTGGTCGTTAGACGAGGCAATCATGGGTCCAAAAGATGGAAATATTTCCACTTGAGGGGCTTTCTTTAGAATTGGAATGTTTCCTTATCTTAACATGCTGGCCTTAAAGGTCAATGCTCAGTAAAGAGCTTTTGGTGTTTTTTACGTGTTTCATTCGGAAACAAATTGTAGTTTTCATAAAACGATAGCTCAACAGCATTAATAATGAATTCCAAGGAAAATGAAGGATCTATATACCAAGCCAGCAGCTACGTCATCCTTCAAGTTTAATAAACAATAACATTTTTCTTATATCAACGAATTATAGAAATGATGTATCTACAACTGACTTGTATAGTCTATACACTATAATTAGCGTTTTTAATTAATATACAATTGATATAGGAAAAGCAATTGAATGGCAGGCACGATACATTTTACTGCCGGTGAATGTCAAGGTAAAGTCTTATCGATTTGGTAGTTTTATTTCCTCGCCTTTCCTTGTGCCAGCTCAATTTCAGAGCTTTAGATTGTTTAGAGTGACCATTTCTTGGAGGATCAGCTTTCAAAGATACAAAAAGTTTTATCTTCATCGCTATTATCTTTTTTTCCAGAAAAATTAATTGATGGGGAAAAGGATGTAAGAAGCTCGTTTTGACTTTTTAGAAAGTATTTTAAATCGATTAAGGAGAATTATTAGTTTTGATCTAAGCTAGATATTAAGTAATTATTAGCGACTTCTAGATATTAAGTCATTGCAATACTGTCCTTAATATCGCTCCTTCCTGAAAGCATTCCTCTGATGATGCCACTGCAACTCCATTAGTTTTAAAACATAACTTATTTACCTAAACAGTCATTTGAACTTGAATAATAATGATAACAAATCCTTTATTTATAAATCCTATATTCTAGGATAAGTGCCTTTATAATGATATTAAAGGACGTGAAAATTTAGTAAACAAGAGTTAGTTAACTTAAACAATATAATTAATTGACTAGTAAAGATGGAAAATAATAAATTAAGAGCCAACTTCTAACATAAAGAAACGTAAATGGCATAGGAATCAAAAAATAATATATAATAATAACTAAAAATCTGGTGCACGCAACACACGACTTTCACTTACCTCCGTTGTTAAAACCAATTAAAATAGTTTTTATAAATTTTAAAATACACTTAGAGATACAAATAAATTGTTAAAGAATAAATTACATTGAATTTCAATAGAAAAATATTTTTGGTCTTTTCTCTTTTAGTAAGATATCGTATTCTTTCAAATTATATATTTATCCGTTTTTTATCAGTACTAAATAGATCATTAAAGGTTCTTTAATTATGAGATGTTCGGAAAGTTTTGAAGTGGTAGAGTTTTTTTTAAAGGAATTGAATAATTGGGGTGATGCTGTCTTTGAGGAGGTTTCTGGTTTCACCGATTTCAGATGTGCTGCAATTAGGGGTTCTATAAGAGATTCTGTATAAAATGTGTGAACGATGTTTAAACGGTGTTTCGTCCTTAGGCAGTTATAAATATTGCAAAGTTTGTAGTGGAATTTGAAAGCAAGTCATAGGTTTGGATGGAAGGACTTTAGTTTTTGTTTTGTTTTTCTGAAAATGAGGGAGTGTATGGTAGGTATCTACAAAAAGTGTGAAGAGTTGGTGATATCTTTGGTTCTGGATGAATTGTTCCATGATATCAGGAGGGAAGTTATTGGCCAGGAGAACCTACTTTAACACGTTCACGCCGGCGCGTACCATCGGTGGCACGCACTGGTGTGACCCATATGGCGTACAGCAGGTATTTCCATATCCATGTTATCTATTATTTATAAGAGCAAAATAATAATACATTTTAACTGTCTTTCGAGTTATACTAGGCTATAACTATATTTTCCTAAGACAGAAATCTGAGCTTAGGTTGAAAGACCCGTACGAATTACACAAATTTCAAAATAAGCACTAACTAAACTTTTAGCAAAGGTACAACCCGAATACAGATCTGCACAGGCAATAACCGATGAAACGTGGCATAAAATCGAGCAGACACAGTCGCGTAAAGGAAGCCGTAAAACAGGCAATATTCGAAACTCCTCAGTAACAGGTCCGAATTTGATCAATTTTTATTTGTTTTTGTTTTTTTATATTAATCAAAATCAGAAACCTTTATAGGGGGCAAATAATTATTTTTATTGTTTAAACAATATGTATGTTTATTAAATAGGAAAAATGTTTCAGCTGTTGCACGTAATTTCTGATCATTATTAAAAATTTTAATAAAATTATTTTTTCACTTATTATAAAAAGTAGATGTAGTAACACATGATATAATGAAAAATAGATGATTTTGGGCAATATACGGATATTTTATTAACATGATTTTGTTGAATAAACTCGTTGCGACACATTATTTTTGACTGGTTTTAATAAAAATATTTCTATATCATCAGGTGCTAAAGCCATCAATATCACTAAAACATCAATGTCCTCTGCAACAACGACCGCATTATGGGAGGAACTATCAAGAGCTGATTTCACAATTGAACGATCTGCATCACTATCTGCTTGACCCCATTCAATATCATTTTCAGCCAATTTTTTGCAGAAAAGATTTTAAAATCTTTTTTTGTTTCTGCTGTTTACTAAAAATTTCTCTTTAGTTGTATTCAGATATATTACTTATTTATATATCTGTGATTTCTCTCGGACGCTTTAGTTCCATTTTTAAAGGTGGTGAGAGCAAAATGACTACAGCCTGGTACTATTGTCACAAATTGTTCTTTTATTGTTCTTAAGGTAAAATAGCGGTTAAATAAAGCGAAGAATAACAATATACACACAGAAGAAACAATATGAGTAGCGCACAATAATCGAGATAGATAAACAACAGCTGGTGAGAGGTTGCAATGGATTTGCCACTGTAAAATAAAATAATCTTTCTACTAACATAAAACAGAGAAAATAAAATAATAAATAAAAATGACCTTCAATTAAATATAAAGAGAACTAAAATATAAACATGTTTGAGGCAGTGACAAATCCATTTCACATAACCTCTTTGCTCCCACCAGCTGTGTGTTATAACCTCACTCCCTCACACACATCAGGCCCATCACACATTATTATTGTATCCATCAAAAACAACTTTTACGTTGGTACCATAGTTATGTAAATCTCTGATAAACTGTTGAAAAATATCCATAAACTTTTGATTTTTTTCCCATTTCAATCTATGAAGTAACATGACACCATCGATTATGTTTTTAACATCATTAACACCCGTTTTACGTTGTTTAAAAATATCGTGTAGCGTTAATTTCGTTGTTTTTGTCATTCCAGTGTAATAAAAAAGTAAAAGAGGATAGGGAGCCAGCTCATAGTTAAAATATTGACCAAGTTCATTATTACTCTTTCACGAAAAGCAAAAGCGTTGGAAAAATAGATTTGGATCTACAGCTATTTCAGTATTATTAACTTTAATTTTACTGTTCATGCTGAATAAAGATTTTGTTGTATCTTTTATTGTCATTTTTATATCTTTAAAGTTTAAACCTTTCATTTTTTTCTTGAATTAATCCCTATATCAATTGCTTGATAATAATCAATAGTTTCGTTACTTACAATTCCTGTGGAAATTGTTATCGCTTCCTGTACATCTGGAAACGGGTTGTGAATATTAAAAAAATCTACAATTTTATTTGCTGCTAAAGAATCTTTATTTATTCTTCTATCACTAGCGTCAGTATGCTGGTATGATGATTTAAAAGAAACTCGACAAATTTTTTTTCATTCCGTCCACTATGCCTGCTGTAAAATAATCACCCTCTATTTTCATAGACTTCATGAGAGTTTGCTATATTGTTTGATTATTTGAAATTTTTGTGAAATACATGTAAAATTAATTGTATTTTTAACAACTATTCTCAAAACATAATTAATACACGAATAATTGTTTTCAAAGAAACTGATTTCTTCATATAAATAACGTGCATATTGTTTTAAAATTATAAATAATTATTTCCCCCCTTTGAAAGGTTTCTGATTTTGATTAATATAATATAAAAAAAAACTTAAAACAAAAAAAAAAAAAATGATCAAAATCGGAGAATTCTTTAGAAAATCATAGTCCATTATTCTAAAAGTATTTCTAACACCTATTCCGAAACCCATGCCACCATCATTCATCTAAGGCAAGGTCAACTGAAACAAGTGACATCTTTTCCGCCAAATTCAGACCAATAATATTGACCTCAGAGTGACCCTCAAAATCCCAAATGACCTAGATCATTCCGTCTAATGGTACCGTATAAATCCTCACCTAATTCATTTACCACAACATAACGTAAAAAGATCCTTAAATACAATCAAGTCTGCCATCCTCTCCGACGGGGTGATGACTCCTGAGCTGCGTCTGATGAAGATAAAGCCTAGGAATTCGCCACACACCTTTCTAAAGTATTCACTCCTCATCCGAAATCCAACATCAATCATACCGCAACAGTGCAAGACTGCCTTAGGTCACCCATCCCACTTTCCCTACCTCCTAAAGATGAGGGATTACTCTGCGGTCAAATATGTTCTCCAAAAACTGATCCTCCGTAAATCTCCTGGGCACGATCTCCTTACCCCCCAGATCCTCCGACAACTTTCACAGAAAGGTATTATGTTCCTTACTTATATCTCCAATTGCATGCTACGCACCACCTATTTTCTTCAGTTATAGAAACATTATACTATCTTTCATTTCCTAAAACCAAGCAAACCTTACAACACTTGATCTTATAGGAATATTAGTCTACTCCCAATCCTCTCAAAAATTTTCGAAAAGCTCCTTCTTTAACGTATCCTACTCATATTAGAATCTCAAAATCTTCTTTGCCATCAGTTTGGATTCCGTCCTCAGCAGTCCACAGTTCAACAGGGAAGTTGTAGACAATATTTCCTCAGCTCTTAAATGTAAGGAGTATTGTTCAGGTGCGTTTCTGGACATAGCTTTTGACCGGGTATGGCACACTGGATTACTTCCAAGCTGAAAACCTATTCACCCCAGTCTCTATACCTCATTCTCCGATCCTATCTCTCAAACCGTTCCTTCCGAGTTCGCTGTGGTGTAGATTTTTCCAACTTTTATCCCGTTGTGACCAGTGTTCTTCTAAGCAGCGTCCTCTACATCCTTTCACAGCTGACAAAAACTAGGGTTGGAACAACCCCTCGCTCGGATGAAATCGTCTGATCTTTTAATTAAAATGTATTTAAAAATAAGGGAGGTTAGAAAACATTGATTGTGTTATTGTTTAGTGTATCTTAGTCTTGTTCAGTTCATGTTAAATGTTTATTCTGTTAGTTTTGTTTTGATTTATTAATGAATATTGAACCAGTAGGGGTTCAATTCCCTGATGTTGTTTTGTGAAAATAAAAGTTTCAAGTCAGAAATGGTTACTACTCACTCCCCCTCCACTGGGCTAGTACTTATATAAAAAAATAGTCATAGGACGTAAATAGATACGTTACAATCCTTTACACTGCTGATATTCCTACACATCCTGATACCATTCTGGCAACAGTTTCAGAAAACACCGCTATCCTATCATCCAGTTCCAATCCTGAAACAGCATCCTTAAACCTGCAAAGACACATTTACCTCATCGAACACTTGTGTAATAACTGGCGTATAAAGGTGAACGAAGCGAAATGTAAACAAGACACATTCACTCTTTGACGAAAATCCTGTCCGCCAGTTTATTTCAACTTATTACC
Source organism: Piezodorus guildinii (assembly GCA_023052935.1). Classification (NCBI taxonomy): domain Eukaryota; kingdom Metazoa; phylum Arthropoda; class Insecta; order Hemiptera; family Pentatomidae; genus Piezodorus; species Piezodorus guildinii. Next base: position 4,412,027 of record CM041295.1, on the reverse strand, counting down.
AATTCATTCCTCAGATACAGTAAAAAAGATTGAAAGGGAACCCACATACAAGACTTAGAAGACAAGAACTCAACCGACCATTCGGACAGTTATACCGACAACTTAACAGAAAATCTGAAGTTACAGTTGAATACAATTTATTAATATACAAGACAATACTGAAGCCTATCTGGACCTATGGACTTGAACTGTGGGGGACAGCTAAACGTTTTAAAATCAAACGCATTCAATCCTTTCAATCCAAAGTCCTCCGAACAATAGTAAATGCTCCTTATTATGTTAACAATCATACCTTACACCACGTCCTAAATATTCCATTTATTTCAGACCTAATTCCATCCAATTTTTTTAAATTCCACCAGAACCTCATTCATCACCTTAATCCTTTAACTCAATCCCTATCCAGCTCCACTCATCCATACAATCCACCTAGAAAGTTGAAACGGCAGTTTCCCCGCGACCTCTTGTAAATATGTATATACTCGTATTGGAGTTCTAGCTAGATTCTCCACTCAATGTGATGTATGTATGACGTGTATATAGGCATGAGTGATTTCTAGACCTTGTTGCCATTTTATTGATCCATTATTGTACATATATTTTATTGACTATTCCTTGTTCAAAATCCATACTACCGTTAGAAATCTTGGTGTCATCTTTGAGCAAAACCTTTCTTGGAATAATCATGTATCCCATATCATTCGCAATTACATCGCTACTCTTAAACTGTTCTCAAGATTGTGTGATGCACTGCCTTTCAATGTTTGTCGGCTCCTTGTTTCCTCCCTTGTCTTCCCCCACTTCGACTATTGCTGCCTGGTGTTCGGTGGATAGTCTGGTAAACTCGAAATGAAACTGGAAAGACTCATGAAATGTTTTATTAGATTCATCTTCGAGGTCCCTAGGCGCTCCAGCGTCTCTGACAGGTATGCTCAATCCAGTTTCCCGGCGACTGTATTTCTTGGGAGTTTTCCTATTTATTACTTTTATTACCGAAAATCCTTCCTACATTCTAGACCTACCCATCCCTTGTTCATCGGTACATTCGTTTAATACAAGATCCCAGTCCACTAACCTCTATATTCCTTTTCATCAAACATCATCCTCTTAAAAAATCATTAGTTTGCGTGCCACACCGTTTTGGAATTCCATGCCTACCTCTATACGCAAAGCACTTCTTTAACCTCCTTTAAAAGCAAACTGTTCCTTCATCTTCTCAACCATACATTTTCCGATTTATTGTAAACAAAACGTTAGACTAGTGGTCCTGTTACATTTTAAAATGAGGACCACTAAAAATATGTAAACAATTTATTATATCTATATTCATTTTTCTTTCTCTTTCTTCTGATTTTTCTCGATGATCTTTTTTTACCATAAGAAGCACAATTATAATATATATTCACATAAACATATATGATCATATAATTATAAACATATATGTATACTAATTAATCGTATTTATTTGACTTCCTTTTTTTTTTTTTTTTTTTAAATAATATAAGAATATCTTAAGTTTATTTATTTATTTTATGTTTTGGTTTCTGTGCCAGACACAGGTCACAGTTTTGTACTTTTCTATTATTCTTAGGGGACTGAAGGCCCCAGAATAAAATTTACTTTCTTTCTTTCTTTCTAAATATTGTATAAATTTACTATCTATATTATCTTTCACCACTATTATTGATGTTCGAATTGGGCCAGATTGTAATAATACTCAATAAAAACATTGTTGTTGAATAAAAAAAGAAGTTGGTGTAAATAAGTTTTCAGCTTGAAGAGTGCCATACCCGGTCAAAAGCTTATGCAATGTCCAGAAACGCACCCGAACAATACTCCTTGCATTCAAGAGCTGAGTAAATATTTTCTACAAATCGGAGTCCTTGTTGAACTGTGGAATGCTGAGGACGGAATCCAAACGGATAGGAAGGAAGATTTTGAGATTCTAATATGGGTAGGATACGTTTAAGAAGGAGCTTTTCGAGGATTTTTGAGTGGATGGGGAGTAGATTAATATTCCTATAAGATGAAGTGTTGTAAGATTTGCCTGGTTTTGGGAAAAGAAAGATACTATAATGTTTCTATAACTGAAAAAAATAGGTGGTGCGTAGCATGCAATTGGAGATATATGTAAGGAACATAATACCTTTCTGTGAAAGTTGTCGGAGGATCAGTTTTTAGAGAACATATTTGACCGCAGACTAATCCCTCATCTTTAGGAGGTAGGGAAAGTGGGATGCGTGACCTAAGGAAGTCTTGCCCTGTTGCGTTATGATTGATGTTGGATTCCGAATGAGGAGTGAGTACTTTGGAAAGGTGTGTGACGAATTCCTCGGCTTTATCTTCATCAGAGTCATAGCCACGCCGGAGAGGATGGGAAACTTGATGGTATTTTAGGATATTTTTGGTGACATTTAATAGAGAATTATCACGAGCTGGTAGAGAGGAGAGGTAGGTATTAAAGGACTGGGAACGGAAGGACTAACTCCCGCTTCAGTCGTCTACAGTAAAAGTCATAGGAGCGGCGATCTGTTGATTGTCGGATGCGTTGCCATAATGATCTTGCTCGGCATTTGGTATGGATGAGATCTATGATATGTTGTGGTAAACGATTTTGGTGAGGATTCATATTTGAGTGCTTAGGAGAGGAGGTAGTCCAGACAGCTTGTTGAATGGCAGTGGTAAAGGAGTAGACGGAATTACCTACGTCATCTGGGGTTTTGAGGGTCACTCTGAGGTCAATATTATTGGTCAGAATTTGGCAGAAGAGCTTTAAGTTGACAGGGTCTCTGATAAATGACCGTTGGATGGTCTTCGGGATAGGAGTTAGAGATACTTTAAGGATAAGTAGACTATGATCTGAGGATAGTTCACCAAGTTGAATTACAAACAAGTTAAGTGAGCCTAATCTGCTGTGCATGAAGAAGTCAAGGATGTCAAAATTACGGATAGGATCTGTTGGCTAGTAGGAAGAGGAGTCAGGGGGTAGGAAGTTAAGATGTCGAGAGTTGAGTGCAGACAGAAATATTCGCCACGATAATTCGTGTTTCAAGAACCCTCACTGTTTGGCTTGGCGTTTAATTTTCTAAAGAATTCAAGAAGGACACAAAGTCGGTGTTGGAAATGGAATGTTTGGGAGGGCAATATGCTAATGTGAGGGTTACTGGAAAGGAAAAATTAATGATTAATATGGCTGTGGCCTGAAGGAAATCATAGGTGGGAAGAGGGAGTTAATAATGAGAGAGGGATTGGTGGACAATGATAGTAGAACCGGCGTGAGCTTTGCCGTTTATACGGTATGTCATGTATTGCGGTATTTTGAAGAACTGTTTAGTCATTAGTCTTGTTTTAGTAATAAGTATAACATCAACTCTTTTGTCCTGCATCGTTTTAAGTGGAATAGATTGAGAATGTTGAGGTAAACGTTGTTCCGGCAGGGCCTCGGCTACATTACTCTGGTTTCCACCTCCAATTAAGTGTGCAAAGCAGAAATAAGAATCTACAAGTTTCGATGGTTCTCTTCTAGATCTTGATATTCATGCTGTTTAAGGTTCTTAAGGTTTTTGAAATATGGTCTTTAGATTTTTATATATTTGTCATCCCTTGTTGTTGGCTGGATGGTCCTTAAGGCAATGAGCACATACTGACGGTTGATTGCATTCTCCTTTCCTTTGCTCTTTACTGCAATTCACACAGCAAGTTATATAGTGGCAATAAGATTTAGTATGGCCATACGCCTGAAATTATGGCATTGGATTATATCCTTCTTTAAATAGGGTTTCTCAACTCTTACACATGTGTAATACAGTCGTTTAAAACCGTAAATTTTCTCGACTCCTGTCGAGGGTTCTAGATCAACAATGAACAGTGGAAGCTGAACTTTATCTTTAAAAACGGTGGTGACTTGGCGCAACCTTAAATCCATCTTCATCAGTTCCTCTTTAATAACATCAGCTGGTGTCGAGGGACGTAAGTTTCTTGTTACAACCCTCAGTGCTCTATCCTGGGGTAGCTGATAAGTATGAAACTCAGCTTTAGTTTCTGTCAGATATTTTACTACTTTCTTGTAGATTTCAGCACTATCCAGAGATATTTTAGTGTCATTTGTTCTATTCAGACATGGCTACTCATGCCAGGGTTGATTAATTTCTTAAGTTGTGCACAAAGGATTTGAAAATTGTTAATAATTTTGAAAAATATCGGAGGAAGCGGTGGGATCCTGGGTATATAGGCAGGTTCCATGTCTTCTTTTTCATTATGGAGGATTTGAAAAGGATTCGGTGTGAAAAAATCTGGCGCGGACAACACACGACCTTCACTTACCTCGATATTGCCTGCAATTTTAGGCAAAAGGTTCCTGGTCTCTTGCTGCCACTGGATGGCGTTGTGCTCTTGATAATAATAATGTCCGATAGAGAGCAGCACTTAAAATATGTTAAGGGTCCTATTTCATTAACATATTTTTGCACTTTTTTTCATTTAGTTGTATATCAAATTCGCTCAACTCACATATTTAGCTGTTATTTGTCAATGCTGACAAATCGATATGCCTATTTTTTTTTTTTTTTTAAATCTGTATAATTAAAGGAACTAAAGAAAATTTAAAATATCGGCATTTAAGCCCTATCAGGCTATTTCAATCAGAATGAAACCCACATCATATTAAAGCTTATCAAATTTTACATCGATATATCAAGTTTATTCAAAATCGTTTTAGCCGTTTAAGATTGTAAAACGGCGCAAAATTCATGGTATAAAGTGACTCTTCTGGTTAGCTGATTTTGATAAAAAATATTCTGTAACATCTCGGGCGTATAGTTGTCTTGAATAGGAAATTTCGGTTTTATAGTACTTTTAGTTTACGCACGGGACTTACCACACACAGACCTTTTTGCGGGACTTGAAGTTTTAGAAGACATAACTTGATGAAAATATCGCATTTCATATTAAAAAAAAAGATATTAAAATAAGAATGTTAAAGGGAAAGATTAATAAGTATATATTCCCAATACCAGCGATCAGCTGATATGAGGAATTATGGCGACCCTTTGTGTCAAGGCTATTGACTCTGTATTCACTGTTTGCGGTATAATAATATATCTGCTTGCCGAAATAATAATCCAAACTTTATTGATGTTAATGATTAAAAAGCAACGTTTTCGAGACTGGAATCAATGAAAATCCGTTTGAAAAATCAAAAATCTCTGAAACAAAGTTAAGTGAGTCTGTTACCATATGGCGCATCAGCTGATCAGTAACGCAATTAAAACTAAACAAAGAGGCAGGGTAAGTGGAGGCATTGTTACTTTTATAAATAATTCAATAATAATAAAATTTAAAAAAAGGTTACCGTGCTAGAAATTAATCAGTATATGATTTCATTTTATGCATAAAATTGTGGTACTGGAGAAAGTTTTACTTACCCCAAGACTGTGATTATGAATGTTGTCTGGAGGTAATAAGAGGTATAGTCTCTAATATTGTATTTTCTTATCCCGATTCTAATATAGCTTGGTAAGGGGATTATAACGGGTACGTAGACGATTTAAATGATTTAGATGGTATTCTATTTGCAGATAGCTGTATCTATGGAACAAGAATTGTTAATCGTACGAATGTAAATAATCGTGGTAAATTATTGGTCGAAATAACGGAATGTATGGACCTATGTTTTGTAACGGTCGATCAATTTCGGATAGACCTGGAAAGTTTACTTACATTTCTGGTAGAGGTGAACCAACAATAGATTTGGTCTGGATAAATGAAAACTGCATCTCACTTTTCCAAGATATGAGAGTACACATCTTCTCAGAGTTATCGGATCATTTGGCTTGTATACTTTCAATGTCCCTTCCTTATACAGGCAAAGCAAGCAAGAAAAAATGTTATGAAACGTGGGAGGGTACAATATAGGATCCAGGCAAAATCAAAATTTTCAAGAAAACGGCATTTATTTCTATGCTGACAATAATAATCAACTATACGATAATTTCGTGACATAAATCTCTCATTCCTCAAAAAACTGTGGCTTAATGGTTTAAAAAGAATACCAAAAACAAATGGTTTGACTCCGAGTGCCTCTAACTACCCGGCAAAAATATAAGATAATGATTGAGGAAAAATATTCACCAACACCACTAGACGATTATCACAATACTAAAAATCAATATAGAGCAATAATACATTCTTAAAAACGACGATGTCGGGACAATATTGTAAAAAAATTAGAAAATGTGAAGAACAGTACAGAGTTTTGGAAATGGCCCGCATCATTTCACCCCGGGTATATGAGACCCGTCAGCCAAAGGGTGGCCACTCACAAAATTAGTCGTTGGGAGTGATGGCCCTACACTAAAAATTGCATCGTGAAACGTGAGTGTAAACTCGCAGGAGTTTACACCACACGGCCTGTCGCGCCACTGGAAGAAAAGGAAGGCGTATTACATAAAAAGGCGATAGGAAAAATATGGACATTTACAGGGGAATGTCGCTCTTCAATACTATAAACAAAGTTATTTATAGCCATCCTGGCCCATAGAATTCTTAACTGGACTGAAAGTGACGAACTGATTCTCGAATAGCAGGCAGATTTTAGAGAGGGTAGAGGGTACATTTTCTCATCACTATGGTAGGGGTAGAGGGTACGTTGATCACATTTTCTCACTGGCAGCCCTTGTAAGTGGCAATATATATGAAAAAGGAAGTTATCTTTGTGCTACATTTGTCGATTTTATGAAAGCATTCGACTTCATAAATCGGGAGCTTCTATAGAAAAAGATGTATGATTTTGGTATCAGTGGGAAAAAAATACGAATTTTAAAACAACTATATGACAATGCCTCAACGTTTATTAAAATAGGTTATGAACTATCAGATGAAATTAATATCAATTCTGGTCTATTGCGGGGAGATAGTTTGAGCCTATGTTTTTTATTTGTTTTTTATCAGACATAATAAAAGGAATCCCAATCGACAGTTCAAATGAGGTGAAAATGTTGCTCTTAGCGGATGATATCGTGATGCTCAGCACTTCCTGGCATAGTGTCTTAAAAAAAATCAAATTATTAGAAAGTTACTGCTGTTGAAACTCTCTTATAATTAATCCGGGAAGGTCAAAGTCTCTGGTCTTTCATAAATCACCACGGACTAAAAATCTGAAACCCCTTTTCTGGCATGATAAGTAACCGGGTTATACCAAATCCTATACTTACCTAGAAATACCTTTTTTATCTTCTGGAAGGTTTGTCAAAGCTTTCGATCATTTCAGCCAAAGATCACTCGTTACAGGTGCAAAGATGAGCGAAATACTAGCCGGGGTGAAAGCGATCCCTGGGAAGTAAGAGTGGCCATTTATTTGACTATATGGTTTCATCGACACTTTTTTATAGAGCCGAGATTTGGAGTTTAAACTTCCTAGAAGATTTAGAGTCGATACAGACTAAATTTTTTAAGTATTCTTGCCCAAATGTACTCCAAATTATATTGTTTGGTTAGAATCAAGACGAACTCCTTTGAATGTAAAAATTTTGAAGAAAATTATTAATTTTTGTATAAAGCTCCTTTCAATGCCTGGAAATTAACTGGCACGCAAATTAATTAAGTGGATCTCACAAATAAGAAAATTAGCAGCGGATAATTATACTGAAGAAGACTTTCTCGAAGCGCTAAAACGAAATTTTTATTTACAAATAAACATTTAATCATCGAAAAAGTAAAGAATCATCTCCACTCTATAGACATTGATAGAGCTCTCAACTCTAAATACAATCCACTTTATAGTACTATTTGTAACTTTAACAGTCCTAAGCCGTAAGATTATTTAACTTATCACGTTAATATAAATAAACTGAGACTCATTAGCCAACTAGTATTGTTAGGTTTTATAGAATAGCTTTTTTAATATAAAAACAGAAGGAAAATATAGATGGTGTCAAGAACATATTACCGAAAACTTGGAGCACCTGCTACTGCAATGTCCTACACTCAGTATTGAAAAGAAATATTACTTGGCGAATATTTAATTAAAAAAATGTTTCCAACGAAACTGAACATAATTAAAAAAAAAAAAACCTGTACCACTACAACCCATGAAGAGTTTTGGGCTCAGTACATGTAGAGTACTGTTTCTAGGCCAACGGCCGTGCAATGAGGGGATTCAGCCGAGATCACACTCAGCCGCTAGGTTTTTTCCCCATTTTGGGTACCCACTTTAAAGATGCTGGGTCTGCCCCAAGGAGGGTCTCCATACGCCAGGATCGCCTCCCGGCTGAAATAACAGAATAAATAATATTCCGCCACAGCTAGGATTCGAACAAATTCAATTAAATTAAAAACAAAAATTAAAATTAAAGAAATTCAATTGTTATCATAAACCGAGTTATGTGAAAGTTTTGTGTTGAGCGCAAATATTTTTTTGTTTTTTTTTAAAACATTAAATCTGCTGTATTTTGTAGACTTATTATTATTTTTATTTTATAATATCACTAACCCGGTTATAAATACCACACATGTAATTTTTACAATACCACAAGACGTCTTAGGTCTGAGGCTTGTAGCCATAAGTAAAATCTTCTAAAATTCAAAAGTAAATTATAAGTTAATTTAATCAAAGTCATAATTTTTTTGTAACAATCATAATCATACAATAGTATGAAGTAACTTCTGATTCGTCGAATTTTGTGAAAAAGTAGCTGAAATATTTCAGGCATACACTTTTTTTAAATATAAAATTTCAGTTTACTACGACTTTTCCTTTTTGAATTACCATTTACACACCAACCATTTTGCGAAACTTGAGGCACGTATAATCATCAAGAAACGACAGCATCCCAAACTTTTTTTTTTGAGCTATACTTCGCACGAAAACACACACAAAGCAATGCCTCAATAGCTGGATCCCTCTTCCTGGCCTCTATACATACCCCTCGCTTCTAATCCTTTCACTAGTCTTGTTATCATTTGATAATGAGATGGTTTGTAGTGTTAGTCTAGTCAACACCTTTTAATTGTACCTTTTGACAAATAAAACTTTTCTTTTTCAAAACTTTTTTGGAAAAGATGATTTAATTGGCGCCTCAACAGGGACTGGTGCTTCACCAAGATATAAAATATTCTCGTAGTTCAATATGAGTTGAAGAAATATTCCTTGATTTTTCAGTAGGTTGATTTTTCATCAGGGAAATAGTAAGTTTTAATATTATTTTATTAGCATAGGAATGGTGTCTATGATCTCATTTAACTTTAATGAACCAACTTTTATTTCATTCATGTAGGGTCTGATGTTATTACAGAATCAGTGAGAATAGCTGAAAAATCTAATTAGTTTGATAAATGAGAAAAACTTGTTAATTTCTTCTATGATTTCCAGGGTGTTCCTACTATGTGTTAACATAACCCTTACTTCTGATTTAATTTCTGGTAGTGGTAGAGTATTACAAATATCTATTTGATCTAAAGGCCATTCTGCCTTACGAAGTCGCAGCCTATCAGGTCCTATCACCAAGATGTATCATAAATCAGGTCTGCAGAATCGGCACCACGAGAGGCGACATCAGCTGCATTATACTAGGAGGGAATATGGTGCCAGGAAGCCGACTCAGATAGATCCAGAATTATTGCAACCCTATTAGCTACGAATGTATTTATTTGATGGAATGGCATTTGAAGCCAAGCTAACACAGTCGCTGAATCAGACAGTAAAATTACTGGCATGTCCCGCAATTGTGATAAAAATTCTTGAAGGGCCTTTAAGGTTTTCACAAATAGTAGTGCGGCGCAGAGTTCTAGCCTCGGAATGGTGACTGGTTTCAAGGGAGCCAATTTAACTTTGGCAAAAACAAAATTTGTTGTGACGTGGACACTTTTTTTTTTTTTTTTTTTTTATATATATAATATTCCGCATCTACCCAAGCGGGTCATTAGCGACTTAAATTTTATATTTTACATTTCATTATATACGGACATTACTTTATAACATAAATTCTTTACAGATTCTTACATTTACAGTATGTTACAATTTTACAATATTTACATTAATATTACATTAAAATAGTATTTATATAACATGGATCATTTTTATAGTTTTTATGAACTTGATAAATTTTTCTATTTTTTCTTTATCGTCGGTGAGTGCTTCGGTCATAGAGAGGGGTATATCGTGTTTTGTTCTGGTGTTAGTGTATATCTTGCATGTGGTTACAATGTGTTTTATGGTTAGAGGTGTTTTACATGTTTCGCAAATCGGTGCCTCTCATGAGGTATCCGTGGGTGAATGCTGAGTGTCCAATTCGCAGTCTTGTTAAGATTGTTAAGGTCTTCCATGGAAGAGTGTCCTGTTTAATTTCTTGGAGCTTGTTGGGAGCTTGGTTCCATATTTGTTGCCAGTGTTCTTTTAAGGCTTTTTTGCACCAGCGTCTCCAGTCTCCTACGGTGGTTTGATCCTCTATTGTGGTATCATTCGCTGTCGTTCTGGCAAGGTTTGCTGCCCTGTCAGCTGCTTCATTTCCAGGGATACCACAGTGCGAGGGTACCCAGGCTAGCACAATATCAATAGTTTGTTTTTCTAGCGTTTCCCATAGACATATCGGTTTGTGCCTAGTTAATAGCAGGTTAAAAAGGTCTTTGTGTCTTATCAAACCGTTACAGTTCCATTGTATAATTTTGGCCATTTTATTTAATTATAAATGTATACAAATTGTCGTTTGTTCAATTGTTTAGTTTTTCATGTAGCCTATTTTTTAATTTATTCAGCAACCTGGTGCATCTTGATTTTGTTGTGCGTCCAGTTATATTTTTCTATATGTCGGCTATCATTTCAAATACGCCGCTTACATTAGGGGTAAACTGTTTAATTGTGTTAATAGGGTTATTTTCCGTCTTTGTCATATCCAGCAACAGGCTAAAGGCCTCAAAGTTTATTGGATATTTATCAGTGTTATCTTCAATGAACGTTTTGACCAATGCAAATTGTTCTTGGGTATTATTTGTTTCTTTTTTGTTTGTTTTCGTTTGCGGTTTACTATTTGTCGTTTCTGATTCAGAGTCGGTAGGTGGTTCAAATCTGGTTTCCGGTAATACTGAAAATAAATCAGCTTTGTTATTTTCTTCTGTTGGTGGTTTATCGCTAAGGTATTCGTTTCTATTTTTTTGTAAGACTTCTGGTTTTGTTTCTATGTGATTATTGATCGAATTTATAGTATTTTGGGTATTTTCAATTTTTGGTTGTTCATTTAGAGGAGTGTCCAGAGAAGGCTTTTCTAGTTTTTTCTGTGTTTGATTTTTCGGGTTTTTCTTGCGGTTCTGTTGTAGAGGTTTTTAAGTGAGGATTTAGTTTGCATTTGGTGCTAATATGCCCTGTTTCAGAGCAGATATAGCATCGGATTTCATCTTCTCCTATGTATAGCCTGTAATTATTGCCCTCATATTCCACTAAAAAGCTTTCGGGTAATACGCTTGACTCGTCGGGCTGGATAAAAACATGTCTTTCAAATGAATGGACGTGTTCATATCCGGGTAATTTTATCCCAGCTTTGAGATAATTGATGTTCGACAAAAGTTTTATGTTCATATCTGTTAGTTTTGACTCAATTTTGCCATGTGGTAAATATGGGGGTGCGTTATTAATTATTATTCTCTTAGATGGGTTGACAAGTTTCTTAATTGGTATTTTGTTCCCGTCTATAACAATTTCTTTGTGGTTTGTTGTATTTATCTTTTGAATCTTTGTTGTTAGAAATTTTATTGGCAAAACTGATATTATGTATTTGATAATAGGGATGCCACTCACTGAAGGCAGTAAGATCCCCTGTTCTTTTTTTGGTATATTTTGGGTTGTTTGGTGGTTCTGAGATCTGGTGACATTAGCAAAAGATTTCTGGTTCCAGTGGTATTACTCTCTATTGTTGACATTTTGAGCGTTGTAAGGGACTCTCTTGTTAAAGATAGTTTTTTTGGATAAAACTGAGATCTCAAAAGAAATCCTATTTTGGTAGTATGAATTGTTGTTATAGTAGTAAATATGCACTTACGTTTAAATTCCTGTCATTTTTAAATGTTCACTATTAGACACTGTTAACTATTTATCACTGATATTATTTGTCAAATTGTTTGTAAACAAAATTATATTTCACTAATTTGAAGAATCACACACAAAAAGGGGCTCGCACACCTGTTTAAGTATGTCAAAGAAGCCGACAAAGGGGGGTTGTATACATCAAAGGGCCGCCGAAAAGATCAAGGGGAGAGGCACCGCGATGTTAACTCTATGAAGGTTTAGACAAGACCCATGGTCACTTTCACTCTCGCTTCTAAAATAAATGACTGCTGCATATCCGAGCGACTAAGCATCCGAAAACCCAACTAGACAGTTCCGTGATTGTGATTGATAATTTTAGTCGGAGGATTAAAATTAATTTCAACAAATCCCACCAAATAACCTTTACCCTTCGTCGCAAACCAATGACTTCCTGCCCTACAGTATCCTTTAATGACACTCCACTAGCCCCTGTTGAACAGATTCGATACCTAGGACTCCACCTTGACAAACGTCTGATTTGGAATCCACATACAAGACTGAATTGACAAGAAACTGCCCGACATTTTCGACAATTTCAACTGGACAATCGCTCCAACCTTCCTCTTAATTACAAAAGTTTTTCGGTCACCGGTAAAAGAAAAAAGGTGAGATCAACCCCAAATATATACTTTTAGTGCTTCAGCATTGATTGTTTTATTATTTTTAATAACAAACTAAAATCAGAAATTAAAATTCAAAACTTACTCAACTTCACTGAAAAACTTACTATTACAGACAAATTATTATGGATGACGACAAAAAAGCTACTGAAGTTCAAAGACTGTAATCATCCAATCCTATCTGAATCCCATATCTGGACAAGATTTGATGAAGAGAAGGCCCAGATATTCGGTCAGCACCTTTTTAGAACCTTTAATCCACATCCAGATATCCATAATCCCGGTCACATTAAGTTTTTAGAAGATGAGCTAGATATCCCACTCCAAATGGTCCTCCCTCCTAAAGCCTTCCATCCGTCAGAAATATCTAACAATCATTCAAAGTTTACCGTCCCGCAAAGCTTCTGGGCATGATCTTATAACTTCCCATATTTTAAAACTACTTCCTCGAAAAGCTATCCTATATCTCACTTACATATATAATTCCGTACTCCGCTCCACATAATTTCCTGCATCCTGGAAATTATCCATTGTCAAAATGATACCTAAACCTCAGAAACCGCCAGAAAATCCATCTTCTTACCGTCCCATCTCACTTTTACCAATCATGGGCAAAATCTTGGAGAAGCCTATACTGAAACGTCTATATCCCATCCTAGATACTAATTCCAATATTCCTGATCACCAGTTTGGATTCAGAAAGTCCACTCCAAGCAATGTCATCGTGTGGTGGACGTTGTTTCGTCTACATTGGAGCGCGGCTTGTATTGCACGGGAGCCTTCCTCGATGTGGAACAGGCCTTTGACCGAGTCTGGCACCTGGGATTACTTTACAAACTCCGCAAATTCCTCCCTCCTACATACTTCCTTATTATCCAGTCCTACCTCACTGGCAGATCCTTCAAAGTAAATCATAATAATTTCTATTCATCTATTTTTAGTCAGTTTGCTGGTGTTCCTCAAGGCAGTATCCTAGGACCCGTCCTTTACACAGTTTATACAGCTGATATCCCATCCCATCCTAACACTTTCCTTTCTACCTATGCTGATGACACATGTGTGTTATCAGTCAATACTGATCCAACTATTGCCTCTCAAACTCTCCAATTCTACATCAGATACCTTGAAGTATGGTGTCAGAACTAGGGAATTAAAATAAATGCCAACAAATCCAACCATATTACCTTTACCCTTCGTCGTAAACCAATGTCATCCTGCCCTACTGTCTCCTTCAATAATACTCCTCTTGCCCCGGTTGAACAGATCCGATAACTAGGACTACACCTTGACAAACGCCTTACTTGGAACCCTCATACAAGACTGAAACGACAAGAAATTGCACGACGTTTTCGACTACTTCAACACTTACTAGACAAACGTTCTAATCTTCCACTTAACTACAAAAATCTCATCTACATGACTATCATACGGCCTATATGGACTTACGGATTAGAGCTTTGGGGCTCTACTAAACCATCAAATTCTCCTCGTATTTAATCCCTACAATCCAAACTCCTTCGTAAAACCCTCAATGCTCCTTATTTGGTAACTAATAAACTGATCCACAAAGACCTTAATATTCCGTATGTTGCTGATTTGGCCCGATCTAGATCTAGATTCCTTTCACGACAAACTCCATTCCCACCCTAATCCTCTAGTTTCAATCCTTTCTTCCTCTTCAATTTCCGACAATCCCGACAAGGGCGATATACTAGTCCTACCAGTGATCTTAGTCCTACCTGAGATCGTAGTCCTATCAGAGATACTAGTCCTACCAAAGATCGTAGTCCTGCCAGAGACAGTAGTCCAACCAGATATAGTAGTCCCACCAGAGATCGTAGTCCTGCCAGAAATACTCGTCCTACGAAAGATCGTAATCCTGCCGGAGACAGTAGTCCTGCCAGGGATAGTAGTCCTACTAAAGATCGTAGTCCTACCAGAGATCGTAGGCCTACTAGAAATCGAGCCTATTCGTTGTATTTACTCAGCATCGTTATATGGATCTATGTTGGAACCACACTTAGTAACAGATAATTAGAACTAATATTTTTGTTTACTTCATTATCTTTGTATATTCATAGTTTGTAGATACTAACCATCACCAGAATGAATTCGACTTTCTCAAACAGATTTTGATTAATTATTCTAATGTTGTTTATTCATTCTATTATAAACTTGATGAAAGTATTTTCAATGCTGGCTATGTGGATTTAGATAGTAGGAAAGATATTTAAAATATTAAACAAAGAAATATATGGAACAGCACAATGAGAGGGTTATAATTGGTAGAGGGAGTGATTGGCGAGCTCTGACGCAGTCAGCTCCTATTGGCCGTTGCCATGGAAACCCTACCATTATTGAACAATTGAGTACATTATATAAAGTGACCCTGTCGACTCTCTTCATTATGCACTCTCATTTCCTTTCTTCCTCAGATAAATAAATTCAATACAATATCATAAAACCAATCCAAATAACATAAATTTCTATGCATTTACGATTTCAGATTATCAATAAAAAATTTTGAAATACACAATTGTAGTGTTGACAGACATATTAATTCATTTTCTAAAACATATTAATAAGTTATGTTAGTTATACCGGAATAATTATTAGGTCATAGTAATTTTTTTTTACGTTTACTTACCAATATCAAAAATAAGCGGTAAGGGGAAGTATTGCGATGGTAAAAATTTATATATTCAAGTTTTCAACTGAAATACACGTTTCAGGGTCCCCTGAACTGTGTGTGTGTGTATTTACTGTATGTGGTAAATCTAGCGCAAAAACTAAAAGTCGTACAAAACTAAAATTTCATATTTAAGACAAGTATACGCCCCACACATCACAGCAACTTTTTCATCAAAATTTAACCTTTTTACGATTTTCTCAAAAAAGATTCTAACGATTTTGATTAAACTCGCTATACGAATGGACTTTAATATGACGTATGTTAAGTTCTGATTGAAATAGTCTGAAATGGCTTAATGTCGATATTTTGTAATTTCTTTCTCTAAAGTACCTTATTTTTTGTAGATCTAAAAAATAAATAAATAAAGGATGCTGTCGCGTTAGGATTGATAAATAACGGCCAAATATTCATTTTGAGCGAATTTGATAAACAACTAAAGGAGAAAAGTGCAAACATATTTTTTATGCAATTTTCGTGTTTTTCAACACAAGAATAGTAATATAGATGTATAATATATCAGGGATCATTTCCACTGGAGTTGTGTGAAGCGACTGATCAAGTACTGCAATCACCTCCTTGTACACACGTTGGCCTGGAAACAGTATGAATCTCTATATGTAATCAACCGATGCAACACCCTTCATGGCTTGAACAGTAAAATGTTTTTAGTATATGATAAAGACTTTTGAAAAAGTTGGTAGCGAGCTCTCGGGAATCATGGGGGATCCCTTATATTTAGTAGATTATTTAACAGTTAACTGAATTTTGGTAAAGCATCTGATTCAAGTGATCATTCTCAATAGGAAGGACTACCATTTTATGCTCATTTATCTTCTTTTTTATTTTATATTGTTTAAATCACAATTATATCAGGCATCTCCTTTTCTAAGTCAGGTGGGAATAGGGGTTGCAATCCGTTGTCATTTCCAATCCGGCCGGATCCAGTCCAAAATTTCACCAATCCGGACGGATCCGGCCAGATCCGGATGGTATGACTAAATCAGGTTGATTTTCACTTTTCGGTTCAAGATGAACTGTTAGTATGTTATTCGAATATAATTGTACTCATAATAGGAATTTTATAAAATAGAAGTTATGTTAGGATTATATATGGAGCAAAAAAATGTTTAGTAAAAAAAAAAAAAAAAAGAAAAAAGTTTAGTAGTTTAGGTAACTAGTAAAATTGGAATGGCGATTAAAACAGTCGGCTATTGATTATTATTTGCTGAAAATAAGGCTATTTGTTTTCTACCACTCTTTTTCCAAAATCAAAATTGATTTTTGATAATATATACTAAAGTTATTAGTACTTACGTATTTAAAAAACAAATATTGTCAGTAGAATAATTAAAAGATTTATACTCATAATACGAACTCATTATTGTGATAATTATGCCATTCATTAAAATATAATTGTGTCTATCATTTTTTTTTTTTTTTTTTTTTTTTCCAAATGACCGTCAAGACTTGAATCCAAATCCTATATGGTCATGTGTCTATCATTAATATAAGAGTTGTTTGTGATTGTTAGCATTCTCAAATAATTTAAAATTATTGTAATCACAATTTCCATCTGAGTTAATTACGCAAGGATAATTATATAAGATTTTATAAAGTAACTTTATAAATTAAATGAGCTATCTGAGAAAGTGATGTATAGGAAGACGTGAGCAGTAACGTAGCTCAGTCTTCCTAGATTTCAAATGATTTGTAAGCAGTTTATCAAATAATTCAGTACACTCGAGTGAGTCAGTACTTGAGTAAGCAATTTCTCTAAAAAAAAGTTAGAGTTGCTTCAGAAGTTCCTCTACAGACAACTTATAGGATGCTATAGCTCCCGTATATACAAAATAATAATATCTGTTAACTTACATTTAGGTGAAGCACCGACAAAACAAAAGCACATGTACTGTCTCGTGAAAGGCGAACGAATGACCTGGACTAAACTGATGACGTGATGTAATTTGGCGTCGAACGACACCACCATACATGTACACCAAATGTAACGCATTTAAAGTACTTTTTTTTATTAAACTGCACTATTTTGGGCCAAAAATTGCTATCATCGGATCCGGTTACCGGATCCGGTATATTATTGCCGGTTCCGGAAAACGTATAATGATGCCGGATCCGCCGGATTACCGGATCCAGTTTTCCGGATTGCAATCCCTAGGTGGGAACCACAAGAAATTGTGGAATCTTTGATACTAAATTTTTTTATACGTAACAAGATTGTAATGATGCAAGTTTTAGAGTCCCCTGAATCGAAGTCCCTCAGAAATGTTAATTATTTTATTTTATTTTGTTTATTTATTTTTTTTTTTGTTGGAGTGGTGTGGGGTGGGGTATGAGAGAAGGTGGAAATCTTTGATTCAGCTTCACAAATATGCTTGCATTATTCCTTCTCTTCCTGAAAGCATGTGTTCTGCTCCATGTTCTCTTCCTCTTTATATGAATAATAATATAGCTACTAATTCACTATATAGTTTCCTACTGAGGACAGCTTTCTAGAAAATGTCAGTATAAAGGTTCTAAATACAACAAATAATGACAACAGAGCTCCTTACAAAGGTGGGCCAGGGGTTTGCCTGCTACTCACAGCCACTCCCCTCTGTTGTATACAAAAAATTGTTGGTTAACAGTTTTCTATTTTAATAAATATAAACATGTATATATCAATTCAATAATAGTGATTTCCTAAGTATTAATTGATCATATGTTGTTATCAATAATTAAATATATACCAAAATATAATTAAGTCGTAACATTCCTCCCCCCTAAATTCAAATGTCAATGGTAGGACAGTCTATCCGGTGGCCTCCTCACCCTCGTCAATCTTCTCGTTACAAAATCTGGAGGTGAAGGATCCTGCCTTGGTTGAATCGGTAGCTCCTCCCCTGCAGACCTTCTTCCAGGCTCGTCATCGTTTGGATTGGAATTGGGGCCTTCTCCATCCGCGCCTCGGCCGTCCCGTTGTTCCTTAGCTCTTGATGCTGTTGGCCATCCCAGTCTTCGCTCTGTATTTTTTTAATACAGATGGTGATCCTAGACGTCGCTCCTCAGGAACGTGTATTGAACACATCTGGTCCACATGTAGACGTTCAGTCTTTCCATTCACCATAACTCTATATATGAAATTTTCGTCCTTTCCTTAAACGATTAAGAAAACGTCAAAATATTGAATTTTAACAGAGATGGTTAAAATTCAATATTTTGACGTTTTCTCCGATTTTGAACCTCCTCTTGATTCTAATTTCGTTGGACTCCCTTGTTTTTTCTTTTTAAGATCTAACCTTGTTTGAATGTTTCTGCCAAACATCTGTTCTGCAGGACTTTTTCTTGTACTACTCTGGGGCGCCTTGCGATACTGCATCAAAAACTTTAAGTTTTGATTTCAGGTCTCCTGGTTTATCGTTCATTGCTCGGGGTGGCTTTTTGATCATCTGGATATAGCACTCGGTTTGACCGTTCGAAGATGGATGATACGGAGCAGTTCTCAAATGCTGGATTCCATTTTTTTTCATGAGCTTTTTGAATTCCGGTGAAATAAATCGTCTGCCATTATCGCTTATCAGAGTTGTGGGCAACCCAATTCCGGTGAAAATATTAATCAATTCGATAACAGTATTTTCATGGCTAGATATTGATTTCATCAGCACTACTTCTACCCACTTGGTAAAAGCATCCACAACCACGAGGAAATCTTGCCCTTGGAAAGATCCGCAAAGTCGACGTGGATCTGCCAAGGATTTTCGGGGTTCTCCCACGGGTGTATCGACCTTGTAGATTGGTTCAAGTTTAAACAACAACGACGGCAGTTTCGAACAATGGCTTCAATATCATGGTCGATAGTCTCCACCAGCAATAACTACGAGCGAGAGCCTTCATCTTAGCCATACCAAGATTACCCTGATGAAGCTCATCTAGAACATTTCTCTGGAATATCTTTGGTATTGCTTCTCTATCCCCTCTAAAAATGCAGCCATCTTCCAAAGAAAACAACTGAGCGTTAGTTTTATCTAAATACTTACCAATCCTTAGATTTTCTAGAACTGGTTTTAACACGCAGTCTTCCTTGGTTGCCTCCTTAATCTGTTCTCTTGTAACTGGAAGAGTTTGGATATGTCCAATATGGTACAGTGGAACGGTTTCGAGCTTTGTTTCTTTGGACTTTTCGACGGGAAAACGGGAGAGGAAGTCAGCGTTCGCATGAGCCTTAATACTAGGGATAGGTCAATTTGTATCAATCAGATACTTTCTATCTGATACAAAAAATTAGTTGATACACGTAGTTGATACAGACAAAATGTATCTGATACAAATGTATCAAGTAAAGAGCCGATTGATAAAAACTTAAGGCGAGGTACCACCCTCACATACGTTCAAAATACTATTATAAATATTAAAATATCGAGTTTTCTATATAACTTCATCATTTTTTTTTTTTTTACTTTATTATAAATAATGTTTGATTTTTTTAAAATGGAGTTTATACATTTATAAAACCATGTTTTAATGATATACGATTTTTCAAAAAGTTATATTGTATGCCATTATCCATTTTTTTTTTTTTTTTTTTTTTTTTTACGCCTCCTGCTAATTATATGAACTCTCGCAAGACATGGAATTTCGCCTTAAAGGCTTTAAAACCTCAACTACACCTCCCGTTTTCTCACCGTGTAGCAAAGCTTCATTTTAAGCTTGGATTCATAATACAACTGAGTCTGCAGATGGAATACAACTCGTATCTAATACAAAAGTATCAAGTACGGAATGACCTTGGGTTTGGAGTGAATACGCCCCGTATCTAATAAAAAAGTATCAAGTACAGAATGACCTTCAGTTTGATTTGTCTACGCCCCGTATCTAATACAAAAGTATCAAGTACAGAATGACCTTCAGTTTGATTTGTCTACGCCCCGTATCTAATACAAAAGTATCAAGTACAGAATGACCTTCAGTTTGATTTGTCTACGCCCCGTATCTGATACAAAAGTATCAAGTACGGAATGGCCTTGGGCTTGGAGTGAATACGCCCCATATCTCATACAAAAGAATCAAGTACAAAATGACCTTCAGTTTGATTTGACTACACCCCGTATCTGATACAAAAGTATCAAGTACGGAATGGCCTTGGGTTTGGAGTTAATACGCGCCGTATCTGATACAAAAGTATCAAGTACGGAATGGCCATGGGTTTGGAGTGAATACGCCCCGTATCTGATACAAAAGTATCAAGTACGGAATGGCCTTAGGTTTGGAGTGAATGCCCCGTATTTGATTCAAAAGTATCAAATACGGAATGGCCTTGGGTTTTGAGTGAATGCCCTGTATCTGATACAAATGTATCAAGTAATGAATGGCCTTGGGTTTGAAGTGAACACGCCCCGTATCTGATACAAAAGTATCAAGTACGGAATGGCCTAAGGTTTGGAGTGAATGCCCCGTATCTGATACAAAAATATCAAGTACGGAATGGCCTTGGGTTTGGAGTTAATACGCGCCGTATCTGATACAAAAGTATCAAGTACGGAATGGCCATGGGTTTGGAGTGAATACGCCCCGTATCTGATACAAAAGTATCAAGTACGGAATGGCCTTGGGTTTTGAGTGAATACGCCCTGTATCTGATACAAAAGTATCAAGTGCGGAATGGACTTGGGTTTGAAGTGAATACGCCTCGTATCTGATACAAAAGTATCAAGTACGGAATGGCCTTAGGTTTGGAGTGAATGCCCCGTATCTGATACAAAAGTATCATGTACTGAATGGCCTTGGGTTTGGAGTGAATGCCCCGTATATGATACAAAAATATCAAATACGGAATGGCCTTAGGTTTTGAGTGAATGCCCTGTATCTGATACAAATGTATCAAGTACGGAATGGCCTTGGGTTAGGAGTGAATACGCCCCGTATCAGATACAAAAGTATCAAGTACGGAATGGCCTAAGGTTTGGAGTGAATGCCCCGTATCTGATACAAAAGTATCAAATACGGAGGGGCCTTGGGTTTGGTGTGAATACGCCCCCTATCTGATACAAAATTATCAAGTACGAAATGGCCTTGGGTTTGGAGTGAATACGCCCCGTATCTGATACAAAAGTATCAAGCACGGAATGGCCTGGGTTTTGGATGTGAATACGCCCACTATCTGATACAAAAGTATCAAATACGAAATGGCCTTGGGTTTGGAGTGAATGCCCTGTATCTGATACAAATGTATCAAGTACGGAATGGCCTTGGGTTTTGAGTGAATACCCCTGTATCTGATACAAAAGTATCAAGTACGGAATAGCCTTGGGTTTTGAAGTGAATACGCCTCGTATCTGATACAAAAGTATCAAGTACGGAGGGGCCTTGGTTTGGAGCGAATACGCCCTGTATCTGATACAAAAGTATCAAGTACGAAATGGCCTTGGTTTGGAGTGAATGCCCTGTATCTGATACAAATGTATCAAGTACGGAATGGCCTTGGGTTTGGAGTGAATACGCCCCGTATCAGATACAAAAGTATCAAATACGGAATGGCCTTGGGTTTGGAGTGAATGCCCCGTATCTGATACAAAAGTATCAAATACGGAATGGCCTTGGGTTTTGAGTGAATGCCGTGTATCTGATACAAATGTATCAAGTACGGAATGGCCATGGGTTTGGAGTGAATACGCCCGTATCTGATACAAAGTATCAAGTACGAATGGCCTTGGGTTTGGAGTTAATACGCCCGTATTTGATACAAAAGTATCAAGTACGAAATGGCCTTGGGTTTGGAGTGAATACGCCCTGTATTGATACAAAAGTATCAAATACGGAATGGCCTTGGGTTTGGAGTGAATACGCCCGTATCAGATAAAAAAGTATCAAATACGGAATGGCCTTGGGTTTTGAGTGAATACGACCTGTATCTGATACAAAACATCAAGTACGGAATGGACTTGGGTTTGAAGTGAATACGCCTCGTATCTGATACAAAAGTATCAAGTACGGAATGGCCTTAGGTTTGGAAGTGAATGCCCCGTATCTGATACAAAGTATAGTACGATGCTTAGTTGAGTAATGCCCCGTATCTGTACAATATCATAGATGGCTGGTTTGGAGTGAATGCCCCGTATCTGATACAAAAATATCAAATACGGAATGGCCTTAGGTTTTGAGTGAATGCCCGTATCTGATACAAATGTATCAAGTACGGAATGGCCTTGGTTTGGAGTGAATACGCCCCGTATCAGATACAAAAGGATCAAGTACGGAATGGCCTAAGGTTTGGAGTGAATGCCCCGTATCTGATAC
The DNA here is from genome assembly GCA_023052935.1 of Piezodorus guildinii. Taxonomy (NCBI): domain Eukaryota; kingdom Metazoa; phylum Arthropoda; class Insecta; order Hemiptera; family Pentatomidae; genus Piezodorus; species Piezodorus guildinii. The sequence continues at coordinate 4,389,355 of CM041295.1, read as the reverse complement.
AAAAGTATCAATACGGAGGGCCTTGGGTTTGGTGTGAATACGCCCCCTATCTGATACAAAATTATCAAGTACGGAATGGCCTTGGTTTGGAGTGAATACGCCCCGTATCTGATACAAAAGTATCAAATACGGAATGGCCTTAGGTTTGGAGCGAATACGCCCGTATCTGATACAAAAGTATCAAGACGGAATGGCCTGGGTTTTGGTGTGAATACGCCCACTATCTGATACAAAAGTATCAAATACGAAATGGCCTTGGGTTTTGAGTGAATGCCCCGTATCTGATACAAAAGTATCAAGTACGGAATGGCCTTGGGTTTTGAGTGAATGCCCCGTATCAGATACAAAAGTATCAAATACGGAATGGCCTTGGGTTTTGAGTGAATGCCCCGTATCTGATACAAAAGTATCAAGTACGGAATGGCCTTGGGTTTTGAGTGAATGTCCCGTATCAGATACAAGAGTATCAAATACGGAATGGCCTTGGGTTTTGAGTGAATGCCTCGTATCTGATACAAAAACATCAAGTACGGAATGGACTTGGGTTTGAAGTGAATACGCCTCGTATCTGATACAAAAGTATCAAGTACGGAATGGCCTTAGGTTTGGAGTGAATGCCCCGTATCTGATACTAAAGTATCATGTACTGAATGGCCTTGGGTTTGAGTGAATGCCCGTATCAGATACAAAAGTATCAAATACGGAATGGCCTTGGGTTTTGAGTGAATAGCCCGTATCTGATACAAAAGTATCAAATACGGAATGGCCTTGGGTTTGAGTGAATGCCCCGTATCTGATACAAAAGTATCAAGTACGGAATGGCCTTGGTTTGAGTGAATGCCCCGTATTCAGATACAAAAGTATCAAATACGGAATGGCCTTGGGTTTGAGTGAATGCCCCGTATCTGATACAAAAGTATCAATACGAATGGCCTTGGGTTTTGAGTGAATCGCCCTGTATCTGATACAAATGTATCAAGTACGGAATGGCCTTGGGTTTGAGTGAATACGCCCGTATCTGATACAAAAGTATCAAGTACGGAATGGCCTTAGGTTTGAGTGAATAGCCCGTATCTGATACAAAAGTATCAAGTACGGAATGGCCTTGGGTTTGAGTGAATACGCCCCGTATCTGATACAAAAGTATCAAGTACGGAATGGCCTTGTGGTTTGGAGTGAATGCCCGTATCTGATACAAAAGTATCAAAGTACGAATGGCCTTGGGTTTGAGTGAAAGCCCTGTATCTGATACAAATGTATCAAGTACGGAATGGCCTGGGTTTGGAGTGAATACGCCCCTATCTGATACAAAATTATCAAGTACGGAATGGCCTTAGGTTTGGAGCGAATACGCCCTGTATCTGATACAAAAGTATCAATACGAATGGCCTTGGGTTTGAGTGAATGCCTACGGAATGGCCTTGGTTTTGAGTGAATGCCCCGTATCTGATACAAAAGTATCAAGTACGAATGGCCTTGGTTTTGAGTGAATGCCCCGTATCTGATACAAAAGTACAAATACGAATGGCCTTGGGTTTGGAGTGAATGCCCCGTATCTGATACAAAAGTATCAAGTACGGAATGGCCTTGGGTTTTGAGTGAATCCCCGTATCTGATACAAAAGTATCAAATACGGAATGGCCTTGGGTTTTGAGTGAATGCCCGTATCTGATACAAAAGTATCAAGTACGGAATGGCCTTGGTTTGAGTGAATGCCCGTATCTGATACAAAAGTATCAAGTACGGAATGCCTTGGGTTTGAGTGATAGCCCGTATCTGATACAAAAGTATCAATACGGAATGGCCTTGGTTTGGAGTGAATGCCCGTATCTGATACAAAAGTATCAAGTACGGAATGGCCTTGGGTTTGAGTAATACCCCGTATCTGATACAAAAGTATCAATACGGAATGGCCTGGTTTTGAGTGAATGCCCGTATCTGATACAAAGTATCAAGTACGAATGGCCTTGGTTTTGAGTGAATACGCCCCGTATCTGATACAAAAGTATCAAGTACGGAATGGCCTTGGGTTTGGAGTGAATACGCCCTGTATCTGATACAAAAGTATCAAAGTACGGAATGGCCTTGGGTTTGAGTGAATACGCCCCGTATCTGATACAAAAGTATCAAGTACGGAATGGCCTTGGTTTTGAGTGAATACGCCCGTATCTGATACAAAAGTATCAAGTACGGAATGGCCTTGGGTTTGGAGTGAATGCCCCGTATCTGATACAAAAGTATCAAATACGGAATGGCCTTGGGTTTTGAGTGAATGCCCCGTATCTGATACAAAAGTATCAAGTACGGAATGGCCTTGGGTTTGGAGTGAATGCCCGTAATCTGATACAAAAGTATCAAGTACGGAATGGCCTTGGGTTTGAGTGAATACGCCCGTATCTGATAAAAAGTATCAAATACGGAATGGCCTTGGTTTTGAGTGAATCCCGTATCTGATACAAAAGTATCAAGTACGGAATGGCCTTGGGTTTGAGTGAATACGCCCGTATCTGATACAAAAGTATCAAGTACGGAATGGCCTTGGGTTTGAGTGAATAGCCCGTATCTGATACAAAAGTATCAAGTACGGAATGGCCTTGGTTTGAGTGAATGCCCCGTATCTGATACAAAAGTATCAAGTACGGAATGGCCTTGGGTTTGAGTGAATCGCCCGTATCTGATACAAAAGTATCAAGTACGGAATGGCCTTGGGTTTGAGTGAATGCCCGTATCTGATACAAAAGTATCAAGTACGGAATGGCCTTGGTTTGGAGTGAATGCCCCGTATCTGATACAAAAGTATCAATACGAATGGCCTTGGTTTGGAGTGAATGCCCCGTATCTGATACAAAAGTATCAAATACGGAATGGCCTTGGGTTTTGAGTGAATGCCCGTATCTGATACAAAGTATCAAGTACGAATGGCCTTGGGTTTGGAGTGAATACGCCCGTATCTGATACAAAAGTATCAATACGGAATGGCCTTGGTTTGAGTGAATAGCGCCCGTATCTGATACAAAAGTATCAAATACGGAATGGCCTTGGGTTTGGAGTGAATACGCCCCGTATCTGATACAAAAGTATCAATACGGAATGGCCTTGGTTTTGGAGTGAATGCCCGTATCTATACAAGTATCAAGTACGAATGGCCTTGGGTTTGGAGTGAATACGCCCCGTATCTGATACAAAAGTATCAAATAGGGAATGGCCTTGGTTTGGAGTGAATGCCCCGTATCTGATACAAAAGTATCAAATACGGAATGGCCTTGGGTTTTGAGTGAATGCCCTGTATTGATACAAAAGTATCAAGTACGGAATGGCCTTGGTTTGAGTGAATACGCCCTCGTATCTGATACAAAAGTATCAAATACGGAATGGCCTTGGGTTTTGGAGTGAATGCCCCGTATCTGATACAAAAGTATCAAGTACGGAATGGCCTTGGGTTTTGAGTGAAATGCCCCGTATCTGATACAAAAGTATCAAATACGGAATGGCCTTGGGTTTTGAGTGAATGCCCCGTAATCTGATACAAAAGTATCAAGTACAACTCGAATGGCCTTGGGTTTTGAGTGAATACGCCCGTATCTGATACAAAAGTATCAATACGGAATGGCCTTGGTTTGGAGTGAATGCCCCGTATCTGATACAAAAGTATCAAGTACGGAATGGCCTTGGGTTTGGAGTGAATACGCCCCGTATCTGATACAAAAGTATCAAATACGGAATGGCCTTGGGTTTGAGTGAATGCCCGTATCTGATACAAAAGTATCAAGTACGGAATGGCCTTGGGTTTGGAGTGAATACGCCCCGTATCTGATACAAAAGTATCAAGTACGGAATGGCCTTGGGTTTTGAGTGAATCGCCCGTATCTGATACAAAAGTATCAATACGGAATGGCCTTGGTTTGAGTGAATGCCCCGTATCTGATACAAAAGTAATCAAGTTAACTGAAAAATGACACTTGAGGTTTTTGGAGTGAATGCCCTGTATCTGATACAAAAGTATCAAGTACGGAATGGCCTTGGGTTTTGGAGTGAAATGCCCGTATCTGATACAAAAGTATCAAGTAACGGAATGGCCTTGGGTTTTGAGTGAATACGCCCTGTATCTGATACAAAAGTATCAATACGGAATGGCCTTGGTTTGGAGTGAATAGCCCCGTATCTGATACAAAAGTATCAAGTACGGAATGCCTTGGTTTTGAGTGAATACGCCCCGTATCTGATACAAAAGTATCAAGTACGGAATGGCCTTGGTTTGAGTGAATGCCCCGTATCTGATACAAAAGTATCAAATACGGAATGGCCTTGGGTTTTGAGTGATAGCCCCGTATCTGATACAAAAGTATCAATACGGAATGGCCTTAGGTTTGGAGTGAATGCCCGTATCTGATACAAAAGTATCAAATACGGAATGGCCTTGGGTTTGGAGTGAATGCCCGTATCTGATACAAAAGTATCAAGTACGGAATGGCCTTGGGTTTTGAGGTGAATCGCCCGTATCTGATACAAAAGTATCAAATACGGAATGGCCTTGGGTTTTGAGTGAATGCCCGTATCTGATACAAAAGTATCAAGTACGGAATGGCCTTGGTTTTGAGTGAATCGCCGTATCAGATACAAAAGTATCAAATACGGAATGGCCTTGGGTTTGGAGTGAATGACCCCGTATCTGATACAAAAGTATCAAGTACGGAATGGCCTTGGGTTTGAGTGAAGCCGTATGATACAAAAGTATCAATACGGAATGGCCTGGTTTGGGTGAATCCCTATCGATACAAATATCAATACGAATGCCTTGGGTTGAGTGAATGCCCCGTATCTGATACAAAAGTATCAGTACGAATGGCCTTGGGTTTGGTGAATACCGTATCGTACAAAGTACAATACGAATGGCTTGGGTTAGTGAATCCGTATCTGATACAAAGTACAATACGAATGCTGTTGAGTGAAGCCGTATGATACAAAAGTATCAAATAGGAATGCCTTGGTTGAGTGAATGCCTGATTGATACAAAATATCAATAGAAGCTTGTTGAGTGAATGCCGTATGATACAAAGTAATACGGAATGCCTTGGTTGAGTGAATCTGATATAAATATCAATAGAAGCTTGTTGAGATCCGATTGATCAAAAGTATAAACGGAATGCTGGTTTGATGAAGCCGTATTGATCAATTAATAGATGCTGTTGAGGAGCCTATTGATCAAATATACGGATGCTTGGTTGAGTGATCGTATGATAAAAGTATCAAGACCGTTGATAGCCGTATGACAAAATAAACGATGCTGGTTGTAATGCCCGATGACAAGATCAAAGATGCTTGTTGAGTGACCTATTATCAAAAGTTAATAGGAACTGGTTGTAGCCATTGATAAATATCATGGCTTGTTGTGAATGCCGTATGATCAAGTAAGAGCCTGGTTGTGAAGCCCATTGATACAAGTCATGAAGCTGGTGATAAGCCCGTATTGATACAAAAGTATCAATACGGAATGGCCTTGGGTTTTGAGTGAATGCCCCGTATCTGATACAAAAGTATCAAGTACGAATGGCCTTGGGTTTGGGTGAATGCCCGTATCTGATACAAAAGTATCAAGTACGGAATGGCCTTGGGTTTGGGTGAATGCCCGTATCTGATACAAAAGTATCAAACGGAATGGCCTTGGGTTTTGAGTGAATGCCGTATCTGATACAAAAGTATCAATACGGAATGGCCTTGGTTTTGAGTGAATGCCGTATTGATACAAAGTATCAAATACGGAATGCCTTGGGTTTGAGTGAATAGCCTCGTATCGATACAAAAGTATCAATACGGAATGGCCTTGGGTTTGGAGTGAATGCCCCGTATGATCAAAAGTATCAAATACGGAATGGCCTTGGGTTTTGAGTGAATGCCCGTATCTGATACAAAAGTATCAAGTACGGAATGGCCTTGGGTTTGAGTGAAAGCCCCGTATCTGATACAAAAGTATCAAGTACGGAATGGCCTTGGTTTGGAGTGAAGCCCGTATCTGATACAAAAGTATCAAGTACGAATGGCCTTGGGTTTGAGTGAATGCCCGTATTGATACAAAAGTATCAATACGGAATGGCTTGGGTTTTGAGTGAATGCCCGTATTGATACAAAAGTATCAATACGGAATGGCCTTGGGTTTGAGTGAATGCCCGTATCTGATCAAAAGTATCAATACGGAATGGCCTTGGGTTTTGAGTGAATGCCCGTATTGATACAAAGTATCAAGTACGGAATGGCCTTGGGTTTGAGTGAACGCCGTATCTGATACAAAAGTATCAATACGGAAGGCCTTGGGTTTGTGAATACGCTATTGATACAAAATATCAAGTACGGAATGGCCTTGGTTTGAGTGAATGCCCCGTATCTGATACAAAAGTATCAAATACGGAATGGCCTGGGTTTTGTGTGAATGCCTATCTGATACAAAAGTTCAAATACGGAATGGCCTTGGGTTTTGAGTGAATCCCCGTATCTGATACAAAAGTATCAAGTACGGATGGCTTGGGTTTGAGTGAATACGCCGTATCTGAAAAAAAAGTATCAAGTACGGAATGGCCTTGGGTTTGAGTGAATGCCCGTATCTGATACAAAAGTATCAAGTACGAATGGCCTTGGGTTTGGAGTGAATGCCCGTATTGATACAAAAGTATCAATACGGAATGGCCTTGGGTTTTGAGTGAATGCCCTGTATCTGATACAAAAGTATCAAATACGGAATGGCCTTGGGTTTTGAAATGAATACGCCCTGTATCTGATACAAAAGTATCAAGTACGGAATGGCCTTGGGTTTGAGTGAATACGCCCGTATCTGATACAAAAGTATCAAGTACGGAATGGCCTTGGGTTTGAGTGAATGCCCCGTATCTGATACAAAAGTATCAAGTACTGAATGGCCTTGGGTTTGAGTGAATGCCCCGTATCTGATACAAAAGTATCAAAGTACGGAATGGCCTTGGGTTTGAGTGAATAGCCCCGTATCTGATACAAAAGTATCAAGTACGAATGGCCTTGGGTTTGAGTGAATACGCCCCGTATCTGATACAAAAGTATCAAGTACGGAATGGCCTTGGGTTTGGGTGAATCCCCGTATCTGATACAAAAGTATCAAATACGGAATGGCCTTGGTTTGAGAGTGAATGCCCGTATCTGATACAAAAGTATCAAGTACGGAATGGCCTTGGGTTTGGAGTGAATGCCCCGTATCTGATACAAAAGTATCAAGTACGGAATGGCCTTGGGTCAAGAAATAAATACTTTCAAAAGTGATTTATTTTTTTTTAAAACAGAAATATACAATATTTAAAAAAATCTGGTGCGGGTTACATACAACTTTCTCTTGGCTTGGCTGTTAAAATCAATTAAAAATATATTAAATAAACTTCAAGTTGAACAATGTTTGAAGAAATGTATTCAGTTTCTTCGGGAACATATGATTTAGGGGACATTGTTTTGTAAAATAATCATTAATAAGTTTATGATCAATGCTAATAAAAGATATTTTTTTATATCTACTAAATTATTGGTTTTAGAGGGGGAAAATCGGCATTTAAGCCCTGTCGCACTATTTCTAAATTTTTCGCACTAAATTCTTTATTTAGTTCTTACCAAACCATATATATTTTTTTTTTATGAACCATGTATTTTAGTATGGGAGTCAACATTAAACACTTTAATTTATCAACCTTCTCTTAGATTAATCAGTTAAAAATAATAATATATTTTAATGGTTGTGAAAAATACTTATGAAATGAAAAGAAGTACGAATTCCGAATACTTGTGACGCACACTGTGTATATGTATACATATATATATATATATTATATATATATATATATATATATATATATATATATATATATATATATATATATGCGTGTGCGTGCGTATTCAACAGTATTAGATAAAAAAGTATAAGTATCAAATGTATCAGATACAAGAAAATTTTGTATCTTCCCATCCCTACTTAATACTACATACTTTCTTTTTTTTTTTTTTTTTTTTTTTTTTTTTTTAATTATGCCTTCCCATTTCGACTTCCGCCATGAGAGATCTGGCAGCCCAGTACCACTCCGATCTGGATGAGGTTTCATCTCTTATTTTTTGTAATCGGGGACATACTTCTAGATGTGCTGCATTCATTTCAATATTTGCATGACTAAGGCAGCATAGTGGAGACCCTACCACTCCGATCCGATGCAAGTGTTTTGCGAGGTAGTCATGGCCAGTAATCATTCGGAACTGTGCAACAGCATCTTTTCTCTTCAAATCTACTGGAATTCTTTCTTCTTCTATAAGGAGTTTGGCCCAGTGCTTGTTGATCGATCTGAGCCTTTGGGAGTCCGTTAGTAGAGCATGATATGCCCTCTTAACTTCATCCCTAGCTCTACGATAGGAAATTCGGTTGTCCAACTGTTCCGAAGCTGCACCTTCTTTTGCAAGCTTGTCGGCTACCTCATTCCCATGGATACCACAGTGGCCGGGTACCCATTGGAAAACCACCTGTCTATCTTGTTGAAGCAGCTGTTCAATTTTTAATTGGCAGTTCACAACGTCATTTTCTTGAGATGCATTTGGCTGCGTAGCTGCTATGATGGGCCGCCTGTGAATCCACAAACAACACAATTCTCTTTGCATCTATATTTATGATAGCTTGCAAAGCTAGTAATATAGCTCGAATTTCGCTATCGAAATTTGTCGACCATTTTCCTACCGGCTTCGAGATTTGAAATAGATGGGAGTACACGCCTGCTCCTCCATTGTAATTTGCATGTTCCGCTGAACCATCGGTGTAGACATGGAGCCAAGGAGGGCTGGGATAACGCTCAGTTATGGTTTCGAGTGCCAAAGATCTTAATTCCTCACGTATAACTTCTTTTTTTTTAATTTGTCTCGTGAGATCAAGGTGATAAGATGCTGTCTTTAGGGGAATCCTGGGTGGCAGTAGAGAAAGTTTTTCTCTTGGAGCAGGCATTAAGCCTGTTTTATCTCTATATAATACTATAATACTACATACTGGATACAATAATCGAAGCTGGAAAGATAAAGTGCATAACGAAGCATTCGAAAGGCGAATATCGCTGTCAAGGCTCAATTCGGTTCGAAAATTGATGTCAAAGGCTTGTGGTCTGTGATAAGATTGAAACGACGACCATAACAATATTGAAAAAATTTCTGCAATTCCCAGTATAAAGCAGTAGTCTCCTTATCTATTTGACTATACCCTTCTTCGTTTTTACTCAAAGATCTCAAAGCGAAGCTGATTAGTCTCTCCGAGCCGTCCGGCATTTTATGTGAAATTACAGCCTCGAGTTCGTGTGTTGAAGCATCCGAACTGAGTAGAAGTGGATTAGGATCGAACGGAGTGAGAACTTGTTCACTTGCAATTTTCTCCTTAGTATTCGAGAAGGCTAATTCACAATCTCTATTCCATATGATTTTAGTGTTCTTTTGTAGGAGTTTATTGAGAGAGTGCAATGTATTGGGCAAGATCAGGAATAAACTTGTTGTAATAGTTGACTAAACCAAGGAATGTTCTCAGTTGGGATACATCTTTAGGTCGAGTTGCGTCAAAAATGGCCCTTAATTTTTCAGGATCTTTACTTAGTACATTTTCATCTATGATAAGTATTTAATTGATTTGTTAAAAAATTTAAATTTTTGTCCGTTTAACTTGATGTTACACAACCTTAATTTGTCAAAAACTGCCCTTAGCCTAACCAAACTTTCCTCGTATGTGCTTTCTTGTACCTTTATGAAGTCATAGAAGCAGGATACGCCCTCTAAACCAGCAAGGGTTTGATCTATTGCTTTTTGCCAAGTATTAGGAGCTACTTTCAGTCTAAACATCTGTCGATTGACCTTAAATGTACCTAAATTTGTACTAATAGCTTGAAGCTTTGAGGTTTCTTCGTCCATGTTAATATATGGGTAGGCCTGGCGAACATCCAGAGTGCAAAAATATCTACCTCCACTCATAGTAGCAAATATATATTCGATCTTGGGCACTGGGTAATGGTCGTCTTTCAAGTAAGGGTATAATATAGAATTTTAATCTGCACAAAGCCTGATAGAACCGTCAAACTTCACAACTGGAACTATTGGTGTTCCCCAGTCTGAATGTGTAACCTTCCCGATAATCTCTCTATCTTCAAGATTCTTAATTTCATTTACAGCCCGCTTTAACAGAGCATGTGGCACCGGCCTAGGTCTCTTGAAGATTGATAGCGTGTTTTCTTTTAATTTGAGATAGCATCGAAACCTTATGTACTACCAACGTTTTCCTGGAAAATATTGCTGCATTCCTTATGTAGGCCATTAATATAATTAATATTCCCTCTAAATGAGCTCTGGTACATCTTATATCAGCCCAAGAGATTATGATCGATCTAATCCACTCTCTCCCCATTATTGAGTCAACTCGAAAAGGTAAGATGTAAACGTCACCCTTAGACTTTTTATCCCTATATGTAACATTTACCTTGCAAACCTTTCGTTTGTATATGTTCGTAGGTTAGTATGTAGGTTCAACTTCGTCGGTTCCAGTTGCTTGTTAGGGTAAAGCTTCCGAAAAGCGTCCAAAGACATCGTTAAACAGCTGCTCCTGTATCAAGTTCCATTTGAGTCGACTTACCGTCCAGTTGAAGATCTACCACTATCCTATTATTGGATCGACCTCCTACATGTTTGATATTGTAAATATCACCATCAACTTCTGAAACGTTTGATGCTGATGATTCAGAGTGGTAACCAAGTTGCCTCCATTGTCTCTTGCATTTCCTTGGTGAGTTGCCTAAACAAACCTTGACTAGATGACCTACTTTTCTGCATTTGTTGCAGGTTCTGTCTTTAGTTTCACATTGTGACCCTTTATGCTCGATTCTATCAAACCGGAAACAAAGCCCACACAACTTCTTCAATTTCTCTCTTATAGATGACTCATTGTTTGGTCTTCGAATGCTTTTCCTGTGCATTAAAATACCAGAAGAAGATTGTATTTGTCACGTTTTCTAACTTTGCAGATTCAATAGTTAGGGCTAGTGCAACAGCCTCATCGAATGTCGTACCATTTCCTCTTTGGAGAATACGTTCACGTACTAACTGCGATCTAAAATGTGTATTGATTATTGAACTTTTACACTTTGGACAAACAAAATTACAGGTATTTGCTTAAGGCTTTCAACATAACTTGCTACTGTCCCACCTTCCTGTTGGACTCTTAGAACAAACCTGTGTTGTTCTGCTAGCTCGCTCAGCGTTGGACATAAGTGATTGACCAGGAGGTCGATAAGTTCCTGGTAAGTACTCTCTGTCGGCCGGCCAGGTGCTATTAGAGTAGTCAATGTAACAAAAATCTTTGGTCCAAGACTATTTAGTAGTACCTGCACTTTCCGCTGATTCGTTGCTGGGTCATTCCCTGTAAGATTTTGTAGTATAAATATGTTTTCTAATCGTAATGCATAAGAGGTGAAAGATTCCTGATTCTCATCGAAATGTTAGGCTTTTTATCTCCGTAACCATAGATATCGGCTGTTGAGCAGGTGTGGCTGCTGGCTGGAGGCGCTGAAGAGCTTCAACTAATAACGGCACCAATTCATCTCCCATACTTTATTTGTAAATAAATAGAGTCACGTACTTACCCTAAGTATTTAGCACACAACGTTCTTCAACCCTATCCTCGTCGCCAGTTTTTGTACACAAAGAACAAATATGTGGGTTAATGATGATTTTTTTAAGTATCAATTGATCATCTGTTGTTATCAATAATTAAAGATATACCAAATATAATTAAGTAGTAACACCCTCCACGATGTAATGTTTAACGATAGTCCCGTGGATGGTGAGGAACAGGTGTAGGGAGGTGGTTTTAGTGGGTAAGATTTCCACACACGAATGAGTACGGGTCGATCTGCATCTTTTGAAGATTTTCACCTTTTCTCGTAAAACATACGTAGCAAAAAAAAACAACACATTTTTGAGGGACTTGGTTATTTGGATTCAGGGGGAATCTGAAATGTGTATTTCCAGTGAAAACTGGAGTTCGAAAATGTTCCCGGTAGCAATAGTTTCGCTAACTATATATTTCTTAAAAAGGTATAATAAGTAAGTGAAAGTAAATAAGCTGATTATATTATTTATGTTAATAATAAAAATAGATATGTTTATTTGTATGTAGGCGTGATGAATGAACTTGTTGGTTCGATTCAAGATACATATAATATACATTTATTAATTACATTAAGATTAACCTGTTTTGGCGAAATATTCCCACATGGAAACATTAAAGGATTATCTTATTTTTCTTCTCTTCCGTGTTGCTAAGCGTGGAGTAGCCGCCTCCAGCGGTCCCAGTCCTGTCTAAGCCTTCTCATCTCCGGCATAGCCTTCCTTCCGTCCTCCAACCTGCCCTTACGGTCATCTCCCATTCTCTTAACATGCCCTAACCACTTACTACATTATCAAGAATACTAAAATACTCAAATTTGTTCACAATTCACACACACGCATACATACACCCACACACACACACACACACACACACACACACACACACACACACACATATATATATATATATATATATATATATATATATATATATATATATATATATATATATATAAAGAAATAGACAATAAATCTTAAAACCATCTGAAACCGTATCTTGCGACCTACACAAAAAAAATTGAAAATATTTTCTTCTTCATCTTCTTTGGCTTCTCCCTATAGTGCCGTGTCAGCGTAGGGAAGCGTTTAACCACCGGATCCAATCCTCTCTATCCCCAGCGAGGTTCCTGGCCTGGCGAAGATCCTTTCCTCTTCCTCTGCAAAGTTTGTCGACGTACTCCAGGTAGAACATCCTTGGTCGACCCCGAGGCCTTCTCCCATCTGGAACGTAATCCATGGTGTTTAGGGGGTCTCTGTGTTCCTCCATTCTAATGACGTGACCGAACCACTTCAACTGACGGGTTTGCAGAGTTTCTTTTAATGGCGCAACCTCCAGTTCCTGGCGTATCCGTTCATTCCTGACACGATCTCTTCTTGTCTTTCCTGCTGTTCTTCGCAGAAACTTCATTTCAGCAGCTGTGACTCTGCTCTCCTGCCGGTCCGTCAATATCCAGCTTTCAGCTCCATACAAGAGTATGGGCAAATATACTGATTTAAAGATATGGAGCTTAACACCTCTACTCACCTCTCTCTTCCCTATTACAGTGTTGCAGATCTGATTGTAGACTGCATTTGCCTTCCTAATTCTGTTTGATATCTCTGAGTCTACTTTCCCAGATCTTTCTATTACTGTGCCGAGGTAAGTGTATTCCGAAACCACTTCCATTTCCTCTCCGTTGCAATATATATGGAAATCTTCCTCTTGCCTTCCTACTTGTAGTATCTTGCTTTTACTGGTATTTATTTTCATCCCTTTTCGGCTGAGCTCATCTTGCCGTTCAGTCACCGCTTGCTGCAATTTATCAACCGTGTCTGCCACAAGAACAATGTCTACAACCCTACAATATCTACGACCCAGGAAGGTCCTCTCCGTTCTTCGTTTGCATATGGTGGCCACTCCATCCATGTAGAGCAAGAATAGCAAAGGGCTTAAACTATCCCCTTGTTTGACCCCTTGCTATGCTGAAGACATCAGACTCCTGTCCGTTTAGCCTTACTACTCCTTTTGTTTTTTGATAAATGGACTTAATGGCTTCCACCAAGTTTCTTGGGACATTCTTTACTCTGAGAGCCTCCCATATTTCTTGTCTTGGAACGGAGTCAAACGCTGCTTTGAGGTCAAGGAAGGCGAGATACATACTTTTGTCTCTGTCCCAAGATTTCTGGAGAACATTTCGCAAATAGAAAATGTGGTCCTGAGTTTGCTGGGTTTGTATTTTAAAAATATATAATAAGTATTATTCTGTAAGTGCCATATAAATAATATTATGTAAATAGTATTAGAAACAATTTAATATCTATACTTATTCTACGCTTATGCTTATTTTAAATAATTGTTATTATTTTAAGTTTAATATTATGTTAATATGGTATTATCCAGTTTATTTTATTTTTGTTTATGTTTTGTTAAGGAGTACTTGCTTAACTTTTGTTAATTGTTTTTTTAATTGAGCACGAGACTCAGGTTATGTTTGTTTAATAATTGTATTTTGTAGTGAATTTGTACAAGACTCTGTCTTTCTGTTCTTAAATATATTTTAGCGTGTTGCTAATAATTTAATAACGTACACAGTTTCACACAAAAACTCTTTTTTTAATCCAAGTATAACCTCCTTATATCTTTTTTCCAACCGCCAAAATCCAACATATGTTTCTATCAATTGATAACAATTATCAAAAATACTATATCATTCTGAGGAAGGTAATAGTTGGTTTGCTAAAATAAATTTATAATTAGAACAATAATAGTAAGAAAAATAATGAATAATTAAACTGAAGACAATAATTGAAAATTTGGAGATATTAAATTTATACAAAAATCAATGCTGCATTACATTGGCAAACCAACTTTACTTAACCGCTTCGGCGTCATGTGACACCGCTGCTACAATATATTCTATATCCTTAAATATATATTATTAAATATATATATATAGTGGTTTATCACTCTTGGAAAAATAAATAAAGACCAAACTGCGTTTCTCTGTAAAAACAAAAGCTTTATTCATAATATGTACTTTTACAACAATAAAACAAAACAATTTCATTATGTTTACCAACCTGTAAAAACAAACGAAACTACTTTTAAAGTCCTTATCCACGTATCTTTATATTTTCATAAGTAAACAAACAGTGTAAACATAAACAACAACCAACTGCAACAGGTGAAAACCTCCTGGCTGCCGTCACGACATCTAGCGGGCATTTCTGGCAAAGCGGCAAATACCAATTAAAGAAAAGCGCTCCTATATGAGTGACATGCTTTTCTTTACATGTATATATAATAAAATAGAATATATATATATATGTACTCGTATAGGTCTGTTATTGGGCTTGAATGGTGAGCATTGGACGAGTCTGTGTATGCGGAATTTGGTGGTATTGGCATCGAACCTTCGGGTTCGCTAAGCCTATTATTATTATTATAGGTCTGTTGAACGCCTGCTGACTACTAGAACTGATATAACGCCTGTAGATTACTAGGACGGCTATAACGCATAACGTACTTGCCTTGAAGACTCCTCGAATGCAGGCACTGATTATTTTTTACTCCCAGCAATCAACAGGTTTAGCTTTCCCTGATTAATAGATAAATTATTTAATTTTTAAAGAATACCATCATTAACTAAAACTTAATCCATTTATTATTTCAAGAAATTAATCGAATAACTAGAAGAAATATCAACAGCCTTGGTTTTTAATTTATATTACAATACAATGAAGCAGCGTCTACACCAAAACCTGAACTACGGAGCGGGCTTTGCAAGTTGTGCCATCCGATCATCTGATTTTTTTTTTTTTTTTTTTAGTCAACTTTTTCTAAATGTATTCCACTTACCTTAATAATAGGACCATTTATGTTTTGCTAATTGTTCCACTATACCATAATGTATTTTCATCCTTATACCCTCGAATTTTGAATATCGTCAAATTGATCCTTAGCAAATAGTTGCAATCTTGCAACTCAGTAAAATCATTCTAATTACAATTAAGATATAAACTGGTGCCGACGTTTCGGTCTAAATTATAGGCCTTCTTCAGGGCGTTTGAAGGAGAGCGTCAGAACAATGAAGCAATAATGAACATTCTGAACCGACATCTCCCACTTACTCATTCAACCATTCTTATTTCACTACATTTAAATAAATTTAATAATTATGAAACTGCATGTGTTTTCCCATCACAGCATTTTTTTATTTTCTTTCTAGGGTATATGAATAAAAAGATACTAACTTATATATATTAAATACAGAATGAATGATTTTGGTTAAACGAATAGAAAATAATGTTGTTTTTTTCAGTTCTCAGAGGCATTTGCTACGAAAATAAGTGTTCATTTGAAGCTTTGTACCTTGTCGTTATTAATTCATTTATTTACCATATATATATCGGGTCTCCGGGTGGGGACTGCTTTAGGGGAATCATGGCGCAAGATGAATATTAGAGATCTAACAATAGGGACGTGAAACGTTAGAAGTTTAAACACGGCAGATGGGTTAAAGTCGGTCGCGAATGAAGTTAAGGGGTACCATTTAGATATCGTTGCATTACAAGAGGTACCCTGGTCAGGGGACGGTTCGTGAACATAAGGGCATTATACTATTTTGTACGGAGGGAACGGTAATTATTGTCTAGGTACTAGGTTTCTTATTAGGAATGGACTTCTTACCGTACTACGGAACGTACAGTTCTTAAGTGAAAGAATATCGATTAATGTATTTCAAGGCCGTTGGTTTAAAATTGCGTTTATAAACATTCATTCTCCCATCGAAGACAGTGATTATGAAGTTCAATACGAGTTTTATGATAAACTAGAGTCGGTTTACGATACATTATCGCGAAATTACATTAAGATAATACTAGGCGACGCGAACGCAAAGGTTGGAAGAGAAGAAGTATATCGTCCCACAATCGGTAAAGAAAGTTTGCACGAATATAGTAATGATAATGGGACGCGACTAATAAACTTTGCCATTTCGAAAAACCTTGTAATCAAAAGTACTACGTTTAAATATAAGGATATTCATAAGTATACGTGGAAATCGCGGGATGGACAAACGCGGAATCAAATCGATCATGTTTTATTACAAAACAGATGGCAAAGTAGCATAATTAACGCAGTGCAGAATGCGGTTCTGATCATAAATTAGTGATAGCAAAACTCCGACAAAAACTAAATATAAAAAAGAGAACACAGAACTATATTCATCCCGAGAATTTGGATTTAGTTAAATTAAACAATCCCCAAATTAAAAATCAATTCGCGATAGAAGTAAAAAACAAGTTCGAAGCTGTAGAATCCCTAGGCGAAGAACACGAAAATGTAAACAAAGTATGGGAAGAGATCAGGGATAATATTAAACAGGGATTCGGGGTTCGAAGGGGATTGTCAAAATATGTGTGAAAAAAGAAAAACCGCTAAACTAAATACCTTAAATAATCCAAGCGATAATAACATGGCTTACTTTCGGGCAGTAAAAAATAAGACATCAAAATTCTTAAGAAGAATAAGAAAAGAGAGTACCTTAAAAGCAAAATATTATAAATAGAAAAACACAGAAGCGAAAATCACGTAAGAGAGATGTTGTACCAAGGTATAAACAAATCGCGTAAAAGATTTGAACCCCTATTGAAGGAGATTAAAGATGCAAATAACAATATAATCGCGGATCTGACTGAAATATTAAATAAATTCAAATAACACTTTGACAGCATTCTTAATACGGAAAATAATAATCATTCTCCTCACTCTGAATATCAGAGCGCTGAACCGTGGATAGACGCACCGAGTAAGGAGGAATTCGAAATAGCGATAGGAAAATTAAAACGTCATAAAGCAGCAGGTAATGATAATATCACGAGTGAATTAATCAAAGCGTGTGGGGAAGCGGGCGTTTCCAAATTACATGTTTTAGTTGAAAAGATCTGGGAAAATGAAAAAGTACCCGAAGAATGGAAAAAATCAATACTTATTCCGATTCACAAAAAAGGACCGAGGACGGATTTTAACAACTATCGTGGGATCTCTCTTCTCGTAGTATGTTATAAAATATTCTCGTCAATACTAACTAGCCGAATCACGAATTAACTGACGATTAATATTATTAACGTTTATGATAAAGCTTCATGTCTTATGTAACGTATTTTTGACCTTCTACAATTGTCTATTGATAACTCATAAGAAAGGTCCCCTTAGAAGTTACCCTTTTCTCAGAGTCAGGTCCATTCTATCCATCCATGTTCACTGTCCGTTCAAAGGTCATAAAGTTACCGCTCAACTGTCACTGAAGTGACAGAACTTGGATGTTTATGTTTCCATTGTTGCATTCATGCACATTAGTTTCGATCCAATTCAGAGACCCCCAGAACCTTATTCTGAGAATCAGACCGCCCTCACTGTCAATGTCGACCACATAGAAATATTACCTCCCCACTCTCCTTCAAATCCATCTCTTAAAACCCTAACCTGGATCCATCCATAATCATTCTCATTCCCGCATTCTCTCTTGATGAGTCTCAAGGTAGACTTCAAACATGTAACATTTGAAGTTTTTTTTTTTTTCAGCAACAATTTTTATTGAGTAAAATTACAATCTGTCCCAATTTGGACATTAATAGTAGTGCTGAAAAATATCATACATACTACATTCATACAATATTTACACAGCATAAAATTACAATAAAATATATACACAATAATGAATTAATACAATAAAGTCAAGAATTCACTTATACCTATATACACATACACACACTCATACATACATCACATTGTGTGGAGAATCTAGCCAGTGCTAGAACTCCAATATATTTACAAAAGGTCGCGGGGCCACTGCCGTTTCAGCCTTCTAGGTGGGTTGTATGGATGAGTGGAGCTGGATAGGGATTGAGCTAGAGGATTAGGATGATGAATGAGGTTCTGGTGGAATTTAGAAAATTTGGATGGAATTAGGTCTGAAATAAATGGAACATTAAGGTCGTGGTGCAAGGTATAGTTGGAGACATAATAAGGAGCATTTACTATTGTACGGAGGACTTTGGATTGAATGCGTTTGATGTTAGTACGTTTAGCTGTCCCCACAGTTCAATTCCGTAGGTCCAGATGGGCTTCAGTATATAATAATTTGTTGTCAAATGTAAGTTCAGATTTTCTGTTGAGTAGTCGGTATAACTGTCCGAATCGTCGGTTGTCTTGTCTTTTAAGTCTTGTATGTGGATTCCAAGTCAATCTTTTGTCTAACAGTAAGCCAAGATACCGGACTGTATCTGAGAGAGGAATTGGTAATGAGTTGAAATAAACTAGAGGACAGGATTTTTGTCTGTGAGTAAAGTTAATGTGTTTACATTTTTTTTGAAAATTACATTTGAAGAATGAAGATTATTTTTAAACATCTATTGTCGTGTGTTCGTTAATTGGCGCCCGAACAAGGACAGCAAGCATAGAAGACTCACTATTCCTAGGTATCTTCTCATCTTCACTGTTTTGAACCGAACGACTCTGAAGAACTTAGACTGGCAGTCCCACTCATACGAGGTATTTGCTTGGCTTCGATTTGGCTTACCCATCCGAGATTACCAAATTTCTTCAGCAACCAGCTTTGGAAGTCACTCATCCGAGGTATTTTCAACTGAAGTTTACCTTCTTGGCCCATTGCTACCAGGTACTGAGCTAGGAAGACATCGAACAAACTCAGTAAGCTTAGAATTAGATCTTGTTTGATATTTAGGTATTTATATAATTTCTATTAAATTTATTTTAAAATTACCGATGATGATCAGCTGATGCGCCAGATGGTAACAGTCCCACTTAACTTTTTTTATATATGAAATGCGATATTTTCATCAAGTGATGTCTTCTAAAACGTCAAGTAAAAGATCAAGATCAGCAGGTTCGAATTCGTCTCCCACTAAACAAAGACTCCGTCGTGATAACAATAAGAAATTACCAACACAAGCGAACCCTTCAAGTAACACTTTGAAATCTGAAGCCCATCCTGGTCCATCATCACAGGAGATGACAGATGAATCTCCTTTTTTCACACCGAATCCATTTGAAATCCTCCATAGTGAAAAAGAAGACATGGAATCTGCCCCTTCACCAAGGGAACCACCACCTCTCCCGATATTTGTCAAATATATTAAAAATGTTCAACTTCTTTGTGCACAACTTAATAAATTAACCAACCCTGGTAGCTACTCATGTCTGAATAGAACAAATGACACTAAAATATCTCCGGATAGTGCTGAAACCTACAGGAAAGTAGTAAAATATCTGACAGAAACCAAGGCCGAGTTCCATACTTATCAGCTACGCCAGGAGAGAGCACTGAGGGTTGTAATAAGAAACTTGCATCCCTCGACACCAACTGAAGTTATTAAAGAAGAACTGATGGAGATGGGGTATAAGGTGCGCCAAGACACCAACGTTTTGAAAGATAAAGTTCAACTTCCAATGTTTTTTGTTGATCTAGAACCATCGACAGGAGTCGAAAAAATCTACGATCTTAAACGACTGTACTACAGCTGTGTAAGAGTTGAGAAGCCCTATATGAAGAAGGATATAGTCCAATGCCATAATTGTCAGGCATATGGACATACTAAATCTTATTGCCACCATATACCACGCTGTGTGAAATGCGGAGAATAGCATAGGACAGGAGAATGCACTAAACCGAAGTCATCACCCACAGTATGTGCTCATTGCCTCAAGGACCATCCAGCCAACTACAAGGGATGCCAAATATATAAAAATCTAAAGACCAGCTTTCAAGAACCAGAAACAGCAAGAATAACAAGATTTAGAAGAGAACCATCTAAATTTGTAGATTCCAATGTCTCATTTGCCCACTTACTTGGAGGTGGGGACCAGAGTAATGAAGCCGAGGCCCTGCCGAAACAACGTTTACCTCAGCATAATCCACCTATTCCACAACAAACTATTCCGCAAAATTTTCCTATTCTTCAAAAAACTCCTCAATATCAAATTTCTCATATCCCTTCTCCATCAAATGTCACAGACCTTACCAGTCTCATGACATCCTTCATCTCCGAAATCAAATCCCTTGTTATGCCTCTAATATCACTCCTTACGAACCTTGTATCAAATCTCATTCCTGCCTTACAAAAACCATAAATGACCTCATCTAATTCCTTATGCATTCTCCTTTGGAATGCGAATGGTGTTGGAAATCACACTGACAAACTGACAGCGTTGTTGCAAGACAAAACAATTGACGTTGCACTTATTACTGAAACTAGACTAACCACTAAACAGTTTTTCAAAATACCGCAGTACATAACATACCGTACAGACCACCCAGACGGCAAAGCTCATGCCGGTTCTGCTATCATTGTCCACCAATCCCTCTCTCATCATTTACTCCCACTTCCTACCTATGATTTCCTGCAAGCCACAGCAATAGTAATCAAGACTTTTTCCTATCCGGTAACTATTACATCAGCATATTGCCCTCCCAGACACCCCATTTCCAACACCGAATTTGCATCCTTCCTGGATTCCTTAAGAAATCATTTTATTCTGGGTGGAGATCTGAACGCCAAGAACCAGCAGTGGGGTTCTAGAACCACGAATCCTCGTGGAAGAAATTTGCTGAATGCTCTGAATTCCCGACATTTTAACCTCCTACCTCCTGATTCCCCTACCTACTGGCCAACAGATCCTAACCGTCATCCCGATATCCTCGACTTTTTCATCCACCGCGGATTAGGCTCCCTGAACTATTTCGTAACTCGCCTTGATGAACTATCCTCTGACCATAGTCCACTGATTCTTTAAGTATCCCTAACTCCTATTCCGAAACCCATTCCACCATCATTTATCCGCGGCCCTGTCAACTGGAACCTCTTCCGCCAAATCCTGACCAATAGGACAGACCTCAGTGTGACCCTCAAAACCCCGGATGACCTTGATGATTCCGTCTACTCCTTTACTACCGCCATTCAGCAAGCTGTCTGGATTGCCTCCTCTCCTAAGCACTCCTATATAACTCCTCAGCAAAACCATTTACCTCAACACCTCGCAGACCTCATCCATGCAAAACGCCGAGCCAGATCATTATGGCAACGAACCCGACACCCAACAGATCGCCCCTCCTATAACTTTTATTTTAGGCAATTAAAGCGGGAGTTGGCGACCTTCCGTTCCCAGTCCTTTAATTTCTACCTCTCCTCTCTATCAGCTCGTGATAATTCCCTGTGGAATGTGACCAAAAAGATCCTAAAATACCATAAAGTTTCCCATCCTCTCCGGCGTGGTGATGACTCCTGGGCTGCGTCTGATGAAGATAAAGCCGAGGAATTCGCCACACACCTCTCCAAAGTATTCACTCCTCACCCGGAATCAAACAGAAATCATACCACAAAAGTTCAAGAATTCCTTTTCTCACCAATACCTCTTTCCCTACCTCCTAAAGCTATTAATCCATCTGAGGTGAAATATCTTCTTCAGAAACTTACCCTCCGTAAATCTCCTGGACACGATCTCCTTACCCCCCAGATCCTGCGACAACTTCCTCAGAAAGCCATTATTTTTCTTACATACATCTACAACTGCATCCTTCGCACCACCTATTTTCCTCTCTTATGGAAACATTCCTGCTTATATTAGAATCTCAAAATCTTCCTTTCCATCAGTTTGGTTTCCGTCCTCATCATTCCACTGTTCAACAAGGACTCCGAGTTGTAGACCATATTTCCTCAGCCCTCGAATGCAAAGAGTATTGTTCTGGTGCGTTTCTGAACATAGCGCAAGCTTTTGACCGGGTATCACACGCTGGATTACTCTTCAAGCTTAAAACGCATTTGCCCCAGTCTCTCTACCTCATTCTAAGATCCTATCTCTCAAACCGCTCCTTTCAAGTTCGCTGTGGTGTAGAATTCTCCAACTTTTATTCCGTTGAGGCCGGTGTTCCTCAGGGCAGCGTCCTGGGACCCGTTCTCTACATCCTTTACACCGCTGATATTCCTAATCATCCTGACACCTTTATGGCAACATTTGCAGACGACACCGCCATCTTATCATCCAGTTCCGTTCCCGAAACAGCATCCATAATCCTGCAAAGACACCTTTGTCTTATCGAAGACTGGTGTAATGCTTGGCGCATAAAGGTGAACGAAGCCAAATGCAAACACGTAACCTTCACTCTTCGACGAAACTCCTGTCCGCCAGTTACTTCAATTCCATTCCTATTCCTCCTTCTGATACAGTCCGCTATCTTGGCTTACTACTTGACAAAAGACTGACGTGGAACCCACATACAAGACTTAAAAGACAAGACAACCGACGATTCGGACAGTTATACCGACTACTCAACAGAAAATCTGAACTTACATTTGACAACAAATTATTATATACTGAAGCCCATCTGGACCTACGGACTTGAACTGTGGGGACAGCTAAACGTACTAACATCAAACGCATTCAATCCTTTCAATCCAAAGTCCTCCGTACAATAGTAAATGCTCCTTATTATGTCTCCAACTTATTATACCTTGCACCATGACCTTAATGTTCCATTTATTTCAGACCTAATTCCATCCAAATTTTTCAAATTCCACCAGAACCTCATTTATCATCCTAATCCTCTAGCACGATCCCTATCCAGCTCCACTCATCCATACAACCCACCTAGAAGGTTGAAACGGCAGTGGCCTCGAGACATATTGTAAAACATCTATTCTGGAGTTCTGACACTGGTCATATTCTCCTCTCGTGTGCGGTGTGATTGTGGCTGTGGCGCCCTCACTTAGCTTCCGCTGGCTCTCACCAGTGATGCGGCTGAAAGGGAGGCGCTGGGATCCTTTGGACTCTGCTTGTCCTTCCACAAGTGGGGGGACAAGCCCCGTCCGGGGTTCCCAAGCTGATTGTAAATATTGTACATAGGTATGAATGTGAAATATTTTATTTATTTATTTGTTAACTTTATTTATTTGTATTTATTTTGTCTACAAATTTTGTTATTGTATACGTTTATTTATTTTGATTTTATTTTATGTAACTTGACTTTCCATTTGTTTAAATTGTAAATATTGTATGAATGAGATCCTGTAGCACTATTATTATTGTCTATTATGCCAAATTGTAATATATACGAATAAAAAAATCGTATTCAAAAAGCAATAATTGAATTTAAAAAAAAAAATAAATAAGCTAACAATAAATAAAAAAATAATTAAAAATAACTAAGTAAAAAATAAGTAAGTAAGAATAAATAAATAAATCAGTAAAAATTAAATAAGAAAAATAAATAATTAAATAAGTAAACATAAATAAATGAGTAGTAAATATAAATAAGTAAAAATAAAATAAGTAAAAAAATAACACAACAATAACAATATTATAAAGTAATGATAACAATATTATAAAGGGGTCACCCATAGCGTAGAGGTTAGCATAACAGCGTTCTATGCCGAAGTCGCGGGTTCGAACCTGCGGGTGGGGCCCTAGGATTTTTTTATGGGAGTAAAAAATCCTTAGTTATACCGTCCTTCGGAGGGGACGTTAAAAGGTGGTCCCGAGCCTGTGCGATGTCAGGTACTCGTTAAAGATCCCTATTCTAATAAAACCTGGATAAGCAAAATTTAGGACTCCCACTGTAGCATCGTCCGCTTAGCCATAGTAGCATAAAAGTGACGTTAAACGAATAAACAAACAACAACAATATTATAAAATAAAAACTATTTTTTCTTATTAATATATAGTTTTTAATGAAAATACAAATTTAATTAAAATGCAATAATATGATTTAATGAATATATAATGAATAGAATAAAATGTTTTTTATTAAATTAAATATTTTAAATGAGCGGACGTTTATAATCGAATGAAAAGTATGACCTCATCATAAATAAAATAGGCAATAATTTGATTCATTGGCAAATAATCATAAATTTTAATCTCTAGAAAAACATTTATAATTATATGTTTTGCTATTTTCAATTTAACAGTTGCCTCTTAACATAAAATGAAACTACCTTCCACGATAACGTCCAGTCCTTACCTGTTCATTATGACGAATCCCTTCAATATTTCACCCATAATTTCTACCATATTGTTGCCGTTTCCGAGACATGATCAAAACCCTTCCTCATCTATTTTCCTTTCGGACTAATCCTTTATCTGTCTGCCGTACTGGCGGAGGCGTCGGGCTTTATGTCCACAATAGCCTTAGATTTCGAACCCTTGAATTTTCAACCCAAACTGAGAACCCGCATATCGAATTCCTGTTTATCGAAATTCCTCTCTTATATGTTGTAGCCTACCGCCCACCTTTAGTACCTATCGACGTATCTTTTGAATCAAATCTTTACAAATACATTTTTCTTTACACTAACATAATTATTTCCGGTAACCTTAATACCAACTTCCTTTCGCATAAAAAATGACAGACTTTACTTAGAAAATCTCTTCTTCTTCCTCCTTCTATTCATCGCTACCTTTGCTCCCGCCCATCATACCCGCTGGACTGACACATGGCGACGTTTACGTTATAGATACAGCCTAGAACCTTATCTGCTCCTTCCGATTGCCGGTTCCATTCTTGTCATCCCACGATTTAATCCAAATATCTTACAATATTCAAACTCCAGCAATTCTTACTAAAACCATAACATTCCGTAACCTTGACACCCTCATTCTACCGGATCATGAATCCCTGAAATAGAAAGACATGTACACCTTCTCTTCCATAGACTCTATGATAGATATCCTCAGTTCTAAGCTACCCACGGTCCTTGATATCCATGCTCCTCTCAAAACCTGCACCTTCCGTCGCCGTCCTGCTCCATGGTTGTGTCAACAAATTAAAAATCTTCAAAAGAGAAGTGAGGCTGCCCGAAGACGCTATAGACGCACAAGGCAAGACTATGACTATCAAGCGTTCAGGGTACTCCGTTACTTGACCCAAACCCGAGTAAGACAAGCAAAATCTAATTATTTTCACAAAGCCCTTTCCTCAGTCATTGATCCTAACTCTAAATGCCAACTCCTTCGAAAACTCTCCCTCTGTAAATCCACTACCTCTTCAGAGATTCCAGTATCACCTGAAGAATAAAAGAACTACTTTCTATATGCGTTCCTCTTGCAATCCATCACCATCTTTCCAACATATCTCAGTTCCATCCTTTAACTCCGAAAACTTCTATTTCTCTGATACCTCACCAACCGATATAATAGCCTCAGTTATGAAATCCCGCAAAAACTCCATAGGTTTTGAAAGAATCCCTGTTAAATTACTAAAAGTATGTAAAAGTATACCAGTGCTTCTATTCATCTATAATTTTTCCCTCCAAAATTCTGTATTCCCTATCTCTTGGAAAAAAGCCATAGTCCATCCCATTAACAAAATTTCCAATCCTACAACTCCTAAAGACTTCCGCCCGATCTCTATCTTATCTAATCTTTCTAAACCTTTAGATATCGCTTTAGGCGATTAACCTCGATATTTTGGACATCGCGAGTTGGGAGATATTTCAGAGGGGACTATGTCAAAAAATAAGCAGGAGTTAATGCAAGGGGTTCCCACGGATCCGTACTAAGTGGACAAAGAGGCCTGGAATTCAGTACAGCTTCAATTTGAACCAAAACCGTATTTAATTCTTCGTAGGTGAGTAGTTGAGTTCCAATTACGCGAAATAAATGGGATTTCACACTTTTAATAATAGACTCCTAAAGTCCTCTAAAGTGAGGAGCCTCTGGGGGGGATACATTTTCAATCAATTCAATATTCTGAGCACTCACAAAATTCGTCCCACAATCCGAATAAACCATGGCCCTCGACGTGAAAAAAATCGACAGAAAGAATCCAAAAACATGGGGATAAATAATTCTAGCACCAATTCAATATGAACCGCCTTGGTGGACACAGAAAGACAAATATACCCCTTAAAAATAAAAGGATTTCGTCTCCTACCACCGTAATGCGAATATGCCAAGCGTAGTCTACTCCTGTTTGTTCGAAGGGCTTACAATGTGTAACCCTACAAGTTGGGAGATTACCTATTTTCGGAGGTACGACCGAGGGACGAACCCTGAAACAACGATTGCATTTTCTTATCCGACTTCGAATAATTTCTCGACCTGATATAATCCAAAATTCGTTTCCGGAAGATTTTCTAGCTCCTCTAAGTTTAGTTGAATGGGCCAGACACTTTCATCTCAACCCAGCTAAATCGGTCTCGTCCACCACAGGGCATAGCCTACAAGCTCGCCTGGGGTTTAAGCCTCAGGAAAGACAATGCGCTGGATTGTCATTGCCTGATACATGCATCCAACTATCGATGCGACAATCCTGAATTCGAGACACCTAATGAGCGACAAACGTCTTCCGTTGAATCCGGAAGCGCAATGATACGCTCGACCTGACAGCACAAAGCTGTAAGCGAGGGATGGTCAGGAACTTCGAAGGAGCTACCTTGGATTTTTCAATAAACATACCCTAAAAGATTTCTGTCCGGTCTGAGCCCTTAAATAAATTAAGGCTCCATAACCCATCTCGGATGCGTCACAAAATCAGGCCAAAGTCACTCGCAAACCAACTAGCACGCCGATGTGTCTCGGAACAAACAGATTTGACAACGCTCTTAATTCCCTTTGACAACGTTCCAACTGAATGTCAACAGAACTGGGTGGAGCTTGATCCCAATCTAAACCCAAACGCCACAACTCTTTAATCAAGCACTTGAGAAACAAAGTCAGAGGTGCTAGTAGGCCCAAGGGGTCGAAAATTCTCGCTACGGACGAGAGTATATTGCGTTTTGTTCCGGTTTGTGTTCGTGATTGACTCGAAAATGAAAAATATCCACGCTTGGTTGCCACTTCAGGAGTATTAGAAGCCCATTTAGTAAACTGTAAACCTCCCTTTTCAAATAAAATAGTAATTTGGTGATAAAGACGATCGGCATCTTGAACCGAGGGGACCGCAGTGATAAGATCGTCCATATACATATCCTGTGGTATTCTACCTTTGGTGGCAAGGAAATTTCCACCTTCTTCTTCGACTAAATGATGAACCGTACGAAGAGCCAAGTGAGGGAATGAAGTGATACCAAAAACCACACAGTTTAATTCGTAAATCTCCACGGGATCTTCCGGCGAAAATCTCCATAATGCCCGTTGGTAACTGCGGTGAGATTTGTCTATTAGAATTTGCCGATACATTTACTTGATATCCGCCGTCAAAGCTATAGGAAATTAACGAAAGTGTAGTACCAAAACGAAAATATACGTTTGTAACTTTGCACCCACATGTAAAACGTCATTTAATGATAAATGAGAAGTAGTTTTTGCGCTACCATCAAAAACTATTTTAAGTGGTGTACTTGAACTACTGGGATTGAATATAGCATGATGTGGTATGTAATAGCCACATTTATCCCTCGGATTGGTTACCAAGGACATGTGCCCTTGCCGTAATTAATCCAAAAAAACGTATTGATATAATTCCGGATAGTGATCTAAACGTACTTCTAGGTTTATAAATCTTCATTTGGCCATCTCAAACGAATCCCCCAACTGATCGGGATTATCCTGGAACGGTACCGACACAACAAACCGCCCTGATTCTAAACGGCGTACCGATGATTCAAAGATACCCTCACACTCTAATTCCTTGGGTAAAAGAGAATTAACCAAGTTTGGAACCGCTTCGATCTTCCAAAATCGTCTCACCACACTATCCAGCTCATATGTGGGAAGATCTTTTTCCCGAACCGCGGCTTCGAACGCACGACGAGACACGGGGTCTAAAATTTTAAACCACGATTTTAAAATATTAAATCGGATAAATTGTCTATATTTAATCTTTAAGAGCTGTTATGGACCCACAAAATGTATCTAGTTTCGAATTTAAATTTTCTCTTGTCTCTGCCTTTGATGGTTTAAATTCGAAAATCTGTTCTAAGTAAGTATCTGTTAGGGCTCTAGGATCATTATACCGCTTCTGTAAAGCCCCCCCAGATGACCGGATAATTTGCCACTACCGGTGTTAAATGTTTACAAATATTCGACGCTTCCCCAGTCAGCGTATCAAAATACTGAATTTTATGCTGCATTTTCATGTATCAACGATTTAAACATTTCTTAAAACACCGACCATTGAGTTTGATTTCCTGAAAATGACGGCTATTCTATCCTAGGAAGGTTAAACTCGACGGGTTGGTAATGGAAACCGTTGCAGAGGCGAGAGATTTTTTATTTAATTGTAGCTTGTTCGCAGTCGCTTCAATGTAGCCAATCATGTCCATTATAGAATCGTTAAAAGTTGGATTAAATTCGGAATCTAGCTCCATGTATAATTAATTTATTTTAAATTCTATTTTGTTAAAGTATTCGGTATTAACCGATAAAGCGTTTCAAATTGTTGCAACACTTTTTTATCCGCTACACTTTTTGATAAGTCGCAAACTCTTTAGTTATGGAATGAGATTTACTCATCTATTGTAATTGCTATTACAATTGTAATTATAATTATAAAGAGATTATTGTAATTGTTATTAGTAATATTTATATTTCCTCCTATTACAAAGGATGCCGCCTTCTACCTCCGAAGTGTCTTTAGCCCAAGACACCTTTGCACATACCTGAACCCCTACAGGAAGTACTTAGACATTATGGGTGCTAAGTGATCCATATGTCCCTCCATTTGATCTCTGCCGCCTTTCCTCCATCCCCTCCACTATTCCTTCATATATGTACCCCCCAAATCCTAGGGCCAGGGCACTCCAGTCAAAATGTTCTTTATGTTAAGTTATAATATATTATAGAAGTAAGAAGTTTATGTGTCTCTTTTGATTGTGTTTAAATAAACAAAAGTTTATATAAGAGTGTTAACTGGCGCCCGAAGTAGGGACTGCAAGTTTCGAATCAAGAAGCGATTTGATGAACTCTGCAGTCAGCACATGAACCTTTGAAGATTTTTCTCTATAACTGGTCGATGCGAAGAACCCCATTCAAGAAGAGGGATCCTGCCGTGCTCGCCTGAGGTTTTCACCGGACGACTATAGACCACACCAACAGAACAGTGAGCTTTAAAATATTTTTAAGATTTAGTATATTTTATTTTATTTCTTTTATATTAGATCCATCATTAGATATTATAAATATTCAATTTTCCCAACTTAAAATCTCAAATATGGCATCATTCAAAATAAAAACCCCGGAATATGATCGACACCCATCAAAGCCTAAATTTAAAATAACTCCCACTCCTGAAAAACCTTTCCAAGAAATTATGATGGACACTCTACACCAGGGAAATAAATACATTTACCTAATAGTCGATACCTTTTCAAAACGCTTATTCTTAAGGACCTTTGATTCATTAATTAATGCTACTAAAACACTTATGGATTATACTGTAACTTTTCCTAAACCGCAAACCATTACGACAGATAATGGTAGAGAATATGAAAATTTATTATTCAAAGGCCTAATCAAATATTCACAAATAGAAAAACATGAAACGACTCCATACAATTCAAACTCCTTAGGAATTTTAAATAGAGCTAGTTCTTCATTGCTTGAAAGAATGAGGACTATAAAACTTTTGAGGAGGTGAGGGCGAAATAACTACAGCCTGGCACTATTAGTACGAATGGTTCTTTTATTGTTCGTAATGTTAAAAACAGTAAAATAAGCATGGAAGAATAGAGTACAAAAGAAGAACACACTATGAGGAGCACACACAAAATCGAGATAGAGCCAACCCACAGCTGGTGAGAGGTTGCAATGGATTTGCCACTGTAAAATAAAATAATCTTTCTACTATCATAAAACACAGAAAATAAAATAATAAATAAAAATGACCTTCAATTAAATATAAAGAAAACTAAAATATAAACATGTTCGAGGCAGTGACAAATCCATTTCACATAACCTCTTTGCTCCCACCAACTGTGTGTTATAACCTCACTCCCTCACATACATCAGGCCCATCACAAAACTATCACAGCCAGAAAAATCGGAACTGGAACTAATTCAACTGGCCACGATCGTATACAACCACACCATTAACAACAAATTGAAAATGTCTCCTAATGAAATAACTTTTGGGGTCCTACCGCCTTTATTAAATGAGTATCCTATAATTCACGACTTTCTTATTCAAAAATACCATGCTGATCTTAAAATAACTCAGCAGGCTGTTAGGCAAACAAT
Source organism: Piezodorus guildinii (assembly GCA_023052935.1). NCBI lineage: Eukaryota > Metazoa > Arthropoda > Insecta > Hemiptera > Pentatomidae > Piezodorus > Piezodorus guildinii. The sequence continues at coordinate 4,358,502 of CM041295.1, read as the reverse complement.
GAAAGTTAATAAAGAGAATTATATAAATAAAGCTAACCACAGTAGAGACGACGTCAGTATAATCTCATCTGGGAAAGCTGTAGTTAAAACAAAAAGGTTAGCATCAAACATATCACGACGTTATAATATAGGAAGAATAAAAAACAAAAGATTCTTAAACAAAAAGGGAAAACCAATCAAAATACACCTAAAAAATATTAAAAGTCCAAAAAAGAAATTGAAACATAAGGAACTATCAGGTGAAAAATCTACTCGACTACAAACAGAACTTGATAAAATTATTGATGATAAAATGGAAAATAAATTGTATGAACTAGAACGTGAAAGATGCGTTTCAGTAGTTAGTAATTCACCAGTAGTTAGTAATTCACCAGGTTTAAATGCTTTGGCCGTTACTAATGATAACAATGCAAAGTCCGGGAATAACGATCCTACCTGTAAATGAAACTTATTATTTAAACCAATATAATTTAATTCTAGATTAAAAAATGAATACTAGAATAAAATAAGTATAAATGTATAAATAATATAAAACTAATCTTTAATAAGGGATAATGCATTCCGCACTTTTGTACCATTGTTTTCACCTTGAATGATGACATATTTGATTTTGCCTCTGCCATATTTGAAAAACAACAATTGTGATTGTAATTGTGAAGAATGGTTTAATATTGTTTAAACCAAACAGCAGCATTAAAATGCACAACGTAATTGCAAATAACTAACTGTTACAGCAGATAATTGTAGAAGAGAAATTGTTTTTAATTGTAAATTGTCAAATTGTAAATCATTACAAATAACGTCTTATCCCAATATTATTAACATTAAAAGATTTCGAAATTCATTTGAATTTAGGCCAATCATTATTGAAACATCAGGAGATTATTAATTTATTTGTATTGAATTTCATTTTTTTCTGCATATTACCATGTTCACCGTAGCTTACTTAAAAAACATTTCTTTTTAAAATATATTACGATAATATTAAGAAACATTGTATATTAAGAAAATAATTTGTATGCACTATTTATGTTTAAAACACCGTTTTTAATGCTTTCACTCAATTTAGGTTTGTAGTTACGTATTTAATTATGTTTATGTGTTGGTAAGAAACTATTATGTTATACAATTGTCTACAAAACCCTAATCTTCTATACATACAGTATTGTACAGATAGTAAAAAATATTCACTGTTGTATGTAATTTATCATAATTGTAATTAAGCTGTATCAGAATTTCGAATTTGTTTTGTTTGTGTAACTTCTTAATTTTAAGAATTGTTGTAAGCTTAGGTTAAAAAAATAACTAACTGTTTCTTTGCCTGCTCTGAGCCTTCCTATCCAGAATTCCAATAGCCTTTCTAATACATATTCAAATAATTTCAACTAACATAATTCAACATTGCACTCAAGGGACTTCGTGCTTTAAGGGGAGAGTAGTTATGGAATGAGATTTACTCATCTATTGTAATTGCTATTACAATTGTAATTATAATTATAAAGAGATTATTGTAATTGTTATTAGTAATATTTATATTGCCTCCTATCACAAAGGATGCCGCCTTCTATCTCCGAAGGGTCTTCAGCCCAAGACACCTTTGCACATACCTGAACACCTACAGGAAGTACTTTGACATTATGGGTGCTAAGTGATCCATATGTCCCTCCATTTGATCTCTGCCGCCTTTCCTCCATCCCCTCTACTATTCCTTCATATATGTACCCCCCAAATCCTAGGGCCAGGGCACTCCGGTCAAAATGTTCTTTATGTAAAGTTATAATATATTATAGAAGTAAGAAGTTTATGTCTCTCTTTTGATTGTGTTTAAATAAACAAAAGTTTATATAAGAGTGTTATTTGTTAACTTTTGAATACGCTGGAAGAGTTCCATCTGTTTAGCACGACGAATTTTTAATGTTGATTCGATTTTCGCACTCATTTTGAATAATAATCAGCAATAAAAAAATATATATATATATTTTTTACTTTAATTACTTTATTATATGAAGAAGAAAATAAAAAGACAAACTAGATTTTTTCACATACTCTATTAAGTAAATCTGTAGTAACTGATTGATTTAATAATAATATAGAAACAAAACAAAAATATAAATATATCTCCTATTTTTAAAATTAATAATTAAAGATATTAAAGAAATATCTTAACCTAGAGTAAAAGAAATAAATAAAAAGCATTCTTATGACGATATGTTTGGTTAATTTCAAATTAAATTAAATTTAAACAAAGATTATTACCATTAATATGATAGACACAAACTCTAAACCGAATTAAATACTAATGTTAATCACAAGAATATATAGAATGTTCGTTTTATTCTATTGGTTTATTCGGTGTATTAATTAATCAATTAAAGTTTATACTTTAAAGCAATTCAATTACGAATAATTTAGAGAAAATACGCCAGAATATATTATTGGGATAATTTATGGATGTATATATAAATGGATTGACCGGTGGACTCTTAGATGTATTATTTATATGTATTTGTATATATGATAATTCTATGTTCCTTATATTTAGCCGGTTCCTGTAATAAACTTAATTTACTATTCTAGTAGTATCCACAGTTTGTTTAATGTTTTTTTTTTTAGAAAATATTAGTTGTATTTTTTTGTACGAATAGTTGTTTTATTTTCTTTTATAATATAATCATAGTTATTGATAGGTTAATATTGGCACCGGAGGACCAAATGTAAGAGCCTGTGAACTGTATCTTTTTTTTGTTCGATAAGAACAAAACATAAAAAATTTACTAGCGTGTTCGCTAAACAAAAAAAAAAACTCACCTCTCGTCCCACGGCTCTCGGGCCTCCTTTCTGTCCTGGTTCCTAAGGGGGGTTAGGAAACAGGAAAGGATGAGGCAGAAGGAGAAAGAGAGAGGATCCTTAAGACTGTCCCATCTATCAGCTCCCACGACAAACGGAAACTCGGCCTCTCACGGTCTAGGACGAAGTGAGCCCAACTCTCTCAAGGATTAGTGGGCTCGATAAAGTATTAGGGGGCAGCACCTTCCGGTATTAAATATAAATAAAATAATATTTTCGCGTGCAACCCGCCTAAACAATAATAATTGACCTCTATATCCATTTTATCCGAAAAGATTGTATATATCAGACAATAAAAAGTACTCAGAAGGAAAGCTGAGTAGATTTTGTACTTCACAGTGAGCATTATTTGAGTACAGTAGTCCAGGAGTTTGACCCATCCACTAATGTATCGAATTCGAAAACTTTCATGATTTCAATACTTAATCATACTTTAGATACCTTCTCGGAGTTGTCCTGACGAAAGCCCACAATGTAGGCCGAAACGTCAATACACAAATATAATAAGTTTTCATAATGATGTGACCATGGTTGACTGTATGTAGATATTGAGTTTATTCGGGGTCCAGTCATTAAAACACTTAATTAAGCATAAACTTAATTTATTTGTGCAACATAAATTAAATTTCTCCCTAATTAATTGGTTTCATTATTGTATCTTGAATTAACTCCTCCTCAAAAATAAATTTTCGTTATTAGTGTGCTATTTCTTGATGACCCCACTCCCCAACCAACTTCTTTGTCATAACCTTACTATTAATTATATAAATGTGTGTAAGTGGAAGTAAAAATGATTACTGATAATTTACTCAACTTATATTATGCTAAAAATTTGCTGATGTTTATTATTTAGTTGTAGGAAGAATATTGTTTAATAAAAAAAATGCAAAAACATATTATTGGGTTGTTTCACATGAAATGTCCGCATTTATAGTTTCTGAAATACATGAAGGATTTAGCAGGTCTCTGTTGTTTTCTTCCGAATGTTTACATATTTAAAGTAAACAGTTACTAATCCTCTACCTTTGTATTATAAACATTAGCTTCCCAATCAATTACCCACTTTTTAGTATGCCTCCAAATATGAACATGGAAATACACGATTTTCGAGTAATATTTTTTTACGAGTTTAAACTCGGCCATTCAGCAGCTGAATCCGCTAGAAATATTTGCAAGGCGTTTGGGGAAGGTAGTGTTAATGAACGGACCATTCGCCGTCGGTTTGCTAAGTTTTCAGCTGGGGATACCGACTTGAAAAACTTGCCCCGAGGAAGACCTTCGTCCGTAATAGACAAAACGATGTCCTCAAACATACAGTAGAAGGAAACCCATCATACCAAACAGTTAAAGACTCTCAGCACAACTAAATGCAAGTGCATCTACCGTTTCCAGTTATTTAAAGTGTATTGGGAAAGTAACAAAGCTCGATACATGGGTAACTCATGATCTCACTGAGCGGCATGCTTCAAAACATACCGTGCAAAAATTGAAAGAACTGGGCTACGAAGTTCTTCCGCACCCACCACATTCTTCCGACTTGTCTCCAACATATTTACACCTGTTCAGGAATTTAGACAACTTCGTCTAAGGAAAACTTTTTGAAAATGATGATCAAGTGAAAAGTCCGTTTTCAGATTTTGTTTCACTTCAAAACTCAGAGTTTTTCAGTTCGGGGATACAAAAGTTGGTGTCACGTTGTGAAAAATGTGTAAAAAAAGAAGGTAAATACTTCGAATAAAATTATTTTGTTTTCATGTCGTATTTTTAATAAAAATCCTTTACCTCGAAAACGGACATTTCATGTGACACAACCCAATACAACATAGCAGATTGATTTTTTTTTTTTTTTTTAAATCTCCTAATATGTTCCATTTAAAAAGAAAAAAAGTTTCTTAGCATCTTTGTATATTAATTTTTTTGATAAAGTAAAAATTGTACTTGTAACACAACCTCAATATGTGCTGTTATATATCATAATAAGACACAAGCAATCAACATATATAAATTTTATTATGAATACATTAAAAGAACATTCATTAACACTGAAAAAGTATTTTGTTTGAAGGGATTCTTTTAAAACTAGTAATTTTAGATTATGCTCTTTTAGTTGATCAGATACAATTCAAATATTTAAATTAAACCAATTATTTCAAACACAAGATAAATGCTGTGTTATATACATAGAACTAGTTTATAAAAAACTAATTAAAAATAAATATTTGATCAATACTAAAATATTGTAATTGTATTTTATTAATATTAAAATACGAGAATTGTATTTTATTAATATTAAAATACTAGAATTTTATTTTAAAATCAAAAAATAAAAATTTAAAGGTACAAGTAGCGCATCAATATGTTTTTTTTAAAAGGTTGATATTGTTGTTAGGATGCTTTATAATTCCTGATGCTTACTTTAACATTAAAAAAAAAAAAAAAAAAAAAAAAAAAAAAAAAAAAAAAAAAAAAAAAAAAAAAAACATAACTTGGTTTATGAATATATAAAATTTTATATCATATTTACACAAATTGAGCAGCATCCTTGATGAACTAGTTAGTTACACATATATTGTTGTATAGCAAGGTATTATACATCAATTGTAGTTTAACAAATTAAATAGACTATTATACAACACAATTACATCCGCTTGTATTTATTACAATTAACACTATTACATCAACTCTTATTTGGTACAATCAAATGAACAGATATTCAGCATATAACATTGACTGTTGTTTAGCACAATCAACAAAACTACATGAACATTGAATATTTGGATTAACATCAACTTCTATTTAGATCAATGATGATCAAATCACATCAATCATTTTGAAAATATTTTTTTTAGAACATTTAATGAAATATTTTTTGACACAGTTATAACATCGTTTATATAGTACATTTAAGTAAATTACATAAACATTTATTTATCAATAAAACATACATTATCTGACATAATTACATCAACCTTATGTTTTACAAGTAAAGTGAGTACATCAACATATATTTAAAAATATTACTAATATTTCAAAGACTGATATTTGGCTCAATAACTTCTATCCTTTACTTCCCTCTCTTTTTCACACCCAGAGATAATGATAAACAACAGCATTTCATAGTTCCCATAAGTACAGAAAAACCTCCTGGGGTCACCTGTAGCATGGTGGTTAGCATAACAGCCTCCTATTAACAGGGTCCCAGGTTGAAACCCGCATGTGGCCCTAGGATTTTTAAATGGGAATAAAAATCCTTAGTTATGCCATCCTTCGGAGGGGACATTAAAAGATGGGCCCAAGTCAGTGTGATGTAGTTAAAGATCCCTCTCCTGATTAAACCTGATTAGGCAAAATTTAGGAATTTAGTATAAAGGGATGTTAATAAATAAACAAGAACAGAAGAAACGAACAAGGAAACTCAGCTTTTCTTAGAGGTATCTATGACAATAACCATTAATCAGGACAGCAATGTTTGTTTATTTTTACAAGATGAACTTTTTTTTTTTTTTTTTTTATATCATGATTCTTTTGAATGTAAATGATGTAAAGGTCATTCATTATATTTCTGTATAAAAGATATATAACCATAAAAATGTCAGAGCTAAGGATTTAGAAATTAACACTTAATTATTTACTATTTACATATATAAATATATCTATTTTCACTCAAATTGTAACAGCACAATTTCAACAATAGATACATTTAGGCACATGAACACCCATTGGCTATGATATGGTTATTATTAGCCAATATTGTTATTGTAGGATCCACTACAATATAATAAACAAAAATAATGAATTTAATTAGATATTATAATCACAGTCTTTCTTGAAGTAACATATAGTAATATATACATGTAAAATTATCTGAGTAATTTGGTATTTCATCTCTTTCATGTAAAATCTAACACAAATCCCAAATATCATTTTTTATATTACAAACATTTATAGATACTCAATATTTGTATGCATTAATAGTTACATTTTGTTATAATCATAGTTGTTATTTTCATTAAAAAAATTACACAAAACGATAACGACATAAATTGTCACTATTTACAGTTTCATAAATTCAGAAAAGATGATTCAATTATTTACATAAAAATACATATGCAACCTTGATATTTACTATAATCAAGTTAATAAAACATCTCACCTTGTCTTAAGCAAACATGTTTTTTGATGTGTATCTGAAATTTTCATCTGCCAGTTCTCAAAATTACTATTTAAAATACTTGTCGAAAAATTCATTTATATTATACCAAATATTCCATGGTCCCTTTTTTTTTTTTATTTTTTTTTTTATACATAATTTATATATTAAGAGGATATGTTTTATTTCTTTTATCGAACAACTTAGTTCTTTATTTTAACTGCAATTCCAAATAAAAAAGAATCATCAATAGTGAAACATGTACAATGAAAATCATTTAGCAAACTGAATTTTACAAACATTTAAAGAACTTCAAACTGATTTAAAATTATTCTTTTTAAACATAATTTTTTTACAACTATGTTCTTAGAAAATAGAATGAACAAAAACAAACGATTTGACATGGTTATGCTTTGGTACCTCATTTTTTATCATTGTTAGAACTAAATGTTTTACAAAACATGCCAGATTGTACCTTTTTACATTTTAAGGTAGAAAGCACACAAGCCTGGTCAAAAACCTCACTATATTTACTCATTCACAGTGACTTGTTATTGGACGGTCAGTAAAAATTTGAATTTGGTAAAGCCCTTAACTGTTAATATAAAAAAATGATGAAAGTGCAAATATAAAGAACTATATAAATTACAAGACCTAACTCATGAAAAAGATCACATTAATGAATAATAACTTAACAATTACACCCATAGTCATACTAGAAATGATACAGCACTCTTTTATTGTCAGGATTCAAATTTATTTTATCGTCTAAACCCAATCAAGAATGTTAAAATATACTCATTGTGAGCGTTAGTTAGTCTGCTTTTAGAATAGAGAAAGGCAAACTTTTACAAACCCTGTAAAATGTTACAATTGACTGAAAAATAAGTATTCATTTTCTTAGGCAGATTAATAGTTTTCCAATTTAAAATAGTTGTCCTTTTCCAATGTAAAATAGTCGCTCCGGATTCTTCTTAACTCTACTAGACTTTCTTGTTTCCTTTACATTCAATTTCATTGCAGATTTGGATACTGTCCGTTTTCTTTTAGCTAAGGGGGCGTCATCGTCTGAAGGCTTGTCAGCAATTGGTTCGTTTCCTAGTTCCGAAGAAGAAGCTAGTCCACTACTTGTTGAGACCATATCTGATGGAGGTAATGAAAGAGATTCGACACAAATGTTTGATGATTCGGATTCAATGCTAACCAAAATCGGTTCATGTTCTAATGGAGCTATTGAATCACTTTTCGGGAAGGTACTGGGGTAGTTATAGGTCTTGCCGCCTCTGAAGGTTTTTTTTCTCTTTCAGTGATAGTTTGTCTATCGGAAGAAGGATTTTGTTTTGCCATTTCCGAAACATCAAGTAAACGTGATGTACTTGCCTCTTCGGAATAAAGTTGGCCAGGCAACTCTTCCGTACATTCTTGATTTCGAGGAGTACCAGGCATGGTTATCTGCAACATCCCCTCAATTGATAGCGGCACTTGATAATTCTCGAGCTGCTCAAAACATGGGTGGGTTCTGATTTCAGTCTGAGTCTCTGGTTCACTCAGCCATGCCAGCTCGCTAGGTGAAATTTGAATTTCAATATTATCATGAATAGCCTCTTGAATAGTTGATTCATCAGATACTGGAGCCTGTTGTGTTTGAGTTTCTGTATAAGATTTTACCGACGGATCCTCAGTCGAATGACCTTCCTTGTGCAGTTGGTCTACGTTTGAGTCGCCTTGTGAAACCTTTTCGTCTGAAGGATTTCTCTGAATTATCGTCAAAGACTCCGATGTATTTGGTTCAGGTAAATCACCAGCAGGATTTTGCATTTCCTGTACATTTATTTCACTAGACAATTGATGTTCGGGAAGAGCATCAGTTGGTAGTGTGATCATATTTTCAGTTCCTGAAATGATTTTATTAGTTTCATCTTCAGTATTTGTTTCAATTTTATTTTTATTGATACTGCTTGAATCAGTCTCCGCATCTTTTTCCTTTATTGGCAAAGCAGCGATTTCTCCTGATTTATCAAATATTGCTGGTTCATCTACGATAACAGGCTCATTTTTATCGACTAATTGATTAGTTGCAATATCAGGTGTCTGCGTCTCACCAAAATCATCATGCCTACTTGGTTCTTCACTTACATTTTTATGAGCAGGATTATCTTCCGTGTCTTTTTTTTCTACGTTGCCCTCTGGTGTACTATAGTCAGCTGAGCTACACGGAGACTTTTGCATTTGGGGCAAAGGAGATACTCCAATTGAGGTAACTTCAAAAGATGAGTCTTTCTTAAAAGGCTGTTCCTTTTCTGTATCGCTTTGAGAACCTACTTTAGAACAAGGTATTTTAATTTTTTCTTGAACTTCAGTTTCTAGACCTTCTAGATGAATAGCAGATGTGAGACCAGTTATATCCATATTTTCCGCAATAATTGCCCTGGTTCCCTCTTCACAATGTGATCTTTTTTCAATTTTACTGACAATGGCAGATTCATCCACTATAGTAGTATCATTTTTACTAACTTCAGTGATATCCTGGGTCTTGAGAATGACATCTGATTGGGATTGCAAATTCACATCTTCAGGTTCTTCCCCTACTATTTTTACATGTGTATCGTCACCTTGAGGATTACATGCACTGGTAATAACAGATGGCTCTATCTGCTGCGTTTGAGTCAATGATAATGGTTCAATTGGTATAGCATCAGCAGTAGCGACAGTATCATCAGGCAACCGATCTTCTATATTAATTTGGGAACTGGTTTCTTGACAAGTTTCTGCCTCTAACGTAATCGAAGACTCTGGAATATTTGACGCATCCAATTCCTCTGTAACATCATGCATTGGAGAAGGCTCTTGAGTTTCTTCTCTTTCAGAAGGTGGGGGAGAATCACAAAGGTGAACTGTAATTGTCATAACAATGATTTCTATTGTCTCTGGTATGAATGACGCAGTCTCTCCTTTAACATATTTTATATCTCGGAATGCCTTAGTGTTTTTTACACTGGATTTATCTAAATCATAAAAATTTGAAAATACTTTTATTTTTTGTTCGACAGAGAATAGTGATGAATCAATCGCATTAATTTCCCTCATTTTCGATTCATAGGTTAAATCTTCTTTAAGATCATCAGAGACGATAGGTCCTCTAACAACTTTAGAATAACGTTTGTCAACTACACGATTAATCACATTATGAGCAGATACATCTGAAGTCAAAGGTAGTCGTTTTGATTCGTTTAGAGAAATCTTTTGTTCTGGATTGATCACCCGATTCCCGTGTAATACAGTAGCACGCATTTTGTTTTTGTTTTCATCATTTTGTTTCTTTTTCAATTCGTTCATCAGTTGATCTTCTCTTTCATAGCATATCTCTTTTGTATATGTAACTTCGTGAGGTTCCATTGAATTTTCATAAAACTGAGATTGCGATTCAATTGAATATTTACTTTGCACTGATCCCGTGTCTGTTGCTCGATCAGACCCATTAATATGAACATCACAAACTAAGTAGCGATCTTTACTTGTGGGATTCTTTTCAGCATTAGTTAAAGAGCATTGGCTAGCTTCGCTGGAAGGTTCATGTTCTTTTTCTGGGCTTTCTGTGATCTTGGTGGATATTTCTGTATCAGTGAAATGTTCTTCAGTACTTTGTAACAATTCAGTTTCAAAATGTATCAATTCTTTATTGAGAAAGATACTGTCGAGTCGATCGTGTATCAAGGAAGACTGCAGGTATTTTTTTTGTGAAGTTATCCGTTCCAATAAATTAGTTTGGCTGACATGAAACGGTGAAACATGGGAGTTGCTGTTATAGTTCGTTTCGAATGGTTCAATTAAATTCAATTCAGATTGACTTGTATAATCGAAATGAGAACGAAATGCATTCTGAAAGGAATGTTGTTCATTCGAAAACGTAACATCATTCAATTGTGTTTCTCTAGAAAACTGAGACGAATGGTTTATTTGGCATGTTTCTCCGGCAGCGTTGCCTTGGTGTTGTATATCCGTTTCCTCTTCTGAAGGATCTGAATGTACAACATTATCTACAGGAGAGGCGGCTCTCGATGTCCCAAACCGATTCTCCACTTTTTCCTCATTTTGAGATATTTCAGCTTCTTGTGGACAATACGTTTCGTGATTACGAAAATCTGGTTTAGTGCTCTCCTGACTAGCCATAGTAAAATCGTTTTGTTTGGTTGGTTGCGGTGGCTAATTAACTTGATGACTGCTTCGGATCCCAGAGGGTTCAATACTCCAAGGCAGCAGAGTATCTTCTTAGCGATCGCTGTTTGTTCTCACAGTTGAGGTTTAATATCTTCTCTACAAAGAATATTTTCTTCGTGAGAGATATTAGCATCTCTTTTAGGCCAGGTGTGTTTGCCGTATCTCCTTATTCTGCAACAATATAAGACGATTCAAAAGATAAAGGGGCAAAAAAGTATACTATAACACAAGTTTATTTCATATTTTTTTGAAATGTAACGAATTTTCAGTATTTAGTGGTGAAAAGACATTGTAATAAATCGAGCGGCAAGAATAGCCTGGAGGTTTATCGCTCAATAATATTTCCAGACATTTTCAATATCAAGATGTTACAGGGACAAGATACCCAGCATTTCGAGAATTCCGACACTTGCACAAATCGCCCCTAGGATTCTGGCATAAAAAAATTACTTCAAAAATAGTAAAAAAAATTATGTTCATAAAAAAATAAAAATCATAGTTACTTATAAAGAAGAATTGACGATTAAAGATGTCGAATGAGGCTTTGGCCTGAGTCGCCATGCAGTAACAATTACCAACCGCCTTAATAGTTCCTTCCTTCTACCTAGAACAAATATAATAATATATAATTAATAAGTTTTATGGATATTTTGTTAGCTCAACGACCATGGTATATTTTTTTCCACTCCGTTTTTAACAAGTATCCATGTAAATATATAAAGAAATATCGAAATACAAATGTAATTAATGATTGACACTTTTAATAGTATAACCAACCTAGAAGGTAAAAACATGAGTCCGAATCGTCGGAAAAAGTATAATTATTTCCGGCAACTTACACTAGCTGTACTAATTGCACCTGCTTCTCACCATATTAGTAAATTAACAGATAGGGGTTTAAGGATTATCTCTATCGCTACTGCCGGTCAGTCGGCAAATTAACTTTATTACTGTTTGCTAAGGTGAAACCTCTTGTGCTTTTCTAATGACACTTGGTTCAACTTGTGCATAAGTCGACAGTTAAAAAAAAAAAAAAAAAGATTAACAACTATGTAAGAATAATTACGGGAAAAAAGATGTGTGGGAGTAGTAGAAGTTGCCTCGATGCCGTCTCTCGCCAGATTGATTTATTGAATAAAACAGAAAAAAAACAGATGCTGGATTCCGAAGAAGGCTTAGAAGCATGCAAGTGTTTATAGAGTATTGCTCCCGCACAAAGCAAATGCATATACGTGTATTATTCGTTTCTGCACACAGTATTCCAATATATTATCTTCACGTATATATGTATATTATAATTTAATATTTAAACACATATCAAATCAATTCAATATATTGATTATAAAGGATTGAATATATAAATATGAATATCATTAAATTGTTACTGATATACGCAAACGCATAGTTACTGAGAAGGGTAAAGGAGACAGTTATTGACACTTTTAATTAAGACTACATTTCTGTGGTGAAATAAAAATAAATAATTTTTATGAACGGATCAAATATAAACTTCCTGTAGCTCTTCTTCATTTATCCTTCTAAAGACTCTAGAGGTTTTTTTTGGGTCAAACGTTCAATAATTTTACAATATGGCAATATTTATGATAAAAAGCTCAAAAACTAGTTATTGACATCCAGAGGGTGGGTTATTTACACCACAGTTTTTGACAACCCTTGTCCTCTATAATAGGTCATCATAAAGACATATCATTACATACAAATGCCAAACTTATATGTAAATAAAAAAACAATGAAAATATTCAACCTTTTTATTGAACATAATAAATGAAACTATTTTAAATAACACAAAAAAAAATAGATTAAAAATTCCAGTAGATATATGTAACATAAACTAAAATAATTAACTTACATTTCATTATCTTCATCTTCATTTATATCTGGATAAAACTCCAGGATGTTACACACAGGACAAACAAATTAATCAGGCTCGTCAATTTCTTATGTTGTTTTTCATATGTTCATATCCTTTTAAACATTTTTTGTGATGACATTATTGCACAATGAATAATAAATCCCCTTTAGAATATTGCGAAACTTGTAACAGGGTTGGTTTTTTTTGGTTTGTTCATTTTTTTTTTGGGGGGGGGGAGGTATTTTTCATTTATTTTTCTCCAGATCCAACCTTTATCTTTCTTCTTCTTTTTTTCTATATTGGCTCCCATCACTAGTTTTCATCGTTTACTTGTGTCGAATAATGAAAGCCTTTGAGTATTTCTTCAAAAAATAATTTCCAAGATTCTGACCAGTATAGCACATATTTTTAAATTCAATTAATTCTTTTACTGATAGTAAGATGTCATTTTTCCTCCTTGAGAATCACTTTTTCGCACACTTTTCTATCCAAGCAGCTAGAGTAAGTTCTTCTTCATCTGAAAGAATCAGCAGTGATCCAAACGATGATTTTACAAAATTATCGCTTAAGCTGAAGTGCAAAGTTGACCGAGGAACTCCAAATCTTTTACATATTGTTTTAATGGAAGAGCCATTCTTTATGGCCATGAAGGAATGCTCTAAATCCTTCTGGCTATAACTGGGCTTCATAGGCATACTAACACCCGTACACACAGAATATAAAATTACTAGTAGGAACTGACAATGTGTCTAACTAGTCATTGAGCCCCAAAACTAGTAATTGACACCCCATGTCAATAACTAGTTACACAAGAATTAAAGTAAAAATAACATTACAGATTTATCAGGGAGAATCAACTATTAAAATTAAAACAGAGTCATCAATATTTAAAAAAAAAAATCAAACTTTAGTTTTTGGTATGGGGTGTCAATAACAAAGTACATTGGAAAAAAATCTTGTACGAGCAACACACGACTTTCACTTGCCTCCGTCAATTAAAGAATTTTCAAATACAGTTAGAGATAAAAATAAGTGAAACTATTAAAGAATTAATTATATGGAATTTCTACAGAAACATGTGTTTTTTTAAGAAATCTATTATATTATTATCTAAAATGATCACTTAGTTTTATCGTCTTTTCATCACTCTCTATTAACATTTAAAAGCTTAAGAAAATATTTTTTCTAAAATCTCAAGTTTTCCAACGGTATATCATACATGCATATTAATGTTCTTATGTTTAAAAAAAAAATTGCATTAAAAATATATTTTTTCAGTTTTCTCCATTAGTTGTTTTTCAAATTCGCTCAACATGCATATTTATCTACTATTTATTAATAATAATAAGATAATATGGTTATTTTTAAGGAATATACAAAATTAAAGGTACTTTAAAAGAAGAAAATTTAAAATGCCGGTATTTAAGCCCTGTCAGACTATTTTAATCAGAATGAAACCTACATGCTATTAAAGATTTACATCGAAATAGCGAGTTTAAAAGAATCGTCGGAACCGTTTTTGATAAAATCGTAAAAAGGTGCAAAATGCATGGTATAAAATGGCTCTTTTGGTAAGCTGAATTTGATGAAAATGATTTTTTAACATCTCGGGTGTATAGTTGTCTTAAATATGAAATTTCAGTTTCATAGGACTTTTCGTTTCCGCCCGGGAGTTGCCACACACACACACACACAGACCTTTTTGTGGGACTTGGTTATTTAGACTCAGGGGACCCTAAAACGAACTGGAATTCGAACAGAAAACTGGAATTCGAAAACTTTCACGGTCGCAATACTTTCCCTTACTATATATAGTAAGTGAAAGTAAAAATGACCAGTTATTGTCATCACTTCAGACACTTCAATTATAGATTAACATACAAAATAAACTACTTACCTTAATTGCCAAAAATGTTGGAAGAGAGTAGGAAAAAAAATTGGATGAGAACCCTTATGAAAATCACATGGTTTTTAGCCTTTAACAGGCTATCAACTCAAGCCGCGGGGATATTTATAGCATTTCCAAGTCAATTGTAACCTTTTCCAAGTCAAATGTATCTTTTTCCAAGTCAAATGTATCTTTTTCCAAGTCAAATGTATCTTTTTCCAAGTCAAATGTATCTTTTTCCAAGTCAAATGTAACCTTTTCCAAGTCAAATGTAACCCTTTCCATTTAAATGTAACCCTTTCCAAGTCAAATGTAACCATTTCCATTTCAAATGTCACCTTTTCCATTTCAAATGTTACCTTTTCCAAGTCAAATGTCACCTTTTTCTTCACTTCTAGCCTTAAATATTCCGTTTTATTTATTCATTTTATTGAAAAATAATTAGTTTAATTAAAATTATGCCTTTTTTAATAATTTTGGCATATCATATCACTGTTTTTTTTAGATATTTTATATCAAGTTCTGTTTTTTTCGAACTAATATTTTAAAAAAATATTTAGTTTTAAAATAGTTGTTGATTTTGAATTTTTAGAGGGGAGGAATGGTTTTTGGGAATAATTATTGTGTTTTCGGGTATTATAATTACGTTTTTCGAGATGTATTTTTTATCGCTCGCGTGCGTATTAACTCGCATTTACTTTTAATGTTTTTTATTGATATAGGGATTAATTAATGTGCTTTCGGGTGGTTATGATTACGTTTTTTGAGCTCTATCTTTTATCGCTCATGGTATTTCAACTCGCATTTACTTTTATGTTTTTTATTTATATAGAGATGAACTATCGTGCATTCGGGTGGTTATGATTACTTTTTCGAGCGTATTTTTTATCGCTCATGCGTATTTCAACTCGCATTTACTTTTAATGTTTTATATTGATATGGGCATTAATTGTTGTGCTTTCGGGTGGTTATGATTACATTTTTCGAACTATATTTTCTATCGCTCATGCGTATTTCAACTCGCATTTACTTTTTATGTTTTTTATTGATATAGGGATTAATTAATGTACTTTCGGGTGGTTATGATTACGTTTTTTGAGCTCTATCTTTTATCGCTCATGGGTATTTCAACTCGCATTTACTTTTAATATTTTTTATTGATATAGGGATTAATTAATGTGTTTTCGGGTGTTATAATTACGTTTTTCGAGCTGTATTTTTTATCGCTCATGGGTATTTCAACTCGCATTTACTTTTAATGTTTTTTATTGATATAGGGATTAATAAATTTGTTTTTGGGTATTATAATTACGTTTTTCAAAATGTATTTTTTATCGCTCGCGTGCATATTAACTCGCATTTACTTTTAATATCTTTTATTTATATAGAGATGAATTATCGTGCATTCGGGTGGTTATGATTACGTTTTTCGAGCGGTATTTTTTATCGCTCATGCGTATTTCAACTCGCATTTACTTTTAATGTTTTTTTATTGATATGGGCATAATTGTTGTGCTTTCGGGTGGTTATGATTACATTTTTCGAACTATATTTTCTATCGCTCATGCGTATTTCAACTCGCATTTACTTTTTATGTTTTTTATTGATATAGGGATTAATAAATTTGTTTTTGGGTACTATAATTACGATTTTCGAGATGTATTTTTTATCGCTCGCGTGCATATTAACTCGCATTTACTTTTAATATTTTTTATTGATATAGGGATTAATTAATGTGTTTTCGGGTGTTATAATTACTGTTTTTCGAGCTGTATTTTTTAACGCTCATGGGTATTTCAACTCGCATTTACTTTTAATGTTTTTTATTGATAAGGGATTAATAAAATTGTTTTTGGGTATTATAATTACGTTTTTCGAGATGTATTTTTTATCGCTCGCGTGCATATTAACTCGCATTTACTTTTAATATCTTTTATTTATATAGAGATGAATTATCGTGCATTCGGGTGGTTATGATTACGTTTTTCGAGCGGAATTTTTTATCGCTCATGGTATTTCAACTCGCATTTACTTTTAATGTTTTTTATTGATATGGGCATTAATTGTTGTGCTTTCGGGTGGTTATGATTACATTTTTCGAACTATATTTTCTATCGCTCATGCGTATTTCAACTCGCATTTACTTTTAATGTTTTTTATTGATATGGGCATTAATTGTTGTGCTTTCGGGTGGTTATGATTACATTTTCGAACTGTATTTTCTATCGCTCATGCGTATTTCAACTCGCATTTACTTTTTATGTGTTTTATTGATATATGGATTAATAAATTTGTTTTTGGGTATTATAATTACGTTTTTCGAGATGTTTTTTTTATCGCTCGCGTGCATATTAACTCGCATTTACTTTTAATATTTTTATTTGATATAGGATAATTATGTGCTTCGGTGGTTATGATTACGTTTTTCGAGCTGTATTTTTATCGCTCATGGTATTTCAACTCGCATTTACTTTTTAATGTTTTTTATTGATATAGGATTAATAATTATGTTTTTGGGTGATTATAATTACGTTTTTCAGACTGTATTTTTTATCGCTCGCGTGATATTAACTCGCATTTACTTTAATGTTTTTTATTGATATAGGGATTAATTATGTGCTTCGGGTGGTTATGATTACGTTTTTCGAGCTGTATTTTTTATCGCTCATGCGTATTTCAACTCGCATTTACTTTTATGTTTTTATTGATAAGGATTAATTTTGTGCTTTCGGGTGGTTATGATTACGTTTTTCGAACTGTATTTTTATCGCTCATGCTATTTCAACTCGCATTTACTTTTTATGTTTTATTATTGATATAGGATTAATAAATTGTGTTTTCGGGTGTTATAGATTACGTTTTTTCGAGATGTATTTTTTTATCGCTCGCGTGCATATTAACTCGCATTTACTTTTAATGTTTTTTATTGATATAGGGATTAATTAATGTTTTTCGGGTGTTATAATTACGTTTTTCGAGCTGTATTTTTTATCGCTCATGGGTATTTCAACTCGCATTTACTTTTAATTTTTTATTGATATAGGGATTAATAAATTTGTTTTTGGGTATTATAATTACGTTTTTCGAGAGTGTATTTTTTATCGCTCGCAGGCGTATTAACTCGCATTTACTTTTAATATTTTTATTGATATAGGGATTAATTATTGTGCTTTCGGGTGGTTATGATTACGTTTTTCGAGCGTATTTTTTATCGCTCATGCGTATTTCAACTCGCATTTACTTTTAATGTTTTTTATTGATATGGGATAATTTTGTGCTTTCGGTGGTTATGATTACGTTTTTCGAACTTATTTTTTATCGCTCATGCGTATTTCAACTCGCATTTACTTTTTAATGTTTTTTATTGATATAGGGATTAATAATTTGTTGCTTTCGGGTGTTATGATTACGTTTTTCGAGACTGTATTTTTTATCGCTCATGGCGATATTCAACTCGCATTTACTTTTAATGTTTTTTATTGATATGGGATTAATTAATTGTCTTTCGGGTGTTATAATTACGTTTTTCGAGCTGTATTTTTTATCGCTCATGGGTATTTCAACTCGCATTTACTTTTAATTTTTTTATTGATTAATGTTTTTATTGATATGGCATATTGTGTGCTTTCGGTGGTTATATACATTTTCGAACTTATTTATCGCTCATGGTATTCAACTCGCATTTACTTTATGTTTTTTTGATATAGATTAATATGTTTGGTTTAATTACTTTTCTTATTTTTATCGCTCGTTTTAACTCGCATATTATATTTAATATTTTTATGTATGGAAATAGGGTTATTTTTCGATATAATGTATTTTTTATCGCTCGCGTGCATATTAACTCGCATTTACTTTTAATTTTTTATTTATATAGAGATAATTATGTGCTTCGGGTGGTTATGATTATTTTTCGACTATTTTTTATCGCTCAGCGTATTCAACTCGCATTTACTTTTAATGTTTTTTATTGATATGGGATTAATAATTTGTTTTGGGTATTATAATACGTTTTTCGAATTATTTTTTATCGCTCCGTGCTATTAACTCGCATTTACTTTTTGTTTTTTATTGATATAGGGATTAATAATATTTGGGTGGTTTATATTACGTTTTTCGAGTGTATTTTTATCGCTCTGGTATTTAACTCGCATTTACTTTTATGTTTTTTTATTGATATAGGATTAATAATGTTTTTGGGTATTATAATTACGTTTTTCGAGATGTATTTTTTATCGCTCGCGTGCATATTAACTCGCATTTACTTTTAATGTTTTTATTGATATAGGGATTAATATGTGTCTTTGGGTGTTATGATTACGTTTTCGAGTGTATTTTTATCGCTCATGCGTATTTAACTCGCATTTACTTTTAATGTTTTTTTATATATAGGATTAATTTGTGCTTTCGGGTGGTTATGATTACTTTTTCGAGCTATTTTTTATCGCTCATGTATTTCAACTCGCATTTACTTTTAATGTTTTTATTGATATAGGGATTAATTTGTGTTTGGTGTTATATTACTTTTTTCGAGATTATTTTTATCGCCATGCTATTCAACTCGCATTTACTTTTATGTTTTTTATTGATATAGGGATTAATAATTTTATTTGGGTGTTATATTACGTTTTTGAGCTTATTTTTATCGCTCAGGGATTTAACTCGCATTTACTTTTAATGTTTTTTATTATATAGAGATTAATTAATGTTTTCGGGTGGTTATGATTACGTTTTTGAGCTGTATTTTTATCGCTCATGGTATTCAACTCGCATTTACTTTTATGTTTTTTATTATAAGGGATTAATTATTTTTTTATTGATATAGGGATTAATAAATTTGTTTTTGGGTATTATAATTACGTTTTTCGGGATGTATTTTTTATCGCTCGCGTGCATATTAACTCGCATTTACTTTTAATGTTTTTTATTGATATAGGGATTAATTAATGTACTTTCGGGTGGTTATGATTACGTTTTTGAGCTCTATCTTTTATCGCTCATGGTATTTCAAACTCGCATTTACTTTTTATGTTTTTTATTGATATGGGCATTAATTGTTGTGCTTTCGGGTGGTTAAGATTACATTTTTCGAACTATATTTTCTATCGCTCATGCGTATTTCAACTCGCATTTACTTTTATGTTTTTTATTGATATAGGGATTAATAAATTTGTTTTTGGGTATTATAATTACGTTTTTCGAGATGTATTTTTTATCGCTCGCGTGCATATTAACTCGCATTTACTTTTAATGTTTTTTATTGATATAGGGATTAATAAAATTGTTTTTGGGTATTATAATTACGTTTTTCGAGATGTATTTTTTATCGCTCGCGTGCATATTAACTCGCATTTACTTTTAATATTTTTTATTTATATAGAGATGAATTATCGTGCATTCGGGTGGTTATGATTACGTTTTTCGAGCGGTATTTTTTATCGCTCATGCGTATTTCAACTCGCATTTACATTTAATGTTTTTTATTGATATGGGCATTAATTGTTGTGCTTTCGGGTGGTTATGATTACATTTTTCGAACTTATTTTCTATCGCTCATGGGTATTTCAACTCGCATTTACTTTTTATGTTTTTTATTTATATAGAGATGAATTATCGTTTTTTCGGGTGTTATAATTACGTTTTTTGAGCTCTATCTTTTATCGCTCATGGGTATTTCAACTCGCATTGACTTTTTATGTTTTTTATTGATATAGGGATTAATAAATTTGTTTTTGGGTATTATAATTACGTTTTTCGAGATGTATTTTTTATCGCTCGCGTGCATATTAACTCGCATTTACTTTTAGTGTTTTTTATTAATATATATTAATTAATGTACTTTCGGTGGTTATGATTACGTTTTTTGAGCTCTATCTTTTATCGCTCATGGGTATTTCAACTCGCATTACTTTTATGTTTTTTATTTATATAGAGATGAATTATCGTGCATTCGGGTGGTTATGATTACGTTTTTCGAGCGGTATTTTTTATCGCTCATGCGTATTTCAACTCGCATTTACTTTTAATGTTTTTATTGATATGGGCATTAATTGTTGTGCTTTCAGGTGGTTATGATTACATTTTTCGAACTGTATTTTCTATAGCTCATGCGTATTTCAACTCGCATTTACTTTTTATTTTTTTATTGATATAGGTATTAATAAATTTGTTTTTGGGTATTATAATTACGTTTTTCGAGATGTATTTTTTATCGCTCGCGTGCATATTAACTCGCATATACTTTTAATATTTTTTATTGATATAGGGATTAATTAATGTGTTTTCGGGTGTTATATTATGTTTTTCGAGCTGTATTTTTTATCGCTCATGGGTATTTCAACTCGCATTTACTTTTAATGTTTTTTATTGATATAGGGATTAATAAATTTGTTTTTGGGTATTATAATTACGTTTTTCGAGATGTATTTTTTATCGCTCGCGTGCATATTAACTCGCATTTACTTTTAATATATTTTATTATATAGGATTAATTAATGTGTTTTCGGGTGTTATAATTACGTTTTTCGAGCTGTATTTTTTATCGCTCATGGGTATTTCAACTCGCATTTACTTTTAATGTTTTTTATTGATATGGGCATTAATTGTTGTGCTTTCGGGTGGTCATGATTACATTTTTCGAACTATATTTTCTATCGCTCATGCGTATTTCAACTCGCATTTACTTTTATGTTTTTTATTGATATAGGGATTAACCAATTTTTTTTTTGGGTATTATAATTACGTTTTTCGGGATGTATTTTTTATCGCTCGCGTGCATATTAACTCGCATTTACTTTTAATGTTTTTTATTGATATGGGATTAATTAATGTTTTCGGGTGGTTATGATTACGTTTTTTGAGCTCTATCTTTATCGCTCATGGGTATTTCAACTCGCATTTACTTTTTATGTTTTTTATTGATATGGGCATTAATTGTTGTGCTTTCGGGTGGTTAAGATTACATTTTTCGAACTATATTTTCTATCGCTCATGCGTATTTCAACTCGCATTTACTTTTTATGTTTTTTATTGATATAGGGATTAATAAATTTGTTTTTGGGTATTATAATTACGTTTTTCGAGATGTATTTTTTATCGCTCGCGTGCATATTAACTCGCATTTACTTTTAATGTTTTTTATTGATATAGGGAATAATTAATGTGTTTTCGGGTGTTATAATTACGTTTTTCGAGCTGTATTTTTTATCGCTCATGGGTATTTCAACTCGCATTTACTTTTAATGTTTTTTTTTTATATGGGCATTAATTGTTGTGCTTTCGGGTGGTTATGATTACATTTTTCGAACTGTATTTTCTATCGCTCATGCGTATTTCAACTCGCATTTACTTTTTATGTTTTTTATTGATATAGGGATTAATAAATTTGTTTTTGGGTATTATAATTACGTTTTTCGAGATGTATTTTTTATCGCTCGCGTGCATATTTACTCGCATTTACTTTTAATATTTTTTATTGATATAGGGATTAATTAATGGGTTTTTTGGGTGTTATAATTACGTTTTTCGAGCTGTATTTTTTATCGCTCATGGGTATTTCAACTCGCATTTACTTTTAATGTTTTTTATTGATATAGGGATTAATAAATTTGTTTTTGGGTATTATAATTACGTTTTTCGAGATGTATTTTTTATCGCTCGCGTGCATATTAACTCGCATTTACTTTTAATATTTTTATTGATATAGGGATTAATTAATGTGTTTTTGGGTGTTATAATTACGTTTTTCGAGCTGTATTTTTTATCGCTCATGGGTATTTCAACTCGCATTTACTTTTAATGTTTTTTATTGATATAGGGATTAATAAATTTGTTTTTGGGTATTATAATTACGTTTTTCGAGATGTATTTTTTATCGCTCGCGTGCATATTAACTCGCATTTACTTTTAATATTTTTTATTGATATAGGGATTAATTAATGTGTTTTCGGGTGTTATAATTACGTTTTTCGAGCTGTATTTTTTATCGCTCATGGGTATTTCAACTCGCATTTACTTTTAATGTTTTTTATTGATATAGGTATTAATAAATTTGTTTTTGGGTATTATAATTACGTTTTTCGAGATGTATTTTTTATCGCTCGCGTGCATATTAACTCGCATTTACTTTTAATATTTTTTATTGATATAGGGATTAATTAATGTGTTTTCGGGTGTTATAATTACGTTTTTCGAGCTGTATTTTTTTATCGCTCATGGGTATTTCAACTCGCATTTACTTTTAATGTTTTTTTATTGATATGGGCATTAATTGTTGTGCTTTCGGGTGGTTATGATTACATTTTTCGAACTATATTTTCTATCGCTCATGCGTATTTCAACTCGCATTTACTTTTTATGTTTTTTATTGATATAGGGATTAATTAATGTGCTTTTGGGTGGTTATGATTACGTTTTTTGAGCTCTATCTTTTATCGCTCATGGGTATTTCGACTCGCATTTACTTTTTATGTTTTTTATTTATATAGAGATGAATTATCGTGCATTCGGGTGGTTATGATTACGTTTTTCGAGCGGTATTTTTTATCGCTCATGCGTATTTCAACTCGCATTTACTTTTAATGTTTTTTATTGATATGGGCATTAATTGTTGTGCTTTCGGGTTGTTATGATTACATTTTTCGAACTATATTTTCTATCGCTCAAGCGTATTTCAACTCGCATTTACTTTTTATGTTTTTTATTGATATAGGGATTAATAAATTTGTTTTATGGTTTTAAAATTACGTTTTTCGAGATGTATTTTTTATCGCTCGCGTGCATATTAACTCGCATTTACTTTTAATATTTTTTATTGATATAGGGATTAGTTAATGTGTTTTCGGGTGTTATAATTACGTTTTTCGAGCTGTATTTTTTATCGCTCATGGGTATTTCAACTCGCATTTACTTTTAATGTTTTTTATTGATATGGGCATTAATTGTTGTGCTTTCGGGTGGTTATGATTACATTTTTCGAACTGTATTTTCGTTTTTTTGAGCTCTATCTTTTATCGCTTTAAGTATTTTAACTTGCATTTACTGTTAAGGTTTTTTATTGATATATAGGTTATTAATTGTCTTTGCGGGTATTTTAATTACGTTTTTTGAGCTGTCTTTATTGATCGCATTTCAAATTTCATTTACTTCTAATCTTTTTATTGTTATAGGGATCTATACTTGTGTTTTTGGGTGGTTATGAAACAACTTTTTTGGACTGCTTATTCTATATAAGCCGTCCAGGCTCGGATCAGAATAAGCCTGGGGTATCTCCTGCCAGTCGTAAAAGGCGACAAAAAGGGGCACATTGTGGGGCCAGCACCCCCACTTGTGTAAAAATTAAGCTGAAAAACCTCAAAAAAGCCTCGGATTCGGACAGATAAATGGTAAACGACCCGGAAAGGACAGGAAATTAACATTGGGAACGTGGAATGTACGTAGTCTCCTACAAATAGGAAAGAGCCAGATTCTAGAAGACTGTCTCATGAAATATAGAATCGACGTTGTGGCTCTCCAAGAAATCAGGTGGAAGAGAGAGCCGACTATAATGGAGCTGAAGGAATATGTCATTATCAATAGTGGGCATGAAGAAAATGTATTTGGAACTGGCTTCATGGTAAATAAGAAAATAAAACACACTATTCTGGGATTCAAGGCTGTCAATGAAAGAATATGCACACTAAGATTGAAGGGAAAATTCTTTAATATATCTCTGGTAAGTGTGCATGCACCCACGGAAGAGAAGACAGATGAAGATAAAGATACCTTCTATGATCAGATAGGAAGAGTGTTTGACGAACTTCCCAAATACGATGTAAAAATTATTCTCGGAGATTTTAATGGTAAAATCGGGAGAGAAGAAAAATTCGGAAGAGGAGTGGGGAAGTTTACAATACACAAGCATAGCAATGATAATGGACACAGAGCAGTAGACTTTGCCTCTAGCAAGAATCTAAAAATATCTAGTACCTCCTTTCAACATAAAACTATCCACTTGGAAACATGAGTTTCGCCAGATGGAAAAACCAAAAACCAGATTGATCATGTAATGATCGATAGCGACACCAAAGTGATATAGAAGATGTGAGGAGCTATAGAGGTGCCGATTGCTCAACAGATCATTATCTAGTACGGATAATATATAAACAGAGACTGGCTGTTAAACCAAGAAGAAAAACAGAGAAAGCAAGGAAAAGATATAAGATCGGCGACCTGAAAAGTCCTGAGAAGCAACAGCAATATGTTAGAAAAGTGGAAGAAAAACTACAAAACAATGCACCTGAAATAGAAGAAGACGTGCAAAAGAAATGGAGTAGAAATAAGTGAAGTTGTAAGGAATGCGGCGGATGAGACGATAGGCGAGGAAAAGAGAGAGAAAAAGAACTGTTGGTTCGATCATGAGTGTGAAATGGCGGTACAGGAGAAGTTAAAAGCTCATAAAAAGATGCTTCAAAGGTGGACAAGACAGGCCAGCGAAGAATATAAATGGAAAAGAGAAAATGTGAAGCAGCTCTGCAGATATAAAAAGAGGAAGAAGGAAAAAGAAGATCTAGACGCAATGCTGCAGGATTTCGAAAACAAAAACAGCAGGTCATTCTATGGCAGAGTAAAAAACATAAGAAAAGAATTCCAACCCAGGATATCTTTTTGCAAAGACAAGAAAGGTCTACGCTTGGGTGACAAGAATAGAGTGATCGACAGATGGAAAGAATACTTTAAAGAGCTGCTAAATCCAGACGAAAACTGTGAAGAGACAATTTGTGATCTCGGAACAGTAGAAGAGGACGTAGAGCTGGATCCACCAGATCCGGAAGAAGTAGAAGAAGTAATTATGTCCTTAAAAGATAACAAAGCGCCAGGAATTGATGGGATCCCAGCAGAAGCAATCAAAGCTGGAGGGGAGGCACTCTATAGAGAAATATACAAATTGATTTTAATGATATGGACGAAGGAGGAAATGCCCAGTGAGTGGAAGGTGGCTGTTATGTTGCCTATTCATAAAAAAGGAGACAAACTGGATTGCGGGAATTATAGAGGTATTGCATTACTTAGTGTAGTCTACAAGGTGATGTCAACTTTGATAATGAAGCGGGTTGTCAAGAGAGCGGAAGAGGTGTTGGGCGATTACCAGTGTGGATTCCGCCCTGAAAGATCTACAATAGACAACATCTTTTGCATGAGGATGATGTTAGAAAAATGCTGGGAATGGAACGTTGAACAACATCATCTGTTCATTGATTACAAGCAAGCATACGACAGCATAAATAGAAGCGTAATGTATGAAAAGCTAAAACACCTAGGATATCCTTTAAAGCTTATCAGGCTTATCAAGATGACCCTGCAGAATAGTCAAGGAGTTGTCAAAATTCAAGATGAAATGTCAAACTCTTTTGAAATTCAGAAAGGTGTTAAGCAGGGCGATCCTCTTTCTCCAGTCCTATTCAATTTGTTATTGGAAGTGGTCATGAGGTCAATAAGGACAAGGCCTGGAGGATGTATTTATCACAGACTGACGCAACATCTAGCGTTTGCAGATGATCTTGTGATAACCGGGAGAACAACCAGTGCTTTACTTGGAGCTTTCGAGGAGTGCGAATTGGCTGCGAGGAGAACAGGACTGATCATAAATACGAAAAAAAGTAAGTATATGAGGATCAGCAGGGAAGAAGGAGGAAACAGGTATATCGAGGGGGCTGGATATAGGTTCGAGAGAGTACCACAGTTTAAGTATCTAGGCACTGTTATCACAGAGAACAATAAGATTAGAGACGAAATTAAAGCAAGGATAACAGCTGGCAATAGATGCTATTGGTCTCTTCTGAAAATATTTCAGAACAGGAATATATCCAGAGAACTGAAGATAAGAATATATTAAACTGTCCTTCAGCCAGTGGTCATGTACGGAAGCGAGTCCTGGACATTAACACGCAATGATGAAAGACTACTAAACATGTGGGAAAGGAAAATTCTCAGAAAAATCTTTGGTCCTACAAAAGAAGGAGATCGTTGGCGAATGAAGACGAATGAGGAAATTAGAACTCTGTATCAAACAATTGATATAGTTGCCAAGATCAAGAGTGCCAGAATAAGATGGCTGGGGCATGTACAGAGAATGGAAAGTAGGAGGCTGCCTAAAATGATGATGGAGGGACACCCTGGTGGAAAGAGGAGCAGGGGCAGACCTAGACTTCGTTGGCTGCAGGACGTAGAGGAGGACCTTCGGTCGTTAGGAGTCAGCGGATGGAGAAGAGCTGCCGAAGACAGGTCAGAATGGAGGAGGATTGTTGAGGAGGCCAAGGTCCTACAAGGACCATAGCGCCGATAGATAGATAATAGATAGATAGATTATTCTATAGCGCGCGCGCCTTTAAACTTAGTGCTAATATAAAATGATATTATTTTGATAGAGTGGTCTTTCTTTGTTTTTGTTTTAGGGGATTCTGATTACGTGTTTTGAACATTATTCTTTTATGCGCTTGGGAATTTCTACATACCGTAGATATTATGTTATAATTTGAAGTAAAAATTATTTGTTGTGTTTTTGCACGTTTTGATTACTTTTTTAATTGGATGTTACATCGCAATAGCGCATTGTTCTAGATCACTTTTTATTTAAGTTAAAATGTGCACTAGCTATAAAAAAATGTCATAAACTCTATTAGTAAATAAATAAATAAATCTCTTTATTTGTTTTCGGGCTAGTCCATACAAATGGAGTTGAGTTGTACAAAACAGTTAAACATAAATCAAAGAAATCTATTATAACTGTACTAAACAAAATACGCTTCAAAAACAAATACATAATAAAAGGCAAAATAAATTGTAACTGTATAAATATTAAACAAATACATAATAAAAGGCAAAATAAATTGTAACTGTATAAATATTAAACAAATAAATCAATCATAAATAGTTTAACAAATTCAATTATTGTTATTTTAGTAATGTGCTTAAATTATTCTTGAATAGACAGATACAAATTTCTTAGCTTTAAACACTCTGTTACATAATAAAATAAATTTTCAAATTGCTTTTTATTTTCTATTTGCAACAAAAGTTGTACTATGAGGTCATTGTCAGACATATTTCCAATATACGTCCTCAAGTACTTATTTCTGGACGGGGAGTAAACAGGGCATTGCAACAAAAAATGATTTAAATCTTCTGGTTCGCCTGAATTACAAATAGGGCATTCAACGCTATTATCTGAATAACCATTTTGGAATCCGTAACTGGTAACTTTCAGTTTATTGGGTTGACATAGTCTTAGTTGACTGATCAATCTATGTTTCCTCATAGGCCCCTTTAATTTCAAGTAATATTCCTCCATATTTATGCTACTAATTTTCCTAAAATTAGGATTAAATTTTGAATGCAAAATAGCCTGAATATCTAGAGAAAGATTATGATTATTGAATTTTTCAACAGCGTTATTTAATTCTCTTTCAAATAAGGCTTTACTTTTGATATTTAATATGTCAGCCGCGTCTATAATTAACAATTTATTAGTAAGTTGCCTATACCAATTGTACCTCACATCCTGTGACCCTCTGGTTCAAGGAATATTTTTTTAAAATGTTCAAACATATTTTCGGTAACCGATCCTCTTTCATTAAGTCTACCTTTCGGTACCAGCGAATCATTCTTTTTAGAACATCTGTTTCTATTGATTTCAGACCAGTTTCTATACGAACATAATGGTTAGGTGTATTCTGTGGCCAATGATATATTGCTTTAAAATAACTTAAAGCAACCCGCTCTAATTTTTGACAATGTAATGGGGCCCAGACTTCCGAAGAGTATAAAAGAACAGAATTTACCATGGAATTTAGCCATTTGAACTTAGTAGCAAGTGAGTCTGATCTTGACTTTAAAAGAATTTCCCGAACTCTATGTGAAGCCAAATGTGATTTCTTTACAAAGTTATCTGCTGCTTGAGAAAACAAACCCGATGATGAAAAAACCACTCCTAAATAACTGTATTGTTTAGCTATTTCAATTTTAGATTTATTATAGAAAATAGATTTAACTATGGTTCTATTGCCACCCTTTTTAAAAATCACACATTTGGTTTTTTCAACATTAACAATTAAAGAATTTGATTGGCAATATTTGTACAGAGAAACCAATTTCTTAGTTGTTCCGGCCCAGCCATTATCAAGCAGAATTAAATCATCCGCGTACATTAGCCCCGATACTTCTACAGTATGATCGATATTTATCCCATTACATCCATCATTTTCAAAGTGAGAAATTAAATCTGAAATAAATAATGAGAATATTAGAGGGCTTAAAGAATCTCCCTGTAATACTCCTTGTGTGATCTTTACTGATTCAGTCCTAAGTTCAAAATTTCAAAATTATTGAAGCTTTTTTGTACAATTCTAGCAGAATACATATTATTTTGGAACTTAGCCCGAGATTATAAAGTTTTGGCCACAATTTTGTCCAAATGCCCTTTTCATAAACTCTATTAGTATTCCCCAAAAGACTATAAACAATCCCTCTATCAAATATTTATGAAATAGGAACAGTAGCTTAAAATGAGTAAAAGCGATAACAAATAAGATTCAAATAATGTTATAAAAACACCCGAAAATAGAAGAAACGATTCCTCAATTAAATTATCAAATAATTGTAAGAACAAGTGAGGAAGTGAGTCCATTATAAAATATTTAGTTGAAAAAAACTTCTTCAGGACGCTGAAAAAGGAACTATAACTGTTCCTTTTATAAAAAATAATATTGAAAATTTTAAATAAAAATAAATAAATAAATAAAATAGCTAAATGATGTATATTCCAGCAACGTTATAATGAGAACTAGAAACAAAACATCAATCCCAATATCAATCAAAAACTTAATCATAACCACCCGAAAGCACAATAATTAATCCCTATATCAATAAAAAACATAAAAAGTAAATACGAGTTGAAATACTTAAAGCGATAAAAGATAGAGCTCAAAAAAACGTAATCATAACCACCCGAATGTACGATAATTCATCCCTATATCAATAAAAAACATTAAAAGTAAATGCGAGTTGAAATACGGATGAGCGATAAAAAATACAGCTCGAAAAACGTAATCATAACCACCCGAAAGCACATTAATTAATCCCTATATCAATAAAAATCATTAAAAATAAATGCGAGTTAATATGCATGCGAGCGATAAAAAATACATCTCGAAAAACGTAATTATAA
Source organism: Piezodorus guildinii (assembly GCA_023052935.1). Taxonomy (NCBI): domain Eukaryota; kingdom Metazoa; phylum Arthropoda; class Insecta; order Hemiptera; family Pentatomidae; genus Piezodorus; species Piezodorus guildinii. The sequence continues at coordinate 4,328,324 of CM041295.1, read as the reverse complement.
TACCCGAAAACAAATTAATTAATCCCTACATCAATAAAAAACATAAAAAGTAAAATCGAGTTGAAATACGCATGAGCGATAGAAAATACAGTTCGAAAAACGTAATCACAACCACCCGAAAGCACAACAATTAATGCCCATATCAATAAAAAACATTAAAAGTAAATGCGAGCTGAAATACGCTTGAGCGATAAAAAATACAGCTCGAAAAACGTAATCATAACCACCCGAATGCACGATAATTCATCTCTATATCAATAAAAAACATAAAAAGTAAATGCGAGCTGGAATACCCATGAGCGATAAAAGATAGAGCTCAAAAAACGTAATCATAACCACCCGAAAGCACATTAATTAATCCCTATATCAATAAAAAACATAAAAAGTAAATACGAGTTGAAATACTTAAAGCGATAAAAGATAGAGCTCAAAAAAACGTAATCATAACCACCCGAATGTACGATAATTCATCCCTATATCAATAAAAAACATTAAAAGTAAATGCGAGTTGAAATACGGATGAGCGATAAAAAATACAGCTCGAAAAACGTAATCATAACCACCCGAAAGCACATTAATTAATCCCTATATCAATAAAAATCATTAAAAATAAATGCGAGTTAATATGCATGCGAGCGATAAAAAATACATCTCGAAAAACGTAATTATAATACCCGAAAACAAATTAATTAATCCCTACATCAATAAAAAACATAAAAAGTAAAATCGAGTTGAAATACGCATGAGCGATAGAAAATACAGTTCGAAAAACGTAATCACAACCACCCGAAAGCACAACAATTAATGCCCATATCAATAAAAAACATTAAAAGTAAATGCGAGCTGAATCGTTGGCGATAAAATACAGTCGAAACGTAAATAAAGAATGCACGTAATTCATCTTATATAATAAAACATAAAAAGTAAAGCGAGCTGGATACCTGAGCGATAAAGATAGAGTCAAAAAACGTAATCATAACCACCCGAATGCACATAATTATCCCTATATCAATAAAAAACATAAAAAGTAAATACGAGTTGAATACTAAGCGATAAAGATAGAGCTCAAAAACGTAATCATAACACGATGTCGATATCTCCCTATCAATAAAAAATTAAAGTAATGCAGTGATACGATGAGGATAAAAATACAGCTCGAAAAAGTATCATAACCACCCGAAAGCACATTAATTAATCCCTATATCAATAAAAAATCATTAAAATAAATGCGAGTTAATATGCAGCGAGCGATAAAAAATACATCTCGAAAAACGTAATTATAATACCCGAAAAACAATTAATTAATCCTACATCAATAAAAACCCTAAAGTAAATCGAGTGAATCGCATGGCGATGAAACGTCGAAAAACGTAATCAAACACCGAAGCACAACATTATGCCTTCAATAAAAAACTAAAAGTAATGCGAGCTGAATACGTTGAGCGATAAAATATAAGCTCGAAAAACGTATATAACCACCGAATTTACGATAATCATCTATATCAATAAAACTAAAAAGTAAATGCGAGTGAATACCATGAGATAAAGATAAGCTCAAAAAGTAATATAACACCGAAAGCATTATAATCCCTATATCAATAAAAACATTAAAGTAAATGCGAGTTTATATGCACGCGTGATAAAATAATCTCGAAAAGTAATATATACGAAAACAATTAATTTCAAAAACATTTCCTCTAAAATTCAAAATCAAAATATGTAGACTAATTTTTAATATTAGTTGTAAAAACAGACTGATATAAAATATCTAAAAAAAACAGTGATATGATATCCAAATTTTAAAAAGGCATAATTTATTAAATATTATTTCATAATTATAATAAAGGATTAATTTAGGCTAGAAGTGAAGAAAAATGCTTGATTGATAATTTGACTTGTGGAAATGGTGATTAAAGGTATTTGACTTAGGTCAATTACGTTTCCCTATTGTTAGTCTTCTAAACAATTACATCATAGATGACATAGAGGACCCTTCAAACATTAGTTTCATGTATATCTTGATGTAAAATTCGTACTTGTTTACTTATTTCTTTAAGTTGAAGTTTGGGGTGTCAATATCTGTACTGGGGGTCAATAACTGTCTGGTTTGCCCAAGATAAAAAGCCAATGTGTTAGCAAACTGATCCGTTTATATGCAATCCTTTATGATTTTATTGATATCACAATAATGTCTTACATATCAAACAAATCCAGTTTCAACCTCATAACTTTTCTTCCACACACTGTATTATTAATCACTCATAACCAATTTGCTATGAGATATCACCACATGGTAGTATCTAGAAAAGTATCTTGTAATAAAAGAACTATGAGCTTGGGAACATTCCATACTAATTCTCCTCCAAACAAAAGCAATTCCAAATGGTCAATCCGTGAAAGCACTTAGTATTTTGCCGTCGTCAGCTCAATTGAAAATATGAAGCCCAACCAGACACTGCCTTTCAAGCTATGCGAATCGCCGTTCATTACACCCAATCCATTCCAGGCGCTGTCTAACATCCCTGAAGCATGGTGGCAGCGCCAGCTTCCAGAGAGGTGAAACCTCCAACAATATTTATTTAAAACATCAACATTTTCCGTTTTACTGTGTTAACAATTAAAGTGGTGGACTCTGTAACATATGTTTACATTAGCTGTACAAATAATACGAAATTACTTCCTGACAAACCTGAGACTTATATAAATAATGTATTATATCTGGGTGACTCGAAAGCTGACTTTCATGCATATCAGCTCTAACAAGATACAGCTCTCAGAGTGTTGATAAGACACCTGAACTCTTCGACACCTAGTGACGCAGTAAAAGATGAACTAGAGATTGGAAATCGTCAATATAACCAAGGAAAATAAATAACAGCCCGGCCAAAAAACAATATATCATTACCTCTCTTTTTTGTAGATCTCGAAATATCTCCCGGGGTCGAAAACATTTACTCAGTTAACCGCCTCTATTACACCACAGTGGTCCTAGAAAAACCATATATGAATTGAAACATTATTCAGGGACAACTGCCATGCCTACGGGCACAGAAAACCGTACATCGCCAATCCTGGTACGTCAGATGTGAAGGACAATATAAGAGGGATGTAATAAAACAAGACAAACTCCTGCATTTAGCGCGCCCTGCCATCAAGGCCATACAGCTAACTACAAGAGATGTCAGACCTACAAACACATGCAAAACACCAGCAATGGGGAGCCAGAACTACAAATTCTCGTGGGCAAACATTGCTCTCTGCACTCTATTCCACTCATAGTAACATTCTCTCTCCCGATCGTCCCACCTATTGTCTTGCTAATCCTAACAGAATGTCTGTGGAACTAATCCTGACCTTCCAGAATGTTTCATACACTATGGTCTAGGATCACTCTATCTTTCCTCTCCTGGCCCGATGACCTTTCCTTAGATCTCAGCCCTCTAATCGTAACTCTTCCACCATCACCTATTCTAATAATCCCTCCACTATCTTTCTTAAGAGGCCCAGTTAACAGGAAAATCTTCCGTGAAATAATAACCGATGCAATAGACCTCAGAGTATTCCTTAAATCTCCTCAAGTTCTTGATCATGCTGTTAATTCTTCCACAACCCTGATCCAACAAGAAAGCTGGAATTCATTATGACCTTCCCTTTCCTCAAAATACTACAAGAAGAATCCTCCATCACAAGGCATTCTAGATCTAATCCATATTAAACGATGTTCTAGAAACCTCACCACCACAACAGAACCAGGAACTCAGAAAATCTGCTATTACTCCATTTTATTGATTTATCTTATTTAATTTTTTTATTCAGAAATATTACAATCTGTCTCAATGAATAATGATAATAGAGCACTAAGATAATATTCATACAATATTTACATTATAAACGATAGAAAAGTCAAATAACATTTAAAAATAAATAAAAGTATGTAATAACAAAGTTTTTAAATACAAGTTAACAAATAAATGAACCAAACATGAACACATTCATACCTGTGTACAATATTTACAATCTGCTGGGGAACCCTGGACGGGGCTTGTCCCTCCACTTGTGGAAGGACAAGCAGAGTCTGAAGGATCCCAGCGCCTCCCTCTCAGCCGCGTCCCTGGTGATAGCCAGCGGAAGCTGAGTGGGAGCACAATATTACCAAATACACCGCACATGAGAGAGGAATCTGACCTTTGTCAGAACTCCATTGTATGTATTTACAAGACGTCTCGGGGCCACTGCCGTTTCTTCTAGGAGGGTTTTATGAATGAGTGAGGTTCTGGTGGAATTAGAATTTGGATGGAATCAAGTCCAAAATAAATGAAACATTAAGGTCGTGGTGCAAAGCATAGTTGGTGACATAGTAAGGAGCATTTACAATTGTTCGGAGGACTTTGGATTGAAAGGATTGAATTGAATTGAAAGTTCCCCACAGTTCAAGACAGACTTCAGTATTGTCCTGTAGATTAATAATTTGTTGTCAACTGTTAGCTTAGATTTTCTGTTTAGTAGTCTGAATAACTGTCCGAATCGTCGGTTGAGTTATTTTCTTATTTTCTAAATGAGAAAATATTCACCCTTTGTGCCAAGCCTATGGACTCTGCATTCACTTTTTACGGTAAAAAATAATAACACTGCTTACCGAAATATTACTACAAACTTTGCTGTTGATCTCTAAAAGGCTGGTGAAGTGTTCAAGACTGGACTAAATTGAAATCTTTGTGAGAAAAAAAAATCTCAGAGACGAAGTAAAGAGCGACTGTTATCATCTGGCGCCACGACACCAAATTAGTTAAAAAGAAATTAGATAGATTTAGGTTGAACTCCTACAATTCCTAACTATCCTCATTATTTGATTGAAACAATTTCCTGCGGATTACAGCCAAAATAGTACTTAACTACCATTCTATCACCCATACTCACCTATGCGATGATGGTTCCTGTGCTTTATTCTTGGGCAAGATCCCCTAAAAATAACATATATGGGCAAAAATAAAAATTTTATTTGACCAACGACATTGAGAAAACAAAAGCATTAATGATTATAATAAATGTATTCAATTATTTTTAAATAATCAAAATATGCAGAAAAATGTACAATTATACCTTTATGCACCTATGATAAAAATTAAACCTAAATGGACTTTATTAGAATCGTAGTTGAAAAGAGTAAATACTTTTCACCTTACTTTAATTGGCATATTAAAGTTAGCGAACATTTCATTGCGAAGGAAGAAGGTATTGATTTAGGGAAGGAGGATTGATGGGAGAGCTCATATGCTTTTCTTCTACGGGAAAGGGTTTCTAGGCAGGTCGGAATGATGGGATCTTCTTTCTGGGAATGTATTCAGGATTCAAAGGTGAATCTCGATTACTGTATTTATACATTAATAAATAGAAGCAAGAAGGCCATCACAATAGGGTAAAAAGTTCTTTGCAGTATGATACCCATGTAAATCCAACTATCTCCTGGGACTGGAATGGCAAAGTTGGAAGAGATTGTCACTTTTATAGGACCATACATTTAAGGTTTTCAAGAAGATGTAAGATGTGTGAATCAATGAAATTATCATTGCTTCCAGAATTTTCTTGTAAAAACTAGGGATTTTATTCATTTTTTTTATTGGCAGGACAGGATGTTTAGGCACTTGCCACGCTTGCGATAGGGTCTCATCGGGGACCACAACGCGATTCGCAATGAAACGTTATAGGGTAGGGTCATCACTCTTTACGCCTATTTTTGTGAGTGACCAGCAGTTCAGTTGCTGACAGGCCACACATTAATTTGGTTGTAGTGAACCAAACATCCACGGGCTCCCTATATACTTCATCTAATGATTTTCAATAAAACGTATTTTCGTAATTTATTTATTACTACAATTGACATTATTTGATGACTAGCCTATATAGCCCAACTAAATAGTGATAGATATACTAAATTAAGTCAAAGTAAAACACTTTAACACGTTCATGCCTACGTGACCCGTGACTTGACTGTTCCATGGGGCGGCAAGACACACTGGAGGTCACACTTGACTGCTCCGTGCGGCGGAGTGACCCACTAGTCAGTCACGTTTAACTACCCGTGGGGCGACGTGCATCACAGGGGAGTCACTTGTTTTCAGAAAATAAGTCGTTAAAAAAATATGTTTATTTTATTTTTTCTCAAACATTATATGTTGTGGAAATTAACAAGCATAAGAGTTTATTTATTAAATATTTTGTGTATAACATCCCCCCTCAAAGGACTTTTATTGGTTAATTTCATTTGATTACCCTTCTTTAAGAATTATCTTTAACCGTGCGTGATTTCTATTTATTTTTTTTATACCCAAATCCTGACAATATAAGAATAATTTTCAAGTATTTCCATAATTTCTCCTTCTATAATTTTGAAAATGTTTTGGCCCAACGATTCAAACCTTCTTAACTCATAAATACTTCATTTCCAGGTATTTATTCCACAATACACATTATTATCGTTTTCGCTATCGATAGTTATGGTTTGATAATTTTGGACTAGGAAGAAGTTATTAAATGTGAATTTTATAATATTTACAGTAAGCAGATATTCAAATTTAATATTCGATATATCTCTTAAGATTATTTTTCAAATAATGCCTATGAATACAAATAATAAATGAAAAAAACAACTACTAGAAATTCGATCACAAGACTGACTAAAATAGGTATTTTTTTACAAATACGTATTTGTTCATCAGAAATCATTGACTTGACGAAACTAGTCGTGGTGAATTGTATGGTTAATTTTTATATAGCATATTTTTTTCCAAAATCGGATTAAAGGAAACCGAATTTGTGAAACCAAGGGTGTTGTACTGTGTAGGATATGAACATGTTCTCAAGGGGCGTAAGGAGTCAAAGCACGAGAAAGAAACATAAATAATGGAATATTCCTTAGATGGTGCTTATGGAATACGAACACAAGTGAAGCAGTCGCTGTCTTATATTTGATACGAGTATACCTCACCGTAAAAACTTTGGGTGACAGTGATTTCAGATCGCAAAACCGGCTGAAGATGGCATAAATAAGTGAAAATGAGTATGGGAGTATGAGGAGCTAAACATTGAGACATGGCAGGGAGGAAGGGATCACTCTCACGTCATTGACCTGGTCCTGGAGGCTTAGAGCGGCATACTCAGTGAGTATTACTCACAAGAGCAACACTCATATCGGATTTTTCCTTTCCCGGTCTGAGTCGGCCAACCTACACTCTATACCATTTTTTGTTTCCTTTTGCTTATCTCAAGTGTTTTTATTCAGAATGTCCTCTAAAGTAACTGTTTGGGCGGTTACTAAATAAGTGATGGGTACTGTTGGAACGCTACAGGTATTTACTAAATAAGTGATGGGTCCTGTTGGAACGCTACAGGTATTAGGGATAATTTCACTCATACTTATTTGTTTATTTGTTTTGGACATGAAAGTCGATTTATTCTATGGTAGTTTAGTTGTTGACAAAGGTCATGAATTGGAAATTGAAGCAGATTTGTGTAAGATCACCGATGAGAATAATGAGTATTGGGCTGTGGGCAGTAGGGATGAAATGCTTTTTAAAATGAAAATAAAATATGATCATTTGTCTACTGCAAATTTAAATGTAACTTCTTCTAGTTCAACAATATTCGACTGGCATATTAAACTAGGCCATCGAAATTTTTATGTCATTGAGTCAGTTTTAAAGAAACATTATTTTGATTTTTCTGTGATTTCTGAATTTTGGGATTCATGCGTTTATGAGAAGCAGCACATCAATTCTTATGTGAATAGCATATCTCCTGCTTAAAATGTATAGTTATTACAGATTAATGAAGACCAATAGGGACGACTAGTGTTGGCTGATCTAACTATTTCATGCTCTTAAATTACCATTACCGTTAACTATATTTAGCTTATTTTCTCAAAAACAAATTGATATAGATTCTAAATTTAGGATATTTTTGCCCACGCTCGATAAAAAGAGATGTGTAATGTTGTTAAATCTGCTAGAACAATGTTGTTTTACCGTAAACTTGACAAGTGTCTTTGGGCAAAGGCTGTTGATATTCTACAGTAACTAGCTCGGTTTAAGATCCTTAAAACTCCTTGGAAACTCTAGCATCGATCAAAATGTATTACTGGATTACAGAAGTTTTCCTGGATTACACGAATTTTTGAATGTGCCGTCCTGTCATAACTAGAATGTAGAATGTATCCTCTAATATATTTACTTTCCTTGACCATCATATCTTCAATGACTTACACCTTCAAGCGCCTCCCAGCACCGTGGATTAATCAAGAGATAAGAGATTTGATGAGAGGAAGAGATGCTGTCAGAATTACTAATGATTACTTCACCTTCAAATCCCTCCGAAACCTCACCAAATCTTCTATACGCCGTGCTAAAGCTAAGTTTTTCCACGACTCCCTTTCACAAGCTCCTGATTCCAAATCCAAATGGAAAATCCTTAAAAGATTATCCGTGATAAATTCAAATTTCCTCAATGCACCTTTGACTCAAAAAACTTCGATTTCCAGAACATCTCACCCCACGACCTCTTATACTCTATCCTTAAAAATCCAATCTCTATCTTTATAAACCCAAAACCAATGATTACGGCACTCATCGAATACCAGTGAAAATTATAAAACTGTGCCTCCCAGCCATCTTTCCCGCTCTCTTACATATTTATAACTTCTTTCTCCATTCCGTCTTTCCGATTGCCTGGAAAAAAGTATAGTTCGTTCTTTGAATAAAGTTCCTATCCCTTCCTCAGCATTGGACTTCAGACCCATAACGATCCTATCCAACCTCTCAAAACCACTTGAAAGAATAGTCCACTCCCAATTCTATAACTTCCTTGAACAAAAACCCTACTTGTTCCCTTCCATTCTGGGTTTAGATCCCAATATTCCACACAATCAGCTCTCTTGAAAATTACCCAAGACCTTCAATCCTCCATAGACAAACAGAAAATATCAATCCTAGTTTTCTTTGACATCTCAAAAGCCTTTGATATGGTGAATCATGAAATCTTTCTTTCCAAACTCGGAAACAATTCCGTATCTGAAACTGGTCTCTCCTTTCTATCTGTCCAAACTCAAACTGTGATTATCCCAAATAAAACTCCTGCTAACACATGGAGTTCCTCAGGGATCATCACTTTCACCTATCCTTTTCTCTATCTATGTTAATGACCTACCCCATTCCATACATCACTCTAAATAGCATCTATATGCTGACGATCTCCAAATTTACCTTTCCTTCCATCACACCGATATGCCTGAGATGGTCCAAAAATTACAAGAAGACATTGACAGCATCAATTTATGGGCCATCAAGAATGGTCTAAAACTTAGACTTGCCCCTAACCTCGCCAATATTGTCCTTAACGACTTACTAAATTTGATAATCCCTCAATTTCCTGAGTATATTATCCTAATTAAAAAAATACGTAGACGACCTCCTCCTTGTTTTTAACCCCGATAAAATTACTGACATCCTTTTAGCCTTCAACTCTTACCACCCCCGCCTCCATTTTACCGCTCAATCCGAATCAAACAATTCCCTTCCATTTCTTGACCTCCTCATCATTATAAACCCTAATAACACAATATCCACTGACTGGTACACGAAACCGACTTACTCTGGCAGACTATTAAAATTTCATTCCCAACATCCCCATCATCAAAAAATTAACGTTGCAAAAAACCTTATACACCGAAGCCTTTTCCTTTCCGATCCCCGTTTCCACGACATCAATATTAACCGCATAAAGACAATTCTTCTGGCCAATAACTTCCCTCCCGTGATCATAAACAAACTTATTAATAACCACAAGAATCAGTCTCAACCTCAATCAACCTCTCTTTCTACTCCATCATTACCCAGTATAACAATCACAGAGTCAAGTATGTATCTTTTTTCTTATTGATTATGATCTTTTCATTTCATTTCGCCTATTTCTTTCTCCCTCTTTCCATACTCATATCTTTCTCTGTTACATATCCTGACATATAATTGTTAGTTTAATATTACATTATTTTAAAATTTAAAATTATTTTTTATTCATACGGTTTCTCTTTTTTAATGACTCTGTTCTTTTTATATATTACCTATACTCTTAACTATGTTTTTAATATATTACCGTCATATATCACTTCAAATTGTTCATATTTAAAATTTTAATTGTTCACATAATTTTCCTTTGTCATTTGTTTCATTAGCTTAGTCTCTCTTTATATATTCTTATTACAATATTATCATCTCAATTCGGTTTACTTCCATACTTTATAACTATCATCTTAATTTTGTTTATTTTCATACTTTATAACTGTCATTTTATTATCTTATTACATTTAATTTTATTTATGTTCCCATATTATATTACTGTCATATTATTATTATATACCTAACGCATTATTAAGTCTATATATTTCATTGGTTGTTATCTTGTTTCTTTTAGCCCTGATGAAGGCCCACATTGTAGGCCGAATCGTCGGCACATAATTAAAATTGCACTTGTTTTAAATGTGTGTTTCTAATTTATGACCGCACCACCAACCATCTTCCTCATCTATATTATTATTCTTAGGGGACTAGCTGTCTCAGAATAAAATTTCTTTTCATTTCATTTGCCATTAGGCAAAATCTAAGAATCTACCATATTCCTCAGACGATATAAGATCTATGACTTCATCCTGCAAGGTTTGTGCTGATGTAAAACAAAATTTCCACCATAACAAATCTCATGCCTAATTGAATCGACCCCTTCATGGGAGCGTTTAAACTTATATTTTAAAGTACCTCTCCCTTCGTTTAGAAAAAGTAGCAACATCTTGACGATTATTGATGAATTCAGCCGTTTTCCCTTCGCAATACCATGTTCTGATATATCTGCAGCCACTACCAAAAAACATTTGTTTTCGCTTTTTGGTCTCCCGGCGTACATTCATTCTGACCAAGGAGCCTGTTTCATGTCAAAAGAGCTCAAGCAGTTTCTTCATACTTGAAGAGTAGCGACGAGCCGAACTACTCCTAACAATCCCCGCGGAAATGGTAAATGTGAACGGTATAACGGTGTGATTTGGAACACGATAACATTGGCCATGAGGTTCCACGGATTCGAAACTATTGACTAGGAGCTTGTAATCAATGATGCACTTCACAGCATGAGACCACTGCTCTGTACAGCCACTAACCTCACTCCACTCGAGCTCATGTTCCTTTATCCTAGAATATCCTCAAATTGTACATGGCTGCATGGCTACTCGACTCGGGGTCAGTGCTCTTCAGGAAGTTCGATCGACACAGTAAGCATGACCCGTTTGTCGAAGAGGTGGACCTCATCGAACCCAATACAGAGTACGCTCAAGTCAGACTGCCAGATGGTAGAGAGCTGACAATTTCTACGCGGCATTAAGCTCCAGCCGTAGAACAAGTAAGGGATCTTCAACATCAAGTGGACTTTTCTGGGCCAGCATCACCTCAAGTGACTTGACTGCTCTGCACCTGCATCCTCCCAAGGGGTAACCCTGCACCCGAAGCGGTACTTCAATCCAGACCTGTACCAGAGTCACAATCACAATTACCCCAGGATGCAGGAACTGAATCGGACGAGCCTCCGACTGAAATACAACTATTGGGTTGATGCAAAATTAATGCAGGTTTTTAGTAGGTATTGTAAATACGCCATATCTTTACTTTAACCATATATATTTAATCCAAATAATTTCCATCTGAATCAATGCACTTTTGCCAACGTTCAACAAGCTTTCTTATTCCACCAGAAAAAAAAATCCGAATCCCTGGACTCAATGAAATCACGAAAAGAATTTTCAATGTCGTCCTGGTTTTGAAAATTTTTCTTATTGGTTGGGTCTTCTTCCACTTTTGACCTCAGCTGGTCGTTGTCCAGAGCAAGATGACGGCCCCGACCTTCCTTGTCTTAGAGGTCGAAATCTCCTCTGCGAAACTTCTGGAACCAACGCTGCACCGTGCACTCATTAATAGCCCCCTGACCCCACACTTCATTAATATTACGAGCCGTTTGCGCAGCGCTGCGCCCTAATTTAAATTCGTAAAAATAAATTTGACGAAAATCGCACTTTGACATTTTCGATTCAAGACCTTTGAACACACTGAACAAAACGATTTTACTAAACAAATTCATGGTGAAAGAGAGGGTATTAGATAAGGTTTGTTTTGGTATAATAATGATCAATGTTAGGATTAGCTTTGTTTACACAATTGGAATTAAGATATTGCAATAGAGGAAACCTGCATTAATTTCGCATCAGCCCGATACAACGGAGTGAACGTGTGAGGAAGGCACCGTGTTATCTCCGAAACTATTTTACAAATTGAAGGAGGGAAGAATGCGGTGATATAGCCAGCAATAGCTTTCATCATTAATGTTTATAATCATATTTTTTATTGATAATATTTAGTATAGTACGATAACCTCATTGTATATGTGTATTTTTGCTTAATAAAGCATTATTTCTTAAGGTTAAATGTTTTACTTTATATTATAGTAAATCACCCAATATTACAATGCCTAAACAAACACGCAGAATATGGGATGCTAAAAGTAAAAAAGGTATTTTTGTGGGAATGACTCAGACGCTAAGAGTTTTCCAGTTAAGAATGTATTTCCCTGAAGACCATACGATTGACGTGATGAGAGATGTTATATTTAAACCTAGTTTCCCTATAGCGCTGTAACAAAATAATTCCTATCAATATTTTTTCTGAAGTTGGGGACAGCGCCATTGAAGAGGAACCACAAGATCCCAATGAAATTCAGACAGCAGAAAAAGAACCTCTCTGCTGTTTTAAGAACCCTGATGAGCAGGTACAGCTGACTGATGAATGGCTGAAATAACCTTATAATTGTAGAAAACTGGTTGAAATTAAATAAGGAAGAAAGAAACCTTCTCGAAAATGAGAAAATCCTTACTCTTCCTGATTGCCCTAGCCTCTTCAGATTGTAGATTTGCTATGGTATTGGTTTAATTATTTTTATTTTTCCGTTTCATTTTTTAGCTGGATCTTCCGGGTCCGTTGGTCCAACAGGACTCTTGTCCTCTTCTTCGGTCGAACTCTTGTCAGAATATTTATTTAAAGTTTTTATCTTCTTCTTTTCTGGCACCTCTATCCATTATGTCCCTTGCACTTTCGGCAAAAGACTTGTCTATAGATAGTTTCTCTTTTAAAGTTGAATTTCGTGCTAATTGTACCTTTCACTCTCTAACTGATGGGCAGCCTCTACCTGTCCAACTGTCTCAATTAATTTCTCAGGTATGGATATGTATTGCGTAAGCATATTCTTTGCAAAGTCATAGTCCAACTGGCCACATTTCCTAACTTCGGTGAAGAATCGGTATATCTTCCTCTGGTGTCCAACGACCTCCTCCATAAGCCTTTTTTTTTTTTTTTTTTTTTTTTTTTTTTTTTTTTTTTTTTTTTTTTTTTTTTTTTTTTTTTTTATAACTTCCTACCAAGAAGTATAGAAGTGATAGTATGTGGTTTAGAATGGTTCTGCTAACCCTACCTATTAATGACGCTCTAAGTTCAGTGGATGGAATCTACCATTCACTATTCTACCATTTCAAGGACCATAAAAAGGTACAGGGAGACTGTTAGTCATTCGAGACAACCAACGTCAGGGCGTCCCACGATTACTAACCCCATAGATGACCGCTTCATTAAAATAAAAGCACTTTGGAAGCGTAATTCTACTGTATCTTCCATTAAAAACTTGATCGCTGGTGTTCGAGGGGTTATCAATTTCGGAGTCAACGATAATTAGAAGACTGAGTGAGTCAAACCTCAGGTCAAGAAGGCCAGTGAAAGGTCCTCTTCCCACCGCGGAATACCGTGTAAAAAGATATATTTTCAATATATAAAATTTTCAAGGGAACACCAATCTTGGACTGGGGAGTAATACAAAAAAGTTGTATTCAATGATGAGATGAGAGTGACCCTTAACAGCCCAGGTGACCGTGGAAGAGTTTGGAGAAGATCTGTAGAAAGGTAAAGTCGGTGTTGCACGTTAGAAACTGAGCCATTTGGAGGGAGTTCTATCATGTTCTGGGGTGGCATATCTTGGGAGGCACGCACCGAGTTAGTACCATTCCAAGGATGCTTTGAGGTATGTAGAAATGATTCTTCAAGATCATGTAGTGCCTTTTATGCCATTCAAAGGCTCTGAATTATTGCTCATGCATGATAATGCTCGTTCTCACAGAGCAAGATATGTTTCTGAATACCTCAACACCACAAATATTCACACGTTTTCCGGGATTGTATAAATATATATTATATATATATATATATATATATATATATATATATATATATATATATATATCAACAAAGATCTATTTTTTAGAAAGACTCGAAAAAGATCAGTTGCAAAACATAGCGGAGACCATAATCTTGGACTCACTGGGAATCCTGCATCACCACATATATTGAGGCTAGTATGGATTTTTATATGTCCATGATCGATTTCGAAATGAGTAAAGTATATGTATTTCCTATTTGGCAGAATCTCCCTCTATCTTTTTTCTGTAAACTCAGCGAAGTTGAGCAGCAGATCCAAATTGGAATTTCCTTCTATTTATAAAACAAATTAGACATCATTATAAATCCATCTTTTAATTACGGCTAAAATGAAAAACATTAATATTTATTGTAATTAGTAGTCCATCGATCAATTAGTACTTCGATTTATTTATCTCCATCCACATTTATAGTTTATAATAAAAATAAAAAATTTGATTAAAGTGTGTTAATCATTAATTATCGGTTACAGTTCTATTAATAATATATGTCTTATACAGCATGGAGGCAATATTTCTTAGTCAAATGTTTACTCGATGAATCAGGCTCTATCTCTTTTTATATAAAATAACCTAACATTTTTTTTTCTATTTTGTTTTTTAGGTTAAAAACAATTGTAAATCTTAAAGAGTGCACAACAATTTAATTATATTTTGGTTTATTTTTTTCAAGAATGAACCTTTGTAATTGACCATGAAATAAATAAATAACCCTCCTCAAAATTTGAGGTCTCCAGTTCAAAATAACTAGAATCTAAAATAAAACGAATAAAGAAATAAATAAAACAAAATTTGTGCAGGCCCCCTTTCTGTTATAGATGAAATATATAGGTAAGTGAAAGTAAAAGGGATAAAGAATTAATTAAATTGTTTTTCGATAGAAACATGTGTTTTATTAAATAATCGAGTTTATTATTATCTATAACAATGAGTTAAGTTTATCGGTGTTTAATCACACTCGGTAAAATTTTATAATTTCAAGTACAAGATAGTATTTTTTCCAAAATCTTTAGCTTTCTAGTGGTATATTATACATTTATATTTATTTCCTTATTTTCAAAAATACAAAAATTGCATAAAAATATCTTTTTACTCTTGTCTCCTTTAGTTGGTTACCGAATTTGTTCAATTTATATATTTACTCACACATGTTACCTATGCCTGTTGATGAGGGACTATACTGACCAGACCTCACATATGCTACCTAACATGACTTAAGCCCTAGACAAACAATTAGGTGTAACAGATCACTGTCCCATTGTCATCAATATTATAGCCAAGATTTTGTGTCGGAAGAAATTATAGAGAAAAACTGAATTTTCGTCATTTGTTAGGACTTTATTAGAGAAATATTTTCTCAAACGTCCCCACTCCTCACTCTTGTGCTTTTCCCGCTAGTCCCTCTTGAACATCCGTTTGGGGAGTCTTTTAGTTATTATCTTAGATATAATTAGTTCGATATTAATGCGTAACATGTCGTTTTATTTTTTTATCTATAAGCTTTAAAACATGTAATACAACATTTTTGTGTAACATTTCTACTTTCACCGCAATTAAAATATGCAACATTTTCGAATCAAAATTCACATTTTATGCGGTTTCCATGAAATAGAATTTCTATTTGAAGTTACATATGAAAAAATGTCATATAAAAGTTGTAGCGCAGTTTACCCTACCCTTTCATATTATGCCCCTAACTTAATATTTTTAGGGTAGAGAAGGTAAAGACAAGCAAGTATTGGTGCGGGCTCGACACCAAGCTAACCCTAAAGCGAGTTCGGATCTTGCGAAATTGCTTGCTTTATCTAGTTAAATTATGTTTATTTCATTTCCTTTCCTTTAGACATGATTGAATATTAATACTAATGATGCTCTAATTGTTATTTTATATTAATGTTTTGCAAAAAAAGTTATAACATTTTTTTTTTAAATTTGTTTCAAGTCAGATTTTGCTTCTGATCTTTATATTGAACACTGTTTTGGATCAACAATTCTGGAAATAATTATCGTCCTACTAATACTGTCCTAACGATCGTAGGCATAAATTGTATTCCAGAAATTTTTATTTAAAAATTGATTTACGATTAATCATAATTCATTGGTTTATTTTTAAAATACCTGCATATTTATTGATTAATGTTTAATATTTTTTTCATCGATCGTACCCAATAATCATTTATTGAAACGTAATTATTTATTTGTTTCTTTTTTTTTATACATGCATATTATTCTTAAGGGACCTAGTCCCAGAATAAAGTTCTTTTTTCATTCATTCATTCATTTAAATAAGTTTAAAAAACTTAGACATTACAGTATGTTCTTCTCTTCTCCACCAACTTTTACCGACTGATTTCAAATCGTGCTTTGCTTATTGGTAACCTATTTCTTTAACTGTAATTATGCTTTTAATATTTGGCATTGACATAGTTCATTTGTAACAAGTTTGCCTTTAATGACCGCCACCCGAATTATCTCATCCTTCATAAAAATAAATTCCTATTTCTTTGGTGACGGAACGACTGCTAAGTTGACAAATTTGTGCCCAAATACCTTCTTATAGTTCTCCTTGAGCAGTTTTTAATGCAGATTTTATTATATCTAGGAGCGGCGTGGTCTAGTGGATAGTGCGCTAGTCTGCTGTGCTCCGGGTCCTGGGTTCGAATCCCGGCTGTGGCGGAATATTATTTATTCTGTTAATTCAGTCGGGGGACGACCCTAGGGTATGGAGACCCTCCTGCGGCAGACCCAGCCTCTACAAAGTGGGTACCCAAATTAATTGGGGAAAAACCTGGCGGCTGAGCGCGATTAAGGCCTAATCACCTCATTGCACTGCCGTTGGCCTAGAAACAGTACGAATCTCTATATGTATTGAGCCCAAGACCCTTCATGGGTTGTAGTGGTACAGGTTTTTTTTTTTATTATATCTAATTCCTAGCACTGTTTGGCGGGTAGTATTTATCTTTTTATTGTATTATTATCAAAAGCACCTACTCGTTACAAGTTTTCTAAGAATATGATTTTCCTCAAGAGGTGACGCTCTGTATTTTATCAAAATATAAGAATGAATTTATCTTTGAGACCCTAAATTGTTTGTAGTTTGATGCTCGAGATATTTTTGAAATACAGAGTTGCATTCATGGTTAAATAAACATATTCACACTACTTATTAACTATTTTCCCATTGAAGAATTGCCTGAGCATCAAACTCATCAACATTGCTCTGTGCCATTTTATATGCCTTTCCTTTGTGGATAGGCATTAAATCTTGTCAATGATCTGGAGCTAAATTTCATGAGGTATCTTCTCTTATATTCGAAGAGATATCGATATAAATAAATTTTATGCGATGTGCTGATCATTATTACTTTCTTTCATAAAACTTCTTTCTTTCCCAGCTTGGCTTCTGTCAAGCCTTCGTAGATTTTTTTGCACATCTTATGTTTGTCGCTGAGATATCTACGTAATTTCCAAATTGAGTGATAAATTGGATTCATTCCCTAATTTTTACCATACAAGTTTTTCAGATTATTGTTTGAAGCAAATCATTTGATCGAGTCTGGACTGCTTTACAAACTCCGTCAATTCCTCACCCCTACATATTTCCTATTAATGCTTTCCTACCTTACTGGCAGAACCTTTAAGGTAAACCATAACTTTTCCCACTCATCCATATTTTCCCTAACTGCTGGAGTGCCTCAAGGTAGTATCTTAGGCCCTATCCTCTACTCACTTTATACAGTTGACATTCCACTCCATCCTCGCACTGTCCTCAATACGCTGATGACACGTGTGTCTTATCCGTCCATAATGATCCAACTACTGCATCCCAAACCCTTCAGTCCCACATTACAGCCATTGAAGATTGGTGTCAAAATTGGAGGATTCATATAAATCCTACCAAATCACCTATACCCTTCGTCGCAAACCGATGACTTCCTACCCCCCCCCCCACAGTACCTTTTAATAACATTACCCTTACTTCTGTAGAACAAATCCGATACCTAGGTCTCCATCTTGAGAAGCGCCTTACTTGGAATCCTCACACAAGACTGAAACGACAAGAAACTGCTCGAAGATATCGATCACTACAAAACTTACTAGACAAACGTTTAAAACTTGCAGTATATTATAAAAGACTCATCTACATCACTATTATCAGACCTATTTGCACATATGGAATCGAGCAATGGAGCTCTACGAAACCATCTAATTCCTCCCGCATCCAGTCCATGCAATCCATAATCCTTCGCGAATTCCTGAATGCCCCTTATTTTATCACAAATCAACTCCTCCATAATGACCTAAAATCCCATTTGTTGCAGACATAGCTCGTGATAGATACTCCTCTTTCCATTCTAAACTCCCTACCCATACAAACCCACTTGTCCGTAATTTATCTTGCTCAGATATCCTTGATAACCCTCCAAGGTGACTGAAAAGAAGGTGGCCTAGGGACCTACTGTCTTAAAATAGTTAGTGAAGTGCTACCACTGGGTACTTCTTTTTCAAGACATTTCGTGACTTTTTATTTTCATTCTACATATTTACTTATTGTGTTCTTAAATACAGTTGTAAATTACTATAAATAAATAAAAAAAATAATTATATTAAGGGTGTATAGTCGACTGTAGAAACTATTATAGGTGGAATAGTCAGGAATCAGTCATTTTTGAAAAGTTTTTAATTTTGCCAACGTTTCGGCTCAAGCTTGTGAGCCATCATCAGGGCATTACTGAGCCATGTCCAAGCATAAACTAGTGAGTTTATGCTTGGACATGGCTCAGTAATGCCCTGATGATGGCTCACAAGCTTGAGCCGAAACGTTGGCAAAATTAAAAACTTTTCAAAAATGACTGATTCCTGACTATGCCACCTATAATAAAAAAATTAATATAAAACTCATATATATATATATATATATATATATATATATATATATAATATAATATATTATATATATATATATAAAGTTAAGATCCCGAGTACGACTGAATTAGGCTTAATACTATTCCTAGTAAACAACGTACTATTTGTTTGTATTAAGATACAATAAAGTCAGTTCTGTTCTGAGTCTAGATCAGTGTGTTTATCGATCCCCTTTTATTTTATACCTGTATAGCGGCGTTCGTTAACTGGTGCCGAAACCCGTGATCACGTGATTAGTGGCCGTTCTATTTTAGCTTTATTTACTTCGTTACTATTTTTATTTTATTTTTTCTCCTCTTAAGTAATTTGTAAAAAAATTATTTTTTATATTATTTAAATTATTTTCGCTATTATTTGAAATTATTTTTGCGATTAATTTAAATTTTTTTCGCAATTATTTGAAATTATATTTCTATTATTTTCGTGAAGCTTCCGTAACTTCAAGATGGCAGAAGCTGGATTCATAAGACCACCGGTTTTGACTTTGCCGACGGAACCTGAAATTCCTCCATTGCCGCGAGATACGCTGGCAGAGACCCACTCCAACACTTTGGCATGGATGAAGGTTCGGGCGGCCACCGCCCAGGATTTAAGAAAAGCCATCTCCGAGCTAGAGAGATTCAACGGGGAAGTTGGTGAACTGAATCATTTCCTGAAAGGAGGGGATCACCTGATGGCTCGAATAGAGGTAAAGACGGCTGAGCGCTTACTCGAAGCTGGGGACGCTGAATCAATTAAAGCTGATTTGGTGTGCCAAGTCAAAAGGAGCGTCCTTAACATCATTCAAGCTGATGAAGACACCCCGTGGCCGGTGATAAAGGAGCGATTGAAGAAAGCTTATGGCGGTGGAAGATGGAAGACAGAAGAAGATATCTTCCTGATGTTCAGGGAGACGAGGCGGCCACGTCAGAGTAATGGGCAGTACGCTGGGGAGCTCCTTGCTCGTTTCAATAAAATAACTGAGAAGATGAGGGAAGTGGTAGATGCACCCGGTGTGGAAGCAAGGATGGGATTTTTGTCAACCATCTTGATGGTTCAATTAGCCCGAGAAACTGGGAAAAAGGATGGAATGCCAAAATACCGCACATTTGTCGGGTGGGCCCAAGAAATGATCGACGCTAGTGCCCGGGAAGAAGAGGCGCGAATGGAAGTAGAAGATCAGGGCTGGAGTGGAGTATCGGAAAACTAGACTTATTCGTCCGGCTTGGAGAAAAAGAGATGGTGCAAACGAAGGTAGGGAGAGAGCAACGAATGAAAGGAGGAGATTTGGTTCTCGAAAACCGAAATTTAGCGAAAGAAGAGAAGAGCGGCGGTGCCACGGGTGTGGAAAACCTGGACACCTGGTGGCGCAATTTCCTCGTACGAAGTGTTTCGAATGCGGTGTAGAGGGGCATATTGCCCGCCAATGCCCTTACATTTTTAGACGTATGGAGTCATCAAGAGGTGAACCGATGGAAGTAAATGCGCACAGAGTACGGCCAAGAAGCAGAGCGATCTCTGAGTCAGCAGGAACGTCGGGGTCGTCTGAGACTGAGTGTGAGGAGGAGAGATCAGGGACCAGCGGAGGCGAAGGAGGAGGGAAAACCCGGAGGTGCGGACAACGCCGTGGTGCGACAGGAAGGAGAGAACGCGTTGCGGCCTGAGGAGAGTGGCAGGAGTGGGGCGACCGCACCTTAGTCAACTGCAGCGTGAGTAGTGAGTACGGCGGTCTGCCCATCATCGGAGTCGTTGGAGTGAGGTGCCTGGATTACACAGGGAGCTCCTGCACGATCCTGAGTCGAGAGGCGGCGGAGCAGCTGTGTGGCGGCAAGGCGACACTTCAGGTACAGGTATGTGCTTGCAAACTAATCACTCTGGGTGGCCCTTGCGAAGTAGTGGGGAAAACTTTAATGAAATTGGATAGTTGGGTCATGAAAAGGGGCCGTTTACCTATACATCATCATCATCATCAATCCGGCGCTACAACTCGGTGACGAGTCCTGGCCTCCTCCACCAGCCCTCTCCAGTTATTTCTATCCTGTGCAGCCGTCATCCAATTTCTCACTCCCAGGATATCTCTTGCATCTGCTGTCACACCATCCGTCCATCTAAGTTTCGGTCTTCCTCTTCTTCTGATGCCGTGTAGAGGTTCAGTCATAACGGCCTTAGGGATCTTCTCATCCTCCATTCTTGCCACGTGACCAGCCCACCGCAGTCTGCCAAGCTTCAAGGTCATAACGACATCATTGTCCTTAAAACCTGTATAGAGTTCATCATTGGTCCACCTCCTCCAATGTCCATTGAGATGAACTCCACCGAAAATTCGTCGAAGTACTTTTCTCTCAAAGACTTGTAGGTCTTGTTCAGTTCTTTTACTAATAGCCCATGTTTCTGATCCATACAACAGGACTGGGCGAACCAACGTCTTATATAGATGGAGCTTAGTCGGCCTGTCTAGGAGCCGGGAGGTGAACTCTCTTCGGAGGCCAAAGTAGCACCTGTTTGCCATCAAAATTCTTCTTTTCACCTCCACTTCTGGTGCATTATCTTGCGTTACAAGAGAACCCAGATAAGTGAACTGGGCCACTTTTTCAAAGTTAAAGGGGCCAACATTGATGGTCTCGCCGGGTCGGGGTTCTTCTCCTGTTGCCATGTACTTTGTTTTCCCCGCGTTTACCTCCAGTCCAAGCGTTCTGGCAGCCTCCATTAGGGCCAAAAATCCTTCTTTGACAGACTGCAACGACCGTCCTATGATGTCAACGTCTTCCGCGTAAGCTAATAGCTGGATCATATGATTGTAAACGGTCCTATTTGTTTGGATACCAGTGTCCCTCACAGCTTCCTCAAGTGCCAAGTTGAACAATAGGCATGCTAACGCATCTCCTTGGCGGAGCCCTTTCCTTGACGAAAACTCTTCCGTTCGATGCCCACCTACCTGCACTGTACACTTCACATCCCTCATGGTCATCTTTATCAGCCGTATCAATTTATCGGGGATACTGAACCCTTCCAGGGCTTTGTACAGTTTTTCACGATTAATGCTGTCATAAGCTGCCTTGAAATCGACAAAGAGATGGTGGGTTTTAACTTTATGTTCATTTCCTCTCTCTAGAATTGTTCTTAGAGAGAATATTTGATCAGTAGTTGATCTTCCCCGTCTAAATCCAGCTTGGTAGGCACCAAGCTTCTGATCTGCAAATGGTAGGAGACGCTGGAATAGTATGCTTGATAGTATCTTATATCCACAGGAGAGAAGAGAGATACCTCTGTAATTCTGGCACTGAAGTTTGTCTCCTTTCTTGAAAATAGGGCATATTATTGATTTTCTCCAATCTTCAGGCAACACTTCTTTCTCCCAAATGGTTAATATAAGGCCTTGAAACCTCTTCAACAGCTCTCCACCTCCATATTTGAAGAGTTCAGCAGGCATGTCATCAGCTCCAGGGGCCCTATTATTCTTAAGCCGATTTATAGCATCCATTATTTCCTCATCATTGGGTGGTTCAATGTTGGATTCTTCATTTATTATCTTCAATTCTTCACTTGAATGCAACTCAGTGTGATGTGCAAAGGGTTAATGAAATAATTAGTAATGCTACTCACTCGTGGTTTTGCTAAAGTTGTAGAGAAGAGACGAATGTAGAAACGGAGGAACGATATGAACACTTCAAAGGCTAAGGCCAGACTTCTGTTTTGATATTTTCTTTGATTTAAGTTAGTTATTTCCGTCAAAATTTATTGTTATCTAATATGCCGCCCAAAGCTGATAAAGGTTCTAATTTAGAAAGCGACGAACTTAAGTTACAATTTTTAATGGACGAATTTAGTGATTTATATGAGGACATTAAAAACACTAATAAACTAGGTTTTATTTCCATCTTTATAAATCAAAGAGGGCATTATTTAAGGCGCGTTTATCGCGTATAGATGGTACTTTTGACAAGTTTTCTCAAATATTTCGAGAAATAAAATCGCTTGCTACCCGAATAGAAGGTTATGATACTTCGATATATATAAAAATGAAAGATGAGGCTCGAGAAGCCTACTACGAAGCTTTGTCTTATGGTGTACAGGAGGATCAAATCTCTATGAAAAATAATTCGATCAGTTCTACGCCCGTTCTCCAACTACCACCTATAAATTTGCCAAGTTTCGACGGTAATATTTCAGATTGGGGACCATTTAAGGACACTTATATTTCGCTGATTCACCATAACAATGATTTACCTAATGTACAGAAATTTCATTATTTAAAGTTTGCGTTAAAGGGGGCCGCCGCTCAGATAATAGCTTCTATTCCGATGTCTGACGCTGAGTACCTGCATGCTTGGAAAACGCTTTCTAAACGATATGAAAACAAGAGGTCACAAGCCACTACCTTTCTTATGAAAATATTTCAATTTCAATCCCTTAAAAACCAAAATTTGGCCTCCTTGGAAACTTTCTCAAATGTAGTTTTAGAAAATATTATTTTATTTCAAAACTTGAAATTAGAGGATCCTGCAGGATTTATTCTTATGACGTATGGCTTGACATTGTTAGATGAAAATTCCCGTGACCGGTTTGAGACCAAATATTCTTCTTCGACCACATTACCCACTCTTTACAATTTTCAGAACTTCATTCAAGAAATTTGCATAAAATTACAAACCCAAACCTTAACTTCTAACCGCTCAGTAGAAACAATAGTCCCGCAACAAAAATCTAAATACTTCATTGAACCAAGACGCGTCTTTCTTTATGTCAACTAGCTCCGATAATGCATCTCTGAAATGTTTTAAATGCCAAGAGAACCACCGCATTTATGAATGCCCCCGATTGAGGACTTTAAGTCAATCACAATGATACGAAGAAGTCAAGAAACTTAATCGATGCTTTAACTGCTTGTCTTCGGGCCATCCTGCAAAAGGCTGCCCCTCTCGCAATTCCTGTTGATCTTGTGGTAGAAAACATCACACCCTATTACATTTTTCGCCATCAAATCGTCACACATTTCATTCTAAACAGGTCGCTAACGAACAAACGTCAATCAGTCGCTCTTCATGTATCAGCCAGCCTAAAACATTTTGTCCTGTGGGCGCTAAACCAATTTCAAATGAATCAAAGGAAGTAGTACTTTCTACTGCAAATAATGGAGGAATTAATGTCCTACTTGGAACTGCCTGCGCCGAAATTAGAGACCAAGAGGGTAATTACCATCCAATACGATTAGTTATAGATAGTGGGTCCCAGAGATCTTTCATAACCACTTATTGTTCGCAACGCTTAGGATTACCCCTTTTCAGAAACCCTCATAAGATCAGTGGCTTTGCAGATAGTCAAATTCGTGGTGGAGAACACCAAAAAAAATTTATTATACGCCCGTGCGGACTGGATCAACCATTATTGGAAACAAATGCCATACTTATATCGTATATTATCGATAAATTACCCATCTGCTGTTTATTGCCAAAAAAAAAAAAGTTTATTTATTTATTCAATTTCCATTTTCTCGGGTACATTAACAGCAAAGTATTATTTAAAATTTGTTATTAGTTTAATTTTATTGTTTTCAATTATTATACTCCAAGACTACACTCTTAAGTCCACTTTTTATTTTCTGCTATATTATTCTAAAGGGACTCGTCCCAGAATAAATAAAGAATTATTACTATTATTATTATATAAATACATATGCGTGTGTGTGTGCATAACCTAACCTGAGTAAATCTAAGGTTCTTTTCAGAAGCATTAAAAAAGGAGCAAAGGAAAGCATACAACTTACGCAAAAGACATTAGAGAAAGATCACGCAGAAAAAGACCGCTCAACCAAGAATAGCAAAAATATGAAAGAAGCAGCTGGCAAATGAATGTGTTATTCAAACATACAAAACGAAGAGCATGGAAAGAGAAACGGGAGAAATAATATGGACGAAATTGGACAACGATTTTGGATAACTACTGAAAGCACTAGCAGAGGATTTCCATAAACATGACCCTCTAACAATAGTTCGCGAAGATGGAACTTAACGATGGAAAAGCCAGAGCAATTTTTTTGTTAAACAAATAGCAACATCACAATGAATCCGGCGAAGAAATAAAAACAATGTTGGGAAAAATCTTAAAGGAAGCTAAATAATTCAAATTAAGGCAGTCATAGGGACTGCGGATAGAAGTGAACACTTTTTTTTAAATTGTTGATTTGCCCTGGAATTTCGTTAGAAAGAAGAGTAAGTTTGCAAAAGAAAATTATGTTTTAAATGCATGTTTTGTTATTATTGTTTCATTTACTTGTAAATTATCATGACCTTGAAGAGATATATCATCTTGAATTATGCCATCGTGATCTGAATGTGACAGTAGAGTGTATGAGTTGCTGCTACACATAGCACTTTTTCTTTATGGACCTGCCATTTGTTTCATAGACATTGGGATATTTAGGAATTTCCTTAATTATTAACTGTTTCAAAAGAATGATCTGCCTGTGAAAGAATTAAAATAGTCCCTCGTTTTTTGTCTTTCGCGTTCACTTTTTTGCCTGTGTTCATACTGATGACCATTAATTTTCTCTTCACCTTCAATTTCGTCATTATAATTCCAATTATTCTCTGTTTCAGAAGATTGATCTATCTATCAAAAATCAAAATGTATTTTTTTTTTGCTTCTATATATACCGCCGCTTTTGATGTTTTTTTTTTCTTTAGGTCGCTTAATTATCTCTTTCTCCTCAACAATTATTGTCAATTTGTTAATTAGACTATTGCATAATTTTTCTTCTAATCGCTTGAACCTAATTTTTTATTTTTTTTTATTTTCCTCCTTTGAATCAAAATTTGCAAATAAAAGAGGATTTTTGACTCAAAAAGGGGAGGGATCTTTTCCCTTTATTTCTGATACACAATTTAATGAAGAAATTAAGATATTTTAAAATATAGTTATTTCTTTGCTAATATTTTAATGATATTTTTCTTAGGTTCAATTATTAAAGTTCAACATTCAAATACATAACCTCCTAGACTGAGTTCAAATGTATTATAAATAAAATAAATACGGAATCGAGAGATAACCTCAGTTTCTCTTACAACTAAAAAGAAACACACGTTTTAATTCTTCTTCTTTTTCTTCTTCATCGCTCAACAACCCGTGAAAGGTCCTGGCTTCCGCCAAAATTTTAATTAGTAATAAAATATTCATTGTACTTAATTGAAATCTATATAATTAAAATTAATTTGATTTTTAAATGTCATATTTCTAGACTAATATGATCAAGATATTCTTTTCAATTTTTTTTACTACGATTTAAATTTTGACAATAAGATCATCATGATTTTGCCTAATTTGTTTAAATATTTTCATGCTGAGTAATGTTTTAATAATATTTACAAATATCGATATTTTATTGTCAAGAGAATTAATATAGTCATGAAATTAACTTTATATACAGTAAGAGGTACGTTCTAAGACATAGTTCATGTACCTCGTCTTTACTCATTGCAACTGATTTTAATTCAAATAAATACTGAGATAAATTTCACGGAAATCGATATTGATTTCCTATCTCTAGTAGACAGGCATACACAGACCGCTGCGACAGTCAAGAGCATGTTGGTAACGCAAGCTGTCACCATGTTAACGAAATCAAAGCTTTTACTCCTGCCAAAAAACGCATAATGCACGTAAATTCCTTAGGACATCGATTTTCGAATAGAGGAAGCCATTTTAACTAAATATGATAATCCAAGTTACCTTGGATAAAGCTGGATACAAGTCTAAATAGGACATAGTCCTATGTGCGAATGTGGTCAAGGAGAACAAAATACAGACTACATCCTGCAAATTTTTGTCTTCTGAAGGAAGCGAGAAGATAGAAGAAGATCCTGACCTAAACCGAAGGAAATCTGTACGGAAGGCTGGAAGACCTGAGGGGAGCCACCCACCTTGTCCTCATTTTCTTCCAGGACGCAACTATTTAGTCAAGTACAAAGAAGAAGGGGTCAGCGCAACATTTTCTACTGGCAACTACTCATTTAAATATACGCCATCATATCCTATATGAAATAGAATTAAGTTATAGCGCACAATCTGAACTTGACAACTGTTTTTTTATCAATTTTAACAACAAAAAAACTGATGGATTATTTTAAAAAAAATAATAGATTAGTGACACCTTTCTCTGTTTCCTCCTAGATGATTTGAGAAGCAAAATTATTGGGATGATTTGGTTCCGTATAGTATCTATCTCATGAACAAACCCTAAGAGTGCATCAACATGTACCTTGATCAGCAATATCGTTAGCTCTCAGGCACAGGAGAATAGGATAATTATTGTGCCTAGGAATAACCTCAGGAAAATTAATTATCTCCGCCGTGAGACAGGTGTGATCATTATTTACAGCTACGGGGTGCTTTCCGAGCAACAAAAAAAGTAGCTTATTCGACAATGAGCAAGCTAACGATTACCGCCTCACTTGCCTCCTGCTTCTTGACAGCAATGTCCAGGAACACTTGATGATGACAAGCTTACGGTAGGTCCTCTATAAAGCGAATCAGCAATGACGTTTCGTGTCGACAAGAATGGGCAAATCAAATGCGCGATAAGAGTGTGCTGTGAAAGACGATCGCTACCAAGACCTCACCTGTCTAAATTGAGGGAAATCTGAGTGATAGGGTTGACCCTTTCATCTAAACAAAGGAGAAGAAAGGATCAAATTCAGAGAAGAGTTTTTTCCCAGAACGCGCTGAAAGAAGTACATTCGGTATCAATAGATTTCGGGTTATAAGAACAAATTTTGAGGGCTGGTTATCGTCAAAGCATGCAACTCCTGCATGGTGTCATCGATTCCATTCAGGGAAAATCTACCCGATATTCCAAATAAAATCATCTTCTAATAACCGAGAAAACCATAAATAACCATTGTTTTTAACAGTAAACCTTTTTATTTACAAACGAATTTTTTTTTCTCAATTTTTCATTAGAAAAAAAAACAACTTTATTGTCAATTTTTATGTGTATGTAATTTGAAAAGAAATCTGTTGTCACTTTGTGTGCACGTTTCGTTCGTTTTTGGTAGAATACATATCAGATAAAGATTTTTTTTGTTTTATTAATTTTTTATCAGTCCTAGGTAAACTCGACTGTTTAATATAAAATTATTTATATGATAATTCGCTATACTCAGTAATGTAACAAATAAGTCCTTCCGATTTTTATTTTTATGTGACTGTGATATATTTCTTACCTGATGAATTAAGTAAGATGTATTCTTTATCCTGTTTGTAATATGTCAACAATTATATCTGTTAACTCTTTTTGAAACTAGCTTAATATTGTGTTTGTTATTGCACTGTGAATATGGAAGAAAATATTATTTAATATGCCTATATATTTTGATGTATTATTTTAAAAAAGGCAAGCTTGATACAAAAATTAGCAGTGTTTATGTTGATGATGCCTTAACCTAACACACCTGTCAAAATGGGTTTACCACATTTCATTTAGGAAATTTTTACATGAATGGTGCTCAATACACAGGTCAGCCACATGGAATTAAAATGAGGAATGTTGAGGTCTTTGTTGATGAAGATCCCAGCTAATGAGTGCGGGATGCTGCTACGAAACTCAATGTGTCCCATAAAACCATTTGCACAAGCACCCTTATCTTCCCAGGCTCCACGCTCTAAAAATATATTTTATGTCCATTATACACTGAGTTTTATTTCACCCTGAAAAACCGAAAGGAATTATTTTCCAACCCAATAGTAGAGGAATAAAGTGACTTGGGGAGTAATAATAGTACATTTAGAAAGTGTTAGAGAACAATTATTAATGTTTAATTATTGTGAACATTTAGAATAATTGATATAAAATATATGTTTTTCTCATCATCTTTTGTTTTTCAGGCACATTTCATCTTCCAACTTCTCACTTCAAACTATTCACTCAATTTGATACTATGAAAATTTACAGTCCGACGGTACTCAAATATAGCATTTTTATTCAGTTGAGTTTTCATTGAGACATTGAAAGAGAGGTATTGAGAATCGTATTCGAATTGAGTCTCGAGACTTTTAATGAATGATTTTTCGCAAAAAGAACGCAATTAAATGATAAATCATAGACAAGACGATTATATGACTCAATAATTAAGCAACTATGGTTATGCTTTGATATTAAGAAACAATGCAGAATAAAACAATTTTGACAGTTAAAGAAAAGTCTTAATTCGGTTCTTTTTTTCTTTCTTCTTCGATTCTGCGAATTCAAATCCAATTAAATAAAACATATCATATTTAAGAAATAAATCAATCAAGTACCACTGTCGGTATATTTTAGTAAGTCATGTAAGTCAGTTTCTTCCATCAATGCTTCACTCAATAGATAAATATTTGATAACTAAGAAAAATATATAAAACATTTTTATAATAACGAAAAGACGATCGGTTTGATATCTAAGTTATGTTTATTTTTATAAATCAAATATTACTTATTATTTTTTTGTAATATATTTATCAATATAATAAAATTGTTTTCTAAAAGAAGGGAACGCAGTTTGGGTGAAGGAGGCCCTGAACATCAACTCATTATTTTACATAAGACTAACTTTTTTATTTTGGGCAAACTTTTATTATTTTTTTCACATCCTTCAATCAGATTATTGCTTTTCAAGTCAGTGAATAGTTGTAAAGGAATATAGCTTTGTTTTCTTTTACCTAAAGTTTTAATTTTTTTCACAATAAATGATATTAAAAGTAAGTAGATTAGTCAGAACCAAGAGATTCATCTTTTTTTTTTCTGTTTAATTTTAATTATTTACCTATCTCTTCTTAAAATGATGTAGTACGAAATTCGGATATTTTTTTTCTTTTTTTTTTTTTTTTTTTTTTAGAAGAAAACATTTTAGTCTAGAAGGGAGCATTTTGGGTTTATTATTTTCAATAATGAACATTTGTAATCGACCAAAAAAAAAAAAAAAATTATTCCCCCTCAAAATTTGACGGCTTACGTTTCAAGATACTAATACTAGTCCATGCAAGGATGATTTTAACACCAAGGCGTTGATATCAGCTGGATATTTTTAAAATGGCGGCCGATTAAACGTGATTTAATTCAGTAAATCAGTTATTTTTGAAGATAGAGAAAAGTCGAAAAGATTTTCAATATCAAGACAACGCGATGAACAAAGAGCAAAAAAAAAAACCGTTTTATATGGTCAAGCCACAACTTATAAGAAATTTGATTCCCTGATAACTCGGTTATTATTGATGATAAAGACAAAATGTAAGGTATTTTGGAATCAGAAAATTTTATTTGAATGAAAATCGAAAGAAAATAAATAGAAATAGTAACGCAGTCCTGTATAAATGCTTTTGGTTTATTATTTTCAATAAAGAACCTTTGTAATCGACCAAAAAAAAAAAAATTACCCCCCTCAGAATTTAATGCTTACGTTTTAAGACGTGTAGAATCTGAATAAAAAAAAAAAATCCATTTCTTCTAATAAATAAATACTTAAATTTTCAACAAAATGAAAAATGAATCATTGTAACTGTTTAACAACTAGCTGAGATATAGCGTCTTGAAACTAGGAGTAGTGATATGTTATCCTTTCAATTATAATTCAAAGGATAACATCATATTATAAGCAATAATTATTGCTTTTCATATTCTTAATTGGCAATCAACGGCTATATAAACAGTTATAACCTAATATTGTTGTTTGGAAATAATAAAACTTTGTGCCATAATTTGCAGCGTTTGTACTGTGAGTCTTTTAAGCGGTTCCAAAAATTTGAGATGTTTATTAATAACGGATTTAAAAGGTAAGAATTAGTATTAAATCGTTGTCTAACTTTCAGTGAGGAACATTTATATAGCTTACAGGCTCTCCTAAAAAATCTATCCCCTAATTTTCAAAATGGAAGATTTAAATTTATGTCCAAAAAACTCAAGCAATAATGTTCACAAAAAGAAGGCCGTCGGTTACAAAAAATATTATTATTTTATTCTGGGCCCAGTCTATAAATTACGTAGGATTAGAAACGGACAAATCATTAACTTTCACAAAACGCATACATAATAAATGCAATAGAGCCAAAAATATTATCAACGAAATGACCCCATACTTCAATAGGTACTTAAAACTATCACCAAAAAACGAACTAATTCTCTAAAAAACTGTCATCCGTAAGATACTGACCTACGCTGCCCAGCCTGGAGTTACACATGCCATTCCAATTATCGGAAAATGGAGGTGGTGCAGAACACATGCTTGCGAATCGTAAATAATTATCCTCGTTACACGCGAATCACAACCATTTTATCGGATTTACGACTCCTATAGATTAAAAACTATACGTTCTCGCTCGCACAATATTTTCTCTTACACCTACTAGCGACAACCCACTCGTTGAAGAAATAGGTGATCATGACAAGAACACACTAAAACGTTACATACATAAACCTACAAAAGACGTACTACTGCATCAATTTTGAAATGTAAAAAAGAAGAATTATTAGTTTTATATATCAACTTATAACCAAAATATTGTTATTTTGTTTCCACTCAGTTTTGTTTTTGACAATAATTTGTTTTGTTCTTACTTTAATTATTTTGTTTTTACTTAAATTATTTTTTTTCTTGTTTTTTTATTGTGTAGGTTTTTGTTTTCAAATTTTTCATTACTGGAGTCCTGCCAATGGGCAGTTTCTCTTCAGGTTTTTCATCTACACTATCTTTAATCAGCACATTTACTTGATGTATTCCTATACAGTTGTAAATTTCAATAAAATATGATTTAAAAAAAAAAAAAAAATTCAATAAGATGGCCTCGGGATCTACTTACATATAGCATTTCCAAGTCAATTGTAACCTTTTCCAAGTCAAATGTAACTTTTTCCAAGTCAAATGTAACCTTTTCCAAGTCAAATGTAACCCTTTCCATTTCAAATGTCACCTTTTCCAAGTCAAATGTAACTTTTTCCATTTCAAATGTCACCTTTTCCATTTCAAATGTTACCTTTTCCAAGTCAAATGTCACCTTTTTCTTCACTTCTAGCCTTAAATATTCCGTTTTATTTATTTATTTATTAAAAAAAAATTAGTTTAATTAAAATTATGACTATTTTAATAATTTTGGCATATCATATCACTGTTTTTTTTAGATATTTGATATCAAGTTCTGTTTTTACGAACTAATATTTAAAAAAATATTTAGTTTTAAAATAGTTGTTGATTTTGAATTTTTAGAGGGGAGGGATAGTTTTTGGGAATAATTAATGTGTTTTCGGGTATTATAATGACGTTTTTCAAGATGTATTTTTTATCGCTCGCGTGCATATTAACTCGCATTTACTTTTAATGTTTTTTATTGATGTAGGGATTAATTAATATGTTTTCGGGTATTATAATTACGTTTTTCGAGCTGTATTTTTTATCGCTCATGCGTATTTCAACTTGAATTTACTGTTAATGTTTTTTATTGATATAGGGATTAATTATTGTGCTTTCGGGTGGTTATGATTACGTTTTTCGAGCTGTATTTTTTATCGCTCATGGATATTTCAACTCGCATTTACTGTTAACGTCTTTTATTGATATAGGGTTGAATTATTGTGTTTTCAGGTGGTTATGATTACATTTTTTGAGCTCTATCTTTTATCGCTCATGCGTATTTCAACTTGCACTTACTTATAATGTTTTTTATTGATATAGGCATTAATTGTTGTGTTTTCGGGTGGTTATGATTACGTTTTTTGAGCTCTATCTTTTATCGCTCTTGGATATTTCAACTTGCATATACTGTTAACGTCTTTTATTGATATAGGGATGAATTATTGTGTTTTCGGGTGGTTATGATTACATTTTTTGAGCTCTATCCTTTATCGCTCATGCGTATTTCAACTTGCACTTACTTATAATGTTTTTTATTGATATAGGCATTGATTGTTGTGTTTTCGGGTGGTTATGATTACGTTTTTTGAGCTTTATCTTTTATCGC
Organism: Piezodorus guildinii; assembly: GCA_023052935.1. NCBI lineage: Eukaryota > Metazoa > Arthropoda > Insecta > Hemiptera > Pentatomidae > Piezodorus > Piezodorus guildinii. The sequence goes on along the minus strand of CM041295.1, from coordinate 4,295,098 downwards.
TCTTGGATATTTCAACTTGCATATACTGTTAACGTCTTTTATTGATATAGGGATGAATTATTGTGTTTTCGGGTGGTTATGATTACATTTTTTGAGCTCTATCCTTTATCGCTCATGCGTATTTCAACTTGCACTTACTTATAATGTTTTTTATTGATATAGGCATTAATTGTTGTGTTTTCGGGTGGTTATGATTACGTTTTTTGAGCTCTATCTTTTATCGCTCTTGGATATTTCAACTTGCATATACTGTTAACGTCTTTTATTGATATAGGGATTAATTATTGTTCTTTCGGGTGGTTATGATTACGTTTTTCGAGCTGTATTTTTTATCGCTCATGCGTATTTCAACTCGCATTTACTTTCAATGTTTTTTTATTGATATAGGGATGAATTATCGTGCATTCGGGTGGTTATGATTACATTTTTTGAGCTCTATCTTTTATCGCTCTTGAATATTTCAACTTGCATTTACTGTTAACGTCTTTTATTGATATAGGGATTAATTATTGTTCTTTCGGGTGGTTATGATTACGTTTTTCGAGCTGTATTTTTTATCGCTCATGCGTATTTCAAATCGCATTTACTTTCAATGTTTTTTATTGATATAGGGATGAATTATCGTGCATTCGGGTGGTTATGATTACATTTTTTGAGCTCTATCCTTTATCGCTCATGCGTATTTCAACTTGCACTTACTTTTAATGTTTTTTATTGATATAGGGGTTAATTAATGTGCTTTCGGGTGGTTATAGTTACGTTTTTTGAGCTCTATCTTTTATCGCTCATGCGTATTTCAACTCGCATTTATTTTTAACGTTTTTTATTGATATATAGGTTATTAATTGTATTTGCGTTTGTAATTACGTTTTTTGAGCTGTATTTATTGTCGTTTGTTCGCATTTCAACTTGCCTTTAATTCTTATCTTTTTATTGTTATAGGCTGTTGCACAATGCTTTTTATTGTTGTTTTTGCACGTTCTGATTACTTTTTTGAACTGGATGTTACATCGCGCTTGCGCATTGTTTTAGATCACTTTTTATTTAAGTTAAAATGTGCACTAGCTATAAAAAAAATGTCATAAACTCTATTAGTATTCCCGAAAACACTATAAACGATCACTCTATCAAATATTCGTGAAACAAGAACATAACTTGAAATGAGTAAAAGCGATAACAAATAAGGATCAAATAATGTTACAAGAACACACGAAAATAGAACAAACGATTCCTCAATTAAATTATCAAATAATTGTAAGAACAAGTTAGGAAGTGGGTCTATTATAAAATATTTAGTTAAAAAAACTTACACAGAACGCTAAAAAATGAACTATAACTATTCCTTTTATAAAAAAATAATAAGCTAAAAATAAATAAAAAAAAGCTAAATGATGTAGGTATATTCCAGCAACGTTATAATGAGAACTAAAAACAAAATAATCAATCAAAAACTTAATCATAACCACCCGAAAGAACAATAATTAATCCCTATATCAATAAAAGACGTTAACAGTAAATGCAAGTTGAAATATCCAAGAGCGATAAAAGATAAAGCTCAAAAAACGTAATCATAACCACCCGAAAACACAACCATCAATGCCTATATCAATAAAAAACATTATAAGTAAGTGCAAGTTGAAATACGCATGAGCGATAAAGGATAGAGCTCAAAAAATGTAATCATAACCACCCATATGCACGATAATTCATCCCTATATCAATAAAAAACATAAAAAGTAAATGCGATTTGAAATATCCATGAGCGATAAAAATACAGCTCGAAAAACGTAATCATAACCACCCGAAAACACAATAATTCATCCCTATATTAATAAAAAACATTGAAAGTAAATGCGAGTTGAAATACGCATGAGCGATAAAAAATACAGCTCGAAAAACGTAATCATAACCACCCGAAAGAACAATAATTAATCCCTATATCAATAAAAGACGTTAACAGTAAATGCAAGTTGAAATATTCAAGAGCGATAAAAGATGGAGCTCAAAAAACGTAATCATAACCACCCGAAAACACAACAATTAATGCCTATATCAATAAAAAACATTATAAGTAAGTGCAAGTTGAAATACGCATGAGCGATAAAGGATACAGCTCGAAAAACGTAATCATAACCACCCGAAAACACAAAAATTCATCCCTATATCAATAAAAAACATTGAAAGTAAATGCGATTTGAAATACGCATGAGCGATAAAAAATACAGCTCGAAAAACGTAATCATAACCACCCGAAAGCACAATAATTAATCCCTATATCAATAAAAAACATTAACAGTAAATTTAAGTTGAAATACGCATGAGCGATAAAAAATACAGTTCGAAAAACGTAATCATAACCACCCGAAAGAACAATAATTAATCCCTATATCAATAAAAGACGTTAACAGTAAATGCGAGTTAATATGCACTTGAGCGATAAAAAATACATCTTGAAAAACGTCATTATAATACCCGAAAACACATTAATTATTCCCAAAAACTATCCCTCCCCTCTAAAAATTCAAAATCAACAACTATTTTAAAACTAAATATTTTTTAAAAATATTAGTTCGTAAAAACAGAACTTGATATCAAATATCTAAAAAAAACAGTGATATGATATGCCAAAATTATTAAAATAGTCATAATTTTAATTAAACTAATTATTTTTTAATAAATAAATAAATAAAACGGAATATTTCAGGCTAGGAGTGAAGAAAAAGGTGACATTTGACTTGGAAAAGGTAACATTTGAAATGGAAAAGGTGACATTTGAAATGGAAAAAGTTACATTTGACTTGGAAAAGGTGACATTTGAAATGGAAAGGGTTACATTTGACTTGGAAAAGGTTACATTTGACTTGGAAAAAGTTACATTTGACTTGGAAAAGGTTACAATTGACTTGGAAATGCTATAAATAAACATCGAAGTTCGAATTCAACAGTTTTACTTATTGTATTTATATAGTTACTTATTAAATTAATACAGCTGTAAAATTCAATAAAATATGAATTAAAAAAAAAAAAATATTTCTACTGTTAAAGTGTAACATAGGCTACAATTACCACTAACCCCTACTGTAAATATCACATAAAAGTAACATGCAAATGATGCAATTATCACAACATGTATAAAGTTTGAGGCATGTGGCCATTTGTAAAATATCGAAAAATAAAAATCTTAATGTATAAAAATAAAAACAAATTGAAAATTTACTTCTATTAATACGCCTTTTTCGACCTCATCTGTTGGATTATAAAGGATTTCACTTGTGACGAAGGAATCGAGGTTAAAATGCATTTTTTTGAGTGATAACAATAAAAATTGATATAAATATTTCTTTATTTGGTTTGTTGAAGGTTTTCAATCCCACGAAGCAAATTTAAAAAGGTAAGGAGTCCAATATATGAGTTGTAAAGAATGAACAATAGTAATATGTAAGTTTTCCCAAACCTGGAAAATGCAAAAGAAATTCATTTGGCGACAATACAATAAGTGTGTTATTTACCTGAAAGGATGGTTTATAATGGGGCGACATTGATTAGGGATAAACCCCGAAAGGTTTTTTATGTAAAATGACTGTAGCTACTTATGGTTATAAATAAACACGTTGTAAAAGGGCAGTGTTTTAATTCCTAAATACATAACAGTGGCGACGAGAATCTTCAAAATAACTAAAGAAACATGCCAAAGGTGAAGAGAAAGAGAGCGGTGGAGCTGTAAATACAAAGGCGGCAAGTAACCTAAATTTATATTATATCGAGCATTTTGATTCATCAGTAATCACGTGAAATACGTTGGACATCAAATTTAAAGCTTACTAATTTCAAAGATTGAAAATAAAAAGTTGCATTGTTGATTAGCAACCTGAATGGACAGGCACTGGAAACTTTAACTAATATATCTTAGCCTAAAGCTCCTTCAGAGTTTAGTGTTGATGAGTTACTCAAAACATTATATAGAAGTTTCAAGGACTTGTCGTTTAAAATTTCTGAAAGAAGTTGTTTTTTTCCGTTGGCGCGAATGGTCGTGTAGGCCCTTGGCCGCGCGATGTAATGTGCTGGGAGAATACTCTCGCGATTCTCCATGAAATTTAATACGGTAGAGTCATCACTCCCTAAGCCTATTTTTAAAAGCTGATAGCGAATCCTCATTTAATTAAATGCTTGAAAAAGTGGCCCCGGTACTGGGTTCCAACCATGGGCGAGGGAAACTAAGGCGCTAATCACTCAGCCACAGGCTCCCCTCAAATTTGTAACACTTCATTATTTTCCCTGTCATCCTTGCGCATGAGTCATGCTAATCTCTTCTGTATCCTTCCAAATTTAGAATTCGTTCCGTAGAAGCGAGTGTGTAAGCTGTATGAAAGTCTGAACTGTGTAAGTTTTTCAAAATGACACAGGACTCAGATAACCTCAATACATATGCAGTGGATTTAAAATAACAGGCAGAGTGCCATATTCCTGCTTATTTTTATGAAGAAGCTTTTATTACCTTGTTGGTGCAATATTATTGCTGTTATTATTCATAATAATGTATACTAGACCAAGCGGTGTTATTACTAGTTGTGTAGTTACTGCATAGTCATGGATAAGGCAGTGAGTGTGTGCCTCGCAGTGAGTGCACGACTACTTTGTTCCACGGACCGTCCATAGGACTTCCCATATGTGCCAGGCACCAGATATCTTTTTACTTTATCCAATTTATTTAATTGTAATACCACTAAACTTTTTCCTTCCTTTGGATTTTCATTATGTTCTATTTTCAAAGGAAGCCAGATGAACATTTTTCTTTTTATGTATATTATATTATCAGTATTAGTAGTTTCTTTTTTTTTCTTTTTTTTTTTGACGATGTTTATTCCACTTTTTTTTAAATTTCGCTAGCTATTAATAAAAATATTGAAAGGTTTTTGTGTGCTACTCCTGAATACTGCTCTCCGCATTAATTACAGCTAGCTATTATATATATATATATATTACGAACCCTCCCGGTGCCGAAATATGCGTCATTCATCATGAATATTAAACACTCAGATGTTACAAACATACAGTTTTATTACAAAAAAACTTCAGAACTTTTAATGAGTCTGTAGAGTTGGCTTAAACTTGGACAGGGGCCTTAGATGTGGTTTTGAAATTTTTTCGTTTCAAACTGAAAAAACTTTTAATTTGAAAGTTTCCGCATACAAACCGTCAGAAGAATTTCCCTCAAACCTATACCAAAAATGCTACTAATAATATAAAAAAGTTTAAATGTAGAACCTGTGGTTCGACAAATTGAATAAACGAATATGCAATTTACGGAAAAGAGTATATATATATATATATATATATATATATATATATATATATATTTTTTTTTTTTTTTTTTTTTTTTTTTTTTTTAATTAAATGACTTTGCCGAAGTAAAGCTGGAAATCTAAAAGTTAAGGATCCCAGTCATCACATCATAGATATTTTTAATATCGACTCAAATGATCAGAGAGAAAAGATCAGATTTTTGGTACACATAAATGGTCAAACTAAACCTACAGAATTTGAATTTGGTTCAAAATTTATAATATTATCAAAAAAATCTTGGATTGCCAGAAATAAATTTCCTCTAGAAAAGTCAAATGTAATATTACATAGCTATTAAGGTCCTAAAATGAAAGTTTTGGTAGAAGCTGTTGTGAGGCTTCGGAGAGGTGTTGTTACTAAGTATTGCCTATTGATGTTGCTCCAGCACCAGAGGGAAAGAATTATTAGTGGAACAAACCACTATTAAATTTACACTTAGACAAATTCAATAGTTTTTCTGTCTCAGAAGAAGAGAAACAGAAATAAATAGGCCCCTCAATGATGCAAAACTTGATCAGGTATTAAAAAACTTGCCAAAAATATTTCAAGATGGTATTGGTCGCTGCAAAGACATGCTAGTCAAATTTTAACTGAAAGAAAACTTAACTCCAGTTTTTTGTCATGCCAGAATGGTTCCATTCGCCTAACGCGAACCTTTTATATGTCAACTTGATAGATTGGAAGCTCTAGGCATAATAAAGCCCATTAAATACTCAGAGTATGCTGCACCTATTGTTGTGGTTAGGAAGCCAAACAATGAAATTCGCAAATTAGCTGACTTTTCAACTGTATCAAATGAGAGGCTAGAAGTTGATCGATATTCACATCCAGTAATAGAAGAGCTTTTTATCAAAGTCAATGGAGCGAAGGTATCCTCAAAATTAGACATCTCTGAAGCTAACTACTCAGTTCCAGTAGATGAAGAAACAAAAAACTACCAGTAATCAACATTCCTTTAGGACTTTATAGCTTCCAGAGACTCCCTTGTGGAATAAATTGAGGTCCGATGATTTATCAAGAGTAAATGAAAATAATTTTGCAAGAATAGAGGGAGTCGCTTGTCTGATGGATCACATAATAAAATCTAGAAATGAAAACCAACACTTTAGGATATTTCAATTAGTGCTTCAAACCGCAGGTCTAACACTAAACAAAGCAAAGTACAAATGTTTAAGGACTGAGGTGGAATATCTAAGCTACATTTTTGAGAAATCAGGTCTTCGCCCATCGCAAAATAATATAAAAGCTCTACAAGAAATGCTAGAACCAACTAATGTAAAAGAAGTAGAAGCCTTCATAGGCATGATTGACTCCTATAGAAAAGTCATTAAAAACTTCAGCGACATATGTGCACCCTTAAACCGACTAAGGAAAAAAGATACAGCTTTCATAAGGGACCCTTCCTGCTCAGAAGCTTTAAAAAAATTAACAACTGCGTTGACAGAAGACAGTGATCCAAAATTGCCTTTAGTTTTGGCAACGGATGTAAGCTCAAAAGGAGAGGAACTAAGTCTTTTCTACCGATTCTCAGGCTAAACTGAACGACCAGTTATGTAAGGGTCCAAAACACTAAATTTAGCTGAATAAAAATATTCAGAGATAGAGAGAGAGGAGAGAGAGAGAGAGAGAGAGAGAGAGAGAGAGAGGATCAAAAAGTTTCTTATGGTGTCGACTTTTCTATATCGCAAGCAGATTATCGCCCTCTGATGCATATTCTGCGTTTCATGAAAGGAATACCTCAAACTACAGCAGACAGACTCCTCTTATTTATGAATTACAATTTCACTGTAGAATATGTACCTGCAACCAAATGTGGTAAAATTTATGGTTTAAGAAGATCAAGAAATACGCCAATGAGGAACCTAAGGAATGAATACAACGGCCAGCATCTGTACATCCTTGGGACCAAATGGACTTTGCCGGCCCCTTTAAGGGTAAAATATTATTCCTTGAGTTAGATGAATTTTCTTAAGGGATAGAGGTATTTATAGCCAATGACATAACTACCCAGCCCAGAAATAGTAACAACTCCTCAGATTTCATCGAATGGTTCTTCAGCAAACTTCCAGACACCCTCGTCAGAGGAATCCCCCAATCACAGTTCTAGAAGGGGAAGAATTAAGTGTCTGAAACACTGAATAAGGATCCCAGAGGTTCTTTATATAAAATTACTATAGCTACTTATGGTTATAACTAAAAGAATTCAAGTTGTAAAAGTGGAGTGTTCTTCTATCAAATTCCTAAATACATAACATATAATTTCATCATTTCAATTACATAAGTTACATCAGTTTTAATAAAGAATATATTTTCTATCCTCTAAAGATTTTATCGGATGGAAGATCCTCTAGACGAGGAAAGTAGGAGATAATATAAAGGAAAATTTAGTTGACAAAACATTTAATATCAAATATCAAATCTTCCCTGAGCGATGAAACCATTATCATAAATTATATAATTTAATTCGTGTGTGTTTTTTCGTTACAAAACTTAATACGGTACACTTCGTCCGGATGTCAACCTTCAGATTGTAAATTTTTCGAATTTTCACATTAAAGTACAACTCGAAATTCTAATAGGCAGATTTGAGGTATATTGGAACAAGAGAAATATGGCAAGTAATGCCTCTTGACCTATAATAGAGATCGTAACGACCTTATATAGATTGAAATACTGATAATGAGATAAGGATGGAGATCAAAGAGCTCACAATTCCAATCCCAGTCTCTCATTCAGGTATAAAAACAAACCATTATAAATTTTTTAATAATTTTTAGGTCGAGATTTCGAGCTAAGCATTTGAATGAGACTGAAAAATATTTGTTAATAATAAACGGCTTCGATAAAAATTGTGTAGAAGGAATTGTAGCGATAGGTTAGTAAGAAGTTGATGAATGAATGGCCTCTTAAAGGGGTTATCCCTAGCAACTTTTCCCATGTCATCGGGGAAATACTATTCAAATAATGATCTTTTTATGAGTATCCTATTCATTTTTTATATACTATCCCAATCTGGACCGAAAACTATTTTTAAAGAAAAACATATGCACCAGTATGTACACTATTTGATATGGGTATGTTGAGAGATTTTTCAAATAATTATTCTCTAATCGGAATGGGATACTCCCGTATAAAAGTGATTTGCTATAGCGTCTAAATTTTGTCAACGTTATTTCGAATTAATACATAGGAAATTTCAGGAATAGGTACCGTCTTCAATATTCAATAGCATACATAAGTAAATAATCTTCAATTATAAGAATGTTTGGAAATGCATAAAGATCCTTATGTTGTCGATGAATTGGACAAAGCTTATGGAGTTTGTTAACTTAGGAAATTAGTGTCTTATGTATTTCTATATAGTAAATATTTCCTTTAAAGTTTGACGGAATAATTGGTGAAATCGCATCTATCTTTTTTATTTTATTTCACTTGCATATATATAAAGGGGAAGTAAGGCCATCGTGAAAGTTTTCCAATTTTATTTTTTTTTCATTGATAAATTTACATTTTGATCGTGACCATCTAATACTGAAAACTGTACATGATCAATTGGTTTTTCAAATGACATGATATGAGTTTTTAATAGCCTTATTTTTGGAAAATAAAATAATAAAGCGATTTCTCGATAAATGTCCATTTTCAGTCATTTATATACATAAACACACATATACATACATAAAAAATATATATATATTAATAAATAGTGAGCTTAAAGTGTTACTGATTTGCAATATTTCAATTATTGTATAAATTATGCGAGAAAAAATTATAAGAACTTAATCGATAAATCCATAATTAGAATCCAAGTATATTAAAATTAATTTACCGTAAGGACATAATTTTGTATTGTAATGTAAATACGTTCAACCATGGATAGATGCAAAATATAAATCAAACTGAAAAAAAAAAAATAATAAAGCTGTTCTAAAATAAATATTTACACGTCCGTTTCTTAGTTGAAAATCCTAACGTCAACACAAAACACAATATCTTGTGTTATAAAAGTTTTCAAACTCTGTAGCAAAGAAATTTGTAAATTTTTCAACTTGATTAACACAGCCGGTCATATCAATTCCCTACCTACGCATTTGTATATTTTTATTTCGTTTTATTGCGCATCTGCTCATCATAGAAAATCCATAAAAAACATGCGGAATCAAATAAATTATAGAAACTTTTGGGCCCAACGTTTAATATCAAAAAGTGTTTCTATTTCCAGACACAATCTATCGGTTCTAGAATTCCATTTTTATAAACAAAACATAACCTAAGGCTGCAATATAATGCAAAAACCCCCATATTGCAATAAAAGGGGGTGCCATAAAAATATTTATGATTGATAAAACTTTAGATCTTTCCGGTAAAGAAATCAACAAAACATCATTTTCTTAAAAACAGGAGAAATCTAATTTCAATCAAAATAATAAATAAATTCAAATGGTTAGAACTACAAAATATCTCAATTGTAAAATAATCCGATTCATAAATAGTATTCATAAAAAAATTATGACTAGGAAATAAACATTAAAAAAAACAACAATAATTCGGCATTATAACACTAATCCAGATTTTTTAATTTTCAATTCGAAAATCTTTGGAAAACAGAAAATCATGAA